>CATQJA010002634.1:0-600000 GCA_958295435.1 Mesorhabditis spiculigera
GCGTCGTTCCATCAAAATATTGCCATTACAAAAGTTGCGGATTTGCAGAATAATATTATCTTTTGTTTTATTAGGATAACATGGCGCGCGTGTGCTTATTTCCAATATTTTGAGGGTGGGTCTAAACAAATTCGTGGTCGGATCATTTTCATGTTTGGCCTAGCAGATACTCAGTATATTGCCCCAAATGGTCTCTGCTAGTCACCCGATCTGGGTTGTTTCGCTTAAAAAAGCGCCTCAGGGATACTGACAATTACCAATTAGAGTCTCGACCTATGTCAGACTGTGTCTTTCCAAAATGTCAGATGCTAGCCAACCGCGATTTCAAAAAGTCGTTAACATTCAAGAAACATACAGGGTGTCCCAAAAAAAACGACCCATCTGGCATTTCGCCGTGTTACATCCAACCGGTCCCAAATTTGGACCGGAGGTGTATCAGACCTTAAATAACAACAATCCTGGCTTACAGCCCCATAGCTACAGTTGCTTTAAAGTTATAACGAAAATACTGTTTTTCCCGGAATTCTGAACAGTTTTATCGGCTATCTTTTTGGACTTTGCATCGATTTGCATCGACTTCCGGCTGCGAATCCCAAATTTCGCTTAAGAACTGGGGTAGTTTTGCGTTGTAAAAATCGCTTAAATCGAAGCTTATTTAATTAATTTTACTCCGGAAAAAATTTCTTACGGTAAAGAAGGCCTACCGGATCATTTTCACTTAATGTTTAGGGGGTCTAATTCAACGAAAACCCTATGAAAAATGGAAAATAAATTTTGTTTTTGCTATAACTCGAGAACGACTGTAGCTACCGGGCTATAAGTCAGGATTGTTGTTATTTAGGGTCCGATACACCTCTGGTCCAAATTTGGAACCGATTGGATGTAACACGGCGAAATGCCAGATGGGTCGTTTTTTTTGGGACACCCTGTATTAAATTAGATAACAAAATCTATCATTAGTGCATTCATTTTCCGCTCCTCGAGGCGCTTCCTAAATAGCCTCTGCTAGCCGGCCATTGCGAAAATTGCGCTTTCCTGATGCGAACCTGTTCCGTAGGTTTTCATGTCTGAAACGCACCGGATAAATCGGTGACGCATTATCATCATTAGTACGCCCAAAATCCAATCCTTGCGTAGTTTCGTAAATGTTCTCTGGTTGTTGTTCAAAACTTAAAATTCGTTCCATACGTCAAGAAACCGCACGCACCAGATGAAGCACATAAGTTGTCGGAAGTATTTTAAGCTTATAGCTCAGCAAAAAAATTGTGGCAGTTGTAGACTTGCTGAACCGTTTCGTCATGCTTTTCATCAATTTCATTGACCTGAAGATACCTTCATCATTTTCCCAATCAATACATCCTCCCCCACCACGCCCGGCTCTAATTAGCGTTTTTGTTGTTACTACGGCGAAGAGCTTCAGGGGGTGTTCCCGGAACTTGTAGCCCATGGGAACGGATATCTTTCGTTTTCTCTGGGCATCTAAAAATCAGAAAAATGGGGCGGCCACACGTTTTGGGAAATGCGAGTATTTATGGAAATGTGGGTGATGGCGGCTTATATGAATAGCGGAATAGCGGTAACACTATTTAACTGAATTCGACAGCAAAATTAATGCGTAAAAACATTAACCATCGTTCGCGCCAAATACTCAAAAATTTCAAATGTTCCGAAACTTTGAACACCTTGAAGACGTTTTCCACAAAAATTGAAATTTCAAAAAAGGCGGTGCTTTACAAGTGCGTAGTTGCGATTCAAATATGATTTGCAATGCGCGATGTGTTTCTGTTAGATTTTAACCCTTATGATACGCTAAAACCCTTAATCACCATTTTGGCAATATTTATTCGCTTTTCAACATTATTTAGATTTATAAGCTTACGACTGATTTTTTCCCTCAAAATCTCCTCCATCATTTACGACAATCAAATGCCACCCACAAATCCGTTTTCCCGAGATTTCTATTCCATTAAATGGCTTCTCACACCTCCCTACTCACCCGCCGACTCAATTGATTTTTGATTACAAGGCTTCCTCGAGTCCGGCCAAAAATTTTCCCAGTTTTACTTCCGAAAGAAGTACCTTTTGAGTATCGTCCCGTACTCAAGTTCCTTCTCGCACTTTGCTCTTGGAATGTTCACTAATCAACGCCATTCAAAAACTGACGCCCCCCACCTTCACCTGGATCTGAGAAAATCATGGGGCCTGTTCAGGTGGAATACGGCGGCTTTCCGGAAATGTCAAGGGGATTCCGCTTGAACTTATTTGGCAAAAATGTTTGTGGTGAACCAGCTACCGTAATTCTCAACCATTTATCAGTAGCGCTTCCGGTTTTCGGCCACTAGTCGCTATTCTTTCTATCTCAATCTAATCAATTTTTTGCAAGACCGTTTTGTCCTGGTTTCGGAAAATTAGCTTTGTGGCTTTGCAAAATCTGCCTAAAAAAGGCGAGGCCTTGCATAAAGAAGGGATTTCGAAACACAATCCTGGTTTTTGTCGCTCAAAATTTGGCAAGCCCGTGCCTGATCCTAAGCCTAACCTAAGCCTAAGCCTAAGCCTACAACCTCCCTTGACCACAATCCAGCGCACACTTTCCAATTCAAGGTCCTCGTCGGGCATCCCGCAAAAAATTCCGTACCCTCGAATGGCATCAATTTTTCACCGACACTTACATCAACACGGCCCTGTTCCCAGGGTCCATGCTCGTTCCTGGGATCTCGGATTCCTCTCTTTCGGTCTCTCTCTCTCTCTCTCCCTTCCTCTCTCGCGCTCTTTTCAATTATTTACGGGACCCGATTAGCGCAGGCCCCTGATATACGCAGGTGCATAGCGGCCCTCCCCGGCCGGCTGAAGGGCTGAAGGCATATAAAACCGATCCTTTTCCGGGTGAGACCGGAATTCCGTCAGTCACACGTCCGGGTCACCACGAATATTCAGAATTATTTTTGTATCATGATGGATTTGATTTTTAAGACCTAAGTTTTTTTAGATTTTGCGTCAAAAACATAAGTTGTCACTCTTTTTGGATACAAAAAATGCTGCGTGTTTTGCGAAGCCACGAAAAACATGTCTGGCCACGACAAACGGTACGACAAGGACGTTTGTTAAAAATAACTGCACTTCCGGCCGACAAGAAAATTTTGAGAGGGAAATTACGCTGTTTTAGGCTTTTTGATCTATTTATGCCGGGAAATTTTGGGAAATTTCCCGATTTTCGGAAGGTTGAAAAATCTTATAAGAATGTTATGAAAAATTTTGATTTTGGCAATTTTTGATTTTTGCTCATTTACCGGAAATTCCATCACTAAGTTAAAAATGACAAATCCAAAACGAACAAATCAAACTCCTCGCGGCTACTTTTATCGAATCAAGCCAATCAAAAATTACTAGAAAACTTGAGTCACTTCCCCCAAAAACCCAGAGTATTATTCAATCCAAGTCACGCTACAAATTCCCTAGAGTGTGGAATCTCGGAAATTCACCAAAAAAAACGAAAAAAGACGTAGGTAGAAAAAGCTCGTTGTCACGCGCCTCTGATTCAGACCGGATTCAAATTGAATTCGATTAGACTTCGAGGGGCGTGGTCGTTTTCTAAGTGCACTTTAACAACTTTTAAGATGACTTTAAGATGGTATTTTTGAAATCCAGCTGAGTGGCCGATTGCGCACAGAGGGGGCTTTGTTTAGACCCAAGTGACGCGTGCTTCTGTCCAATAATCCCTGCGTAATAAAGTGAGTGCTTTCGGGGCCAGGGATCGCGGCCAGGAGTCACTTTCCTCCACTCATTCATTCCTACAAAATTCTACTTGGATATTGACATCTAGAGAATTTCTAGTTCCTAACTATATTCTATCCGATTTTCCAAAATGTGCCTGGTATGTTTTTGGAATTTAAAGGAATTTAGAAGCACAAAACCGACCCCTTGTCTTGACTAGGCCCAAACAGCTAAACAAACCTCAAAATTTAATTCGATTTGGTGCCTATTCTAATTGGGTCATTTGGAGTATTGCGTATAGACCTAAAAACCCGGGCCAGGTGGATTCTGACGCTTCTACGTCTCTTTCATAAGTAATAATTTGAATACCCAAATCATTTTTACGATTTTCAATAATTCATGCTTTTTTAAAGAATGACGAGTTAACATTAAATATTAAAATAACCGAAAAACCCATTTTTCTTTCAGAAAATAGCGTTCCCACAGTTTCGTCGGAGCCGCAGCTCCGTGGGGGAGGCGATGCGGATGCTGAAAGATGAGTTCATGATGCAGATCATTGCCTACAGCAATGCCGGGTTGTCAGCAAGGAACAAGGAGAATTCCTCGTCGGTGAGTGACTGATGCATTAATAGAAAATGACCTGGCCAAAAAACACTCTTTTATCGCTAAAATTGCGAAAATTCCGGCAAACTGAATTTTTAGACGGGCCTCCATGTCCCGGCAAAGAAATGGGAGGAATGTGCATTGACGCGGGTAATTTGAATCCTTAGAGCCAAAGAAAATCCGTAATTCCAGAAATACATGCGCTTCGTGCAGCAGAAAACCCGGGTGCAGGACCAATTCTCAGAAGAGTTCTTCAAGAATCACGCCTCGAACAGCAGAATCGATACCTTTACGATTGTAAGTTGAACTTCAGGGTCGCGACGTTTTCAAAAAGGCCCTCAAAATTAAGCGAAATAACCTGTGCCATTTTCGGCTAGCATGGCCAGCGCGTCGCGTCTCTTTTTCTTTTAGCAAGGAACGTTGCGTAGTGACGAAACGCAACGCATGCAACGCGCAACACGCAACGCGAGCCGCAAGGAACACGCAACGCACACAGTTAAGGGACGTGCAACGCACGCCGTAAAACATGACGCGCACACCACGCAGGCAACGCTTTCCGGCTTCAAAATCAGCCTCACCAACAATTTCAAAAAGCAACTTCATTTTCAGAAAATGACATTCATGACCGATGAACTCCTCTGCGATCTGATGAAGTGGATCGGAGACGGCGAAGTCGTAATTCGAGGCCTATCGATGGAAGACGTCCGGCCTTACTTTGAAGAAGAGCTCTTCAACCGATATTTGAAGTGAGAAAACAAAAATTGGAATAATTTCTGTGTGTGTTTTAGATTTATCAACCCTCGTCTCCTGTGCTGGAGAGCCTCTATGGAAGACGGGGCAAAATCACCTTGTATTATCGGTTGGTTACCTTCGCTGCCCCTTCGAAAAATACCAATATTTTAATTTGCTTCATATGTATTTTAGCTGAGAGTGATTGAGTCTTGAAATTTGTAACTCAAATTTTTAATAACTTATACGTTAAAAACACTAAAAATCGGTTTTATGCTCCTACTTTAACAATCGGAACATTGAATCCATTTTAGTACCTCAAAAATGCCAACTCCTCGACGTTGCCAATGCTCAAGTGGACCTCACAAACTCGAATCAGCTAGAATATGTCATCTTGAGAGATGTGCATCAGGAATCGCAGCGGTTATTCATGCAGGTACCGTGTTTATAGCAATATTTAGGTAACATCCTGTTTTCAGGGTATCTTCGACAACCAGTTCCCCAAGCTGAAAGCAGCGCTTTTATGCGTAGACTCGATCGGGCAGCGCCAAGAGAACTTGTGGTCGAATAAGGTACGTCAATAAAAACAATAATTTTGTCGTTTGTAGTCTTAATTTGTAGTGAATAGTACCTAGTCGTAAATTTTGTTTGATCTGCATAGATTTTGAACGACACACGTGTAATTTCTTTAGCAATGGAAAGCGATCGGTTTCAAAATCAGGACGTTGTACAGTCGACAACCCGGAGCGCATACGATTCACGACATCAGGTAGGCGTGTTTTAATTCTCTTTTGTCTCTCTCTATCTTGCGCACTCTCTCCCTCTCGCTGTCTCTGGCTTTTTCTCTCTCTCTGTCTCTCTTCCTTCTATATAACTCTCTTGCTCCCTCGCTGACTAAGCTCATTTTAGACGGATTGACTCGAAGTGGATGGACAAAGACCGAGTGATACAGTACGGCAGCTTCGTCACCGAGACGTTCATCTCGGCAGGGGCAGCCTCTTCGGCCTCGCATCGACTTAAGAATTTTGCCAACGAAAGGCCGACTACAAGAAGCCTATCCTGGAAGGGCATTGAGAGAAGGCGCTCCTCTTCCGGCCATCGATATTCTGATACCCTCGATGTTGATTATTGAATTCTGTTTTTTTTTGTGTTTTGTATTTGAATTTGGAGGACGGGAAAATAAAGTTAACGTTACGTTGAGGAAGGCAACATTTTAATGCTTGAACTTTTCTAAGTAATTTTTTCTAAGCCTAAGCCTAAGCCTAATCCTACGCCCAAGCCTAAGCCTAAGCCTAAACCTAAACCTAAGTAAAGTGGTCGGGGACCACTCCTAACATAAGCCTAACCTAGGCCTAAGCCTAAATCTGGTTTTTTAAATCTTTTTCTTGCTTTGAGGCAAACAACACACGTCAAACTCCACGAAGCGCACTAACCCACTTCTGGACGTGGGGAATCGAATTTTGTGGCGGCTGGAGAACATCTGCGTATTTTCGGGGAAGTGACCAGCGATGCCAGAAAACAGTTTTTCGTCAGAGCTTGATGCTTTAGACGCTACTCTTCAAATTCTTCAACTCTTCGTTCATAGTAAAGCTTTGCACTTTGTATCCCTAAAATTAACTGAAGATGCAATGGATACCGTAACTCATGCTCCAGCTCAACTTTGCAACTGCTAGCTGCTCCCAAAATACCCCACTGACCAAGGATGATCCCGATTTCCAGCAGCGGACATTGTTATGGACTCCCCGGTCGGGGGGTTGTGCAATTAGGAGCAAAGCGGAAATGCGTCAACTCCCACAAAAGATCCGTCACTCCCGGGGGCGACTTCTGGCACTTCTGGCTTGAGGGTCAGCCCCCAAAAAACACACGTTCCAAAAGTGTCCGGTGCCATTTTGGGAGTTGGCCGGAAACGGAATTTGTCTAAACTACGTCTCTGATCAAGCCTAACCATAAGCATAAGACTGACCCTAAACGAAGCCGAATAAGGCCGGAAGTTCGGACTGGGAATTTTCGAAGTTCCGTTTAGTCTTTAATTTTGGCTGCACTGAATGATATTTCGTTTTTAGCTTCAGCTTTGATTGATGAGCGATGCGCGCTAATGACATTTGCAGTCATTTCACTAATGGCAGCCTTACACGACATGAAATGGGACTCGTTTTTTGAGAGCTTATGTTATTAGTTGGCCCATTTGGTCGTCACCAGTCCTTTTTGGGAGTGCTCACTGCTCTCTGAATAGAGCTAAAATTAGGCTGGCACCAGGTTTCAAAGTATATTTCTGAGGATTTCGAACGTCTGCTCTTACGGTATTTCCAACCGAAATTTTGGAGCTTGCCGTCCCATTGACAGATACCGTACACTGCACAAAAAGCCGCTAACAAGGTTATTTTAAGGCATTCTCGCATTATTTACAGGTATATACGACTTCATGGTCCCCTTAAAACATTATAACGTCTTTAATAACATTCCTTAAATCATTATTTTATTTATAGTCTGTGAGCGTAGTGTGTGGCCACGATCAGCTGCCGGGTACCGTGGCCCCCGGACGTAGATAAAGCATCAAATGTAGGAGCCGAAAAGTGAGCTGGACCCCCCTTTCCTGATGGTATCGACCCGGCTTCCGCATCTCTTATCGCCGGGCACCAGAACTATTTTTTGTTGTTGAGCCTTTGCCCCCGGCGTTGCCGGCGTGTAGATAATAAACAGGTGGGAGAGCCGAGAATTCTCGAAAGATCGTCGCGTTTGGAAGTGTCTTTAGGAAATGTATTCTGAAGTTTGACGTTCGTTGGCCAAAGCCTCAGCCTTGTCACAAAGTTGTTGCTGACCCCAAAACTTTAATGTCGCCACGACCTAGAAACACCTACAAGTTGAGCAGCTACCATATCTCGAAAGCCACCAATTTTGGCCCCAAATACCTAAATGATTGCTGCTTGCTGACGCTTAGAATTCAGAATCAGGGAATGCATAAACTGATAGTTTGGTCAAGGATCAGGTTCCCCTAACTAATTAGTAGCGAATTAACTTCCATCTGCTCCCACATAGCCCAAAAGATCGCTGCTAGCGTCCCATCGGCTACCAATTGTTTTACGTTCCCCATTTCTCCCTCTCCCTCTCTCTTTCCCTTTCCTCTCTCTCTCTCTCTCTCTCTCTCTCTCTCTTTCTCTCTCTATCTCTCTCGCTCTCTTTGTGATCTTTCGCTAGCATCTCCTCAATTTGTTTCAAACTGTCTCGCGCAGAATTGCTGCTAGCATGCCCTCAAGCCTTGCTTAATCTAAGTTTTTTAGAGAATTTGTAGTTGTAGCAAAATTCCAGGAGCTGCTTGGGACGGAGTGGAATGGTGGAGAGAGGAAAGGGTAAGAGTGAGAGAGCGGGGAGGAGACGAGAGCGAGGGAGACAGAGAGGGAAAAAGAAAATCATGATCACGTTTCAATTCCAAAACACAGTTCTCACGAATTTCGGCTTGTTACGCAATTCCCTCGCGCCGGTTAGGTACTTAATTTTTATGCCATATAAACTACCCCCAGGCCCAACCAGTCACGAAAATAATCAGCGTCATTTTGTCGTTTACCAAAAATTTCTGAATTACGTAACCCAACCCCTTTTTAAGGCTCTTCATTTGCATACCATATCAACCCCCCTCCCCTCCCCATCTTCGTCAATAGTAAGGTGTCGTAAATCTGATGTCCCCCGGAGCCAGTGTGGCGAGCGGAAGGCGCATGTTTTCGAAGAACCCCCCACCATAAGGCCAGGGAGGAAGGGCCATTTGATGGGGTGAAGAAGCATCCTCCCGTAGCGGGACGCTACACACCACAATTTGATAAGACCCATCCATCCCTTCACGAGACTCAAGGAAATGAAGCCGGGGCCCTCGGATGGGAAGCCGCCTATTGACAACACAAAGCCTAAACAACCAATTTCTGGGCTGGCTGGGAGACCCGCACGTGTTTTGTCTGATTCTTTTGATTTTGATGGAATTCAACCTACCTTCTCCCTCTGGCAAACTTCCAGTTATTGTATTTGCCATTGATGTCGCACCAATCATAGTTTGCGCTTCAGACTCTTTGGCGTTCCATTTTTTTTTTAAATCTGCTGATTCTAATTTCGCATCTTATCGCCGCTAGAGACGCCTTTCACACAGTAATCGCCAGGTAAATAAGTCTTGGAAAGCTTAGGAAAAATTATTTAGCAAAATTCACTAGTTCTGAAGCTACCGTACCGAAATTCCTAACAAAAACATCTTTCGAACGAAAAGCCATGCCTCGGCGACCCATTCCGGCGCAATTTCCCTGGTTTATCGGAGTGCTATAAATTTGCTAACCAGGATTTAATGCACGAAGTAGACCGTAGTGATCGATGTTGGAGGCTTACAGTGAGCCGCAGTACGCACAACGTATTTCCCTCCTCCCCTCCCCCCTCCCCCCCTTTAGCAGAGAGGTCCCAATCGCAATTAGTAATGCCGATATAATTTTACCTTTACGGATTATTGCACTCTTCAGCTTGTCAAAACAGCCTCAATAAAACCCATTCCTTTCAATCAAACAATTCAATTCAACACCTGCCCGCCACCCACATTTCCGTATCTAGCTTCTTCTGGTGCCTATTTTGGCGGGCTCATTTCGATTTGTCGACAACACGGAGTAAACAAGTGCTCTCGCCCATTATCAGCGCATATTTTGACTGGGTCGGCTTGTTTAGGGAGCGATATTGAATTTTTGGTATTTTGAAAGGGGGTTGTAGTTTGTGCCGCTGAGCCTAAGCCTAAAGCCTAAGCCTAAGCCTAAAGCCGAAGTCCAGCCTAAGACCAAGCCTAAGCCTAAGCTTAAGCCTAGGACCAAGCTTACTTCGGCTTTTCGGGCAATTAATTTGATGTTTTCCGCTTTCATTTTAACGAAAATTTCCCCTTTAAGGTAACATTTTTAGATGAGAGCCCTTCTACTCCTTTTACCAGTTTTATACCTTGCAAATTCGCAGGCGACTGGTGGCTATGCCGCGGAATCTGTGCCGGTAATCGAGATTTCGAATTCGTCACAAAAATTCAATTTTAGGAGCAATTGTCCGACGTGAAACTAAACGACTATCTAGGAGTAAGTTCACGAATTTCAGTTTTAAGTTGATTTTAAGGCAATTAAATCCATTGAGGACACGGCACTTGCTCAGGTCCACCAGGTGTATTCTGAAGCTGAAGCCGCTAAGGTTGAGCTTTATGGCTCGTGGGCTTCTCGGGTGAAGCAGGTAGGAGAGAGAAAGGAGGAGCGAAGAGAAAGAGAGAGAGCGAGAGAGAGAGCGAGACAGAGAGAAAGAGATATTTTGAAAATCGCACTCTATCCTTACTGGCAGGTATGGAAAGACAAGATGATGAAAGACGCGGAGAAGGCTCTTCAGCTGGAGCTGATCAAACAGGAGATGGTTGACCGATACAAGGCCGAGACCGAGAAGGTCTATATGGTAGGTAAATTACTGATTTTCATGATCCCGTAATCTTTTAGCAAGCCGTCCAGGCCGCCAAGGAGTACCAACAAGCCTACCTTGACGCCAAGGCCGCCCAGGTTTGTGTAAAAACTAATTTTTCACATCAGCTTTTTAGCGCCAAGCCATCGCCGACAAGTACAACGAGTTCAAGCAGATTGTCAATGCCTCGATCGAAGCCAAGGTGGCGCAGGCCAAGGAGAACATGGCTGTGAGTTTTTGGGCTATTAATGATACGCGGAAAACTAATCTCAAGAGATGTAGAATTTTGCCCTCCACAAGACGTGATATCATTAAGCTTGTGAAAGTCACTTTTAATCGCTTTGCAAAACGTTTTATTGTACCTTGAAACGATCGATGTTTCTAGGAAATCGGCGCGTACCTGCAGCAAGTCGACGAGCTCTACCGTAATCACAAGGCTGCTAGGTGAGTAAAACTAGATCGAAAATTTTGAAATTTAAAGGGACAGGTAAAGCCTGACGATAAATTATGCCTTGCTCACCACATGTAACGCGCCTCGTGACACTTCTTTGCGTAATGGAATCTATAGCCAAAAATCTCTAGTCGTTCCTTACATGCCCCTTTAAAATGCACGTTTCTCTAGCGATGCGGCCATCGAGGAGCGCCGTCAGGCCCTCAAGGACAAGCTGGCCACCATCTACAACCAACTTGAGGTAAGTAGGCGTCATAGATAGAGCAGGTAATCGATTTTTAGACCCAGGGCAACGAGCTGAAGGCTGATGGCGAACGACTTGGAGCCGATCTGAAGGCGTTCATGGAGAAGCGCTATCAATACAAGGTCTAAAATGGCAAATTCTCCATCAATCCGTACCATTTCAGCAAGACGGACACGGCGCGGCCAAGGAAGTCTTGAAGGAGGTGTTGACCGAGTCGTTGGAGCAAAAGCTTGAGAAGAAGCTAGACAAGGTAGGCTTCAGAGGACTTAAGGAATATTGGCAAGTCTAGCTACCTTCGAGGCCTCCTAAATAATCCCCGCTAGCTTACCTCGACCACCCTCTAATATTCTAGGAACTTCAAAAAATGGTAGAGGACGAGATCAAGGGCAAACTGAAGCACCCGAAGATGGCCCTCCCAGTAGTGGTGAAGAAAACGACCGACACCGAGACCGAGACCAAAGTTGTGTCCCCTGAATACAAGGCTACACTTCTGGAGACGTAGGTTTTTAAAGGAGGAATTTTTAAGTCGTAATTGTTCTAAATTTTTAAAGGGGTGGTGCCATCAAAATCTTAGTTATCAAACCTTACAATTTTTAGCCTCACCGGAGCTTCAGCCTGGGAAACTGTCGCCTGGGTCCTGTTGGCCCTTTGCATCCTCCTATCCGTCGCCCTGATCGCCCTGATCGCCTACCAGGTAAGCCCACTTCTTCCCCTAAACAACACCTCCTAACCCTAACCCCAGTATTACCAGGTGGCCCAGAAGAACAAGTACGGCAAGCTGGAGGGTGTCGACAGTCCGCATAGGTATCGAAACGTTAAAGGACCTCCGAATTCAGTTTTAGGCCCTCAATGGCTCGCGCCGAGCGAGCACCCATCAACACGGCGCCCCCACTCACCTACACGCATGTAAGCTTGTAGTTAGAATTTGTTTCTGACGATTAAAAACGCCCTAAAAATGTTTTAACTTCGCAAATTGAACTTAAGTTTGACTTTGGGTTGTGAATCCTACTATATATAAAAAATAGTCGGTGTGTGTGGGTGTGTGAATGCATGCACTTCCGTTTGGATGTTCCGCACCTACAGCCCAGGGAAGCATTTTTTCGGTAGGGAAGAAGCGTCATAGGGTAAAGAAGGGGCTGGAATCGACTGCACACACTTAAAAACTTTGAAGGTTTATTATTTTCGCTATTAAAATTAGGTTTTTGTAAAAATCTTGGCTTCCCTCTTTGTTAGGAAGAAATTAGCATACGCCGGAAGGGGGATAGCCTATATAAAGGGACGGAGGAGTCTTTTTTTCATTTTTCTTGCTAGAATTTGGGAAGAAGCATGCAAATTTAGGACTTTCACTGATCCTAGGGGCCGGGTTGATAGCCGCGAGGGTTCTTCACCCTGGTATCCGACTAAAATTATTTTTCATCTAGGTTTGGCCTAACAACCGGTGAGTTTGAGTAGCTGTGTAGCTTTTTTTATGACTATAAGCATGTTTGCGGGGCTTTTTTAGCGGGAGTAAAAGGCTAGATAGTATTGGCTTACCGGCCCCTTTAAAAATAAATGCAAGGCATAATCATGAATTTTTACTTGTTGTCGCATCGCAACACGCAACGCACAAGCCGCTAGCCCAATCTGAGGACGTCTTAATCAGTTACGCGATCGAAAGCCACACGCACGGATCTTTGTCTTGTTTGTCCCTTTAAGACATTTTAGAGTTTTTGAGTTTGAGTGACTTGTGCAATGTAGCCTCTAAATTGACGCTTTTTTGAGCATATTGGTCGTATTGGATAAGTAAGGGAAATATTATTGCGATCTTCAGGAGAAGCCCCTCTTCGGTTCCGGACTGCCGGGACCTTCCGTAACCGCCTCCGATCCGTTGCCCGTTCCCCCACCCCTTGACGATACGCAGCAATTTTGAAACAAACAAGCGTGGGTTTTGAAGGGTGCGTAACGCTTAAGATTTGTCCCTTATATTAGGCAGTAGTGTCAAGTGTAGTGTAGCGTAATCGATTCCGGCTCTAATTAAAATGAGCTTCAAAAAACGTTTAAATTGTTGCAGTGGCAGTAAAAGTATTAGCTAGGGTTTGCGTCAAAATCCACAAAATTCGAAAGTTACCGCACCCCTTTTTCAGCCCCACTCCACTCTACAGTAACCCAGACGGTTAACCACGCACTCATATCGATGCTGGAGACGGTGCAAGCCGTCGTCATCTCCCTTCTTGTCTTCATTAAAGTCTTCTTCACCCCGCCTCCCTAGAATTGACCCACCTATTCGAGATTGCCTTCCCCTTTTGTACTGAATTTTTGCTCAATAAATGGATTTTTGGAGATGTAAAAAAGAAAGGAGAAAGTGAGCGAGAGCTAGCGAGAGAGATAGACAGATAGAGAAAGAGAGAGCGAGTGAGTGAGAGTGATGAAGAGAGACAGCAACAGTAAGCATGAAAATCGGTGGGCTAACCGCTTCAAGTTAGGACGTATCTAAACCTCTCAAGTAGCTAGCCAAGTTCAAGGCCCTGCTACACAATGCTCCCCTGACACCTACATCTGGTCGTTTGTATAGAACCGGGGCGACAGACACTCGAATCCTAAAAAAGGAGGGCAACAGGAAGGAGGAGCGGGGAGGGCTAGTAGACCATTATGCAAATATCGAAACTAGGGCTCCACTTCCTCGGCTTCTGCACAACATGAAATTCGGATTGCTTCGACTATTGATTACACTGGTTTGCGGATTTGATTGCGTAAGTGAATAGACGTTAACACTATATCGTCTTCTAAAGATTACCATAAAATTTGTCTATTCCAGATCCACGCTCAATTCTACTGCGCCGATCAGATCCAGCGATGTGCCGTAGCCATAGAAGAATACGAAAAGGACATTATACAAATTAAGGACGCCGCCTTTCAGCAGTGCTTTAAGCGACCAGCGTAGGAGAATGCTAAATAATATTTAGTTTCTGAATTTTTAAGGTGCCATGAAGAAAGAATAGCGTATAATCGATGCTTTCGGGAATCGTTGCGCGCTGTCCGAGCACCTTTTAATGGGGATTTGGAAAGTAAGGACTATAAGCTCGCCTCTCTCTCTCTCTCTCTCTCTCTCTCTCCTCTCTTCTCTCTATCAAATAGCCAATTTCAGCTTATGACAACTTCTCCGAGGCCGCAAATCGGTATCGGGCGATTGTAGATTCCTGTTTTCTTCGCAATCCGTTAATGGCCATGAATTCAGAGCATGATCAATATTATATTGATGGTACTTTACATTCAAAACGTATCTAAGAGACAAAAATTAGTCGATGCCATCTACGCAAAAATCGTCTACTCCACGGAGATGACGGATAGGTTATGGGGATTGAGCGAAGGAACTCAAAGTGGACTGGATTCTGGGGTTGCTTGTATGGAGAGGGTAATAAATTTAACCTGCTGATGAATTCAAAGTAGAGATGTTATTATTCAAATCAAATCCGACTCAAACCGATTTGATTGAATAGCAGATGAGATTTGATTCCGCCGAAATCAAATCTGGATTGATTGAAACTGGCGGGACTTCAAATCAAATCCGGATTTGATTTGTGAAACTTTCAAATCTGGAGTCATTTTTACGGATGTAAATCACAAGTCGAGCGCCAAAAAAATGCAGGGAAAGCGAGAAATTTTGATGTTTTGCATATGATTATCTTCGAATAAACCGGAAATTGCTGACATCGATTTTCTCACATTTGATTCGGAAATTTGGGTTGCTCAAATTAATCAAATCAAACGGCCCGGGATTTGATTTGAATTGATTTCCGGTTCAAATCAAACCGATTGATTTGATTCTGCCGGCAAATCAAATCAAATCTGGATTTGATTTGAGAAACTTTCAAATCCTCAGATTTGATTTGAATAATAACATCTCTAATTCAAAGCAAACAATTCAAAAGTTTTAGAAATTCTATAGCTAATTTTTTAAGGAATCGGCGCTTCGGATTTTTGGAAGTGGCATCGGTCGGCTTGTCGGATCGCTGGATCCAAAATTGTAAGAAAATATTACCGCAATACAAATTTTTATAACATTTCTTGATTGGTGGATCTAGACCTTTATAATTTGATTGTGATAATAATTATTGCCTGGAAATCAAATATCTATGTTTTTACAAAGTTTTTAGAAATAATCTAGCCTCTTCTTGCACAGTGGAAGACTACGAAGTGATGTGTTATCGTAATGCCTTGGAATCGAGTCAGGACTTCCAGCAACTGATCGCTCAAAGGGACTACATAATGCGCCAATGCATACAGCAGTAAGTTTACTGTATTTTACCAGATTATAAGCGCGATTTATTGATGCAGAAATAACTTCCATTCCTTATTGATTTAACCGATACTTAGTATAATACCCACCTTTGACATCTAGCAGTATCTTACTGCTATAGCGCCACATTTTAAGTTTCATAATTTACTAATTTATCGAGATTTCAAAATGACGTTGGCGTACCTTAGGGTACGAACGCGTACGATCTGCCAACGAACGGATTCCGGAACGCTACGGGGTTGCCTCTGTCAGGCCAGGGACAACTTTGACAGGCAGATCGTGGTAGGTTCTTATGTTTGAACATATAAAATCTATACCAAATTGACTTAGCACCTTGACTACTAGTTCTGCAAGCGTTATATTATATATTTATACGGTTGCTTAATTTTAGCAAGCCATGCTGAGCTGTGTAAGCCGGGAAAGTCCTCCACTTCCGGCCAGAGGCCAGCCCATTCAGTCACCAGAAAACTACCCGAGAAGAGCCCGTAATTCGTTCTTTCAATTTAATAATCTTGGTATAGCCACACGGAGCGAGGGATTGACTACCGGACTCTCCGCCGATGCCGCATCAATTTTTGGTATTAAGGATACCCTAAATGGGCAAAACAGGGAAGCTATGCAGATTAGAAATGGTAGGTATATCCAATTACGCTGTAAAAATCTAGGTGAAATCATCAATGGTCAATGCCTATGCTCGTGCAAAGTTGAGAAAAGTGAAGCGGAAGTGGGGCAGCAAAGGAAT
This sequence comes from Mesorhabditis spiculigera, assembly GCA_958295435.1. Taxonomy (NCBI): domain Eukaryota; kingdom Metazoa; phylum Nematoda; class Chromadorea; order Rhabditida; family Rhabditidae; genus Mesorhabditis; species Mesorhabditis spiculigera. The sequence goes on from CATQJA010002634.1 coordinate 16,199, forward strand.
CAGGTTAACTTGGACTTGGAAAATAACCTAAGAGGTTTTTAGAGGTTCTATCAAGCCCCAGATGAATTTTATGCAGATCGAAGAAGTCAGAAAACCCAGAAAAAGGACGAAGAGGATTATCCATTTATCTATGGCCAAGAGGAAACTAAGCCTACCTCTTTTCCGGTGCTTAAAGAGGTGAAAAATGAGAATTTTGGGAGATAATAAATGTATGAAATGTACAAAATCACAGTTTTAATTCCCGAACTTATCTAAAGGGCAAAATTCATCGTCTTCTTCAGAGAATCTCTATCCAATTACCACATTAAGTTTGCATTGACGAGATGAAAATGGACAAGGTATTTTTATGACGTTAAAAATAGTAGATAAAATGGATATAATCAAGGCCAAACCGATATATTTATCTGCTTCAAATTTGCATCTAGTTACGACAGCAATCACCGTCGTTTTCACTCAAATCTGGTCCTGAAACTCTTGAATCAGCTTCCCAAAATCTGCCTCGAATCGAAGGTTGTTCTAAAAAACATTGATACTACAATATCAATTAGAATACCGTATAACTCCCATCAAGCACCCTCTCGACCAACTCGGAAATTTTCAATGCTCTATCCGGCTGCCCAGCTTTCACGCAGTGCACTTGGAGCCAGGACTTGTACCATCCGGCCAGCGGATAAGCGAAGCCCAATATAGGGCCGGATCGGCCTAAAAAAATAAAGTACAAAACGTAGACGTACGCTACGATGCGTAAAGAAAAATTAAGCAAGGCTTACCTAGAAGGCATAACAGGTAACAGAGCCCAAGTCGCAGCTCTTCGCTATCAAGGTCTAACGGCTCCAGTTCTAGCGTGATGTTCTGAATTTTGAATGTTTCGAAACCAAGCTCAATCCTAAGTCTAACCTTAAATAAGATAAGCTTAAGCCTAAGCCTAAGCCCAAGCCTAACAAGGCCTCCCCAGCCGAGTTGGCTTCGATTGGCCATATAGCCTTCTGATGCAGCCACGCTGATACGATCCCGATATTTATTTTTGCCGAGCGCCACAGACATTGTTAAATCGATTGAAATGTCATGTTTGCAGCCCCGCCTCAGCCCCTCCCCACGGGGGAGGGGATCCATCGGCGGCGTGGTGTAGTTGGTAGTACTTGGCCTACCAATCTAGAGGTCGCTACCGAGTCCTGCCGCTGACGACTTTTGCTTTGCCAAAAGTGCTGTGAAGGTCCTATAAGTCATCAAGAAATAATATTTTTCTGTTTTTTTGCACATGTGGTAGTTAATTCAGGTAGTTATGGCTACAACGATCCTCATGAATTTTATGACCTCAAAACGCTTACCTAGGTGCAGAAATGAAGCTTGACATAAGATGTAAAAAAACTTAAGACAGAACCTAGTATTTCCTTCTCCTTTTTTCAAAAAGTTTTCAAAGGAGTGGCTGGTGCATTAAATAGTTGGTGATCCACCGATAATTCCAAATGTCTTCGGCTGAAAAACAGTCTTTCCGAGAAATCGAATCGAGCAACTTGAATTGGTGACCAAAAGTTCAAAAAAAACTTAAAACCATATTTCTTGATGACTGATAGGACCTTCACAGCACTTTTGAAGCAAAAAGCAAAAAAGTCGTCAGCGGCAGGACTCGAACTAGCGACCTCTAGATTGGTAGGCCAAGTACTTGCCAACTATACCACGCCGCCGCTGGATCCTTCCCCGTGGGGAGGGGCTTTGAGGCGGGGCTGCCAAACATGACAAAACTTTAAATCGATTTTTAACAATGTTCCTGTGGCGCTCGGCAAAAATAAATATCGGGATCGTTATCAGCGTGAAAAACGCATCAGATAGGCTATATGGCTAATCGAGTTCAACTTCGAGCTGGGAGGTTTCGTAAGCCCGACCTACGCCTAAGTCTTAGCCGGAACTTCGTCTTTGACCTATGAAAATTGACGTACACTCTGATCCCATATGTTTTTATTGGCGGCACAGAAGAGGAGAGCGATTTGTTTGTAGAATCTGGTCAAAACTGGAATGTCGTAAGTAATCACCTAAAAATACAATCAATACCTTCCGTCTTCACCTCCAACCTCGAAAATGCCAAGATGGAGCTTGCCCACGCGCTGCTGAGGGCAACTCGATAGATAGAAGGTGCTGAAATCCCGAATGAAGAGAGAGAGAGAGAGAGAGAGAGAGAGAGAGAGAGAGAGAGAGAGAGCAGGAGAGATGCCAAACTAGTTCCTACCAATATTGGTCTCCTTCTCTTCCATATCTTTCGAGGATGAAGCTGTCGACTCGGATTCAGAAATGTTGTGGGCCACCCGATTTCTCGGGATCCCAAGAACAGTATCTAATCGCTTTGGCGGCTTTCTAGGGCCACGTTCTGATTGAACAGCTGCAATTCAGGGCCGTAGTACGACGATAAATACTTGAAACGTTACCCTCAGCATTCATATTCAAAAGTCGGCATTTAGCCAATCGACAAGCTGGGCACCAGTTCCGGCGGGTACGGTCGATTGCGCAATCGTTCAAGCCCGCTGGAATAGTAATTTAAATTCTATTCCTAAGCCTAGGCCTAGGCTTGAAGCGAAGCCGACGTCTAAGCCTAACCCTAAGCCGGCCTAAGCAGCTAATATCGAGTTCGATGAAAAAAACTTACTGATACATTTGTACTCCATCTTCTTGCGGACACTGAAAATGATGCAGCCATTAATGTTATAACTTTAAAAAGGAAGTGAATGTTGCGAAACATTTCATAGTCTTCAAAGTACAGTGTGGTTATCATAATGTACAAAAATATAGAAACTTACTAACATGCGAATTTCAAGAACAAATTTGGTTTCAAAGTGTTTGGTTGTTGGTCAAAGTTTGGTTTGGTTGTTGAGCTAGCTTACAGTACTACTGTAGAATCAAAGACTTACCTCCTCTTAAAGAAACACGAACACCCATCACACGTCCACAATCCATAGTGACGACCGTAAGATCGGTCTCCACAAATCTGACATAGAGCTTCGGTATTTGTCGAGCGAACTAGAAGGATAGCTGAAAGTTTTAAGAAAAGCCAAAAACGGACCCATGCCACCGTAGTCTCAAGAAGCACGCAGTACGGGGGTCAGGGAATGACGACTTGTAAGGGAATGCCGGCGAGACTCGGGCGATATTCCAGCATGGTACCCAATTATCCGGGTGTACATGGCGCGCGCCTTCTGATTCGGTGATTGTAACCCGAGAGTTGCTACCTGGCAGTCGGCTACCCGCGCGTAACGCCGCTTCATTTGGTATTCTGATCAAACCTTGGGGTCAGACTTGGGGTTGTGGATTCGGAAACGACTCGGAAACTTGGGAAGAATGGATACGAGATTTTAGGGGGATTGATAAACTTAGGGACCTGAGCTGACTACGACATGGAGAGCAGACTTCGAAGGCTTTTTTCGGAGGAGCTTTCCTCAGAGTGAGTTATACTATGGCTCTAGGAATCCGCGTACAAAACTAGGTCGAAACAAAGTTCAAAACAATTTTTTACCTGAGCGAGAGGGCAGAGAAAAAGTGAAAAGTGAAAGTGATGTTGCCAGTTCATGATTGCTCCTGACTGCATCGTCGAGACTTCGGAGACTTCGAGACTTTATAATTTCATCCTCCAAAATTCCCTTTTTTCTTTGAAACTTTAGTAACTCATGTTTCCTCCTGCATTCTTTACCTGGTAGAGTAATTATCAACTTGAAATCGCACCTGACACGTTTCTATTCCTTCAAAGTCGGGTTCCGCCGCCCGCTAGCCTCGTTCATGGGTCAGTGTTCTACTTTTACTGGCCCAATTCCGGCTGCCAATCGCTGCCAATCAACTTGTTTCTCACCCCAAGCGAGTAACCGCTGATGCCCACCCCCAACCAAAGCTTTCTGTATCTCTCTCTCCTCATTCTCTCTTTTCTCTCTTTCTCTCTCGCTCTCTCTTGCTCTCTCTCGCTCTCTCTCACTCGCCTCCCAGCTTTTGTCCCCATCAATTTAAAGGGCCAGAGTCCCCCTCGCCCTCACATACGCACACACCTCCTCGAAATAAAAGTGGGCGGGGCTGAAAGTGCCCCCAGGGTGGGCGAGGGAGTGGAGGACGATCAAAAATTCGATCAAAAAAGAAACACAAGGTGGCTCTTCTCTGCCCCAAGACCCGGGAGGACCGGGCTAGCTATCGCAACAACAGGCTTACACTCCAGCTCGATTTTTAGGACCAGCTTGCTGATTTTGTTTCATTAAAACGCACGTCAGAGCTTGAGAATCATCCTTCCAGTGCCAAATTAAGTCTGTGTATATCTTTTTCGCCTGGTGTCTAGGCGTAATTTTAGTAGACGGGGTCTATGCCTAAAATGGCGCTTTCATAGTCTGATACCTCACTCACGCTTCCGCTAATGACATGACTTCTTCGCTCCTAACGATACCTTCGCTATGGCGGGTTTTTGATTTTCGGCTTACTGTAGCGCCATCTCTTAAGTCACGGTCAATGTGCCGGCACCAACCTAGCAACTATTCTGAACCGCCTGCAGTGTGAATTGTACAATTTTGTAATTTCGTCGGTTTCAGGGGCACTCTTTATGGCTAAATCATTAACGTGAGACCACATACTGATCGATCTTGACACCGATTTCCGATTTTTAATTAGTTCTCGAACTCGAACTCCGATTTTTCACGTTGCCTATCTGAATGCCGATGTTCATCAGAAAAACGGGTCCCTCATTGGGTAATTCCTCGCATTGCACTACCCCACCACCAACATTAATGGAGCAGCGTAGCAAGGTGTCAGCACCCAGCGTAGGGTCTAGCCTTACATTCCCGGTATCTATAAATGCCCATCTGTGGTGTTTTAAGAATATTTTACCGATTAGGTAAGATTAGCGTGAATTCGATGGAATTTCAACCTCCAATCATTTTCCCGCCACCCAGACGATCGAAAACCTCCCACCCTCAGAGTACCCGATCACGTTTTACACTACGCGCGTCACCCGGGTGGGGGGAATGGCCCACGGGGTATGCAGATATCCGAGTCGCCGGGTGGGTAGTTGGCCCCAATATCGACATGATGGTAACGAAAACATTTGGCTCGAGTTTCCGGCGGATCCAAGGCGTTCTTTTACCCGACTTTCAACGCTCTTTTCGCTAATTTTTTTTTGCTATTCCTATTTACAATTCTGTTTTCTTGCCTTAGTTTTTTCTTTAGATTTTCCACTATGTCTTCAACTTCGTTTTCTTTTTTCCTCAAATTTTTGTAGAAACGTGGAATTTTATAAAATTTGGAAATACGTGTTCTCTAATTTCCTATTATCATTGAACAAGCTTTTTTTATCGGAAAAACTTTCTTTTCGCTATTGATTTTATGGGTGTTTACTTCGACCCTCGACGTCTTTCAGGTAGTTTGTCCTCCTCCAACGATGGATTTCGAACCAGAGACCCGGTATGGCGGCGCCCAGGGCGAGGAGGAGTCCGTAAGTTTTAAAGATAAAAAAATTCTGGATCATCTACTTACTGAAAATGTCTATTTATCAATACATGCCAATTTTCAGGAGGCCCAGCGCAAGGCCCAGGAGCGCGAGCAGAAGAAGGCCGAGGTGCGCAAGCGGCTCGAGGAGTCCGGCAAGGCTGGCAAGAAGAAGAAGCAGGGTTTCTTGACGCCGGAAAGGAAGAAGAAGCTCAGGGTATGGAGAGAGAGAGAGAGGGAGAGAGAAAGAGAGAGAGAGAGAGATCCCAACCTCAACCATTTTTTTTAGAAATTGCTCATGACCAAGGCGGCCGAGGACCTCAAGCAGCAGCAGTTGAAGAAGGAGCAGGAGCGACAAAAGGTAGGAAAAACAATTTTGGGATTTAAAGGAATGGCGAGAAGTGTTTCAGCAATTTTGGTTATGAACAAATTTATTTTTGGATTTCAGTTCCTCGCCGAACGCACGGTCTCCCTCCCCAACATCGACGGCACCGACGATCACGGTATCTTTTCAAGCTTTCACTTTAAAAATCAAATTTTGGGTTAAAGAAGATTTTTTAATAATTATTATCTAAGCTTGTATCGTGATTTTTCAGCCACGCTCGAGAAGTACTACAACGAGCTGTTCTCCCGGTTGACCAAGCTGGAAGAGGAGAAGTACGACATCCTTCAGGTATGTTGAACTTGGAATCTTCTCTCTGTCTCTCTGTCTCTATCTTTCTCCTTATCTCTATCGCTCTCTCGCTCGTCCTCCAAGCCTCTCAAACACTCAGGTTTCTAGCATTCTTTTTCGCTCGCTATCTCGCCACAAACGAAAACCTTAGGGCTGTCATACAAAGAAAATTCAAACATTTTGCATGATTCATAGAGATCCTGAATTTCCAACTACTGTGGTTAATTTTGATATTTTCTGACGATTTTTGGGGTTAGCTGCTTAAAATAGAGAACTTTTTCCTCTCCCTGCCATTTTTATCCAGCTGACCCAAAACCAGTTCCCCGGTAGTCAGCTGTCAATCTTGGCAGCCACCCACCCAATCACCTGGACCCAAAACAAAAAGTTTTCTGCGGGTAACTTGGGCTGGCAGCTGAGAGTTGTGGGCTCCATTTTGTTACGGAAAACTTATTATACTTGCTCGACGTCTTAGAAGATCAAAATTAGCATCAAACTCGACATTTGTAGATTGTCCAATCCGCCGAGGCCGAGATCAACGAGCTGACGATCAACGTCAACGATCTCCGAGGCAAATTGTGAGTATTCCAAGGCCATTAACTTCGATACCTTATGTTTCATACGTACTCTAGATGTCGACTATTAAAAGTACCGAAGTAGCCTTTAGATACCTTTGACGCGTATTATCATTTTTCAAGTCAAGCTCACCTTGTGTAGATTATGTTACTTGTTATAAGTAGACCTTTAAAAAGCCTTAATATTATTGTCTGCTTTTTCCAGCGTCAAGCCCACACTGAAGAAGGTGTCGAAGTACGACAACCGCTTCAAGAAGCTTGCTGAGATCAAGAAGACCGAGGGACAGGTAAGTGGGTAGCGTGAACTTTTGATTTCCGCTTTCAGGCTGACTTCCGCAAGGAGCTAAAGACGGTCAAGAAGGAGAACGTCTTCACGCAGTTGGCCAACAAGGTGCGATTTTGTTTCTTGTTTTTCTGTTTCGAGCACCTTTTCAAGGATTTGGATAGTTTTTTGAAAAAAAATTTAGCAGTGGCTTCGTGGAGATGTGGACGTTACTTACCTTAAAGATTTGTTTTCAGAAGAAGGCCGACCAGAAGCCCGACTGGAAGGCCCAGAAGGCCGCCAAGAAGGCCGCCGACGAGAAGAAGGAGGAGCAGCCCAAGGAGGAAGAGGTGCCCGCTGAGGAGCCCGCTGCCGAGGAGCCAGGTGAGTCAGAGCTAAAGCCTAACAAGCCTAAGCCTAAGCCGAGATTTAAGTTTAATCTAGACCTGAGCTTAAGAATTCTTTTGATCAGTTTTAACTTTCTTTTTTCAGAAGAAGAAGAGGAGGAGGAGGACGAGGAGGAAGAGGAAGAGTAAACCTCCACCAAATCACCACATCAAACTCACAACCATGCATTTCCCGTGCCCTCACTTTTCTAGTCCTTTTTCTGTACATGCGTCCAAAACCGCGGTTCCTTCATCGTCAACGGCTTCTGCTTTCATGTTTGGTCCAGATAAATGTTTGGTGCGTATGGTTTTCAGGGGCGCATCCGGATCCAGGTACAATTTTACGCTTTAAGGCACGGTTTAAGGGTGGTTGGAAGGCGAAAACAGGAAAAGCCTGGGCCATTAATGCTGTCATAGATTATTATGACGGTTCGTGCGTCATTTTTGTGGAACTTTTCGAGTTTCCCACTTTTTCCTAGTGTTCTGACCTCTGTGATTCTTTTAAAGGAAGAACTGAAAGTTATCTATGGATTGACGGCTACTTCGGTAATGATTAATGAGCTGACGTCATCCGCTGAATTACTTTAGAACTTTTTTTGTAAGGACGTTTTCCATTCCGATTCCTTTTATGACTGTTTCAAATTAGATCCACTTGAAAAATCACATTTTTGTTTGCATTCAAAAGCAACTTTGGAGCTGCTAATCCAATGCGCGTTAATGATACCTGTAAAAACAGACCATCCGTAGCAATTTCCCGGCCTTGCAAGTACCTTTAAAATGACCAAAAAGCGGGTTCCGTAGCATCTATTTTCCCATAGCTCTTTTTTGATTTTTTTCAGGTGTCCATTTTGGCGGATTTTCTCGACGACTCTTTTCTTTTGTCCTAATTTTTATCTTTTTCCCAAAACTTTGGAGGAGGCAACCAACGAGCCATGCTAATAGGAAATTTTTTTTGGTAATGAAAACTTGAATTAGGGCTGAAAGTTCAGAATTTTTTATTTTTCTCTTTAATCTTTAGCTATTTTAGTCTTATTCTCCATTTTCCAGACCTTGTTTGTTTCCTGATTTTCTCCTTTTCTTGAGACTTTGGAGACAGCCTGACCAGAAACGACATTTGGCAGGGGTGTGTCTATGCGGGGGCTGTCGCCTGGGTGTGTGTCCCCCTCCAGGGCATTACAACAAAACCCACCCCCCTCCCCGGCTCGTCCTCTCGAGTCTCAGCTTCTCCACCTCCACCTCCTCTACATCCCAGCCAGGGCCACTAAATGGCCAATATCGATCAGCCGGGGATCAGGCTCGGCTCTCCTCGGCCCGAGGACGCAACAGCTGAAATCCCGAGAAAATAAAATGTGGGCATTAAAAAGTGGGGCCTACGCCTGGGGGTTTTGAGGAACGGTGGGCTATAAATTGCGTTTTTATTTTTTTGAAACCAGATGCATTGATTCTCCGGTCTTTTAGTAGCTCGTCAACATTCAAAACGGCTGAAGTAACGAAGCTTAAGAAATGACTAAAATCAGAGTATTTTTGAGTGTAAAGCGGAGTGACACGGACTAAAGACTACAAAAAGGCCTCTAAAAATCGAAAAATTATAAGATAAGATAAAATAAAAAGAAGGATCAGTGTACAAGGAGCTGCGTCTATGCATTAATGACCTGATGAGCTACCGCACGGACGCCGGGACCACTGAAAACCCCGAAATACCTGCCGAAAATTGATAATACCATTCTCCAAGAGAGAAAAATTTTTACGCTAAAAACAAAGGTTCAATACTGTCATACAATACGCATTAACGATAGAATGCGTCAAGGGCGTCCTCCCTCGGATTCGTGTGGTGGAGAAAATCGCGGTTTTATCGGCTTAAGCCGGTTTTTACCCTCCAGAAGTTTCTTCGGGGCCTTGCCGAGGGTATGAGCATCTGCAAACTAACTTCACGTTGCCTTTAAAAAACCTCAATTACACCTATTCCCCTTTTCTGAAAGCGTGCGAACTCCTTCGCCTTCTCTGCCACACGAACATCTGGGCGGCTAGTCATAATGGACAGCCCATAAATCGTGTTTATGGGAAAACAAAGTCACCTCACGAGGGTTGGAAATTATTTGGCAGAGCTGTCGGCGAACGGCTATAGAATTTGTTTTTTAATGCATATTTTAATTTTTTTACGGTGGTTTGTCTATTTTTTTTGAAGCAAAAAAAAAGAAAGAATGGGGGTTTTTTAGGGGGGAGGTTTTTAATTTTAAATGCGTTATGGATCTCTATCAAGGTGTCTTTCTACTTTTTCTGGCAGTTTAACTTCCTAATCCCTTCAAAGTAACGAGTAATCACCTGCCACCTATCCCTCCGGCTGTCATGTTTTTCCACGCCAACCATCAGTCGGTGAAGTGACAGGGTTAGCGAGTGAGAGAGATTTATAGAGAAAGAGAGAGAGATTTTGGGGGGTCTAGGATACAGAACCTTGAAAGTTGACATCCGATACCGTGAAGGGAGGGGGCCCGCCGGCGGCCAAGGAGGCCCAACTGTGCGCATTCTCTCGAGCTCCACATAGCATAACAGGCACTTTTCGTTGTTTTTGACGGATTTTTAAGCTTTTAAGCTTTCCGGCTTTTGAATACCATTCTGCCACCACCATCTTAAATGGCTTTATCCAGTAGCCATCTGCCCATTTTCTTGATTTCAGAGGGGCATAGAACTCGAGCACAAGCGACCTTGACCCCACTCCTGATTTTCCAAACCTCGGTATCTAAACTTTATCAAAACCTCAGCTAAGAAAGATCAAAACAACGCAAGAAAATATTTAAATCACTAGCCGAGCCTCTGCGACATTTTTATGTTGATTGATTTTCTATAGTCTTAGGCCTTATCTATAGCAAAACCTGTAAAGATCCAGGCGCTTTTGGATGTCCCTTTGGTTTTTATGGCTTTTGTCACCTCTACAAAGAATACTTTCAAATGGCGGAACTGTTAGGTCGCGTGGGTCGAAATACCGAGATCCAGCGACCTAACTTATCTGGCCCTCTATGACCATCGCGCTGCTGTGCGGGGTTAGTGTTAAAATCAGCACACTTTGATGCTCCTAGCCTTTGTGATCCTCAACTGCTTCGGGTTTTACTTTCCGTTTGGTATAGTTCGCTCGAGTGTTGTGACGGCTTCACCTGTGTGTTCAACTTTTCATTTTTCAGGATGGAATTCGAGGGCGCGCCCCGCTACGGCGGGCCCCAGGCCGATGAGGCTGACGACGTGAGTATCAAGATTCGAAAAATAATCGGACATTCAGAAAGCCGCCAAGCGCGAGGAGCTCGAGCGTAAGAAGGCCGAGGTCCGAAAGCGGCTCGAGGAGTCCGGCAAGGCCGGCAAGAAGCAGAAGAAGGGTTTCTTGACGCCGGAAAGGAAGAAGAAGCTTAGGGTGAGGGAAATGATAAAAAGAAGGATAAATCATTTTTAGAAACTGCTCATGATGAAGGCGGCAGAGGATTTGAAGCAGCAGCAGTTGATGAAGGAGCAGGAGCGACAAAAGGTGAGAGAGTAAGACGGAGAGACCAAGAGAGAGAGGGAGCCATAGAGAGAGAGAGAGGGAGTGAGAGATAGCGGGAGAAAAAGAGAGAACACTTTTATTCTTTCAGGCCCTTGCTTCTCGTATTGTCGCCCTCCCAGACTTGGATAGCATCAACGATTCTGGTGAATTTTTATATATCTTTCATTAACCCTTTTTTAAACTGTTCGGACTCTTTTTAAGCAAGATATTATCAAAACCCATTTTTCCTGCTGTCATCTCTTGAAATCCACCCCGCTTTAGGCCAGCTCGAAAAGATCTACAACGACCTGTTCGAGCGGCTAAAAACGCTGGAGGAGGGCAAATATGAGATTAACCAGGTTTGTAATAAGTGTTCCTACACAGTAATCCGATTTTTTTAGTCCGTCAAGTGCAAAGATGCGGAAATCAACGAGCTGACTATTGCCGTTAACGATCTACGCGGTAAATTGTGAGTTTTTTGAGATTAAGCGCTTCTCTCTGTATCTCTCTCGCTCTCTCTCCATCTCTGGTTTTTCAGCGTTAAACCCATGCTCAAGAAGGTGTCCAAGTACGACAACAAGTTCAAGTCGAGCGGAAAGGGCGAAGCTGCTCCTGGCGGCAAGGTTCGAAAAAATTTTCAATTTTGGAGACTTTGAAAGATTCCTATAGCGATCACGCTTAAACGTAGAATTAACAAAAATATCATTAATATTTTATCAGGGGCGAGTGATAAAACCGATCGCTTTAGGCCGATTTCCGCGCCAACCTCAAGGTGGTCAAGAAGGAGACGGATTTGGACGAACTCGTGAAGGTTAGTTTAGCTTCGTTCGAAGCCCTTGCTAGAGCTTGACTGACCTAAATCATTACATTTTTTCAGAAGAAGGAGAAGGCCGGTTTCTTGAAGGATCAGCCCGCGCAGGAGGACAAGCCGAAGCCGGCACCCAAGAAGGAGGAGGTCAGTACGATCGAGACCGATTCGTAAACCTAATTCTAGGTCTAAGCCTGAGCCTAAGACTAACCTAAGCCTAAGTGGATCTAACAAGCTCCTTCTAGGTCGTTGAGGAAGCCCCAGCCGAGGAACCCCCAGCGGAGGAAGAGCCCCCAGCTGAGGCCGAGGAGCCCGAGGAGGAGGATGGCGAGGAGGAGGGTCAGTCTTTCCTTACCTAACTGCAAATTATGATTTAGGTGACGAGGAGGAGGAGGAGTAAAAATCCCGCCGTTCATCTAATCTTCATTCTTCTTCATCCTTCTTCATCTCGACCTTCATATTGGATATCCGCCGAGAGCTTCACTATGCCTGTCTGTGAGCTTCTCAACTTTGAATTTCCAAATCCTTCTGTGTAGCTTGTAACAGTGTTCATTTCACCTGCTGCCGCCTTCGAAATGTGTCTCATTCTGGCTTGGAAATAAACGGATTTGTGTAGTTATGGTGTTTCAGGATCTTTATTTTAGCATTTGGAAATGGTTGCGTAATTTCACGTAAACAGGGGCATTTCAAAGTGGATCAGAAGTAGCTTCATTAACACCGTCTTTTTGGAGCGTGAGTTTTGCTTTTTCGATCCTTGGATCGAAAGCTTTTGAATTGATGGAGGTACAGGGATCGTTGAACTAGTCGATCGGTAGTATTTTTGGAAGCTTTAGTCAACCGGAATGGGGCCGAAAAGCACAAGAGTCGAAGTGTCACTTTTTTTGATTTCGAGATTCTTTCTAGATTCCGAACTTTCGAGATTCTGGACTTGGGGAATTCTAATTTTCGAGGTTTTTTGTTTTCGAGACTCGGGGTTATTCGAATTCGAGATCCTGATAGTTTCATTCTTTAAACGCTACAAAAACCACAAAGTTCGCAAGCTCAAAAATTTCGGGGAATGGTACCTTGAAAAATCGGCCAATAATTCCTTACAATCATCTCGGGACATTAATGTTAGCAGGACAGGAGCGCAGATGTAATTACGCGTGCCTGGGGATACGTTTCGAGCGGAAAGTGCTTTTTTGGTGCCGTAAGTTCAATCCCAGGCGGCGCCAACCCCCAACTCGTGGATGGCCAAGGATCCTAGTCTTCCCCCAAATCCAAGGTCCAAAAGCCAATGCTCCGCGCCAAAAACCTGGCCGATCTACGGTGTCCACCGGTGCCCGAGGGTGGCTCCGATTTCTCCACCCTCCGCCCGGTTCGCCATTAAATATTAAATTTGGTGTTTGTCGGCGGGCGGCGGTCGGCTAGAAATGGAACACACAGATTTGCAAATTCCCGTGCTGCCGGCTCGAATTGCACGCGGGCGGGCGGAGCGCAAAAAACGGCACAATACATTCTGGAGTGGGCTTTTGGCCAGCAGGCAATGCCTTGTGCATCAATTTTGGGCAGAAAACCCGCACATTTGGTGACGTTTTTGCTTGGCTTTTTACCAGCTTGGTGGCTTGAATATTTGCTTTCATTTGGATGCAATTTTAAGAAGGAAAAAGGCTACTCTCTGCTCTCCCCTCGCTCTCTTACTCTCTCCCGCTCTCTCGCGCTCTCTTTTACGGTTCAAAAAACCCTCTCTAACGCCTAAATGACCAGGATATTGGAAGCGGTGAGGGTGGTTTTCGCGCGAAAAGGATACATTTCTCAATGGTTTCTGCTACCGAAAACAAATTCTCTCGCTTTACCTGCCTCTCTTTCTCGCTCTTCTCGATCGACCTGCTACTTCCCAATTTAGCAACTAAAGTACAGTCACTGTACCTGATGATGGAAACTACAGCAGCTTCACCTGCCGACGCCGGGTGTAGAATCTTGACATTTTCTGGAATGCTAGTTCCGAGAATACCTCATATATCATGGCAACGGCCACCTCCAATGTAGCGCAATCATTGCTTCACCTGTCTGAGGGAAAGGCCATATGGCTATGACGCCGATATATTTTTGCATCTGGATTCTGCAATCCTTGTGAAATGCCGCACCAAGAAATAAACTTTGAGAGCAAAAGACAGTATTTTAACTGACAAATTTTCCTCTCGAATCCTTGTCTTCATAATCTATGAAACTATCTTCCCAAACGTGGTTTTTTTTTTTTCGTGTGTTTCCCCGAAAGAGAATCTCACCTATCACTCTATATTTCCTCTCTCTTTCCCTCTCTCTCACCCGCTTTCTCTCTATCTCTCACCCGGCAATCACCCACATCCTCTCATTCTCAATCCGGCTTTTTCTGCTGGAATACATGGCACTACTTGCACTTCCCGAGTATTTCGAGAGCTCGTCTTTCCGAACTTCTTGGACTCCAAACTAACTGATTTTCCTCTGTGCGCCACTCCTGAAACTCGGGCGCCTTTATCACAGTCCATCCAGTCCACTCCCAGCAAATTCACCCATCTCGACGAGTGTGCGGAAGTGTCTTCTGTGCTAATGCAATTGGCCCCTTCGGGTCGTGTTGTTCACGCATTACGCTCCGGCTTCTTTCAGACGTCCTCAATTTTATCGGGTGCTCTCTCTCTTTCTATCGCCTACCAGGCTTGACGAGGACGCCTTTGAATTATTACGTAATTATGTGCTCAAACAGGCTGCGAGGATGATAGCATCATCCTTTCGTACAACTGGCTAAATTTGGGTGTTTCTGAGGAATTTCTAGCTCTTTTGTGTGGTATAGTGTTCTGAACGCAATCGGAAACTAGAAATTTTCCAGTTGGGGGCTTAATTTGCATAAAATCATGCCGAAAGCGTGAGCTTACTTTATCCTGGCTTGACTAGGCCTCTAAAAGGCTCCAGAAAGCTGGTTTTCGGACTTTGCTCTCCAAATTTTTATGGATTTTTCTAAATTATTGTGATAGTGCCTCCGTCAAGAACGCAACTTCCCAAAACCTCGAGGAAATTCGCGTCAACGTTTCAATTCATATAAAACTTAGCACCTCTTAAAGACTCAACGCACTAAAACACACGCATTATTTGCGGTTGACCGGCCACGGGTGGGTCGCCGGGGTGGACCCTTAATTTCGTTAACGGACCGCTCGTCATTAACCAAATAAGACTGGGGCGGCCCGCCCGGGTCGGAGGCTGCAAATTCAAGAACCCCGCGCTCATTCTAAAAATATTTATTCCGCCCGCCTCCTGCAGCGTGCACATTTTCGGGGAATACATAATGCAGCTGGTGGGGTGGGGGAGTTCGTTTCGAGTGCAAATTCAGGGAAAAATTATCACTGGGTTTTCCCAAAAAAACCCCCCCCCCCCCCGGGGGGGGCCCCGACTTTGGTTTTTTTTTTTATATTTTTTTCTATCGCGAGAAAAAAAGGGGGGGTTTTTTTTTTTTTTTTTTTTTTTTTTTTTTTTTTTTTTTTTTTTTTTTTTTTTTTTGTTTGTTTTTTTTTTTTTTTTTTTTTTTTTCTCTTTACTTATTTTTTTTTTTTTTTTTTTTTTTTTTTTTTTTTTTTTTTTTTATAATTATTATTAAGTTTTTTAATGAAAAAAAAAACACTTTTTTTTTCCCCTTCCCCTTTTTTTTTTTTTTGTTACCAAAAATAAAAAAAAGAGCGGCCGCGCGCGGCGGGGGGGGGGGTTTTGTGGCCCCCCCGGTATAGCTATTTGTATTTATCGCTCATTCGCGCGCTCTCTTTCTCTCTCGCTCTCTCCCTCTCTTCAGGTAGCCATATAAGCCCAAACTTGAGCCTAAACCTAAGCCCAAGCCTAAAATTCTTACTTTTAAACGTTATCGAGCAACAGACCCTCATTCTCAAGCGATACCTATTCCCCAGGAACGACCAAACGACGCCGGCTACCAATAGTTAATTCCCGGAAAATGACCCTTCGGTGGAAGGGCGGGGGGGAGCAACGCCATCGAGGCACCCCTCCAGAATCACCCAATTCACTTCCCGGCGGCCAGGCGTGGTTTGGATGGCGTTTGCGAGCGTGGTTTGTAGGTATCGCTTCTAAGAGGCGAATTTGACATAAAAATTACATTCAAAGAAATAGTGACCGCCTCTCGTTCTGCGATTCCGTTTAACCTTCATACTCCCCCCTCCTGCCCTCTCTGTCTCTCTGTCTCTCTCACCCTCTTCCTCTCTCACTCTCTCTAGGTAGACCTTCGACCTCATCTATGAGCCCAGAAATGAGACCAGCAGCGCTCCTTAGGGATTGCCCTCCCCCTGTCTTCCCTTCAAGGCTTTTCTAGTGTTTTTCTTCAAATGCGAAATTGTTTTCCGCACCCCCCCCCCCACACGATCAACGACTTTACAGCTCGGTTCTCGATACCCAATTTTCCAAGGGATTACTAGCGACGTGAAGCACGCTTTACTTGGATTTTTTCAAGTAATTTTGCGAGGCCACCGTTGCAACGATTCAAAAAACCGGGTTTTTTGGTCTACCTCTTTTTCGGAGAGGGTGAAGGGCCCGGGATGGGCCCTTACCCGAAAATAGCGCTCCTCTTGCTCGACTTATTACACGCACCGGACGGCGAGAAGCCATATATATCCCGAGATGCCGCGTAGCAGATGCTGAAAAATCAGCTGTCCCGAGGGCTCGGAGGTTCCGGGGTTTTTGATTTTAATGTTTTCGATTGCTGTTTTGGTGAAATTGCCCGTTTGGATCTAGATTTTTCGATTAAATTTTTAGTTGCTTTTTTACTCGTTAATTTCAGCTGCATTTTTTAAAGCAAAGCATGGGGAGGTAGAAAGAGAGAGAGACAGAGCGAGAGACCGGGAGAGGGGAGGGAGAGAGAAAGTGAGAGATCGAGAGAGAGTGAAAGAGAGGAAACTCGAGTCTGCCTAAAGTGGTGATTGTATCTGACGATAAAACTTTTCCGGAAGTTCAGCCTTTCACCCCTTTGACCTTTTGGTTTTCTCCTAATAACCTCTGCTAGTTACCGCTCCAGAACAAACCAAAAATACATGGCATCATGTTCAAAAGCGGCTCTCAACGCAGCTTTTCGTGCATTCCGTGTGCAGATCGTCATCTTCCCACCTCTTCTCGTCACCTCAGAAATCCACTGGACCTTAAGTCCAACGGCATCGCGTTGCCATTCCCATCCAGACTTTCCAATCCTTGAGTCGGCCTCTCCTCTCTTACCCTCTCGTGCTCTCTCGATCTCTCTCTCACTCTCTCTTCCAGGGTAAGGATGAGCCGGCCCGAATGCTGGCAAGGTGTCGACGATTCCCACAATTATCCGGGTCGGGGGTAAACAAATCCCGGCGGGATCCAAAGGAGGGGCTAGATGATGTCGAGGGAGTCAAAGGGTAGAAGAGTCAAAGGGGGAGCGAGGCTCTTTCCGGAGAGAAATAGGAAAAAAAACGTGAAGGTGTGCGGCTAAACGCCAGAAAACATTTAGGCAGGATTGCATGTGGAGGGCCAGGGTTTTTTCGGCTAGGAACATCCTCGGAGCAGAAAACATCTTGAATTCGGACGTATTGTTCTTGTTTTCTTCAATTCATCGATAAGCATTTATTCAAACTAGCTCGATAACGCTTTCAAAAAATTCCGCCATCGACGTGTTTTCATACCTCCCCGTTAAATTTGCTTTTAATGCACCTCTTCATCCAGATACGATACGATTTTTGCAATTTTTCGAGTTTTTAGGGAATGATTCTCAAGTTTCCGGGCCATATTGATGGTGTCAGCATTGGCCTAAATTTATTCTGTTTTTGATGAAGTTTCGCGACAAAACGTATGGCTATCTAAGACTTCAGATATGAATTACGTTGCGTAAGCGGTTATACGCTATCTTTTTATTTTTAGTAGCAGTAATTGTAATTGTGTAAATTCCAGAATCCGTATTTTGAGGGTCGATCTTTGCATGTGTCTGCTCTCATCCCTTCAAGCTAAAAACCAATAAATTAATGTAGAGAGGCCGGCCAAAAATTGATATGTAGCCCTATGAATTGACCCCCGACACGCCTAATTCCCGTTAACGTCCGCTTATGGTTATTCCGGAAATCGAAAACGAGCTTATCCCGGCATTCTCTGTCCTTCCAAGATGAAAATTCGCCATTTCGCCTGAGGCTGTGTGGTTGATTTACGTGGAGATTGCCGGGAGGGGGAGGCACCTCCTCGTGCTTCCGGCCCGGAAATGAACAGCTACGAAAATGCCGCCATCCGGCCCCGTTTTAAGGGCATCTTATTACGAATGAGTGTTGCGAATTCCTTCATTACCCCAATCTTAATTTGAATAATTTCGATGTGATCTAAAAAGCTCTCTCTCAATCTCTCGCGCTCTCTTTCGCCCCCTCTCTTTCTGTTTCGGTTTTAACGCTCGGAGTGCTCAGACTTACCGAGTTTCCGAAGTGTCTCTAAAGTTATGTTGCTTTCCTGTAAACTCCCGCCCGAGAAAAAATTACTTTTTAACAACTGTTTTTCCCTGGGCTGATGACAGCTGTTCCGGGTTGGTCTCGACGGCGGCCATTGTTCCCAAAAAACCGTCGCGTCTGGCCGATCACCATTTTTTTCTGACCGCAATCGACAGGACGGGGGGCCCAGGTTGACAGAGGGCAACGCCAAGCGATTGGGCATCGAAAGACCCGATTTCTGATTCGTAGGGCAATTTCATAGATCTTTAGATTAGGAAAATTTTGTTGTTGTTTTTATAATGTTTTTAATTGACGATAAGATCATCTGCGCGACTTATCCAATTCCCTAAAGGGCTAGACTTGGAAAAACCCGATTCCTGAAGGGCTAGACGTCCTAAAAACCCTATCCCTGAAGGGCGAAGCATCTCAAACTCAGAAAATACGCAGAAATTTTTTCTTAAATTTTTTTTGCGTAAGAAATGTGTAACTGGTTAGCGATACTTTAGAAAATTGATAGACTTTTTCTCTATATCCTCCGATTTAATCAGCTCTAAAACGCTAATAATTTTTTAAAAACTTCGACGTTGATTTTTTGAAAAGTCCTGATTTAGATATTTGTTCAAGTTTTATTTCGTTTACTTACTATTTCAACCATTGCTAATCATCTGCTCAGGAACTAACCCGACCCCCATTCATCCCCATCTAGCCTAGCCAGTAGCTTCCGCTCAAAAATTTGGCCACTTACCCCTCGCGCCTCCACCGGTTCATCATTTACTGAAAATACCCCATCGTATCCCATCCTGCCCACTTCCATGGGATGTGTTTTCAGCGCTTCCCAAAAAACTCGTTCAAATCAACTTTTTTGCTACTGGGGTAAGGGGATACTTGTCGTCTCGGGTTTCATACGGACTTTCGGGACGGTGGTGGCCGGCGGATTTTTCGACTTCCTCTTTCACCTCGACCTTCGCCATCGCAGCTTGTTCGGCATGTGACCCTGGGCAACAAAATACGGTTTTTCGTTTCAGCCAATAATGGCTGCGCTTCTTTTTTAGTTTCTGGCGGTAATGGTAAGTTGCCAGAATTCTTTTAACGTAGCGTATCAATACGATTAAGTACGTATAACGTTCGGATAGACCGTTTTCCGTGGAACGACTTTATTTTAATGTAAATTTTTGCATTTTGCAGCCCAATACGCGATCGTTTACACTCATTCATTAATCCCAAGTCGCCAGATTTTCCCGAAGGGTTTCTACTAGCCTGCTGCAGCCAGGCCTAAATATTTAAGTTTTGGAAAAATTAAATTATGTTGTGCGATAAATTGAACCAAAATAGATTTCTTTGCTATCACACAAAGATAAACGGCTGTGGAATTTCTTCAAGGTTCTCAGCTAGTTTTCCAGATAGCCTAAAGCCCTGAAACGGTTTTGAATCCGGAGCTTAGAAACGCTCTCTCTGCTAGCATCCCCATGGTCTTTGTTAAGCTTTGATGTTAAAGACAAGCGTAATATTTTCCCTAATGACCGTTGCTGGCTTGCCAAAGGAGACACTGTAGTCTTTTAAGAATTGGCAACGTGACAAATTCCTGGCCTCAGTTCCGCCAATATCCCAAGGTCGTCTTTCAGTTTTTGACCCCAGGAAATGTTGCCCATTTCCCGCTAGAAATTAGATAACCACATTTTTTAACCTCCGAACACCCCCTGCACGCCATATTTGCATCATGCGGGTGTTTCCGGTAATCGGATCCCCCTGCGGCTTCCGCTTATGATGCCATGCCCGGGTTCGTTGATTCCCGGCATTACATAGAATAAATTCCGGTTTTTTTTTAATTTCGTGTGGTTGCTGGACACTAAATTCAAGTCCTATAAAGGCTCAAACTTCAACCTAAGATAGAATCAAACTTGATTAAACTCAATTTTCACATTTATCTCTCCGTTTCCACTCTTATACCCTTTTCAATCACCTAATCTCGATTCTACTAGATCTCCAGCATGCAAAATGTGCTATTTTCTACTCCGCTCGGCCACCCGTAATTGCCCGAAATAATGTAATTTTCCGAGCTTTAGCCTTCGCAGCGCTCGATTTTCGCGATTTTTAGATGCAGAATCAGCATTATGCTGTTATAAAGAGAATTTCGACTCTAGAAGTTCATTCCGCCT
This sequence comes from Mesorhabditis spiculigera, assembly GCA_958295435.1. Lineage (NCBI taxonomy): Eukaryota > Metazoa > Nematoda > Chromadorea > Rhabditida > Rhabditidae > Mesorhabditis > Mesorhabditis spiculigera. The sequence continues at coordinate 36,437 of CATQJA010002634.1, forward strand.
TTGTAACCGTATTGTTTCTGAATTACGGAATTATGGCAAGGAGCCGGGCGTGTCGGGGGTTGAGCAGGAAGGCCCTGAAATCCGAGCTGAACTCTCACCCGCCTGGCTGCTTCTTTCCCGGCGACTTTTGCACTCGATTTCCTTCTCAACCATTTTTACATCAGCTTAACTAAAGCCTAGGCCCAAGCCTAAGCCTAAGCCCAAATATAAGCCTTTGACCAAAACTTGTAAGCCGAAACCAAGAGATAGGCCCGCCCAGGCTTTTCGCCAAAGCTTGATCCCAAAAGCTGACTCAACCGCTTGGCCAACTCCAGAGCTTTTGGCACACATGTGTATCTTGTCACACCGTTTTTCCGAAAGCTGTTTTCTTGCCTTGTGCCTCGCTTTCCGGGTCCATTCGCTTGCGGGCGAACGCCCAACGACTGGCCCAAGCTGTCGGCGTGAACTTTTATTTACCAGAAAATTTTGGCAGCGAAAGCTGGCCCTGATCACCAGTGCTTGTCAGGCCAAATTTATCGTCTGTTTTTGTTGACTTTGGGGTGGTGGATCACTTGGGAACGGCGTTGGGAAATTGTTCGAATCCTCTATTTTGTGTCTTCCCTCTATTTTTTAGGCTTAGGTTTAGGCTTAGGCGTAGACTTATGTTTAGGCTTATGCTTAGGCTTCAGACTAGGTTAAGGTTTGGACGTAGGCTTAGGCTTCAGCTTAGGCTGAGGCCCATTCTTAGGTTAGGCCTAGAATTAGGCTGCGCTTAAGGCTCTTAAATTCCGTTATTTCTAGTCTTTCAGAATTTCCGAACCCTCCAAAACTACCAAGGTCCGTATTACGCCAAACAACGGCACTTCTATCTTTCCGGCTACGCCAGAGCGTTCATGATTTTTCTCTTGACTGTGAGTTTTGAGCCTCCTGACGAACTTGGACCCAAACAAAAATAGCCGCCAAAATTGAGACGCGTGGGAATTTTGGGTTTGGGCGCTACCGCGTGCCTCCGCAATGCTAATATTGACACGGTGGGTGGATTTCACAGATTTCTCATCGTCCGGTCAACTAGTGATAACTGTGGGGGCTTTAAGTGTTTTTTGGGAGAACCGCCTACGCGAAAAACCTAGAGTTTGGCTGGTCGCCAGATCACGAAAAGACGGATGGAGTCGTTTTGACAGTTTTTGCCAGAGGCTGGGTTTAAGCCTATGAGCCTAAACCTACGCCCAAACCAGGCCTAGGCCCAATGGACCCCAAGGAACCCAAACCCAATGCCGTTCTATGCCAAAAACGTAGAACATCATTCCTTTGACTCACTGACGAACCCTTCTGAATTATGAACAACATGGGTTTGTGAATTATGGATGACGTTAAGCGACCACTGATCTAACTTTGTTTTTTTCTAGTTTTCGCTTTGCTTCTGGTCCCGGGAAACTGTATTTTATCTACTGTATAGAAAACAGCCTTGTCTATCCCCTTCTATAGTGCGTACTACGTAAGGCTACAAAATACGTGCGCATAGTGCGCACGGAGGATTATACAGTCTATGCTTTTGGATATAAAACTGCGCTATATATACCGTTACACTTTTTTCGCAGACCGGAAACGATTCGGACCGCTCCGAACGGCTCTGGGTCTAGAAACAAATTCTCAAATGGGACATTTGGTTCTTAAGAGCTTACTGTATGCCGTTTATTTTTGCGCTTCATCTTAACCACACGTTTCTATCCGACATTACGATGGTATCCCGGTTAAGGACCCTATTTTTCTGTAAAGCGGTTCTTAACGTAGTCGTTTCGGTAAACAATTCCCTATTCCACTGCGCTCTCCCGTGTATTCTGGGCCCTTGTCTAGTGCCCATGGTGGCGGGCGGATACCTCAAATAGCCCATGAGGCTCAAGGGATCGTGGTTGGGGCTCCCATTTTATATCTGTGCCACATGTTGCCATTTAGCCCCCCAATGAACCACAGTGTCGGCCAGGGCTACGAGGAAGTTTTTGCCCGGGGTCTAATGGGGCGCCTTTGATCTTAATTTGCAGAAAAAGGGTTTGATGGAAAGGGCTCAAAGCTAACAAATTGGTTCAGCCTACCAAGTTTCGATTGAAGCATCCGTTTTTATTACTTTTCATTTATTACGTCTTAAAGGGCTCGAGAGCGTAAGAATCTGGTCTTTACCTAGACAAGGTGTAGCCTTCTTCATCTGGCCAAGATCTGCAGGCTATGAGCACTTCACGTCGGCATTAAACGTGCTTTCACATGGTACGGAACGTTTGACACCTAGCTATTGATAGGATTCTACCTAAGGGTTTGTAAGCCCTAGAATCGACCCCCATTTCGCTTAGGTGTAGACAACCACGCTTAAGCGGCAATTGGCGTTCAACCGTGGCCATATTTTGCGCATTATTCACACGATTTAAGCCAAGGTCAGTCCTAAGTCAGACCAAAATGTTCTCAGCTGTATTACGTAGCCAATGAGAAGATGGATACCTTGAAAACAAAAATGGATTAGTTTTGCGAATACGGTTTATGCAGTTTTTAAATTCACCGCTGATAATTCGTTTCTGAGAAGAAAGGAAAAACAAGATGTTCCGATTTTTACGGTAGTTGATCATCAGGGTGAAAGTGCAAACTGCATACCATGGCAAATTTGCGTTTAAAACGAAACCTAGCGCCGGTAAAAATGTTCAGCATTTTTTATAAAACGTATATTTAGCCAAAATTCTGGCAGCAAACAAAAATTGGCTCAATGGCATGAACTTCACGAGCTTGAGCATAAGCTGCTATCCGACACGTGTCCTTTTTTGCCAATTCGTGCACTTCATGAAAACCATTAGATCCCGAAGTTCATCTCCATCCCATCAACCTTCTTTTCTGATCTTTGACGTCCCAACGTTGACCCCATTTCCTCATTCCGCCGCCGTTCCTCCATCATTCCTTCATCTTCGCGACAACGATCCCCTATTTTTTGTGTGTAAGCCCTCGTCTTCCTTATCCGCCACCCACCCCCCCATCGGACACTCCTCATTTATGCATTTCCCGGATGCATTTCTAATAGAAATAGACACAGGCGGGCAAGGCAACAGGGCTCGGTAATTTCCAAACCTTTCGCGACCCCGGGCGAATTCCGTGAAGTTACGCTCGCCCGAAAAATGGGGCCTATTTCGTGCCAAAGTGGGCTTTTTTACTTCGCATTTTTCAAGCAGTTTTCCGGATCCCCGACTGCCGTAATAGCCTTAATTTTCGGCTTACTTTTGTTTTGCCAGCCCTTTCAGAGCCGGGGTGTCCCCTTTGCAGCCATGGAAATTTGAAATTTGGAAATTTTTTGAGGCGCTGAAATGAAAAATGTCACAAAGCCTCAGCTTTACCCGGCATCCTGTTGCCAGGCAGTACAAAAAAAATAGACAAAAAGGCGCCTGGTCGAAATTTTTTAGCTATGGAAAAAGGCTAGTCTTTGCCTAGTGGTTTTGATTTCGATCTTGCTGGAATCGGCAAGGAACCTAAAACGGTTTTTGTTGCGATTTCGGTCATTTTACCTTATACCACCCGATGCTGAGTGCTCGCCTAAATTTTCATAGATTCTTTTTGCATATACATTCTTACATTTTTACAAAGCGAGAGATCGAAGAAACGTCGAGAGGAAGATATTGTCAAATCCTGGGCAGTGGACGCCTCATTGCATGGGGCAAGGTTCGAAGACTTATTGGGCAACATTTCCCAACAATGGCCTATTTCGACTATGATTTTCAGTAGTTGCATGCAAACTACGTCGGAATATCTTCGAATTAATTTTTGCAACGCGAGAGAGCTAGAGGAGAGAGAGGAGGGGGGGAGAGAGTAGAGAGAGAGAGAGAGAGAGAGCTAGAGAAAGGTGTCGCTGGGACCCACACCCTACTTATTCGTGTCTATTTGTTTTTCGCCAAATCAATTTTCGCACTTGCATTTACTGTTTAATCCCGGCCATAAGGTAAAATTCCTATGCACAAATTCAACTCTAAATCATCCTTTCCCCTCGAAAACATCAAAACCAGCCGAATTTCCGGTTCGATGTTTCCGGAAAATCTTGGCCGCAAGTTCCACCCAGCTTCCAAGAATTCGTGGAACGCTTCTAGCCCCGATGGTGGTTGTGAGAATTCGCGCATCTTTATTCAAGGATCATCGTTTCCACCTTCTCCTCCTTCACACCCCCAGGCTTCTTCCGCTCCTCAAATGGGCACTTCTCAGGGTGGGGGATACCCACGCGGCTCACGGCCCGGGCTCCAGTCTCATCTTTTATTTATGACAAATTGCGTTCCGATTCACTTTTGCAATCGGGGGGATGTCCGAAGGGGAGTAGAAGGTGAGCTTCTTCTCAAGGTTCGCCGGGAATTGTACTTTTGAATTTGCTTATGTGTTCTAGAGAGGATCGGGGCTGCTTAGGTCCCTAAAATGATTGGAAAAATCATTCCTTTCAGTTTTGTTTTATTGAATAAGTTTGAAAATGGAATCCTCGTTTGTCCTATTTTATAAAGAACTCATAAACCCTTTTAGCACTGCTTTTAAAAATTCATTTTCAATCAGCTAGCTGTTAGAGCTGTACGACTAAAGAATTCTTCAAACAATCTTGTTTTTTCTTAGAACTATTCTGACCTGACCGTTCATAATGATTTCGTATTTTCATTTTTGCAATGTTTAAGGTATTCTGATATATTGATTTCCTCTTTTCTATTTTCCTCAACGCCTTCGTGCCATTTTTCCATACCTAGATATTCAAATTTTTTTTCAGAAATGCGGCGAAATAGCGAGGAATTCGAGGAGCTGCTCGCGAAGGTCGTGTTGACGATTTCTGCTAGGTCGGTTGTCTAAATCGTACCCTAAAATTGTCACGTATACCCCGAATCTGCATCTAGCTTCGGGCACTTAGCGAACGTTCAAACGCTCAAAAATGCAGTGTTTTCGAGTTAGCCGAGGCCGGTAGCGATACTAGAATTTCGAAACCCAGGTGGAAAAGGGCCAAAAAGGGCAAGCTGACGCTAGAACTAGCAAATTTTTATCTGTCACGATTCCTTTAAACACTCTATTTTCAGGGATCTCCGAGACACTGACCTCGAAAGCGTATCTGACCCCTTTTGCGTGGTATCCGTGATGACGGTCGGCCCGATAACGACCAAAAAATGGAAGGAAATTGGGAGGACCGAGGTAACATTTGGGGCTTTTTGGGGAACTAACCCTGTCGCTACCAAGCAGCCGGATGAGGAGGACGAATTTCAGAAAAAGCTAAGGCTACAGCGCCGCGTTGGCCCGTGGCGTTACGTAGGGAAAACGGAGGTTCGAAAGTGTGTGCATACGGCCGCAAGCATCTTTAACAAAATCGTTTTTATTTTGCTAAAAATAGCGCAACCTCAAATTGTCTAGAAGCGGGATCTTAAAGGAATGGCAACAGTAAGGCGGAGAATGGGGAGAACGAGCCTGAGACTGAGTGTGAGAGAGGGAGAGAGAGAGAGAAAGCGAGGGAGATCGAGAGAGAGTTGGAGAGAGAGAGAGAGAGAAAGAGAGAGAAGAGGGAGAGAAAGAGAGGTTCCATTTTTAAGGATCAACTCCTCAATCCTAAATTTGGATAAGCACATTACTAAAAGTATTAAAAGATTTCGAAAACATTTTGAAAATTCAACATAACTTTGTTCATTGCCCCCATCCCCATACATCACTCACCAACAATTTCTTCCCCATCCCCGAACTTTGTTTTGTTATTGTCTCGAGCCTGGATTTTTTGGGGCGCTGACAATATTGTCATCTGCTTTTCGACAATTCCCAAATCGACAAATCCCCTAAATCCGTCAGCGGATTCCACGGAGAAAGTAATAATAAAAATGGTTAGAAATCCCGAACTGCGCCCAAAATCAGCTTAAACTATCGAAAATGGCATTGGAATCCGATATCCGATTGTTGATTGGTAGGCGAGAAAAAAAGAAGGAAATCAAATCCTGGTTTATCCAGAGATTTCGGATTTGTCGTTTTTGGAGGTAGCGATAACAAAAAATGCGTTATTTTGGGGTGGCAGGCTAAATTCAGGATTACGAGGCCGTAGAGCGGTGTAGGGAGGAAAGTACGTAGTCACCAGACACGTCGGTTTGCTCAAAACCTGAGACGCAGCTATTTACGATAAAACGTCACTCCACCAAAAATGAGCCAAAAAAATAAAGATTCAAATCCAAGAGTTAAAAAATTATTTTGTGTGTGCCATTCGCTAATAATGCTTATAGTCTTTTGATAGCTTCAGACCCATATCTTCGATTTTTAAGGTGATCAACAACTGCCTGAACCCCGACTGGGCCACGAAAATCGAGCTCACCTACGCGTTTGAGGAGCAGCAAAAGTTGCAGTTTGAAGTGTAAGTCTCAAAGTAAGCCAAAACCTAAGCTCAAGCCTAAGCCTGAGAAACCAAGCCTAAGTCTAGGTTTAAGCCTAAGCCTAAACCCAAGCCTAAGTTTATGCCCAAGTCAAAATTACTATGAAAAGCATTTTTTTCAGATTTGACTACGCCAAATCCGGAAAACCTACTCGACTCGGTGGAGCGAACGTTTTGCTTCACGAGATCGTTGGAGCGAAATATAATCGAGTGACCGTGCCTTTAATGTGAGAATTAATGTGTTTTTGTTGTCCCCAAGCTTTTCAGATTAAATTTTATGGCTTTTTTTATAGAGAAGAAGGGAAGCGATACGGTAGCATTACGGTAACAGCTGAAGAAATGGGTTCCGGGCGGCAGGAATCCGTTTATTTCATGTGCAGGTGGGTGCTCTAATTCAATTCACTTGAAAGCCTACGCTTTATAGCGGTAGAAAAGAAAAAGAGAAAGAGAAAGGGAGAGAAATGAGAGAGAGAGAAAGAGAGAAATTAAGAGAAAAAGAGAGAGCTGCTGGAGCTTAATTAAAACCAAAATTTTGGTTATTTTCAGCGCAACAAAACTCGACCGAAAAGACTTCCTCGGCAAGTGCGATCCATTCCTCAAGATTTCAAGGATAAACTGGGATAACACGTGAGTTCTTAAGAACCATCCACCGTATCCCATGCCCCCGCTGATTTCCTGCCATATATACCTTTTTTGATTTCCCGGCTACTACTCAACCCTTAGACTCTTAACCTCAACACTTATCAACTACTCAACACGTATCCACCCACAAACCGTAATTTCTGTCTTCCTGACCGGTTCCAAAAACACAGTTTTTGCGATCGAGGGTGGACGTCAGGCGTCACACGGGGATTATCGCACATTTGCATGTAGTTAAAACCGCGCAATATTAAAATCCAGGCATTTTTCAGAGTCGTTGATGCTTTGAGCCGGCTCAAGCTGCAAGCGAAAGTTTAGTCCGGGTTTATTCAGGGTTTTGATGTAAAGAAAAACCTTGGTGCGGTCAATTACAATAGTTGCTGTTACGAGGTGGTTATGGCTTGTGGTATATGGTATATATTTTGGGATAAGTTCCGCGTGAGTACCCAACGCGGGGCTACGCTACGTTAAGTTTAGCTGATGCCTAGTTCCCTGCTTCCCTAGACAGGACACGACGTAGTGCTACGTTGCGCTCCAAAAGGCAATGCTACGATGCACTATGAGATGTTACTTCAGATACGCCCGGTGGCTTTGACTAAGTTATGCTAAGTTACGCTACGATCCGCTATAATACGCTACGATACGCGACGATATGTGACAATACGCTGTGCTACACTACGATACTTTAGCTTGAAATCCCATGATCCTTGCCTAGTTTTTCACGCAACAGAAGACTTTAGATTCTGAACTATAATCTCAAGCCGATGATTTTCAGGCTACAACTCGCCTATCGTACCCGATACCGAGAACAAAACTTGAATCCGAAGTGGAAGCCATTTGAGGTGCACATTGATCAGTTATGCTATGGCGATAAGAATCGGTAAGTTGCAAATGGCTGGGCTCGTATGCTATTTTTCTCAAGGATTCGTCGTTTGCAAATATCCTAATAAGACATTTTTCTTGAACCCCCAAATTTCTAAGTCTTTACCAGACATGGCAATCGGCCGAGCCGCGCGGCTTTTTCGGCCGCAAAAACTAGAATGCGGCCGGGCCGCGCGGCTTGGCCGCACTTCCGGCGCGGCCGCGGCTTTTTTCCGTTTTGAGGCCGCACGGCGGCCAAGCCGCGCGGCTTTTTAAGGCCGCATCCAAATGAGTTTTGAGTACTTCCGGCACGTAAATCAGAGATGCAATGCGTATTTAGCCTGCTAGCGAGGAATAGCCATACTCGACAACCTTAATTTTCTCATTTCCATTCCCATTTGGCATGAAATTCGCGGTTTTTCGATATGTAAATGAGCCACTTCCGGTTTGCGGCTTGGCCGCAGCGGCCCGGCGGAGCCGCGATGAAAATGCGGCTCGGCCGCGAAGCCGCATTCCGGAAATAACTAATTACTGCGGCTCGTAGGGGGGCCGCGTTTTTTATGGCACTTAGGCCGTCGGCCCGGCCGCGCGGCTCGGCCGATCGGAATTGCCATGTCTGGTCTTTACGATATACTTTGTACTCAGAAACCCTGGAAAACAATATTTTTTCCCCATTACTGAACACATGACCTGGGGCCTTTTCCCAGGTCAGGTCAAAATTCGTATAGTCACATGGGCTGTTTTGTAAACAAATATGGTACGTACGAGTTGGTCTTGTTAATCCGGTGCTAGGATTCCAGATTTTACAGAGATCATCTTGATAGTAGTAAGCGAGAAATTAGAATATTTTTCACCCGCGAAAACAGCTTACCTAACATCTTCACTTTGAAAGTGATGCCTTAAATATGAGATTGATTTTCGCAACTGGTATTTGAAACATTTTCTCAAAAATATCTATAATAAGAACTATACAAGGTAAAAAAATTATACTTTAGCGGTTATATCAGCATAACAATTTATTTTCTTTTTATTTGAAGACAAAATTAAAAATTTTTATTTAAATTTACCAAGAATTTTCTCCATTCCAGACCCTTCCTGATCGAGTGCTACGACTGGGACCAGGATGGAAAGTGAGCTCCCAATTTTTCAAACTATGCAATGAGTTGCTATATTCCTAAATTTTTAATTTTCGATCCCTACCCAAAATAATTTGCCACCCACCTACCGTAACCCATTGACCAACCATTGCCAAATCTCCAAAATCTCCCATTTGCGTAGATGCACCAAAAATATTTGCGCATCCCATCCCACCCTCGCCGGATAATCCGGATACAATTCTGTATTTTCTGGCAGGAAATGCGAGTTTCGGGGGTAATTTCGTTAATGCATCCTTTCCACGAAGTCCACCTCTCCATTTTCGTGATGAATTTTTGGGCATCTACAGTAACCAAAAGAGTACCTTGATCTCAGCCTCTCTAAAATTTGAATGAAAATACCGCGAAATGGCCCGATGGCCGGAAAGTGCAGAAGATAGGGAGAATCTTGTAAATTTTGAAGATCATGGCTATTTACCGAATACACTGTTCGTACCTCCATTAAATATTTACCGTACAGTCAGTACAAAAAACTTTGTACCCTGTGAAATTCGGAAATCGCAAAGATATGGTATCGCTGGGTATGAAAAACAACAAGGGGGGGTGCGAATCGTTCTCTTATGCTTGTTTCGATGTTTTGAAGCAAGTTGGATAATACATAACCTCAGATATATAGATATACTAAAATGGCAAATCAGGTTTTGTAAAGTATAAAAGACTGGGCGCCTCAAAATTTTGTTTTTCAGCCACGATCTCGTCGGGTCTTGCACAACGACGGTGAATCGGTTGACTTCTGGGGACGATGTGTCGTTATCGGTAAGATTTTTAGAGATTTCTCGACCGCTTCCGTAAGCCTAAGCCTAAGTCTAAGCCGAAGCTTAAGCTAAGCCTAAGCCTAACCCAATCTAAGCCTAAGCCTAAGCCCAAGCCTAACCCTAGCCTACGCCTAAGCCTAAGCTTAAGCTTAAGCCCAAACCCAAACCGATTCCTTTTGTTTACCCTCACTCACCTCTGATGACTTGAAGTACGGAACTACAAGCCGATTTCGGGTATTTACAAGCAACAATCATTCCTAAAGCCGTGCGTGGTGTCTTGTAAAATTAATTGTCATGGCCCGGTATCCTACAATAAACAATCTGCCCGAAATTTGGGGGACAACAGCCCTTTTCAGATTGGGAATGCAATTCCTAAAATGTTATTTTGAGGGCAATGCTGCTTGGGCTGTGAACTGTGGAATAACATTTTAGGGAAATTAGGGCAAAATACAACGTTTAGGGGATCAAGAATCACTGCTCGGTGGCCTCTCGGACAAGCTCAAAATCCTAAAAAGCTTGTAATTTGATTTTTCCTTTTCCCCGCTGGTGCAGCGCTTTATAGCGTCAAAATTCCAAGGCGAATTCGGGTCGGATGCAAATGCTAAGGACCTAAAAAACTTAGAATTTATAAAAAAAGGATTCCATAAATACTCTTTTTCAGCTAATCCACGAAAAGAAGGCCCGAAAAAGCCGAAAATACGTCGACTCGGGGCAGCTGCACTTTCACAAAGTCTACTGCTGGCTCGACTTCACGTTTTTGGATTTTGTTCAGGGCGGGTGGGTATTCGGTATTTTTCACGCGGGCGCGATGACGCGGTGTAGTCGAAAAGATCGGGATGATTTCTTGGCAATGACTGGTGACATTGAATCCATTAGGCGGCCATTTATAGCCAGAAAAACATAATTGCGTGTTATGGTCCTGATCCCGAGGGAGGGAATTACAAAAGCGACGACGAGGGATTTAGCGAATTTTGTGGAATCACGTGAATTTCATGAAAAAGAGCGCTTTTTGTAGTCAGCTAGGAAATGACGACAAAAAAAGAAAAATGGAAAAAAAAAAAAAAAAAAATAAAGAAAAATTTTAATTTGGGGGAAAAAAAAGGGGGTTCAAAAAAGGAGTCGATGATGCTGTGACGTAAAGTAAGTAAAATCATGGAAAGGGTTTTCTATACTTTCGATTGATGGTTTTAATATTTATAATTTCTCTTGTTTTTCCAGTACGGAACTCGACTTCACCGTCGCGATCGATTTCTCCCTGTCGAATCTCCCATTAAATGACCCATCCTCGCTCCATCGGATAGGTCCCGGCACGGCCAACCAGTACGAGACAGCGATACGAGCTATCGGAGAGGTAGTGCATCTACAAGCTACTCCACGTTACAAACGCGATGTTCCCTACAAAGTTCTAGGATACGCAGAAGAAGCTCAAAAACTTTTTCGTATGCCTTAAACCTGCACTTTCCAAATCAAGCAATCCAAGATCTGTCTTTTTTTAATTCTGCCTATTTCAATATGCTTTCCTCCTGTTTCCAGATCTGCCAGTTCTACAACGCGAGCAAAGTTTTCAACGGGTTCGGCTTTGGGGCTAAGCTCCCGAAATCCGATCAGACGCTGTACAACTTTCCATTGGTAAGGTTTTTGACATTTACAAGGATTTCACTAGACGAACTTTGGGATCGCTTCATTAGAATAGGCATCGATAATTTTTGACAAACCCTGGAAAATCCCATTTTATATTCGTATTTCCAATGAAATCTGTCGTTTTCGACCATTTTTGGAAAACTTTGAAACTTGACCGCGTCCTCCTTGACCTAGAAAACCCCCGTTTTTATCGTTTCCAGTGAATCCCCGGTCGTGCAAATAATATTATTCAGGCGCCCCTCTTGATTTTTCAATAGGTGTAAACAGGGAATACCCTGTACCCCAGACAGCATTTTCTGGAAGCCATTATACCAGGCTTGGATTAACAACCAATCTGGACACCTCGCGATTAATTAGCCCCAATGGGGGGCAATGAATAGGCAAGAAAGGATGGGGATTAGTGGTAGGAGGACAATTGTGGGAATCTCGTTGTAAAAAGTAAGGATTGTGTTGTGTGGAGGTGGTGTTTTGCTCACCGTAGTTTTTTTACGGGGGTTCTGGAATTGTGGTTTGGCAGCGGCGAAATGTAGTATTGGAAGTTGGGAATCTCCAAAAACTTTTGTAGCTGAAAAACTTTTGCTGAAAATCTGTAGCTGGATATGGAAAAAAGGAAAATTGGACCCTGTGAAGCTAGTTCTACACGCCTAGGCCATGCTACGACTTGTATCGGTTTAGAGAAAGAGAGCGAGCGAGCGAGTGAGAGAGAGAGAGAGAGAGAGAGAGTGCGCGAAAGACAGTGAAAGTAGGAAGAGCTTCCTATAAAAAAAAGAGCGTACTGATTAAGGCGAGCTAGCAAACACCTTTTGAGAAAGCTATGAAAGCTTCGAGAACCTGTCTTTTCAGAATATCGAGACCGGCGAGCCACGATGTGATGGTGTCGATGGCTTGGTAAAGAGCTACCGCTCGGCATTACGACATGTAATTCTGTCCGGCCCTGCTGATTTTGCGCCCACGATAAGGTATTTTAAGGCGACCACTGCTAATTCACGTTTGTTCTCCAGGTTCGCAGCCCAAAGAGCAGCATCCCTACCCGCAAATGGCAGCAAATACTCCGTTTTGCTCATACTAACAAACGGGATCATTGCTGATATGGAGCGGACGAAGGAGCAGGTCGTTAAGGTAAGTGTATCTTAATTTTTCCATTTCTTTACGATTTATGGGTTTATTATTAGCACGTGCCCTCGTCAGAACTAAAGAAATTTCTTGGCTCCCTAGAATTTTCACATAAGACTTCAGGAAAAAGCCGGGCGGAGTTCATTTTTGAAAAATCTCACGCGAATCTACAGAGCACACAGTTAGTTCTAAAAAACAGGCTGCGTCGTGGCATCTTTAGCGTGCATAAAAAGCTAATATGAATTCTTAGGCTTTTCAGCGCTTCCCTAGCGTTTTTTTTTCATTAAGATCGAGAGCCTTGCTATTGTTTTCTCGGTTTTTGATGTCCATCCCCACACTCAAATTTTCACAACAAATTCTTTAGAAAAGCCAAGCTAATGAAGCTGGGCCGTGCATTTACGGCTTCTAGGGCCTTATACGAAAAACTTCTCTCTCTCTCTCTCTCTCTCTCTCCCCCTCTCTCTCGCTCTCTCTCTGTCTCCCTTTGCATTTCCGCGAAAACGTCTACACTCCACAATTCTGTCCAGTAATTAGCATCTCTGTCAGCACAACGTAAAGCTGCCATCGAGACGGGGTAATTGTGGATCCGGCTGAATTCCGCTGGAATCCGGTAGACACCTCTAGGCTTCGGGATCAAAGCAGAGAAAAAATTAGGGGCTAAAACTAGACAGGGGGGCCCCGAGAAAAAAACCCCCCGCCTTTTTTTTTTTTCCCAATTAAAAAAAACAAAAAAAACCAAAAAAAAAAAAATTTAAAAAAAAAATAATACCAAACCAAAATTAAAAAAAAAAAAAAAATATATAAAAACATAATTTACAACAAAAAAAAATAAAAAAAAAAAAATAATAAAAAAAAAAAAAATAAAAACAAAAAAAAAAATCAAAAAAAAAAAAAATAATAAAAAAAAAAAAAAAAAAAAAAAAAAAAAAAAAAAAAAAAAAAAAAAAAAAAAAAAAAAAAAAAAAAAAAAAAAAAAAAACCCAACCACAACCCCCCCCAATTAAAAAAAATTAAAAAAAAAAAAAAAAAAAAACAATTAATAAAAAAAAAAAAAAAAAAAAAAAAAAAAAAAAAAAAAAAAAAAAAAAAAAAAAAAAAAAAAAAAAAAAAAAAAAAAAAAAAAAAAAAAAAAAAAAAAAAAAAAAAAAAAAAAAAAAAAAAAAAAAAAAAAAAAAAAAAAAACAAAAAAAAAAAAAAAAAAAAAAAAAAAAAAAAAAAAAAAAAAAAAAAAAAAAAAAAACAAGAAAAAAAACACAAGCACCAAACAAAAACCAAAAAAAAAAAAAAAAAAAAAAAAAACAGACCCGATCGAAAACAGGAATCGCAAATTACCCTAATTGGGCACAAGCTTACGCAAAATGTACTGAGACGCAGTATCGGATTGTAAAAGCCTTTTCCGGTAATTTCGGGGTTGGCAGGCTCAACGATGCGTGGGGCTAGAAATAGATTCTGTGATTTGTGAGGTAACGAGGTTCTGCACATCTGCTAGGAAAAGAAGATCAGACGAAACGATGCAGAAACTCTCGGATCGCTTCATTTTAGGCTGAAGCTACGTTAGCTATAAAACAAAACCTGAAAATCGAAAATGCTTTCGACATGCTCTTCAACTCGATTTGAAGCTCAACCACGCAACAAATTTCTAACATTTCTAGATTGACTGACCCTTAAATTTGAATTTTCTCGCATTTTCCTACAACACGCGATAGACGCCACGGTACTGTATGGTACTGGATAACCCGCGAAACCTTGAAACAAAAGATTATTCTGGGATCCGGGCGAAAGTTTACGAGAAAAAGATACTGTAGTTTTGGAGGACACCACCTTTAATTTACAATTTCAGGCCTCCTCCCTCCCACTCTCCGTAATCATCGTCGGCGTCGGCTACGATTCTTTTGACGAGATGAAAGTCCTGGACTCCGACAACCAGCTCCTCTCCTGGCATGGCCGCTTTGCAAAACGGGACATTGTTCAGGTAATGTTTTCCCTTTTCGTCAGTATTTATAAATCCTGCGTAGTCATGAAATTTTTTTACTTCCACCGCCCCCATCCCACGACTTACCAGCACTTAGCAGAACATAACAAGGAAGTTGCCCCGTTCTTCTTGTATAATCCACTGGTTTTGCCCGTGGTACGGTACTGAGCCGGGGATTGACCGCATAAGAAAGATTACACATTTTTTTCTGGGGTTTTGTGGGAGCGTTGACCGTTTTGGAACGCACCCAGAAAATGCAGAGAAGCTCCAGGAGGCCGAAAATTTTCTAGAGTCAACCTTGTATTTTAAAAAATCAAATAAACGCACAAAATAAAGTTAAAGGTTGCAGTGAAAAAAATTTAAAACATGCGAATGTTGTAGTTTGTCCAAATGCGGAACTTCTTGCCCCCTCATCGACATCTTAACGAAGAAGAGCTAACGGATGCAAGGGAGAATTTGGCAAAAGAGGTACGTTAATAATAGCGAGAGAGAGAGAGAGAGAGAACTAGAAAGAGACGAAGATTATTGAAATTTCCAGGTACTGCAAGAAATCCCGATCCAACTGACCAGCTACATGAAGTCGCGCGGAATCTACCCCCTCAGCTACCGTAACGGAGCTTCTGAATTTACCCCTCAGCCACGAAGCACTGATTCTTCTGCTACATCGTCGCCCATGATCGTGAGTTTCTGGGATTTTTCTCTGGGATGCTTGGCCGGATTTTCGAAGCTTACACAAGTATTTTTTCCGCGCCCTTCTCAACCATTCAATTTCCGTAATTATCCCGCATGTACGATATCCGTTCCGTACAGGTTTCCTGGAACGCCTGGCACTGCCTGGCGCCTCTAAGCTCGTGCTAATCTCGCAATATGGAAATGGCGCGGTAGGAAGCGCTAAGCTTAAATGCGAGAAAATACCAGCAAAAATCGTAAACTGGGGATCACGGGGATCATTCAAAAATATGCGGACCATAGGTGTTCACGCTCGGAGGCTGTTGAAAATCATGTGCTGGCGGTGACTGTTTATAAAGGAATTGTGTCGGGAAAAAGAGTGAAAGGTGAAAGAGAGAGAAAGAGAGAGAGAGAGAGGAGAGAGAGAGCGATCTCAAGCTAATGCCCCATTTTGCAGTCGCCAAGACATACAACTGCTGAACGTCGCATCTCCCCTCTAGCGCGACTTGGCTCGGCTCAACCAACCGGAAGACCGATGAGCTATACCGATACTCCCCCGCTATCCGCTCCACCACTCTCCAACCAGCGTGAGTTATCTGAATTTATATCATGTCTAATTACCAAAAATCTGTTTTTTTTTGCATTGCTTAATAGGTTGGCTTTTTGCCAATTGTGGAGCGAGTCTGTTCGAATTCGCTGGAAAGGGAATATTTTTCTGGTTCCCCGTAATTCCGAAAAAGTGCGAAAAAAACGGGGGCCCACGGCAACATCCGTAGCCACTCAGCGTCAGAATTCCGATGAAAAATTCAACTTGCGCTTAGCAATGCCCGCGTTGTACGCTTTTCCGCCCCTATTTTCGGAGGGTGGAAGCAAGAAACGTTCTGCAGGAAGCGGATAGACTAGACTAGCAAAAATGGCACGGTTCTCAAACTCGGTAGAATAAAGATGTCTCGAAAAAATTTTTCCCGTTGATAATTAGGCGCTATATTCGTTTAAAATAAAAACTACATATTTGACAAAAGTCTAAAGTAATTTTAACCCCCAAAATGACTTCGATAGAGAAGAATTTTCAGGCTTTGGCAGCCCGTCCCGCGTTCGCCGACGACTACCGCAAATCCCCGGCGAGCAGCTCAACCAGATGCATATTTACTAATTTTTGCTACATTTTGTATTCTCTTCAGCCGAATTTCGCAATTTCTGCATTTTGTGAAACCGCCGAGATTTTTCAAATTGCATTTCCACCTGTGTTCCAACCGCTCATTCACTTAGCCCGGCCGCCCCTGCTACTCGAGGAAATCATGTGCGTGTTTTGGCAGTTTTCGCTGTATTTTGTGTCAATCCCTCCTTTTTTCTGGTCCGCTGAGGATAAAGATTTGATTACGGTAGCAAGGTGCTGCTTTCAAAATACGTGAAAGTAATAGATGCTATGAAAATCAAGAATTTTTCGGTGTCACGATTTTTTTTCAGGAGCATGTAACATGCTTTGCCTGTTTTACAACGTAATGGATCTACAAATTAAGAATTTCACTAGTTTACCATCTTTTTCGACGCGTTTTAACCTGCTTTGCCTGTTTTCCAAAGCAATGGATACTACAAATCAAGGATCTCACCTTTCCGATTTTTCGCAAGTGTTCGAACCGGTTGTGCATGTTTTCCAACATATACCTGTCCTCTAAAAACCACAAAATTTCACAAAATGGTTCTTTAAACCAAGAGAAGCCTATTTTCTGCAGATCAATCTCAACATGCAGATTAACTTTTTGACCCGAAACCCTTTAAAGCCAAAAGTTAATTGCGACCTTAAAAAAATCTGATACCGAAGCCAAATTTTGATGTTGACCAACAGCACCCCCCCCCTTATTATCGAAGCCGTATATAGCAACAAATCGTAGTGTATCCCCCATTCTCCAGGGGCCTGCAAATTTGCAAGTGGAACAGAAATTGGTCACTGACCGTTAGAATGTCAGCATCAACCCCGAAAAGTCATGGAATCAAACATCTACAAAGAATACCGTGGCTTACGGTAGCCGCAAAAAAAACAATAGGTACTGCCGGGTCCTCGTTCACGTGAACGGCAGGTGAAAAGAACGTGATAATTTGCCCTGGAAACTGGGAATAGTTTTTCTGCTCGCAACTTCAAAAAAAAAAACAAGAAAACGCGAGGAAATAATAAGTTCGGTTTAGGAGCAAGTAAGATCACGGCTTTAACCTTTACAAGCCTAAGCCTAAGCCCAATTTAAGCCTAAGCCTAAGCTTCTCTCTCTCACTCTCTCTCGCGCTTTTTTCGTCTTTTAGCTGTCCCCTCGTTAAATGACACGTTCAAAAGGTTGTTTTTCATGTACTTCCCGGGTGGGGGGGCGGGGGTGGCGATTTGCCCAATTTTCCGGCATTTAGATCCGGGTCCCCCGGTTGGCAGCGCCAAAAAACGGGTCAGACCCGCCGGGTAAAAACTTGGGTTCCGATTTTCCGCTCAACTAGCCGGGCCCCAAAATGGCACGGATTTCGCCACCCCCACACCCGGAAATGCATACTTTTTCTCGTCACATAATCGTGCCTCCTCTCTCTCGCTCTCTCTCTCTTTCTCTCGCTCTCTCTTGCTATCTTTCTCTAGCCCATTCACGAGCATCCAATCGTTCTATTTGGCGAGCTCGAGAGGGTGAGTAAGCTGTTGGTTTTTGAGTACATTTTTTTGTGGACGCCCAGGGTCGCCTAGTAACTTTTTCAACACAAACCTTTCCCAAAAAACCTCCCTCGCATGGCTAACCTTATCTAGAAAAAAAAACGGGTGGGGATTAGGGTCGTGGAGCACTGAAAAACGACCTTGCCACCGTATGACTCACAGAGTGGAGATGGAATCGGAGGGGACAGCCGGGAAGAAAAGAGCTGACGGTTTACGGTTGCTTTCATTCGGGGTGGAATGTTTCAAATCGAGGCGTCGATTTTCGAAACAAAGATCCGCCTCGAGCACGTGGGGTATCGGGGAACGAATGATCACGAGTGAAGAAGCTTGACTTTTCGATGATGCTACGAGGCGAACTTTTTGCAGCAGGGGATGTGACTAAATACGGGTCGCCAAAAGAATTAGACATAACTGATGCGACGAGCCGGGAAACTCGAACTGAACGTCATTTTTGCTCGAATCAGATGCTTGCACGATCCCTTTAAAGGCCGCCTCGGAAATCTTCTTTTAACTTGGCTCGTAGCTGAGCTGCAAAGCAAGCTCCCACTCGTGCAACCAGCCCATTTCCATGTTGCGAACCTTGCGTATCGTTTCGAATTGAAAGATCTGAATCGATCAAGTGACCCTGGACTGGCATAGAACCCGGGAGCCAGCGTTTCTCAGCAAAGTCAGAGTGTTTGACCTTCTGCCCGGGGTACGGTGGGTGACTAGGCTAGAGAGGTGAACCATGTGATAGGACTCTCGAACGGAAAAGGAAAGAATCAAAGCAAGATCAGGGTTGAGAGTGGCCTGGGTTTATCGCTTTTTCTGCTGCAAATTGCTAACTTAAAGCACGTTCTCTATCTCTCTCTCTCTCTCTCTCTCTCTCTCTCTCTCTCTCTCTCTCTCTCTCTCTCTCTTCCTCGATCTTGGCGTTTTGGCGTGAATTTCGAGCTCGGTTTTTCTTTTTTAAATTTATTAAAAACACCTCAATGTACAGCCTTACAAAAGTATAGATAAGAGCAAAGCTAAATTATACAAAAAGCACGTAGGGAGAGCACAGGTATTTACAGCATACCGGCACCAAATTCGAAATCCTAACAGCCGCCTAACAGAGGCAGGCTGGCCGGGGAGAAAATTGTGGCGCAAATTTGAGAATTTTCATCGAATCATGAATAAATTTAAGCTCGCGGAAAATCACAGAATTACAATAAAACTACTATTAGAATAATAAAGAGGAAAAACAAGGGCAAGGATCTTTTTCGGAGATCTGAAAGCATTAAAATTGCAAATAAAAGTCGCAAAAATAAGTAAAGCAAGCAAAATATAAAGCAAAAAGCGCGGAAAAATTCTATTTACAATTTAGCAACCAAATGGAAGCCGTTCTAGCTCATTGTCGGGGGTTCATCTGAAGTAGGGCATAGGTATCGGAATGGGTTAGAGATCGGGAAATCACATCAAATATCATAAAAAAGCATAAATCGCTAAAACAGAGGTAAGCAGGAAAATACAGCATTTTCACGGTATTTTGGGAGATCCATTTCTCGATTTTCCAACCGATTAGGACAGCTAAAAGAGTGGGTGGCACCAGCGGAAACTGGCGGGGTCGGAGGTACCCTAATGAAGACGGAATGCATATTAATTCAAGTATTTTTGAATTCGGGGTGAATTCGAATATTTTTTTGGTGTGGAGGCAAGCTCCTACTAATGCGCGGCCCAGTGGGCAATTCAAAATGCGGAAAGGGGGAATTTCAAAACCTAATTAAACGGTTCCCGTAAGGGCCAATGCAGGCAGTGCTCTAGGGGGAAGGCGCTGGGATTGAGAGGGGTTTTTGGGGTGTTATTTTGGCCATTACTAATTAAGGTGTACTACATTAATGTGATAGAGCCATTAGAAGTTAATATATAAGTATTAAATCATTGATATAACATTAAAAATCAGAAATTACAATATATCAGGGCTTTTTAGGAAGCTTTGGGAGGTTTTTTGAACCTTTTTAGGGATTTGAACAAAGTATCGAACGTTTTGGAGATATACGAAAACTAAACAAATTGAATAATATTAGAAAAAAGGGAAAATATACAAAACGGGGCTTTTTTGGGGTCATTCTTAACAGCTTAAGGTTACTGGCTGACTGCACTGTCCCTTTAAAGTCCCGTTGTTTAGGTTTGAAACGCGGAAAATCGCGTATTTTGGCGTCAGGTGGTATTGGGGCACCAAATAGTATTTTGGTATAAGATGGTAAAAGAATACCAAAGGTAAAGTCAAGCCGTACAGATCCAATCAAGCGTTCGTAGTCCGTTCCGTTCATCCATACTCATTTGCATCCACAGCTTTGCACAACCATGTTCCGAATCGTAGTCACCACAGCCGTGTTAGCTGCAAAAAATAATTTAGAGGGGCTTACTGTAGTTCTTCATATATCACCATCCTAATAAACACTACTGTAATTGTATACTGTATTTTTTAATATTTACCTAAAATTAATTTAGATTTTTTTTTTTTTTTTTTTTTGGAATGTTTTTAATAAACTGACACTTTTCGCGAGCCAACGTATTTCCAGATTTTATACTGTAACCCAAAAAAACCTAGGTTGTGTTTCAACTGTCCTAACTGCTGTTTGTTGTCATTTGCGAAAAAAATAATTCCCTTGCCGAGTCAAAGAAGCTCTGCTAGCACACCTATAACTAAGAAGCTATGGGAAATAAAGATTAAATCGGTCAAAACCCATTTTCCTACAACTCTATCGCGTAATTGAAACTCACATCCAGGTCCCTTGTGGAACAGCTTGAAGTCGCCGAGTTTGTCCGGGGCACAGCACATGTGTTGCGGCATCTTGATCTCCATGAAGCGGGCGTGCAGGGTCTTGGCCGATTGGCCTGGGCGGCAGCGGCCGGCGCAGTAGTAGGCAGTGTACTTGCTGGGGGCGATGACGAAGCCCCATTCGAAGTCCTTGAAGTCGATCTGGAAATGTGCTTGGTTAGCAAGCTAAAAGCCAAGCCTAAGCCTAAGCCTGGGCCTAAGCCTAGAAGCCTAAGTCTAAGCCTCAAGCTAAACTTGAGACAACTCACCTCGAGGTGGTAGCGGCAGCAGTAGGAATCCGGGTGCGACGGGTCGATGGTGCATATCTGGGAGCCGTTGTCGTGCTGTAGCTCACGGCGCTTGCGGAGGTTCGGCATTTGGACGACTTCGAGGAAGTACTGAAATCGACTTGGTTGACTTCGAAAACCGAAGCTCCTCGTTTCATTTGGCCTTCGAGGCGCAATCATTAATTCATAGGTATGTAGCTGCTCACCTGAGAGTTGTTGCTGTGGCGGTCGATCGGGTCGAAGAAGGCGACGCCATTGCCATCCGGGATGACCTTGACCTGCATGCCGTAGTTCGTATCCGGGTTGTTGATCCACTCGTTGATGATGTCGGTGACTTCGATCTGTTCCCACTGGTCGCCGTTCATCACGTGGTGCTGAAAATTGAACGGTAATTCGAGGTTTCACGCACGCGCTTTCTCTCTCTCACTCTATCTCTCTCTCTTGCCCTCTAGCTTCAAACACTTACCTTGGCAAAAACGATTTGTCCTTCAGTGGACACGGTGTTCTCGTCCAAATACTTGTTGACGTAGATGGTGAATTTCGACTTGCCGTCGTCGCCATTCATGTTCTGAAAATACAAATTTAAGCTTATACATCTAGGTAGTTTTTTAAAGTTTAAAGGTATAAAATCATACCTTAACAAAAACGTTCAGCATGGCGGTCTTGACTTCCGATTTCTGGGTGTGCTCGAGTTTGAAGTAGGTGCGGTGGTGTTGGTGGCGCCATTCTTGCGGGGCTGAAAGATGAGGCATATGTTTGGTATTCTAATTAGGCTCAAATTTTGCCCTTACGACACCTTTAAGCTAGATCTAACTCTTTAAATGATCAAAATTCCTACCTTTCGCAGCCGGGATGACAAACTGCGAGCTGAGAGCGGGGTTGGGTTGTCCGGACTGAAAAACATAGCTTGGAAAAGGATAAAGAAATTACTTCTGATAAATTTTCCAATAAGAAAAAAATGATTTGATTTAATGACAATTTACATAAATTATCCATAAAATCGAAACACAGTAAAGAATCAAATAACTGACGAATTCGCAATCTAAAAAGTCCCAAAAGCCTACATATCGTCCATCATTGCTAAATCCTTCGTTGGCGAGCAGTAGAGCCATTTGTTCGTGGCCCATGGGGAGCGTCATTTCCGTGTTCGAGGCATTGTTCATAGCAGCGAGAATTGTCTAGAAATGATCAATTTGGATGGAACATTGTGACTTTAATGTCTTCTATACCTTTAAAAGGATGGTGCAACGAAAAAAGCGTGGATACCTACCCGTTTCACCATCAGAGTTTCCTGCTCGCGCATAACACAGTGGAAGTGGAGGTGGGTCATCGTGATGTAGGAGCATTTTTGTCTAGAGAAATATGAATTAAACTGCAACTCGCCAGGCAGAGCGCGACAGAGCGAGAGAGCGAGGGAGAAAGAGAGAAAGAGAGTGAGTGGGAGAGAGCGGTAGAGAGAGAGCGGGAGGTAGATAGAGAGAGAAGGGAAGAAAACCCGAATGACCCCTATGAATGTGCTTTAGTATAACCCAAAAAGCGCCAATAATGGAATTTCAGGCGTTCAAAGAGTACATTAAAATAGTGGGAGCCTTCAATCGAAAAGTGGAGCGTAACGTACTAACAGCACCACAAAAATGTCGTTAGATTAAGTAAAAAGAAACTAATGGGGAAACATATTGGTCTATTTTCTTGGTATCTCAAAAATTTCCAATCAAAAGTTAATCCGAAGGTGCTACCAAAGATTTGCTATTTCGATACCTTTAGGTAATTTGATGACTGCATAAAAATATCCATAAAACCACAGCAGAATTTTTAGGCAACAGTCAAAGTATTTAGGATATGAGAAGGTATTTAGACAAGGAGAAAATATAACAAAGGCAACCGTCAAAAAAAAACTCACTCGATATATCGTTCTTCATCTGCAGTGAGTCCTTGAAATGTGTGCTGTTCCTGGTCGGCGTCGCAGGACTTTGTGGTGAGGAGGAGGGCGTAGAAGAGTAGGCCGAGGGCCAGCCGTGGCCTTGGCCACAGCCCGAACCTCGACATCGTAGATTGGGGTATGCCTGGAATATCGGCGGTGGATGGTTCTACTCCCAACCCGAAAAGCTTATATATCGAGGAGGGGGGTCAGGGGCTCGGCTGGATGCCACGCCCCCTTTAGGGGAGTTGGGGTGTGGCCGGGGGTACGGTAGTGGCCTGGTACATTTGAGGGCGAGAAAGTAGGGCGAGGATAGAGAACCCAGGGGAAGCAAGAAAAAGGTGGTCTTCTCTGGCCTCTTGCAAATCAAACCTTGCCCAAAATGGGCGGGCCCTTGAAGAGCAGGGGGCGTTGAGGCGCCGAGTAAATCGGAGAAATCAGAGAATACAATTTTGGGGTACGGTAGATCGGGGAGTACGTGAGGAAGGCAAGGTGGGATTCTACTGTACGATTTTTGAGGACATTTAGAATGCCTGAATTTTTGTAGGAAGGTTAACTGGCAAGGGTGCGGAATTCAGGTTTTAGATGATTTTTCACGAGCATTAATGTTCTACCCTTCTTAGAAGCGTTTGGCTGGATTTAAAAATCTTCACGGGGGTTATATGTACAAGGTGTTGTCTGTAGCTTCCTTGAAAATGCCAAATCTAGGCAGAAACGTCGCAATCAGAATTTTCCACTGCGCTTTCAAGTTTTCTGTAATCAAAAAAGCTCTCCGGAAAGCGCAACAAGTTCACGGCATCTGTTACTGCTACCCCTTGTTGTTTGCTAACATTCTCAAAAGACCAACACTCAAAAAATAGGACGCAAGACTACTCCAAGATTTCTGTTTCTGAAATAAAAAATATAAATCGCTCAATTTAGAAAGTTCTAAGAAAATTTTTGATGAAAGCCGATTCCGCTGACATCAGCCCACGGAAAACTTTGGGGAAATCGGCATTTCGCTGTAACACAATTTTTCATGTTTTTTTCCGGCTCAGCTCAGTCATTCTGGTTTTATTGACGGTAGCTTACAACTTGCATTTCCGAGAAATTCGAGGCAAATTGCTGAAAGTAAAATCTAGGCAACCTAAGCGCCTCAAACTACACCTACGCCACCTTTACCCCGCTATCATCATTTGGTTCAAAGGATCAGCGACGCCTGCGCGGTTAGGGTTTTCAGAGTACACAGCACTCCTAATTCCGATTCCGAGAGGTGGGATGTATCCCGGAATAGTCATTAGCCGGGAGTGAGAATCGCCGGATCATCCACACGCCATGATCTTTATCCCGAAATTGCCGCCTACTGCTTGCCGTTTGGGGCGCCATTTGCGCAATGGTTGGTGGTGGTGATTGGTATTGAGCACGAGGTGCGAGGCGGTTGTTTTTGGGCGCGCATCTCGGAATGAGATGGGGGAGCTAAGAATGGAAAACAAGGCTCAGATGCCGCGGGACACCTTTTAGAATACGGTACGAGTGCGTGGGACCTCGATTTTTGAGCCCGGGAGGTCGGGAATATTTTTATGACAAATATTACGATCTTTTGCGTAGGGGGATTTGGAGTTGACATGATGAATCTGGGGTACAAAAATTCAATCGAAACTTTTTTGACCAGGCGTTAGTTTTATAACTGTTTTTACATTTTGAAAGTTACGGTAGATATTAGACTCAAGAGCCTAGTCCTAAGCCTAATGGTAATGAAATAAGGTGCCGGCGATAATCCATTTTAATTCCGTCAAGAATAATTTTGTCGAAATCTCGTTGTGGAAATTTCGTTTTAACGAAATCTCGAAAACTAAATTTTGGCACAATGATTTTTGACGAGTGCAATTTCGGGAAGATAAAATTTTTGACAGGATCTTATTTAGACAAGTATATTTCGAAAAACGATTTTCGACAAAATGATATTTCGCCAGGAGGATTTTCGACGAGCTTATAGCACGACATATATTTTTTACGATTTACTTGCCATAGCCCCAGCATTGGCGTTTAAAATTAAAAAATTTAAATTGGCAGCATTTGCTTTCCACTGCCTTTCAGATCAAAATCTAGTCCAGACATTAAGCCCAAATCTCGGCTATGCCCAAAAGGTTCCATTACGCAACATTAATCCGAGTGGTCGGCGTGACGAATCCGCACCTAGTCTGCTCTCCTCTACAACCCCACCGTGTCATCATTGCCCATGGGAGCCGCGTGGAGTGTACCTCATCCACCTAAAATTATTCTTGGCACACTTGCTGGTCGTAGCTTGTGTCGTGGGATCGGTATGAAATGATACTTGACAAGGCTTTCCCACTGTGGTGTTAAAAAAATCGCAGACAAGTTCTTGACGATTTGGAACGGCGTACAAAATGTGTTTTTTGCTAGCAAGGTACACGCTATGTTCCCCAAAATCCTCAGCAAAACCTGAATTTACAAACCGTTGAGATCAGTGTACAAAAATTGTGGCCGGAGGTCGGGTCTAAGGTAGAGGCAAAACGCTTCCGGTCAAAGTCAAATAAGTTTTTGTTCGGAACCGGGCACTGTACCTGCTGTCTGGCGAACTTATAGGCTCTTATGAAAATTGACTGTAAATTAGGAGCAAACATCTGCAGCAAGGCTGGCAAAGCAAAGCACAAGGGTCGAGGGCCAGGCCGCGAACAACTAGTGTTACTCCATTTTGATAAGGCTAAAACGGGTAAATCCTGAAAAACTTCCCAAAGCTCTTTCTGGCCAAGCTGCAAATTCCTGGGTCCGCCGAGCAAAAGATGCAGAGAAACTATCGTTTTCTTTTCAGCGCAAAATTCCGCCCTGGTTGGGATTGGTTACACTTCAAACATCATCCAATCAGATGCGTTGCGCGGCAATGACACCGCGCAGCGGGCTGCTGCGCTGTCGTCCCTCTCGAATTCCGGGCTTTTTCATATCGCCCTTATCACGTTTTGTATGTCTCTTCCTATTTCAAACTTGTTCTTTTTTTGACGACCAGTTCACACCCAAGCAAAATCGATAGTCAAAAATCCGTCTCGACTGTATCAACTGCTCCAGACACGCGTTTTTCTCGTGGGTTCAATCTACAACCTTCCGAGCTTCTCGAGACAAAAGCGGGATTAATTTTTTCGACATCGGAGGCGTTCGAGGGTCCGTGAATTGCCCAATTATCCAAATGGATTATCACGGGGAACCAAGTGAACTCTTGAATGCAGAATGGGTGTAGGTGGCTCCCCGGCGAACGTCCCTAATCCTCATTTACAAAAAGTGCGGATGGACTAATGGATTTTCCGCGTTTTTTGGGGTCGTTCGGGTTCAGTTTCCGATACTCCGCATCCCTGCGTGAGTAATGGACGAAAAATTGTACATATGAATAACGCTGGATTCGGGATACAAAATGATATTATAATGCGATCTGTTAGTCATAGATTTATTCGGGAAGCGCGTTTGGTTTTTTCAGGAAAATGTGATTTGGATTTGCGTCAGTGCAAAAGCTATATTCTTATCATCACACACGGAACTGTCTGTTTCTTAAGTCTGACTGTTTTGCTAGGGAGTGATAGGTATAGAGAGAAAGAGAGAGAGAGAGAGAACAATTACTGCTGCGTTCCTTTGAACCTTCTCCAAAGCCTTACAACTTCTACCACTTGCAACCCGACTTCTCGGAAAAATTGCACCGCAAAAACTTGACGTTTTGCAAACCGACCTCCCAGGTAAACAAGTAAAAAACGTACAGTGACCTGACCCGACCTCCGGCAAACGTCTTGATGATCAGCCCCCGTCCTCGGATTTGCACTTTTTCACCACAGCCGGCCACTCCACTCAAAACGAAACGATTTTTACAGATTGCCCTTTTATTACTGTCCAGCACCGACATTAGACTGAGCCTCAGCCCGCAGTTTCCAATTCACGCAAATGCGCAGGCTAAAAACGGAAAAGATGTTTTCAATCATCCATTGTAAAAGATGTTCCGGTGAACTTAGTCTGGCAAAACACACACGCCTTGGCTACACCTCGATTGGAACATTTGACTTTACACACCAATCGTAGAACAGCGGCAAAATAACGGCTACGCGCTGTCCTTTGATCCCCTGGGACGGCGGAGACGTTCCTGCTCTAGCAACGTAATATTTCACGTTCACCGAAATACGCATTCTTTAGAAAATATGCTTGAAAAGGGAGGAACCCCAGAAATTGGGCTGCCCGTCGGGAGTTATCGCCTTCCGGAAATAAAACGACATTTGTAGAAAGTGTTTTGTGTTCTGGGAAAAACGGGGTGGGTTTTGGTGCGTCCGGCGGCTCTGGTGAGCGGGGCTCTGTGGAAAGTGATGAGCCCTGAAATCCTAAAATTTCATATAGGGATCGTTGTAGGGATTTAAGCTTGTGCGCCTAGAGATTTTTACCAGACTGTCGATGAGCCGAAATGCCGACGGCGAAAATTCTAGATTACTATCGTAGTAAATTTCTCATCCAAGCGTGCCTCGTCATTATAGCTATCGATATTTCGTTCAGTGCCGATTTTTTTACCTTGTTAGATAAACGCCACATATCAATCAACTCCTTCCGGTACACACTACCCTCCCGGAAATGCCTCAAAGCTTAATCGCCAAAAAAACTTCATCGTCAAATCGGCACGGCTTTTTACCTTGATACCGCCACACACCGCTTGACACCGCGTTTCCTGATTCCTCAATTTTTCTGATCAAATGTACATCCGGCGGGCAAACGCGGATCACCCACCGCCGGCTAAAATCGCTAATCCGATCATCAATTTACCGGGGGCCAGATTCAGCCTACGCTGGAGGCGCTAATACCGCGTTTTTACGGAGGTACCGTAGGGGGCTCAGCCAATTAATCGGGCAGATGCACTTTTTGCCGGTGTCCCGGGATCAACTACTGTCACCTGGCTTACCGGGCGGAGCTGAGTAATGGCTGATGAACTTGGGCGTTCATTTGCGCTACAGTAGTCATTTCCGTTACCTACTGGTAGTCAACACACTAAAAAGAGGTTGCGAGAGTTCTAGGTATATAACAAGGTGCAAGAAACACTAATTGCCACACACAGCTTGCCTATAATTATCCTTAACAAAAATATTTACACTGAATCTACGATCCTCGCAAGCCTTGTAGTGAAATCAGGGTCACCAACCCACCTCAAACAATTAATGCCCAAAAGCAAAAAAGCGAATTTCAGCTCTCCGGCTCATCGATTACTACAGCTACAGTAACCCTCATCAACTCCATTTTTCCGTCGACTCGGAACACGCGACCCGGCATCTACACTACAGGCCCGGCGAGCAATTCGCGGTGGGATCTCCCAGGGGCCCTAATTAAGGCACCGTAAAAAGCAGCTCGTACGCGTGGGGCTTCCCTGCCATGATGCCGCGCAAAACGGCGAAAAAATACCCACGCACTTTACGATCCTGTGCTTTTTAGTAGGGGAAAGGGGATGGGGATTGAACTCTTGGTTGCGTGAGATTCTTGTTTGGAAGGTGCAAATTGAGAGTGGAACACTAGTCGTTTGACCCTGGTAATTATCGCCAGCATACAGATTCTAAAAGAAGAACCATTCCGACCTTTGACTAAATTTTACTATCCGGTAGTAGACGTCATAGGAAATGTGAAGTGACGAGCAATTGAACGGTAAACTGCGAAACGACCAAACATCCGGCTGAAACTCGACTACGCATTCGAAACATACTCTATCAAACAGATCTGCATGTCGAAACTACAAAAGTCTCAGCCGCCGGTGCCTAAGCACCAGCCAAGCAACTGCCAGTTTTCCAGAGCCGCCAATTAGGGCATAAGAAAAAGTTTGCTCCTCGCATTTCAAGGAAAAACATCGAAAGATTCGAAATGTAAAAAATTTGCCGTCCCAGCGTGCCAATTAAATCTAGTCCAGTTTTGTAGCCAGCTGGAACCCCCAAAACTGACCCCGGCAAAAAAAAGAGGAAAAATTATACCATGACCCTCGAAAAACCCGCCGGATACAATGGCTAGGTGAAAAATCTGGTCGCTTCGAACTTCGAGCGAGCGGAGAAATAGAACTATGGCTACGGTAGCTGCTACGAAGGCCATTCCTTCATGTTTTTCTCGTGATAAAAGACCTCAGGTTACTGTATTAACCGCGTTGAACAGGTGCTTGTGGAAGTTAACCAAAAATTTGCACCTGTCAGTTTGTCACTCAGGAAAGGCAATGGCGGGCAGGCAAACCGTCTACCGTAAATGTATATTTTTCTTTCCTGGCTTTTCATTTCATGCTAGGTAGGGAAAAAGCTGCAAACCAATAAGCTAACTAAACGGCGCGGATGGCGTTTGGTTCCTGGTGCAAGAAAAAAAAATGCTTGAAGACCGAAGCTATCTGAGGAATCCTTGGGAGTGTAGGCCACTAAGAAGGAAAATTGGAAACGATGGGCTACCGCGGCCTGCTTTCACGAAATACAATAGAACAAACTGATGCTGAAAGCTAAACGAATCTTTACAAACGATTTGCACGGCCCGGCAAGTTTAGCCGGTTAGGCGACCGTACGCGGCGCTCCTATGCACCGATGCAAGTGCGCGCCTACAGCCCTCTGTTATTCTCCTTTGCTTGCTTCAAATTTTTCAAAGCTTTCTTCAAAGTTTCGTTGTTGCGTTTACTCGCTGTTGGTTTATTGTATTGTTCATATAGTAGCTATATTTTTCTGTTTAGATATTATTTTATGACGATGAAAAGCGCCCGCCGTTTTTCGAGCCTTGGCAACCCAGTTCGCATTATTGTGTTTTCCAGGCATTTCTTGTTGTTTTCGCATACTTTTTTCTATCCCCAACCTTCTGGGAACAAATTCCATGACAATGCGCGTATTTTCCAGGGCACCCCCGCAAATCCTCCATTCAATGGGCACCATCTTGGCAGCGACCCAAAGCAAATGACGAAAAACGCCCGGCGGCACAAAAATAATTCCGCAAATGGCGGGGTGCCAAGAACATGAATGGCCCCGCAGGAAGAACGTAAACAAGTTTGGAACGGAGTGGCGGACGTAGCGAAATAAAATCTTGCGCGGGACCAGCATTGCATCATTGGCCGGTGATCGCAAGCGATTGTTGCCAACCAGATTTATGTTTGAAGGCTGTGAGAAAATTTCCTATGCGTTGTTGAGTCAGGGGTCTTTGTTAAGCCGAATATCAAAATAGGTTATTAAAGGGCTTATAATGCTTGCGTTTCTATGTTCGGACTTGAAGAGATCAGAAAATGATCGTCTTAGTTGTTTCATAGGCACTAAGAAAATATTTTTTGGGTTCTTCTGGAGTCGAGAGAGGATGATCTTTTACGCTACACTCTAGATAACGCACATATTGTGAAAGGACTGTTCCCTGGGGCCGGATATGCCCATCACCTTGCCCCAGACCCGGATATCGCGAAAAAGTAGTAAATCCGTCCTAGCGTCGAAGCAGGCCTGGGAATTTGGCGGGCCGGCCCGGGCCGGCCCGGGCCGGCCCGGGCCGGGCCGGGCCAGGGCCGAGATTTTCGGGATTTTAGGCTGGCGGGCCGGCCCGGGCCGGCCCGTCAAATATGGAGGGCCGGCCCGGCCGCGGGCGGCCCGCCACCTTGCCAATAAGTTATTTTGAGTTTAAATGAGGTAATTTAATTACATTATAAGTTTTCCTTATTGATATTCAACTTAAATCATCTGTTTAAACAGTTAAAAGTAAAAAAATCCGAGTTTTGGCTTAACTTTGATTTATCAGGAAAACGACCCGGGTTCGATCCCGGCCGAGGTCAATCTTTTGCTTTTTGCTTTTTTTGGCCGGAAATGTTCAGAAATGCTGGGAATATGCCTTGTTAGCCTTATTAAGTGTATTAGCGTTCAAACTACACGTGGACGTCAAAGAAATTGAACTCCACTAAGTAAAACAGACTTTTTTCTATTGAACTAAAGATGTAATGGTTGTATACTGCTTTATGAATAAATTCTCGTTACATACCATACCTAAATCGGTTGTGCAAGCCTATAGACAATTAACGGACTTGATCTAACACGTTTTTGTGACTCCGGAAAAATTAAATGATGGCATATACTGGTTTGGTAAAAATGTACCCAAAATGTCGGGCTGGCCGGCCCGGGCCGGCCCGGGCCGCGGGCCGAAAAATTGGCTGCGGGCCGGCCCGGGCCGGGCCGGGCCGGGCCGAGAAAAATGGGCTGGCGGGCCGGCCCGGGCCGGCCCGGGCCGGCCCATTCCCAGGCCTGCGTCGAAGTAGGTGATCTCAAATCGCCTCCAAATTAAAGGCTTTGAACTTATCGTCGTTTCTATGACGCGACAGGAAAATTCAATGAAGCTCGCGTAAGAAGCGCCTAAAGAATTTCTTTGATTTTTAGAATTGTTCCAGATCCAAAATAACTTTTGCATAGAAGCGGATGTCCCTGACTTACGGTAGCTTCCAGGAACTATTCCTCTTCTTTCGGGGAAATTCCTCGTGACGCAATACTCAGGAAAAACGTGTAATCGCATAGCCTTAATTGCTAGTCGCTCGGCCATTCGGACCTAAATTTGGGATGGGAAAAGGGGCCTCCTAAAAATCAGTTACCAACCCGGTTGGTTTTCCAACGGGGCCGTGTGATCGTAATATGAAGTATAAGTGCGTGTTCGAAGTACTAATGTCAATCTCCTAAGTTTTGACGTTTTCACTATGCCACAGTTGGGGTGTCGTTAGAAAGGGCTGATCGAAAGAAGTTTCAAATGGGCTGCCAAGCTATGGATGAGGAAAATTACTATATTTAATGTGGCCACCAAGGTCTTTCACGGTGTCCAAAATGAAGCTTGCTCTACAGGCCCCAAACCCCTGAATAAACCCCAACATCATAATAGCGGCGCTGCCATGTACGAGCATGCCAAGTTCCGGCTTCACGGCTAAAGGGTGGAAGCGTTTCCGGTATTCCTAATTTAGTTTTTTGCGCACTAAGCGTGTCGCGCAAATCCGCTGGATCGGTGCCAAAGCACCTGACCGGTGGAAACTGCTCTCAAAGATTAACCATGTGAGCATGGTCGTGGGTTGAAAACCGCCCTTAATCCCTTGTTTTGCGGGCTTAGAAAATTGGATCAAAAAAGGCCTGCGATGCTCCAATGAAACAAGGGGGACGGAAATAGCTGGGAATTGCGGAATTTGATGGAATAAATTCGCGCGGGGGTGTGATTGTTGAGATTTCTAGGTTTGTGCACATGCAGATCCTACAAAAATGCCCGGGAAATGAAAGCCAAAAATTGGTGGCGATCATTTTTGCGGAACTCACCTTTCCAAAATAATTTTTTCGAAACGAAAAGTGATTTTTCAAGAATCAGTTTCACGAAAAAGTGATTTTCGCAAATATAATTTTCCGAACTGTGAGTGTAAATCCAAAAATCTCTTTAAGTTTTCGGGGCTCCGCAAATAGTCATGTTCCTTCGCAACTGTACAAAACGTGCCCACCCTCGTTTCCGCTTTCTGTTTAATCGCACGGAAATTGTTGGAATCTCTGCCCTTGGTCACAATAAGGGGGCGGAAATGGGGGGGTTTTTTGCGACCAATTTTGAATACGACCTTGCCCGAGGAGCACTCCTCGGAAATTGGACGCCCCCGTTTTAATAAGGTATGGGAAATGTTGAACGTGTTTTTGGGCAAGGATTTGGACCGAATTGCACTATAGCGAATTCGAAAATTTTGATAATGATATTTTGATAATTAAAAATGGTTTTTTGAAAATAGTCGTAAGTTGGCTAGATTTAGGCAAGATAGAATTGTTTATTCCGGTGCATAACGTTCTCAAGGAACTCCTTGCTCTAGTTTTTTTGCGGTATAAGTTCACTACTTGTTGGATCCACTGATGACCAGAAAAAAATATAGCTTGTTTTTCACCGGTTTCCAAAAGTCAATGGGATACAATGCCAAGCGTCCCGGGCCGTTGCTGGTACCGCCAGAAAAATCCCCGATTTTCCGTGAGCGGGACTACGGCAAAGTGCAGAAGTGTAGGGTGAGTTGGGTAGTGTCGGAAAATCAGGGGAGTCCCAGCAGGATTTTTTTCCATCGTAGTACCGTAAATTTCTCTAGGCAGCGAATATCTATTTTTTTCGCAAACAAAAATTTCATAGTAGCGTAGTTCATGTGGCAGGCGTTAAGAAAGGAAAACGCTCTTGTATTTCACAAGCCGACATTTAAAATTCTTGGAGCACTCAAGAGATTACCAGAAATCCTTATTTTCATCACTTGTACAAAACCCGTACTGGAACCTTCTAAGGATTTCAACGGATTACCGTAGTTCGTGTCCAGCTACGTGGTGTAGATAAAGGGCGGCATCAGAAGTGGCCAGGGGATATTTGAGAAAAGGCCAGCGTTTGGAAACAAGGGTTCCGCTGTCGTAACACTAACCACAGGGAAATAATAAATATGTTATATTCTCTCAAAGGGCACCCGGGTTGCCTAATTGCGGGCGAAAAAGTTCGGCGCCATTTGTAGCCAGGTGTTCTCTGAGCGGAGGGTACTGTAGATGTGAAAAAGAGCTGGTGAAAAACCTCGCCGGCGGTAAAAAAATGTCAGAAAGTGCGTGCGCTCCGCCCGGACCGATTCCAAAAAAAATCGTCAAGAAATTAATTGAGTTTACCGAAGGAAACTGGAACCGAAAAACTGGAGGCCGGATTTACAGCGAGAATTTTCACTTTGGCCCGTTCCAGAGCTTTTCTAGCGTTTTATAAAACGCCCCTAAATTCTTTAAGGTGAATTACTGTGGCCACTAATGACTACCCAACCGTCGACCAGCCGGCCTGCCAGGTAGGTGATTACCCCCAGGTCAACCGCCTCGTCTGGCACCTACAGCATGGCTGCCGTAGCCACCCGGCTCTCTTTCTCTCTCTCTCACTCTCTCTCTCTCTCTCTCTCTCTCGCTTTCGCTCTCTCTCCCATCCCAACAAGCATTTCTCGAGGTCGTGAGGACAAGGAGTTCATACCCACCTAATTGGTACGACTGAAATGAGGGGCGATCTCTCAAAAAAAGGTGGTGATCAGTGGGTCGGCTGCGTGTGTGAGGAATCGTAACTCTGGAACGAGATTCTAGGTAAGCAAGCCTGACCAAAACCCGTGCGAAATACCGGGAAAGCCGACGGCGGTTGGGAATAGGAATTAGTTGTGAGCCCCGGGACAAGGTGCAACTGGGCTGGGGAACCTGCAC
The DNA here is from genome assembly GCA_958295435.1 of Mesorhabditis spiculigera. NCBI lineage: Eukaryota > Metazoa > Nematoda > Chromadorea > Rhabditida > Rhabditidae > Mesorhabditis > Mesorhabditis spiculigera. The sequence goes on from CATQJA010002634.1 coordinate 70,455, forward strand.
TGTAATGCATGTTTTGGTGCTGATGCTTTCGCTTAAGATCAAGCTTGGAAAAGCAATTTGGTTTAAATCGATCGTGCGAGGCAATTGAGTTCGTGAGTTCTGAACTGGCGACACCAATGACGCTATCTCCCGCCCAAAACTATACCGAAGGGAGCGCGTTTCTACATCTGCGTGCCACCGGCTCTCATTAATGTGCGGACGAGCTGGCAAGGTCTGTCGGAGCGCAACGTCCGTGAACTCTGGAAAAATTTCATATGGATTCCTGACAGCATCTTCGACCAGATTTTTGCATTCATTATCTTTCTAGGAGGAGAAACAGTAAAAGATACGTCTTTTAGTGACAATGGAGTTTCCGTACGGAACCAAGCCTATCTGATACAGAATTTTCCACTGATTTCGCACCTGTTTTGAAATGCCAAACGATCAGATTCAAAAAGTTATGAAAGTTTCAAGTTCGAAAAAGAATCGAATTCGACCCACATTCGCGTAATTTTTGACTTTCGACTGAAAAACTTCCTAACTTATTAAACTGATTGTTTCGCAGATTTTGAAACCAGGACTGGAATCAGCGCAAAATTCTGCACAGGATAGGCTTGATCCCGTACGGAAACCCGTCTTAACTCAAAAGCCTTGTCAGCTACAAAAGCATGACCGCTCCTACTTATCAGGTTGGAAAGAAAGTAATGGCACAAAATCTTGGAATCGCTGGTAAAACCCGCAGGAACGTCCGATTTGAAAGTTTGTAATATGGTTTGGTAGATCTTGGGATGCTCTATCACGAGACGCCGCTCAAAACAGCCAAAAGCTGACGTACGCGAAGATACAGGCGTCTGAAGTTTCGCAGAAAACTGAGTGAAAGCTTTTAAGCGAGATATCTCTGCATACAAGCATTTGCATACGATACCTTTAACACCAATCGATCGCTCTCGAGGAGTAGATATCGATAGATGTTGAGATCATCAAAATCGGACACTGCATGGCCGAGATATGGGCCCTAGAAATTTGGTCCACTTCTTATAACTTTTCTCGAAATCCCATACATTTTGGCAAGTGCGAGCCAAAAAGTGCCGCGTTTGCTTCAGCTCCCGAACCACAATTCAGAAAATGCATTGATTTTGGAGGGCCCATATCTCGGCCATGCAGTGTCCGATTTTGATGATCTCAACATCTATCGATATCTACTCCTCGAGAGCTATCGATTGGTGTTAAAGGTATCGTATGCAAGTGCTTGTATGCAGAGATATCTCGCTTAAAAGCTTTCATTCAATTTTCTGCGAAACTTCAGACGCCTGTATCTTCGCGTACGTCAGTTTTTGGGTGTTTTGAGCGGCGTCTCGTGATAGAACATCCCAAGATCTACCAAACCATATATAAAACTTTCAAATCGGACGTTCCTGCGGATTTTACCAGCGATTCAAAGATTTTGTGCCATTACTTTCTTTCCAACCTGATATATATTCGACAATTCACATCTCCACACTGCAAGTTTTTGCACTTTTTCCCTACCATATCCCTAGACGGCCAATTACCCGCATTTTCCGGAAAATGAAAACTAATAAGCGCCCGCAAAAAATTCTGCAGCTGAAAATTAGCCGCGGGAAACGTTCCCCACTTCTCCCAAGACCCAAATTATTTTTTGCGTCACGCAGGTTCACACCAAAACACTCGCCCGCCGATAATAACCTTGGTGTTTCCACGTAGCTTGACTAGCAAAAAAAACCGCGCAGACGCCTAGACGGAACGCAAATATTGAACTTCAGACCCAAAATCCCAGGGGAGCGGCACAAATTCCGCTTGACGTCGTGTGTTTTTTGAAGCGTCGTGCGAACAAAATATCTATTTAATTATGTCGTACTACGTCAGGCCCACAAAAAACCAGGATTACCACCTTTCGTGGCAAATTGCGGTTTTTGCGAAAACACAAGGTAGCCGCTTATTATTATTATTTTCGGTCCTTCAGTGTACAAATAACGCCGCTTGGAAGCGATAATGCACACCATGCTTTGGCTCGTTACAAAATACCGTAAAACCAAAAAAACGGGACTGGAAATTTCTAAGACCCAAACGAAGCCTATCCTTTGCGCTTTCCAAATTCAAAATTTTCTACAGGATTTGTATCATTAAAATTTGCTTTGGATAACATGCTCATTATAAAGCTAAAGACTCAACCGAAATTCGAGGGTTCAAGCGTCACGTCATTTTTTTTGGAAAAGTGAGCTTCTGGTTAGATAAAAAAAATGAATTACAATCGAATCCTACGTGCAAAACTGAGAAAAATTGCACCATAATCCACCTGGTCTTTTCAAAAGCCCGGCACAAATGGCGTTCCAATTAACCTCGCAAGTGATGCTGCAAATTCGATGGCTGCGACGGCTCCAGAGTTCTACCGCTTTTTGACGCTATGAAAGCTAAAATTTTGGGTTATTTCTTGCAATTTGGGGGTGCTTGATGAGCAGAGCGTAAAAACGACACGCCAAAAAGGCTTCTACCGTAACCTTCACATAGGGTGTATCCGTCACTTTGGGAGCACAGATTAGGCAGTTCTTGTGAAGCAGACCTTGAATAGAAACGCCAATTAGACTGCCGGAACTTTTTGGATAATAGGGGGGTAATCTTGCCATTGTTGCGACCGGGAACACACTAAGTAGACCCTAAAAAAACGCCGGGGATACAATAGGTTCGGGAAGGCTGGGATGGTACCCGAACTCGTCAAAGGTGGATTCTTCCTTGATTTTCAGGGCCGCGCGAACGCAGCCCCTCACTCAAAAATTTAGCTGCAGGCGAACCCCAACTCGGAGCTGCCTTACAGGTCAGCCCGGCCGAGAAGTGCAATGGCCAAGCCTCGCCATAGGGGTCCCGTCTTGATGATCACGGGAACCCCCCAGCCAGGTAAGTTTATGAACGGATCGGGGAGGCGAGGTATTTACGCGGAGTGGGCAGATGGGGGAGCAAGGCAGGCGGCGTCGAAACCATCTGCTCTGAACATGGAAAGGTCAACCAAAGTCAGTCTCAGTCAGTCAGTCAGTCTACTTTTGTGCCTGCTAGCGCCCTGACTCGCTCCCCGTCTGTCCCACTCCGTGTAGATACCTTCCCTCCCCCATCCCCGCATAAACTTACCTGGCTCGGGGGTTCGCGTGATCATCAAGACGGGACCCCTATGGCGAGGCTTGGCCATTGCACTTCTCGGCCGGGCTGACCTGTAATGCAGCTCCAAGTTGGGGTTCGCCTACAGCTAAATTTTTGCGTCAGGGGCTGCGTTCGCGCGGCCCTGAAAACTTGAAGCTTACGAAAGGTGCACCTAGACCTGAAAGACACCTTGAAAAACAAACCATCACCTGGACAGCTTCCAACTTACAACTATTCAGGAGCCGGCCAGCATTTCTAGTCTGACCTTTCAGACTGTTTGCGCTAGCTGTAAGACTAAGTTTCCAAAAAGGGCAAGACTGTACACAAGTCCAGAGAACTGCTATTGTCCGTTTGATTGGATTGGCTTGACCTTCTTCCTACCGACTAATATGCTTTCAATCCTGTTTTAGTGCTAGTGGACTCGCAACGAACCACCAAAACACTAAAACTAGGGTGTGGATGGCAACCATCTGAATCAGCAAATTGTTAGAGCCCAATTAGGCTGACCTTTGGTTTGTCTATGCGGTTTGGAACCTGCTCGCGCTTTTCCCAGCCTGAAAGACTCAGGCTAATTAGGAAAACCGAAAACGACCAATGCGCTTTCCTGAGCCCGACCGCCTACATTGAGCTCTGTTTAGTTGCTTACAAAGTTCCAGGTGTCGCCAAAAATCGTTGGTACTATCTGCCTACGATTCCCGGGCTCGTGCCGACTAATGCGGACATTTTTCGAGTATATCCGCCACCGGAAAATGAACGCTTTTTGCGAGGTGTTCGCAGGTGCGCCCGCCATCACATGGCGGATTAGGTATTTAGGGGCTGGGTGAGTAAGCGCCGCAGTTTTTGTGGGGTGTATAGTGTGATGCGGGATTGTGTGAGGAGATTCACGGATGGGGCCCAAATCGCAAAATAAAGTTCGGTCCATCTGATGGTTTTAAGATCGGTCCGGAGCAGATTCTTGACACATGCTCGCGGCACCCGCTAAAGTATGACTTTTCAAGCTTTAGGCTTTAAGCTTTTTGGAGCAGAAGACGTTAGTTTAGTCCTTAACTGCCCCCGAAAAACATCCCCTTCCCCTAGAAAAATGCAAAAATCACATTCTCCTCACTCAAAACCTAGCATTTTAAAAGAATAGTAAAAAGCAAAGTTGGGAAATTGAAAAAAAAATCGGTTTCTCGACTTGGGAAACTACTCCAAGAGCTGCAAACCTCAAAAAACGAAGCGTATTGTCAGTGATTAAGAACGATTAGACGAAGGATTGCTTGGAAGAGCTGGACTCCCTGGCGATCCGCTCCTGGCACTAAACTATTGACAGCAATCCAGTTGTAGCCACAGCTATACAAAAAACTTTTTTGGTAAGCGCCCAAAATTCTGTAATTGTTTTCGGTTCCCGGGCTTGTTTTCCGTAGTCTTAATAAAAACGACGACAGCGAACGCTTAGTACAGACTCTCGGAATGCCATTCTCGTAAATAAATATCAATGCGATAGTCGGGCCCGGGATGTGTCCCGATATTGAAATTTTGACATTTGATTTTACGCGTTTTTAAGAGCTCCTTGGAACCATTAGGATTTTAGGGGTAGGTATTACGAGGGTGATTTCAAGGCACTTGCGTATCGAAAATCACTATCTTCAAGTAATGGCTCCGAGCGTGTGGGTAAAATGCCAAGGCGATGGCTTGAAATTAAGAAATTTGTTTTCTACGCTGGGAATCGAGAAACATGCTTTCCCTCTTTAGTGCATTCAAGATTGGGGCGTTTTTCTAAGATTTAAAAACTCGTCGACAGTCGTCAAAAATGCGTTTTCGATTTGTTTTGAAAATTGTTAGTTTGTCGTAGTTAATTCTTTTCGTTTCCCCTCAACAATTATTCCTAATCAAACATGCCCCTTCCTTGACAAAAAATACATTTCTCCAAGTATCCATGTTTTTCAGGCTAGCCAAGAACCCTGAAAAAAACGTTATCCTACTTTCTTCAACAATCCCGGCTTTCCCGGATTACAGTCGTCCACCGGCTACGATTGGCAACAAGCCACAGTACTGAACCCGACTCACCCGGCTTTGTAAATCCGACACGGATCCAAAGATCTTCTACCGTATACCAGGGGTATTCTGATCTGGACGTAAATCCCAATGACGTGAGAGGGGCGGAATCTGTTGCTTGATAGCGCCAAAAATGGCCGATGGCTAATCCTGGGGACCAAAAGTTTTACTGGGGTTGCAAGCAGGGCCGTAGCTGACCCAAAATTTCGGGGGGGCGGCAAGGGTTTCGGGGGGGGGCGGCGGTTCAAAAACATCTGCCGTTTGCCCTTTTTCAAAATATTTCAAAAATGATAAGGGTCCCCCCTTATCATTTTTTCGCCATCTGCAGATTTCGGGGGGGGGCGGCATGCCCCCCGCCCCTCCTACGGGCCTGGTTGCAAGCTTCGGGACTGTCTCTGGGGGGCTGACGCGGAATTTTGCCGTAAAATAGTAATTACAAAGTTATACACTATGAAATAAAGACTGAGAATTAGACAACATTTTTGAAAAACAAAAATTTAATATATAAAAACGTACAGCAAACCCGGCTCCAAATCCCAAATGATACGATAGGCGACCGTTAACTGGGAAAGTACGAAAAACGCACAAAGCCTTGAAAATTTACAAAGCTTACAACTGATAATCACATTATGAAAATTAATAGTGTACGGTAATCAATGAGCTAAGTTGGGTCTATTTCAGGCTACGGCAGCCGGCACCAGGCCAAAAGAAGAATTAAAACACATCGCTCAATCGGTCCAAAAATTTTGCCAGGACTACGGTAGCTGGAAAGGGCGCCTTGACACAGGGGTCAACCTTATTTCCGAAACCCCGAAATGGAATGGGGATTACCAGCGTACCCTGCACCCCCACTTTTTATGGGCTCCTCTTGACCGGAGTTGAACTGGGGATTAAAAAAAGTGGCGCGGAAGCCGCTAAAAAATTATGATGTGTCCCGCAGAGTAGGTTATAAGTTAAATCCCGTAAATTATTCGGATTTCCGGCAAAGGGGTGAAACTACAGGCGGGAGTTCCAGTTTTAGATTGCAGATGTTCTTAGTTATTAAAACCGGAAAATAAAAGCGGAGAAGACCATGCGTAGAAAACGTATTGTTAAAGTTGGTGTTTTTGTGATAGGGGAAATTTTCAGGGCCGCGCGAACGCAGCCCCTGACGCAAAAATTTAGCTGTAGGCGAACCCCAACTCGGAGCTGCCTTACAGGTCAGCCCGGCCGAGAAGTGCAATGGCCAAGCCTCGCCATAGGGGTCCCGTCTTGATGATCACGGGAACCCCCCAGCCAGGTAAGTTTATGATGGGATCGGGGAGGCAAGGTATCCACAGGCAGTGGACCAGGTGAGTAGCGAGTGGGGCAGCGATCATGCTGCATTGCGCGGGGAACGAAGGCGGGGAAGGCTGAACATCCTCCGATCTCTGGAGGTCAATGCAACAGGTGAACCATGAAGCACTGTAGAGGTCAACCAAAGACGGTTTTCCCGCACTTTTGCGCGTGCCAGCCCCCTGACTCGCCCCCCACCTGGCCCAATGACTGTGGATACCTTCCCTCTCCCATCCGTTCATAAACTTACCTGGCTGGGGGGTCCCCGTGATCATCAAGACGGGACCCCTATGGCGAGGCTTGGCCATTGCACTTCTCGGCCGGGCTGCCCTGTAAGGCAGCTCCGAGTTGGGGTTCGCCTACAGCTAAATTTTTGTGTGGTGGCTGCGTTCGCGCGGCCCTGAAAATCAGGTTGAAGTCGCACGAAAATACCGTGTCTTCATCAAAAGAGTGGTGACGTGTCAGGCTAGTGAGTGGTGATACTGTGAATTCAAAAAAGTTTTTGCCTTATTATTTATTTCCGTCTTTTTATGAACGCCCCCAAAATGACCGGAAATAGGTCTTAAACATTTTAGCGAGCGGGGGAAGATAGGGTCTAGACTCGAGCGCCAGACAGTCTTGGCTAAAAGCGTCAGGAAGTGTAGGCCCACGGGTCATTTCCCGTGTCTGACCACTGCGTGAAGATCCGAACGTTTCTCTCTCTCTCTCTCTCTCTCTCTCTCTCTTTGTCTCTCTCTCGAAAAGAGTGGTCGCACTGCAAAACACCCCATTTCCTGCCCCACCAGTGCGATGATCAAAGCACACCAGCTGCAGACGGGTCGGTCTGTGCTCTCATGCTATAATTGGGGCCCACCCGATGACGCCAGCCCCCCTAGATTGGGCGAAGCACCTAATAGATTAGCATCTAAGGTGCGTGGGTTCGCGTTCGTCTCTCTCTCTCTCTCTCTCTCTCTCTCTCTCTCTCTCTCTCTCTCTCTCTCCTGATGAACGACGGCCGCGTCCATTTCGGCTTTCGGCACGTGCTGACGTGAGAATCGGGACCGCCTGGGAATATGCAAATTGTCTGTCTGGTACAACGGATTGAGACGAACATCCTTTAATTGGAAAAGCCAAGGAAATGACGTGCCGACGGGGAGGATTGGAATTGGGGAAATTGGCAAAATGATGCCAGGGATTTTGTAAATCAATGGAAAAATTTTGTGGGTAAACTTTACCCACGCACTCAAAAATCAGACCAGAGGCAATCTCGCGATGATTTGTAGGACCATAAGGACATACTGAAAATTACCTAATACTTGGTGCTACGCTTTTTGAAATTGAGACCTTTTAATGGAATTTTGATTGCGCGAAAATCCAACGTCTTTTACTTTGGACACTTCATAGCTTCCTGAGTTTGCACAAATTCACGAGTTAGTGTTTTCCAGGTACAATCTGCCAGGATTAACAGCGTACATCCTGCAAAGAATATGCAAAATACATCGCTGTACCTGGCATTTACCACTTTCTTACCTGAGAGATTAATTTTTTCGAAAGGCATTTCCGTTACCGTATCCTGAAGCCCCGGGTATCACTAGTCGTTTGCAACATAATTTCGGTAATTGGAATTCAGTTATTCTCAGCCATTCCCAATTAGTTGATGCCATTCATCCCCGGTGTTGTTAGGATTGTTAGGATGCCAAATGCTCAAACTAGGGCTTCCTCTTCCCAGCCATTTTTGAATGTTTAAATGTGAGGGAGAGAGAGAGAGAGGGAGAGAGAGAGAGAGAGAGAGAGAGAGAGTGAGAGCTAGAGAGAGCGAGTGTGTGTGAGCGAGAAAGAGATGGAGAGAAGGAGACGGCGGGAGAGCCCGGCATCAAAAGGAAAAGCGGAACTTTCTGAAAGCTGCTCTGAAAAATGATCAACAGTTTTATTTTTAGAAACACGGTGTACCCGTCCGGATTAGCATGCCGGGTTGAAACTTGCGTCATTTTCAGCAGCAAATACTTTTAACGGCCCCGCAACGTGTACCTCGTCCTGCAGAAAAAAGGCGTACAAGCCTTAATCCGGAAATAGTGTGTCCTTTTTGATAGTCGATCTTCACACTCCGGACGATTTCGTGACGAGTGTTATCAAAGGTAAAATACTAAAATCGGTATAAACGGATTTGCCGCAAAATTTGTGTAATTGAAGACCTGCATAACTGCAATAATGCGACCCTTGTTTCTGCTGAAACTGAAAGACATCGAGAAAACGTAGAAGGCGTTTAACCACAAATTTTAAAATGTCTTGATTTCCAGTCTCAGGATTCAGATTTTTCAATATTTGAACGACACCATCGTTACCACACCCCAACTTTCCTCATTAGCTGTTATTGTTTGAGTCCCGATTTTTCGTAATAATCTCACAACTCCAAAGTGCAACAAAACGCTTCTCCCCATCAACAGCAAGTAGTAATGGCTTCAGCCATAGCGCGGGACCCCCATTCCAGCTGACTCCTTGTTGCCATGGAAGTGTCAAGGGCCGTGAGGCCGTATCGGACGACGCTACGAATGTCGATCCGTTTTGGCCTTTCAACAGGCTTGATGTGTATTACGTTTCTGCATATAGCTTTAGAGGATACCACCAGTCCTCGGATTTGCCTTAACAACTCCTCATAAAAGCTGCTAATCCGCTTAAAATCCTAGAATTTGAGGCTGAACACGACCTCCAAAAGCGTTTCATTTAGCGGAAGTAACGATGCGTCTGAAAAAATGGATTTGAATAAACTTTGACGATATCATAAATCTCCTTTTGTTCAATGTTTTGCAGGTCGAATTCTGTTTGCTTAACGCATCTAGAAGCCACTTAAAGTATTATTCAGACTCTTCCGATCCCCTGAAATGTGCTCTGGCTACTCGAGTTACAAGCTCCAAATCACGTTCCCATGAGCACGGCCAGTACCACGACTTCGACCATTGAATATGTCTCAGCAACGGATACGATCGCTGATATTGCATTGGCGGTAGGTTGAAACGCGGGAGAGAGGGAGTGAGACAGAGAGACAGACATAAAGAGGGAGAGAAAGAGAGAGAGAGAGAGAGCGAGAGAGAGAGAGTGAGAGCGTGGGAGAGAGAACCGATAAAAATTAAAATTTTAGACAACGCAATCGACAAGCCTTCGAACATCCAGCGCCATCTTGCTTTCCCTACTTTTCATCGCTTCCTTCATCCTAAATCTGGTTGTCATCGCTGCGATATTAGCCGGGTATCTTCTTTATCCGTTGAAAGTCTCAAAACCGTTATGGAGTTGATCTTGATAACTGGTTGAAAAACACGGAATATTTCAGGAAAAAGTTGCGCGGACTCCTCTTTCGTCGCCTCCTCGTACTTCTCTGCTTCGTGCATCTATTTTTCTTATTTACCGTACTTCTACCATCATTGATCTTTGTCGCAAATGGAACATGGACGCTTGGAGAATTTCTGTGTCGAGGGAATGTTTTTTGTCAACAGGTTTGTTATCGGATTCCGCCGACCTTGCCGTAGCCACTCTGAAAATGGGGCTTCTTGCTGGTTATAGCTAACCTAGTGGGAACAAACTGTACACCTGTTATCACTATTATGAACACGGCTAAACCAATAAATACATATTAATGTTTCAGTTCTGCTCCCTGTATGGAACACTTCTGCTTGTCACGATGGCCACCGAGAGAGCTACTACCATTACGCAACAGCCGATAAAGCTTTTTGGAGGCTACCGGACTGCAGGTAAATTCACTTGGAACCCTTATTCCATTCCGAATTATTTTGTAGCGTTTATGGCGGCAACTATCGCAATTACGCTTTGCCTAACACTTCCAATCCTGGCTGCGGCCGTTCCGGTGCGCCCATTTACCAATCGATACCTTTGCTCAATTGCTGAGTAAGTTGGAATTCGTTGGGCGCTTACTTGCTGTCTCTCTCTCGCTCTTTCTTCTCTCTCTCTCTCTCCCTCTCTCTCGCTTTCTTGATCTAAAACCTGAATTCCAGAGGAGCACCAATGTACCGAGCTGTCGTCCAAGTGATCGTCTACCTCTTGGCCTTAGTTGCGATGCTGATTTGCACCGGGGCGATTTACATGCGAAGACAGGTTGGTTGAAGTATTTTTGACATTTCTGAAATCCATTAATGCCAATCGAAAATAACAAAAAATTCTACCGTCATAGTTATAGCCAAACAGGTCGTAATGCGTTTCGATGCGCTCTTTTCAGATCTCGAGCATCCCTCAGCAATCCCACGAATTCACCCAATTCATCACAAAGACCAGGGCTCTACAGGAGGATACGTTGCTTGGAAAATTGGTAAACATGAAGAAAATGCTTAAATTATCTTTTTCAGTCCGTTCGTCTTTTTTGCGCCTTTGTAATCATTGTTGGGCCATACGCAGTGATGGAGTTGGTATTTGAGGTAAGAATTTTTCAATGCTGAGAGAGACGGAGATAGCGAGAGCGAGAGAGAGAGAGAGACAGAGAGAGAGAGATATATATAGAAAATACCAAAATGCTACTACACTCCACTCGATTTACAACCAAAATGGCAATTTTCACTCCTTGGCTCTCAAGCCCAGGCAGCCTTACGCGCCGAGGCCGGCCCTCTTGTCTTGGCTCTGCCCAGACGCCATAGTTCCAGACGGCTCGAAATGCGCATCGGACTGGGAATGGGGCTCGCCAAATAATCGCAGGTGGAGCGCAAGATAAAGAAATTCGAAATAGCAGTTAAAAATCCAGATAATGCACAAGGTTATCGCAAAATCAGTCAAAAACGACCCTTAGAAATCCAGACCTGGATTTTCGACACCTCGGACTGACCAAAGGATTAGAAGGTTGTTTATCTGGCCTTAAACAGGGTCTCAAAAAGCCGGGAACTCAAAAGAGAACGACACTGAGCTGGGTGCGTATCCGGACTTACCCGGTTAGAGGAAATATCGAAAACCGAAAACTGGAACTAAAAGCGTTCTGTAAATTTTGAACAATGATAAATTGTACCCCTAAAAATGTGGCCTCAAATTAATGGCGAGAATTCAGAATATTTACAGAGGATTAATTGCTACCGTATTATGTAAGTTTTTTAGATATCCGACTCGATTGAACTCAACGCTGAGGTGGGGATCCAGCAGGATGTGGATACGCTTTTGACGTGGCTATGCTTCGTCTATCCCCTCATTGCCCCGATCTTGGTGAGTCCAGACTAACAAGGAGCCGTTTTTTAGTGTGAATGGAGTTTTAAATTGAAACCAGGCCTATTCTGTGCAGAATTTTGCGCTGATTCCGATGCTGTTTTCCAATTTTGCTAAATAGCTCGATTTAAAAAGTTAAGATAATTTTTGGGCCCAGAGTAGCCATATGCTATGCTGTGCTACTTTTTTGTTATAACGTTTTAATTTTGTTTAAGTAGCATATCTTGTAGAGAATTTTTTTCTGATTCGAATGGTATATTTGATTAGTGCGCTACTGCCGATCGACGATGACTTACAGGGGTGACGAATAGGCTGTTTTTCACCATTTCCCATACAAAAATCGATTTTTTCGATTTTCAACAATTTTGAGTTAAATAGCACATTCGATAGAGAAAATTTTTCTGAAGACGGTGACGACGTTTATTTTTGGAAAAACAGCCGGGAAAAGCAATATAATGGTCCTTAAGGAGGGGAAAATTTGGGCTAAAATGATCTTAAAATTGCTGTAACTTTTGAAATCGAGCTATTTAGCAGAAATGGAAAACATATTCGGAATCAGCGCAAAATTTTGCACAGAATAGGCCTGGTTTCCATTTAGAACTCCATTCACACGAAAAAACGTCTCTTTGTAAGGGTACGCCTACGCCTAAGCCTAAACCCAAAATCACTCCTAACTTAAGCCCAAGTCTAAGCCGAACCCAGGCCTAGGCCTAAGCCTATTCTAAGCCTAAGCCTAAGCCTAAGCCCAAATCTTAAACTAGCCTAAGGCCTAAACTTGTACCTGTAAGTTCTTTCCCTAATCTTTCGGCTGAATTGGATCGCGCTAAGATTAGTACAGACGCAATCAGAAGCCCCTGAACCTGTGCTCTACCATTCATACTCATAGCCAATCGGATCTTGATCACGGGATCAGAACAAAAAGTATTTCTCTGTGAAGCCCTAAAGCAATCTTTTTTCGGCTCCGTATTAATTAAATCAGCAGGGTGGGCGCAAGTGACGAGTCCTAATTCTTGCCCCAGCCGTTCGCGACTAGGCGCAAAAATTGCAGGCACCAAAATGTTTTCGGAAATTGCCTTGGCAATTTTTGCAAGCCGCAAAATCCATTCCTGTAAGAGGTGTACCCCCTTATTTTCACCGGGCTACAGAAACAAGCACCCGCTCGGCTTCTTCCCGGAAACTAGCAAGGAAAAACAAAAATTTGCTGCGTTTTCTAGCGCTAAGATCAATCGGGAAGCGCAAAATTAGCGAATCCAGAAAATTGTCGTAAATAGTTGGATAATCTTGGGTGGTGGGGGGAAGTAGGGAAATTGGTCCCGGCTAGATGATTAGAATGAATTTCGTAGCTGTTTACGAAAACAGGCCCCGCGTAATTACAGATCTGCTGCTCGTGCGATGATATCTGGAGCCAGGTGCTGGAGACGTTCTGCTGCAAGAGCCAGGAACCGCCGACGATTGGGCCCTATTTTATGGGGGCCGGAAAAAGTGGGTTAAGGTCTAAAGGGTTGGTGACAAAAAAATGTTCGGGAAGAGGTAAAAGGAAGAAGGAAGTTGAAAGAGACATTGTCACATGGACGCGTGAACGCCCGCCGCAGTGTCACCTTGCTAGCGTATATCATTTTTGCATCCACCTAGCTCTTCCCTACAGGGCGTTCGTGGGCACAGCGACCTTCTTAGCACCCCAAGCCGCTGATCGCCAAGTATTCCATGTTTTTTGAGTGGTCTTAAGTGGCCGTACTTACAGAAAAACGGCATGGAAATTTTTTACGGGTGCTCAGCCCGGTTTTACCACGCCCGTACGACTTAGTGAGGGTCATGTCAAAAAAAGTAAAGGTTCGCTACAGGGATAGTGTGCAAAAACCGGAAGAATTTTAGTACCGGATGTGGAAATCGGGAAAAAGGTCCGGGGACCAGGAATGAATCGCTATTTTGTTTCAGGCAAAAGTTGATGACTGCCTCAGCCTAAGCCCAAGCCCGAACCGAAGCATAGCCTAATCTTAAGCTTAACCCCAACCCAAGCCCAAACCGATTCCTAAGCCTAACAGTGAACCTAAGCCTCAGTTTAAGCTTAAGTCGAGCCTACGGATAAACCCGCATGTAGGTATAAATATCTACCTAAAGCCTAAAGCGTCACTGATACCCCGTGCCTAGAAAAAAAAAATTGTTTTTGGGATGCTAGAATTTATCCGGGGTCAAGGCCTCCAGAAGAAACGATGTCGGTGCTGATTTTTCGGCACAAAAACGCTCTGGGATATTGAAAAACAAGTGTATTTTTTATTATCTGTGGCCCTTAAAGTTTCTTTGATCCTCTTAAGGAGTTTTCTAGACTGGAGATCAGGAGTGGGCCAGAAGCTAAGGTCTGTATACTACACCTCACTGTAGGCAGCATTTGCAAACAACAGGGCGAGACTTAGAGGTTTTTCGAAAAGAGGGTTCATAAAAAAAGCACAATGCTCATAGAACCAAAACGCCCTACTACGTGTCGATTTACGTAAATTCATATTTAAGAAGCTTTTTGTCTGCTTCTTTCTATCCTTTTCCTAACTTTTTGGAAGCCCGAAAAAATCTCCTTGCTGATCGCTCCAAACCCCTAAAAGTACGGGTATCATGAAAAAGTATTGGAAAATTACAATTATTAAATTACCGCATTTCCCCCCTAATATAACCCAAGGGGTTATTTTTTCAATCAGCTCAGGAAGGCGGTTGCATGAGAGGGAGCAATATATTTTCTTGATTTTGAGCAATTTCAGCGATAACAACAACGTTTTTCGAATTATTTTTACTGCTTAAATGCAATTTCCAAAAAAATTTGGAGGGGCGGCGGGGGTTGAGGGAGACTATATGAGAGACAATAGGCACTTTTATTGCAATTTAACAATACAGTACCCATCTCTAGCTTCACTTCTAGAAAAGCCGTTATCAAAAATTTCCGACAACTCAAATCCAACTTGTCTTAAATTATATCCCAGCCCCGTAAATAAATGGGAATAAGCGGCTTCGAGTTTTTCTGATATACCGCGGATGTTCCTCCGGAACTAATCCGCTACGATCCCCACCTAAAAAGGACAAAAGCTTACAGTAATCCCCTGGGTATCACGTCTACCGTATCACTCATTGTTAGGGGTTTAACCAGAGTTGTGCCCACGGGGGATTACAGGTACCAGGGTCAGCGAGAATTGTTCCCTACAGGCGATCGAAGAAAAACCGCGGCTTGTTTTTTCAGACAAGGCACGGTCCGTCTGAGCGGTAAATCGGCTACAAATTGGAGTATTTGCAGATAATCCAAATGCCGGGGTGATGACGCTGGTGGCGACATCGGAAGGGGTACAGCTACGGTTGCCACAGAATGTACAGTATCCGATACCACAGGCCCCAGGTAATTTTGAAAAGTCGATAATTGCAAAAAAATCCGGAATCGTCGTGTCTCTCTCTCTCTCTAGCTCTTATTCTCCCTCTCCCTCTCCCTATCTCTCTAGCTAACTAGGCTTTCGCAATTTTCTCTGCTAGATGGCCCTTTTAAACTAAAATCCAATTAAACTTTTCAGCCTACGACGACTACCTATCCTACCCGACTCCTCGTGCTTCACAGCCCTCCATCGAATCGACCGAGTTCGAAGAAATCGATGAGTACGAGTCACCAGCAGCCCCCAACCTACACAACATCAGGAGAAACGCTGAGAATCGGCGCTCCAGAATTCCGGAGCCTCAGGCGGGACCTTCCGTGGCGAGAAGGACAAATCCACCACAGCAAGCTGGTGGGGTGAAGAAAATGAGGAAAGCTGCTCCGAGTTTGAGCCAGCAACAAAGGGCCAAAACCAGGGCTAGACCTCAGCCCCAACCAAAATCAAATAAGCCGAATATCAAGAGTAATCGCTGATGAGTGGAGAACGTATCAAATATTGGATTGTGATTTTGACGTGATTATTTGAGTTGTGGGACAAAGACGTATCACCGGTTTTTGATAAAGTCTTACGTACATTTCATAAACACTTGAATGAAATTTACTGAATCGCACGCCAGCTAAAAACATTCTTTTTTGGAATCAGCAAGGTCATATATACAAAAAATTTCATTAATTTTAGACTTTCGACTAATTTCGGACAAATTAACTCAATATGAGTATTGTCATTCAATTTATTTCAGCCATTTCTTTTTTTACTGAAGAGTGCAACGACGCCCTAGAAAAAATGGTTAAAAAATTGAGAAACGTAGGTTCCAGAAAGTTAAGCTGGAAGAAGAAAAGTATTTTACCATTAAAACAAATGTCGCGCATTTTCATCGAGGGTTCTTAAAGTCATCTATCGTATCGAGCGTGATTCCGGTTTCGGCCTTTCTTGCCCATCAAACATCCAAAATCCTGGTTTCCTCGTTGATCATCGGCTGGAGGTGGTGGCCACGTCCACACGGGGGCAGAGAAAAGACATTACATGGCTGCTGAGCGATGAAAAAATGAGACAAAACATAGAGGAGCCTGTATATAGGCTGCAGGCGTTCCATGAGGGACAACACATTTGCGAGGCGCATCAGAAAATTCGAGAGGCTTCCTAAGGTTCCATTTCGCTGATCGAACTTTCAAACCGTCCAAAAGCGCTTTTCTAACGTTTGACATTTTTCACATATTCGTCTAAATCTATCAATCACTAATTCGTCAATGAAGATCCATTCCAAGATACTTTTCATGAATACCTTTCCATTAAACGTTCTTTAGTCATTTGACTTCACAAAGTCTTTTAAAGGATTTAAAAAAATCTGACACCTATAGGATGAACCGGTTGGCCATCGCGCTCCTTTTCTCCGCTGTTGCGGCCCATCCTTGGGGCGGACACCATGATGGACATCATCGCCATCATCACCAGCATCAGGGGTAGGGTATCTATTTATTAATGCTCCTAGTATACTCTGAAATACATTTAAGTTATACATAACTTTTGAATTCAGTGAGCCGTTCGTCAACGACGCCTGGCAGGGACCTCACCGCCATCCGGTACGTGATGTAAAAAGTGGCTCGTATTCAATTATGTACTTAATTATGGATTTTGCTGCTAATAACAATTGAAAAGTTATCAGCCTCAACAAATGTATAAAAAATGCATTAATGATGCCTTTTAGGTGGCCTCTCCCTGGGACCAGGGCGGCTATGGCGCCGCTCCGCCACAGGCTCCTCCAGGTTGGTACTAGTTATTTAGTAATTACCTCTTACCGTTTGCTTTCATACCGATCAGTTACTACCTCTCGCTAACGTAAGGAAAACCAGGGAAATAACCTATTTAGCTTACGGCCAGCCCGCCCCGATCCCGACCGCTCAGGCCCCGCCGAGTGAGTTTCTGAGGTTTTTCGCAATTTCCCATTTTTTTCAGGCTACGGCGGATTCGCCCCGCTCCCACCTCAGTCTCCACCAGGTAAGATTGCTTTAAAAATCTAGATCGAGCCTCGATTAATCTTACGTTGTCCTCAGTTGGGTTTTAGAGGACTATCGAACATTACAATTTTTAGCCTACGGAGGAGCCGGCCCTCTCCCGCCTCAGTCTCCCCCAGGTAGGATTTATGCCTCCAAAAACATTAAACAAAATTGAAACTTGCCAAAACCGATTGTTTTAGTTTTCCCCCAACCGCTCCCGCTCCCGGCCCTCCCGCAGCCTGGCCCGGTCTTCCCGGTCAACCAGCCCCAGCCCCAGCCTCTCCTCATCAACCAGCAGGGTAATAGCCGATTTGTAGACTTCAGTATATGTACTTTAAAGGCTCCAGCAAGTGAAAATCCATAGTTACATGACCTAATCAATTTCAGCTGAACAGCCACTCCAGCCCCAGCCGTTGCCAATGACCCCGATCGCCCAGGCCCCGACCCAGGATCGTGGGTTTTTAGACGGATTGATAAGCTGTGGATAATAAGTATCTTGAATCTTAGTAAATTAAAGTTAGTTTATTGTATATTTACCGAATTAAAAATACTTTTTCAGAGTGGAATGTCCCGCAGCCGTTCCCCCAGCAGCCGCAGCCGATCGCCCAGGCCCCGGGAGTCGCCCCAGGACGTAAGGACGAGATCCTATTTAAATCGAGACTAATTGGCATCTTAAAGTGTTGTTTTTTTAGCATGGGACATCCCCCAGGCCCAGCCGCAGCCCCTTCCTCAACCCATGCCGCTGCCGCAGCCTCAACGTGAGTTCATAACATTTTAAAAAGATGGTGCTACCCAGAAAAGTCGCCATTAAATAACTAGATACTGAATTTTGAACCTAAACCGATCTCCAAGAGCTCCGGTTCATCCCCTTTTTTTTCAGCCCTGTCGATGCCTGCTCTGCCCCAGCAGGCCCCGGCCGCTGCTGGACGTAGGTTTTTTGTAGATTTTTGAGTTTACTGTCCCTTTAAATAATCCTGTTTGTATACCTTAGGTTTTATCTTGAAATTTATCAACTTTTTCAGCCTGGGACATCCCTCAGCCGGTCGCCCAGTCTCCTCCTCAGCAGCAGCGTAAGAATTCAAAGTTCCGTTTTAGAATTAAAAAAATGCAGTTCAAATTTAATTTTTTAGCATGGGACATCCCCCAGCCAATTTCTCAGGACCAGCCTCAGCAGCAGCGTAAGTATCTACTCAAAAATCTGTGCAACTCGATGCAAATTTAGCCTGGGATCAGCAGCAGCCGATTGCCCAGCCTCAGCCCGTGAACCAGGCCCCGGCTGCTCCTCAGCGTTAGTAAAGAGGAATAATTTAGCTTTCACTCTCTCTCTCTCTCTCTCTCTCTCTCTCTCTCTCTATCTCTCTCTCTCTATCTCTCTCTCTCTCTATCTCTCTCTCTCTCGCTCTTCATCACTCTCTCCTGCCCTCGCTCTAGAGATATCTATTTTTTAGCATGGGACATCCCCCAACCGATCGGTCAGGCCCCCGCTCAGCCCCTGCCCGCCCCAGTTGACAGTAGGTTTTTAAACTATTCTAACTATTAATTTTTGACGACTGCTTCGCTTGTCTTGGCGATTCCCTCAAAGCGGCAATTTTATCTGAACTTTTTTCAGACCAATGGAACATTCCTCAGCCCGTGGGCAGCCAGCACTGGGGAAAATAAGGAGAGCTAGTCAAACCAGCTAAAGAGTCTTCTTGGGAATAAATAAGTTATAAATTTGATTTGAAAAGCCACTACAAACTACATAAGGAAAGAAGCCTCTAAAATACAGTACAATTGAGGGTCTAAAGGGACAGTGAAGCGAAATTGAAGGCCCGGAAGTTAAGAGCCCGTTAAGAAGTCAATTGGAATTGGCAAGACGGATTGAACGTTAAAAACGATGGATACCAAGAAATAATTTCGCTTAAAGCTTTTTTACTCTAGCCGCATTTCTTTGGGAGATGATTACACGATTTAAAAGGCCTCTAAAAGAAGCGCTGTCACCCTTAATTAAAGCGTCACAAGGTGGTACCCATACGCTTGCTAGTAGGGTATCATACGCTCACTTGCCTAACTCCTTCATTCAACCTTTAAAGACCACAAAACCCAAAACATTCTGAATCACCAGCATTCTCTCAGATGAGTCAATGTTGTTAAAAAAGGAGGCCACAAGCCTCGTTTAGCCAAGGCTACGCATTTCCGGTAGCGACCTAACAGTTTCTGTAATCTTGAGCCAAGTCTCCGCCCCTTTTACTCTCAGAGTTCTCTTAGCAAGAATCTCTCTCTCTCTCTCTCTCTCTCGCTAAAATCTATTTTCCCACATTTGCAGGTTATCACTTTCTTCGTATTGTCAGCAGGTCGGGTTGGGAAATCCACTGCAACGGGCTGGGTGGAGCCAATTTTGGGATGGATTCGGCGAGTATGCCCTCGGAAAAACATGTGTCCGGGTTGAACGGAACGGATTTTCGAGAAAAAGGTAATTGGGTAAAAAATTGTCCTTGGAACGGATTTCCGGGTTTGTCAGAGGAAGTACGATTTTCAGGCCAACGCATTTCAACCTAGGCTATTATTTGTGGTATTATTTACGCAATTTTTGATGGCAACTTTAGGCCAATCAATAATTTTGGGAACTGTGATGCGTTTTTCGTTATAATCCAGTTGTAATAAAATAAGTCATTTAAAGAGGCAGAAAAATCACGGAAACACTTTATACGTCCAAAATTTAGTGGTAGATCGCAAATTTGAGTATCTGTGGGAGTAATATGCGGATTTTCCCATTGTTGGTTTTTTTACCCTTTTTTAGGTAAGCGAAAAGTCACAATTAAGCGTTGTAAAATTCATTAATGTAATGGCGATTTGCATAGGATATCTATCAATACCTCAAAATGGAAATTTTATGCTTTCCAGGGTTCTTTAAAGAGTAAAAAGCTCTTCATTCATCGATGCGCCTTAAATTCGACGTTTTAACGTAATGAAAAATACATTTTTCATTATTTCTGAGCACGAAATCCAAAAATAGCACGTGCGACCCTGTCGAAAACTGTTGACTCCACCAACCACCCGTGGTAGAGATCTCTAGTTTCATGCCCCCTTTCTGAGATCTGCAAAAGAGCGCCTGGATTTTTGGCACCTCCCCCACCTGGGTCTCAATATTTTGCGGCTGGGATTTTCCGGGAAATGGTCCTCAGCATTAGTCAGCCCATGTTGGGGGTTGAATCATCCCTCTCGCTTCCCTCTAAAGCCCGATGGTCGTCCTCGCTGAATGGGTGCTGGATGAATACGGGGGCAGGGGCTTTTGGGGTTTATAATGGTAAGCCTGGGGGGTAGACAATAGATTATAAATCATTAATACTGTATAACAAACGGTACTATCCTATATACAACACTATTATTATGCAACAAGTTGATCGAGTCGACCCTGTACTCCCTGCCAATGATGCCGGAGAAATTGACCAAGTGGAGTATACCTTAATGTATCCGCTATTGGCTCTGCTCTCGAAACTGTAAATCGGACGCCGTCACTTCCGTTTTTACTATCGACGGGACGACGACAGTATGCTGAATCTATCTATTAGTGCCTCGAATTCGCGTCGCTGCAATGTGACAAATATTCCGCTTCACTACGCTACAACAGTTTAGATCAATAAAGACGTCCGTTTCTGTATTACATAAATTACCATTTAGCTTAATTCGTCTTGTAAATAAAGTACAAAAACTTGAATTTGATGATTGTAAAATACCAGTAAATTTTGTTTCCGTTTTTCGAAACTGTTTTCACCTGAAAATGGCATGAAAGATCTCACATCTGGGGTACATGAATAAATTTGTCAATAAAATGGCCTAAGTTCCGTGAACAACACAATACAGTACATCTTTAATTAAAACCGTACGCAATTACTTGAAATACGCTTTACAATTTACAGTACACCAGACTGGTAAATTGGCAGGAGTTCAAATGAGTTTGATCAGAGAGAGAGAGAGTGAGAGAGAGAGAGAGAGAGGGATGCAAGCTCGAGCGATGCCCCGGTTTTTTCTAATTTGGTAAGTCACCAGGGAAGAGTTCAGATCAAAGCGCAGGAGACTCGAAAGTACGGAAGCCAATGAGTTCCTAAATGAGCTCTGGAACTTACTTACTTTGCGTTTTGTCTTGAAGAACACAGTGGAAATTCCTAATAACCCGGGTTTCGCAGCGGTTTTATGAGGACCAGGATGGAATTTAGGATCTAGAAATTTGGGGGCTGGCTTTGAAAGGTCTTGGAGCACAACGAGGACTTTATAGTTACGTTCAATTCTCAAAGCGCTGTGTTTTCTCGACTCAGTTTTTGAGATAAACCAAACTTGGATTTAAAAACAAAAATGAGAGGACTAATAAAACCATTTGTGCCCGCCTGAAGTCTAATTGTTTTTGGGCGCAGCGCGACAAAATTGCTGCCTAACACTTCCCCTTTCCACCTAAGCAAGACAATGATTTCCAGCCCCCCAAAAAATTGTCCAAACTGATCAATTTCCCAGAACTGCCGGGTCACGTAGGGCGGGTGCCAAATCAGCTGGGTTGTGCAACGGATTGTAAGGCCGGAAATGGATGTGTAAGGGTTTTTCAGGACCGGCAAAAAAGGACAATTCCGTCTAAATCGAGCATTTCCGGCAAAACACGGATCTGGAAATGAGAAACTGATAAACGTGAGAACAGGAGGGTCAAAAAGTGCTCCGGAAAGGACCGCGATAAAAATGACCAATCCGAACCCTTTTTATGTATTATTTTAAGGTTTTTCAGAGTCTACTCGATGACTCAACCCCTTCCTAAACGCTCATCAGAGCTTGCTCCCCGGAAAAACCATCCAATCAACAAGGTCAGCGAAAAACCCTTTTCCCAGGTTCGATATCGATTTTTCCGGAGCCAGATCTTCGTACTAAAAGTACACTTCTATCAGTAGATCTTCAAAGATCCACTTGTTTATAGCTTGCTATCACCTTTCGGGGTAACCGTTCGTGCAACTAGCAGCGGAGAGCTAATCCCCGCTCTTTGCTGTTTTCTAAAAGTTGACCATTGTGCTGTCGTTGGATGATGAGTCAATGCTGACCCCCCAGTGTCTCATCCATCCCCTTTCCTCTCCCCCAATCGGCCGAACGGACCTTCGGCCAGCCCGTGTGCAAGATTTCTCAGAAAATAACCCCTTCCAAAGCCTATATAGCACTCGAAGGGATGGGTATTCTACACAGACTCAGAACAGTCTATCTACTCTACTTCCAAAGCTAAGCTTCTCAAGCCATGCAAGCCATCAATCAATCCGAAGTCCAGATTCTCTCCAATCTCGGACAAATCGACACTGATGATTATACATTGATGTATCCGCTACTCGCCTAAATGGTGGATGGCATCTACCATATCCTCTGCTGTACATTCTGCCTATTCTGGCTGCTGTGATTAGTGATTCTGGGTATACTTCAAGCTCAGATCAACTTCTACTACCTGAACTGCTTCAAATTTGATGGAGCTATGATCATGATCTCACCACTTTACTTCATCAGAAGATCTCTATCTACCTCGACTCTTCCACGATCTCGCCAGTCTACTTCCCGGATACTCCCACGGATCTCCGAAATATACTCTACTCAACGATATCTCACCCACACATATTATTTGTGCAATAAAATATAATTTTCATTTGGCATTTCCGGTTGATTCAATTGCACGGGAAGACAAAATCGAAGTTGCGGGGTATTACAGAGTGGCGGGGGTTGATCTAATTTTCGGCAACGGTTTTTGCCTACGGCTAGTTTGGGAGTCAGGGTTCCGCGTCAAAATAGGGCCAGGAAAACGAGTGGGTTTCGCGCGCCCACTAGGTCAGTATAATTGGTCCGACGGGATTGAGCTTGTTCAGCGCTGGCCCTCCCGGGGGGAAAATGCGAAACGGTGCGGTTCCGGTGATAATTTTCAGCCGACAGTTACGGTATGTCGGGGATTCGCGGCGGGATTGAATTCTCGGTCGGACGTCGGGTGCACGGACATAAAAATTTTATATAGTAGATGTACGTTCTTCGGATAGGCGAAAAGAATTTGAAGATGCAGGCGACTAGTCGTGAAGTGAACTTATTATTATGTGAGATGCAAATCACGAGGACGTTTTGTAGCACCACAAGATTTTAATCTTAAACTATTCACGTCAGAAAGGTAAAAATAGAAATAAACCTAGATGTGCATAATAAACCATGCCAAGTTATTGAGCTTAATTTTCCGCCAAAAAGTTCACAGGGTGTTCTGGTAGTTGTTTTTGCCAAAGCCTGGGGACAATAGAAAAACCACTTAACCGAGATAAACCGGATACAAGATCCTACCACTCCGAAAAGTACGTAACCTCTAGAAAATTCGTAAATCATCCTAGTTCATCCGATGTCCCAATAAGCCCTGTGTATTAAGAAACTGATTCCTACATCCTTTTGTGGGGTCAGTGGGGGCAAGTTGAGATCCATGCGCGATCAAAAGTTGTGAGAAATTAACGAGAGATTCTATAGTAGGAGAGAGCGTGAGAGCGAGAAACAGAGTGAGAGAGAGAGAGACAGCGAAAGATAGGACAAGATAAGAATTCAATGCTAGTGTGATTTAATAAAGCTTTAATAAACATCTACCCTTAAGAAGGGTAACGAGTGTATTGTCATGCTCTTAATGCTGGCGTAAGACGTGCAGGCCATATTTGTCAAAGCGTGGGCGTACGCTCGCGGTCCGTTAGGCTCTCCAAAAAACCGTTCCGAGCTGATCCGTGACCAGAAGAAGCCTCCGGGGCCAGAACAAACAAATGCTGGTCAGCAGAAGCTGAAGGTATATAAGGATGATGTTCTAGCGACAACGCATAGCTAACTTTTCCCGAGTAAAGCAATGACTTCAAAAATTCTGATGGTTTGCTTGCTTTTCTGCCTGATTCAAGCGGCTTTCGCCACTGACCGACCGTCCTTGTCCTGCTCTTCAATGAAGAAAAGCCCAGTTTGGTCGAAATTCAAGTGCTGGGCGGCTTGTCAAGCTATCGTAGGTATTTTAGTATTAAAGAGGAAGTTGGAAAAAAGCCTGTTTCAATTTTTCAAGGCGCTTGCCGTATTGCTCTTATATAGCCCTCGCACTGCCTCTAAAATACCACCCCCCAAAAAATATTCGAAGTGGCCTTGAAGAAGTAAAAAATGCCAAAAATGCCCCTAAGTGGAAGTTAAAATTTTTGTTTAAGTTTCGTACTGTGTGAGTTGATAGCAGTTTGAACTCCTAAAAATCGTTATAATTGCTCAAAATCGCGAAAAATATATCCTCCACTCTAATAAAAATTTAACGTACACTGACCTTTTTACGGCTTTTTGGACTCTCCATGTCCAAAATGTCGTAAAATCGCGTTCCCGGATCAAATGATCCATGACCCTGGGAAAGGCCCAGGAGAGCAGAGGATCAACAGAAGCTCCTGCAACATAAAGCTGCAGTTTTGCATAGATAGCTCTACTTTAAAAATCATGAGCTCAAAAATGCTAATGCTTTCCGTGCTTTTATGTCTAATTCAAGCAGCCTTCGCTGTTGAACGGCCGTCCCTGTCTTGCTCCTCAATGAAGACAAACCCAATTTGGTCCAAATTCAAGTGCTGGGCGGCTTGTCAGGCTATCGTAGGTGTTTTAGCATTAGAGGGAAAGTCGGGAAAACGCTTTTTTCAATTCTTAAAGGTACTTATTAAGCTTTGTATAAACCTTTACAAATTTCGTCTTGCAGAACTGCTCAACCGGCGAGTGTAGGAACATCAACGGCCGCGCCACCTGTGATTGCGCCTGCAAGAAGGGTCCGGTTTTGATCGACGCCATCAGCAAGCTTCCAATTGGCAAGGGTCGCTGATTGTAAAAACGTGGAATAAATGTGATGCTTCAAAAAAATAATCTATCAATTAAATTATTCTTTATTTAGATTTTTGCAAAAATTCATGGTTCCCAGGCCGAGAGCGAGGTTTCCAACCTCTTTAACAAAAGTTTTATCTGCCCTTTTTGCTAAATTCTAATTTGCATTCCTGCAGAAGTACTACACCAACCACTCAAAAAGAACCAGTGCCGTGTTAAACAAGTCCCATTTCAAAATTGCGTGGGCACTAAAAAACGCCTCCTTGTGAGTCACATAAATCGTTTACATAAAAACGCGCTAGATACGGAAAGTACAAACAATGCCTCTTTGCGACCGCTTAATCATCTGCCTACACTCTTTTCGAGGCAGGTCGAATTACCTAGGCTCGGCTTTCGCAAAGTGTCGGTTTCGGCTAAAGCTAAAATAAACATAAATCAGGAAAATAAGCATAAAAGGGGGTAATTTGATTGCTAGAGCAGTTCCATTAACACCAACTCTCAACAATGAATCAAAAGCTCGTTGTGCTCTGCCTGCTGCTGATCGTCCAATGTGGCGTCGTGGCTGCTCGCGACTCGTGGTCGTGCTCGTCGATGGGCTCGAGCCCCAACTGGTCGAAGGTCAAGTGCTATGCTGCTTGCCAGGCTGCGGTAGGTTGCGATATTGGATCAGGGTTTGATTGAAAAATCGAGAGTAAGCAATCGGGTATACGGGAGAGAAAGAGCGAGAGGGAGATAGAAAGATTGATAGATTGATAGAGAGAGCGAGAGAAGAAGGGGGAGAGAGAGAGAGAGAGAGAGAGAGAGAGAGAGAGAGAGAGAGAGAGAGAGAGAGAGAGAGAGAGAGAGAGAGAGAGAGAGGAAAGAGGGTTGTGTTGACCTCGATTTGAAAATTAGCAGCTGTGCAAAATGTAAAAAAGTTTCAAATAGATCCATGCATGTTCATAAGCATATTTTTTAGAACTGCCAGACCGGTGAATGCGTGCATAGAGGAGGACGCCCGACCTGCGCGTGCAGCTGCAAGCATGGATCGATGTGGGCCGACATCTTCGGTTGATGGCCACCTCCTCGAAGGACCCGAAGAAGCGATTCAACGTGATTTTCTACGAAACGTGCAATAAAGCAAAAACGCGACGATGTTGCACAATCTTCACACTTGAGTTCTTGCTAGTTAGTCATTTGTGGAGTGGGGGAAATTGGTGACTGACGGGTTCCGGGTAACCAGACCATTCGGGTTCGATTTCTAGGAACAGTGAGCCGAGGAGAGCACGTTTCACAGATTGCTCAATCTAACAGCATTGAGAGATGACGGCAGAGATAATCGATAGGGCTAGACATAAAAACTTACACCGAAAATACCAAGAAAATGAGAAGTCAGCGCTGAGAATTTTAAATGCAGGGGATAACGAGAAGTTCTGAATGAGATTTCCTAAAAAAGGATCAAGCCGCAAATGATAATTAGTGGCTTCAAAATCCATTACCGATCAAGACCCGCCATTTACAAAATCCTTTTTAATTTTTCGTGCTCTAGGTACAGGATGCAAATCAGAAAAACCCTAGAGCCAAAATGCTGAGGATGGTGCTCAGATTGTCGCCAAAAATGTTCCGCGATGTCGGGCTATCAAATTTAACCATGAAAGTCAAAAACTTAAGGTTGAAAACCTGCTCTTCTCTCTTCGGAAAACGGCTGAGATCAAGTTTTACAACACAGGTTGCTCATCGCATGCACAGAAACAATCAGATTAAATGAAGAAAAAAGAAACAGATTAGTCTTTGCCTTAGGAAGGGTCCGAAGTTTGGCAAATCCCGTCCCCGAGCAAATATATAAATGAGTGGGAATGGGAAAGGTTCTGGGAATCGGTGAGCCGCCCTGGGAAGGGAAATCTCGCTTTTAGGAACTGGTGATCACACGGGGTCGTTTGAAGAAAAAGGACTTGGATGGAGTACGAGAAAAAGAAAACGATTGACAGATCTGGAAAGGTCGGAGCCTGAGCCTAAGCCTAATCCTAAACCTAAGCCTAGGTCTAAGCTTAAGCCTAAGCCTAAGCCTAAGCCTGCCAAAGCCTATGCCTAAAGCTAACCCTGAGCCTAAGCTAAGTCAAGCCTAAGCCCCAGACTAAGCCTAAGCCTAAGCCTACGTATAGCCTCACAGGAGCTGACTAATCTTTCCTAGGAAACTAGTCCATTGTTTTCGTCTTTGCAAGACCGACTCATGACTTTTCTCATGACCTTGCACCCGCCCTGCTCGTTTCCCAGAACAGTATCTCTATTCTCATTTATAGGGGGAGCGGGGAGACAATTGGCCGAACAGTCACACTTTTCCTAAGACTATTCGGTCGCTTTGCACGACCTGTGCCTTGATCTGAAGCTAGACGAGAATATTGGATTGAACGAGCTAAAATTAAATAGCGACTAGGTTAACAAATTCCGGGGCTTCGCAGTAAACCGGAAATAAGATCGTTAGTGAATGTGGGAAATAATGTATGGAAGTAATGTAACTAATGTTTAGCTGCTGTAATATCAATTCGTGATCTATTTTCCTTTAACATTAAGATTTGCTTGGCGGGCATTCCGGAGAAGGGTCTGGACGTCTAGAAGAACCTGTTGCTTCTCGCATTTGCAGACGCACTTCGGTGTTCCCCGCATCATGTAGCAATCTCCCGTTGAGCATTCCTGACGTAATTATTTTTTGCTTTTACGTAAGGCTTACATTGAACTTTAACCTTTTCAAACGATCGACAAAATGACAATTATTTTCTAGGTATTTAGACGTTTTTGGCTAGTTTAGAAGGTAGTTTTTGTTAATCCTAACTTCCTTACTTCGTTTTTTAGTTAATAAACTATTTTTTAATCGCTCACCTCGACAGCCTGACACGGCTTATGGCATTTGAAGGTGATCCAGGTCATGTTGCTCTTGACAGAAGAGCAGGGGCGCCGCAGGTCATTAGCGGTAAGTTTCGATTGCACGATTTGCAGGAGAAAAACTAATAGTATGGCTTTGTAGAACATCATGTACGACAAGATACTCCAGGTCACGAGCACAGCTTTTCGTTATATAGCACCTTTTAGGGGTCTGTTTGTCCTCTCGAAGCACTCGGGCTAGTCGCTCAAAGCCAAGGCGAAAAATTGGCCAAAGCCCTAAATTTTTTGTGTTTGGGAAGGCACTCGATTGCGGTGGGGCCAAAGTGCTTATTTTAGCGCCCTTAGAAGAGCGTGTTTTGATGTGCGGAAAATATTTTAAAGGCGAGGATATTCGAATGCCAAGAAATTCGAAGCTTTCATCGATTTTTTAGCCTCCCATGCTACCTCTTCTCTTTGTCCCTTTGCTGATAGCCCGAAAATCAATCTCGTTCGCATCTCCTGTTCGTTGTGCTCACGCAGACCTCCAAAAAAATTGAAAGAACTGCTCTCCCTGCCCCACCCCATTCCCAGAAATCGACTGGAAATAGTCGCTACCCGGAATCGCGCTCTGTTTCTTCCCATCACCCTGCAAATGACAAACTAGAGTGTTTCAAAACGTGGATAGGATGGACAAATCTCGGCTTTACTGCTAATAGCTAGTACGATTCTGCCCCGCTAACGTTAAGCAAATTATGCATTATCAAATTTATAACACGAAACAGATTTTTTGTTCTATTTGTTCCAGCCTTTTGCAAGCAACTCATCAACATCGAGATGAAGCGTCCCGTTTTCGCATTTGCATACGCATACCGCGCTTGAGTAGGGCAATCCCAGCATCAAGCACTTCCCAGTTGGACAGCCCTAAATGTGTATTTTTTTTCAGCTCTATACGTGGCGCGATACGAGGTACAATAGATTCTATTTACCCCACCTCAACTTCCTGGCACGGCTTCTCACATTTAAAGTTAATCCAACTCCAATTGCTCTTCACTGACCAGCAGGGTACTTCTTCTTTTTCTACAGCTGTTGGCGTTGTAGACAAGGTATTTATGGCCATTAAAAGGTATATTAAAAAATACAGAAATAGGCATGAATGTGACATTCCTGAAGCTCTCGTCAGGCGAGGCGCACTGCTTCCAACTTTGGAGACCTACGAAGAGACCACTCGACATTTTGTTGACACGCTTTAGCTTTTGGTCCATTTTTCTCATGACAATTTTCACACCTTCCCACCCTCACTCCAAAAACTTTGGCTACCGGCTCTAGGCTTATAGAACTTCCTGAACCCGAAATTCATTAAAAGAATTCAGAATGGAAGTGGAAGTAAAAAGTTTATCGATGATTTTCTCTGCGGAACTTGTTATTTACTTTGCTGTTGTGCTAGACAGCGCAAATCGGTATTAAAATTATATGGAATTGAATTTTCGGAACCATGTGCAGCTTGAAGCAGAAAGTGTGCTCTGATCAAACGTTGAAAGGAGGCTTAATCGCCGAAAACCAGTTTTAAGCTCTCAAAATTATCTTGTTAACTTGTGTTTGCTTGTCCAGTTAAAAAAAGATAATTACATACCCAAAACATACCTTAATTTTGTCGTTTAAAACTAGCTTTTTAGCTAGTTTTAAAACGGCCTCGCCATGCTGTGTCCCTTAAATCATATTCTCACCTTTGAATTAGGCAACACGTAGCGGATCTAACTAGGTAGCGTCTCAAAATTAGCGTAAAAGTGAACCAAATTAATAGAGGCCGTCCAACGTCCTAAATTTACCCCCGTAATAACCACCCCAACTGACCTAAGCAAAAATTACCGCAACCAGCTCAATCCCGTCAGACCAATTATACTGACCTAGTGGGCGCGCGAAACCCACTCGTTTTTCTGGCTTTACTTTAACGCGGAACCCAACCCCTAAACGAGTCGTAGGCGAAAAATTACTGCCGAAAAGCGCACCGAAAAACGACTGCCGCCAATTTGATCAACCCCCGCCGCTCTGTAATACCCCGCAACATCCATTTTGTCTTGCCGTGCAATTGAATCAATCGGAAATGCCAAATAAATATATCATTTTATTGCACAAAAATATGTGTGGGTGAGATATCGTTGAGTAGAGTATATTTCGGAGATCCGTGGGAGTATCCGGGAAGTAGACTGGCGAGATCTTGGAAGAGTCGAGGTAGATAGAGATCTTCTGATGAAGTGAAGTGGTGAGATCATGATCATAGCTCCATCAAATTTGAAGCAGTTTAGGTAGTAGAAGTTGATCCGGGCTTGAAGTATACCCAGAATCACTAATCACAGCAGCCAGAATAGGCAGAATGTACAGCAGAGGATACGGTAGATGTCATCCACCATTTAGGCGAGTAGCGGATACATCAATGTATAATCATCAGTGTCGATTTGTCCGAGATTGGAGAGGATCTGGACTTCGGATTGATTGATGGCTTGCATGGCTTGGGAAGCTTAGCTTTGGAAGTAGAGTAGATAGACTGTTCTGAGTCTGTGTTGAATACCCATCCCTTCGAGTGCTATATAGGCTTTGGAAGGGGATATTTTCTGGGAAATCTTGCACGGGCTGGCCGAAGGTTCGTTCGGCCGATTGGGGAGGGATGAGACACTGGGGGGTCAGCATTGACTCATCATCCAACGACAGCACAATGGTCAACTTTTAGAAAACAGCAAAGAGCGGGGATTAGCTCTCCGCTGCTAGTTGCACGAACGGTTACCCCGAAAGGTGATAGGAAGCTATAAACAAGTGGATCTTTGAAGATCTACTGATAGAAGTGTACTTTTAGTACGAAGATCTGGCTCCGGAAAAATCGATAGCAACCCTGCGAAAAGGGTTCTCCGCTCGCCTTGTTGATTTGATGGTTTTAGTGGAAACAGTATGCTAAAATAGGCGCTTAGGAAGTCGTTGAGTCATCAATCGCGTTCTGAAATATGTAAATAATCAAGCTTAATCAAGGCAATCAATACCTTTAAGTTTAGCGCTCTCGTTTCCAAATACCTTTTGGACCCAAATCGTTTATAAATTTTCAGACAATTTTTAGAGGCATTTTTTGCCAAAACTATGAACTGCCTCCAAAATATTGCTGCCCGTTCTTTTTAGGCCCAACAACGTGCAGTTCCCCATCCTCTATTGACTTTTATGTTTTTCTTGCAGTGTTAGCTCAAAAACCAATGAAACCTGGCCCCGCAACTGTTGTTTGCGGAACGAAAATTACTCAGCATTAGCTGGGGAACTTTCAAAAGATGATTGCAGCGCTTTCACTGCGTCAGGAAGTACACAGCTTCAGGTTTCTACTCTGCAAAATTTAATTTTTCTTACTCATCGTGTTTTTGGAGTTAAATCTTAGCTGAAGAAATTTTTAAGGCCTGTTTTCGCGGTTCCAAACTGCGTAAATATCGATGATCTGTCAGGGTTATTTTTGGCTCGCGGCCAGCGCGGGGATTTTTCTGGGGATGCGATTGACGCGCTTTGCAGGGAGCCTAGGTTGATGTGTCATCGCGGCAACACGATCTGTTTCAAAACACGCTCATGCTCCTGGAAGTTTTGAGTAAATCGGACAAAATCAAGAAAATGCTTGTGGAACCAAAGCTATTATGTATCCCTAAGCCTAAGCCTAAGCCTCATCCTAAGCCTGCTTCGCCTGAATCTAAACCTTAGCCTTAAACCTAAGGCTAAGCCTAAGCGTAAGCCTAAGTCTAGCCTAAGCCTACGCCTTCTTTCACAAAGCTCCGGTCGTCACGTTCCCCTCAAGCTTGTACTTATTGCCTCAAGCTGACGTATCTTTTTTACTAGCTTGTCCTCTTATAAATTTCACGATCTTCGCACTTTCCAATACCTCCCCAGGCGCACCTCAACTTTCCAGAGATCTGCCACGCAACATTCCTCCGGTTACGCATACGCTTTTTAATTCAAGTATCCCATAAATTCGAGGGGCCGTTAAGGAAATTACCGAGCGTCAAACCACGCCGCTTAGCTGCCCTAAAAATACAGCGTCAGGGCCTATTTTTAGGTATCGCTGGTTCTTTTTGTTCGCCCCGGGGGGTTGTTGACAAACTGGGCGCGCGGCCAATTCTACGCCAGCCTCACCACCCACACCTAAAAAGCTAAAAGAGTGTAGTAGGCGCTAAAAAGAGCTCGGCAAACCGCTGGGAATGGCATGGCTAACCCAATTCCAGCGCCTCAAAATTACCTGAGTTCGCGCATACGCGGGGCTGTTAAGAGTATTACGCGGAGCCTAACGGCAATATTTTGGCTTGTCCGGCCTGTCCACGTCTTCTGGAGGTGACCTATCTGGGTCGGTCGATTCGATTATTCCGACCCCGCCCCGTTTCGCCCCCGACTTCGGGGAGTTCGATTGCTATATAGGCGCCGGGGATGGGGGTTAGGGTACCAAAGCATCTCGATTGCGATCCAATACATGAACAGCATCTCCTTCTCCTCATCTACTGACTTTTCCATCGTCTGCAACGGGGGCCAAGTCGACGCCGATGACTATACGCTTATGTACCCGCTGCTTGCTTAAAATGCGGATATTTTCCATTCTACCGTACTCATCGTCTGACGATTCAACTGACGATCAGCCCTGTATTTTTGAATTGCAACTGTTCCTACCGTGTCCCTCATCATCTACCGAATTCCGCCACGATTCGACTTTTTCATCACGATCTCACGAATTCACCCAACGATTATTCGACTCTACTTCTACACCACCTGTTTTATCCTACACTGCTCTACGCACCCATCAACGCTCTATTTTATGACGATAACCAACAATCGTAGCTTAAACTTGTAGTACTTTCTTTGTCATCATCATTTTCTGTTGATCTCTACAACCCTGATGTGCCTTCCCCTCTTCGAACATACGAGTGTTTACCCTCTGGCTGTCTTTAAAACGAAACCTTACGGGTTCTGTGTTAAATAAAATATGAAAACAATACCTTGGCTGATCTGATTACACTAGAATCAACAACAAAATACACTACTGAATTCTAAACGTGACTAAATCTTCCTCGGTACAATACCGCGATTTTTTTAATGTTTCTTGACCGGCTTTCTGAACTCTGAAGCTATAAATTATTACAGCATAAATTAAGGATCACCTGAATGAATGAAAGCCTTTGTTTGTAATTATCCGGTTTCAATCATCAAAAAAATCTTTATGAATTGTTGTATGCTTTCGTGCGCACCAGCCGTCCTCAGGCTCACGTTAATGCGCCACCATCCCCTTTCTCGGCTGAGGCAAATGTCGCCATACCTATGCAGGAAGAAACATGTCCTCCGGGCAAGCATTGACAAAAGCTTCCCCCGATTTCATCCACTCAATTATTTTTTTATGTTAATTTCTAGTTCCAGAAATTCTATATCTTCCTCACTACCTGTCTCGCTCTCGGTCTCTCTCTCTCATTCTCTCTCTCATTCTCTCTCTCTCACTCTCTCTCTCTCTCACTCTCTCTCTCTCTCTCTCTCTCTCTCTCTCTCTTTCATTCTTTCTCTGTCTCATATTTTGCCTGTCTCCTCTCAGTGGCCTGATCTGCAGAACGAAAGTTTACTCACTCTCCAAAGATAATTTTTTTTTACTATACCTTGCGTTTGAGCAAACGAAATCGGTGTGTCCCTAAAATTTCCCGATAATGGAACTTGCAGCTAGATCTCGTGCTAAATCCCATTTTCTCGATCATCTACCCTTGCGGCAAACCGACATAAGAAACAAGATGAAAGACAGAACTTACGGCATGTTTTATTACCTCGACCATTCATTTTGCATCTGAGGTTAAGCGGATTTTTACTTTGTGTTATAATGCGGAAATTGCCGTCGCGGCAAACGTCGGGCACTCAATCCCATTACGCGTACTGCCGTCCCCAGGTTAAGATTTTGGCTGGGAGACCTTCGTCTTTAGAAGCTTGACCTATTCGGGTCGTTAATACGTTTATATAAACCACGCCCCTTTTCGCCCCCGATTTCGGGCTGTTCGATTGCTATATAGGCGCCCGGGATGGGGAGTAAGGTACCACAGCTACCTGCTTGCGATTTAATATATGCACAGCATCTCTTCATCATTTACTGACTTTTCCATCGTCTGCAACGGAGGCCAAGTCGACGCCGATGACTACACGCTTATGTACCCGTTGCTTGCTTAAAATCCGGATATTTTCAATTCCACCGTGCTCATCGATTTACTACTTAAATGAAGATCAACCTCACATCTCCAAAATGTTGATATTGCTACCATATCCATCAACAACTCAAGAATTCCGCCACGGTTCAACGTTTTCTATACGATCTCAGATCTTCACCAAGCGACTTATCGACTCTACCTCTACACGACTCGCGTTATCCTACACTACTCTAAACTCCTATCGACGCCCACCCTTGTGACATTACGTCAATGACGTAGTTGAAGAAAACGTAGGAGTTTTTTATATTGCTTTGGTTTCTGAAAAAATGTTGTGCCTTTGCTTTGTTTGACCTACGAGTATTGCTTGTTCATCTTTCTTTGAGGCGTATCCTACGGGTTTAATAAATACTTCAGAAAGATATTTGCCTTTCAGACACCTGGATACGCAATGAAAACACTGAACTTAGAAACACGATCCAATTTAAACATGTCTTGCCTTGCCTACAAGGAGTCAAAAATTTTTTCAATTGTGCCCGTTTAGCAAAAATAATCAAAAATTTATCACAAAATATTTTATCAAAAAAATTGCTACACCCACGTCAAAATGGCTATCAAAATAGCTAGGAAAATAGAAGCTCTTGTCGTCGATTTTGTTGTGGTGGCAGGTCCAACCGAAGTGCTGCCAATAGAAGAACCACCCGGACTGTCGGTTTTTTTGGACCCAGTTACGGTGGGTCCAGCGTTAGTAACGGAGGTAGGCGGATTCGGAGTCACAGAAGCCTGTGTCGGTGCTAGGGTCGTTGGATCTGGTACGATCTCGCCGTCCTCCTAAAAATTGGTATCTTAAAGAGAAGCAAAAGCGAAAAAAATTATAAAGCATTATCTAATTCTCGTTAAGTTACCTTTTGGCTTGTTTGTAAAAGCGAGACCAACCGTATACTGACTATACATTGGTATTCTATTAGTATGCATCAGGAAAGAATCTGAATAATTCTTGCCACCCAGGAAGTTTGCGATTGCAAAGAGTGTCGGAATTGGGCGATCTCGTCCCGGATTCGCGCCAGCTCCCTAAAAAAGGATAAATTGTTTCCAGCGTAGACCCGACTGGCCAATCCAGAAATTCCCTAAAAAGAAAAAATATCTATAGCATGTATACCTTAACGGTAATGAAATCCACATCAGCCTTCGAGTTAGCAGTCTGGTATCGAGTTAAGAATCCCATCGCTCCTGGCGTTTCATACCAGAAGCCGTTGCGTTCTTGAGCGACAACCTACAAATATATCTCACTTCTGCTCTCTCTCGCTATCTCGCTCTCATTCATTCTCTCCCTCTATCGTTCTCTTCGCTCTCTTTCTCTTTCGCTCTCTCTCTCTCTCGCTCTGTCGCTCTCTGTCTCTCTCTGTCTCTTTCTCTCTCTCTATCTCTCTCTCTTTCTTACCAAGTTCCCAGCATCCACAAGGGCTTGCAAGAAGCTCTCTGATTCCCGATGATTGTTACTGTAGTCGGCGTCACCGTTTAGGAAAAGTAGCCTGATATCCAACTATCGATTTTTTCACTAAATCTACCTTAACGGAATCATAGCACTCGTCAACTGCTTATAGATTTCCATCGTTGAAGTATACTCTCGGGTATATCCGATTCCACTGATGCTGGAAAAATTGGATTCAATGGTAGTTACTATGATATTGTTATAATTTCACATTTTGCCCTTGCAAATACACCTACCTGCAAAACTCGAATTCTGGAACAAATTCCGGTATGTGAAGCGCCTCCCGGACATATTCTCGATTTACAAAATCGCTGGCGCTTTCTAGCATATAGCATGGGAAGCCACCATTGGAATCCGTTGAGAGAGGTATGTAGTCGTACTTTAAAGACATCAATAGATACAGTTCGAGCATACCGGGCTTCCCTTTGCCTTTTCAGCGTCGTCTTTGGGCTTCTTGAAATCGAAGACATAGCAATCGCCATAGGTGCCCGTGAGACGCTTTTGGAGACTAAAATTACATTCTATATGCATGCTAAAGGATTGGAGTGAAGCTAGCCTAAGCCAAAGGGCAAGTCTAAGCCTAAGCCTAAGCCTAGGTAAATAAACTAATTTGGATTACTTTTACTTACACCTGATTTTGCATCCTCTGTAGCACATCACTACATTTTGCCATCTCCGGATTCTCGAAGGGCTTCACGACAGGTATTCCTAAAAACAACCATTTTACTGGAAGCTAGGGCAAGAGAAATTAGAGAATTCGGTCCCTACCGGTGCTGAAGTCAAAGAAGATGGCAAAGTCGCAATCCGACGAGTTATATTCTCGCTTCAGCGTATCGCAACAGTTTTGGAGCTGGTCGTAGTCGCTGGAAATGGACAGAACGTTGTTGTAAATACAAAAAATATAGAATGTTGTAGTGCGCACTTATCCATCATGAAGCCCCGATAATATTGATCATAGGCAAGTGCGCGGACCTATGAGATTCAAAATATAGCATAAAATTGGCTTTATTGTACCTGTCGCATCAGATCGAGCTGTCCGTTAACCGAAATTACACCGGCAAGTGGAATATTCGTCCTTCCGGTCTAGAAAAGTCTATCTTTAGAGGTTCGGCGCTAAAATTTTAGGGTATAAATATTTCGATCAGGAAAATTGTTACAAATTTACTTAAAATCGCATTACCTCCAATTTCTGTGTAATATCCGCAGCCAGCGCGGCAGCCACAACAGCGGCATAGCCCTGACCGGCCAGATACACCGGACGATTAGCAAAATTCGGATACGACTTCCGGAATGCGGTTAGAGCATCGAATAGCTGTCCAACGGTCGCGGTATCGTTACTCGGACCTGAAGCCGCCTTTTGGTATGCGAATCCTCCCGTCGAGGGCACGTCAATAAAGAGCAGATTTGCATATTTGTTCCAAGAGAAACGGTTCTCGAAGACGGTTGCGCCGTATTGGTTTGGGAAGAAGGGGCCGATCTCGGTGAAGAGGCCTGCAAATAGAGCCTAGGCCCAAGCTAAGCCTACGCCTAAGCCTGACCTAAGCCTAAGACTAGGCCTAAACCTAAGCGTAACATAAGCTTGACTTGCCTCTCAAATTTGAGCACCCTGGCTCACTATTCAACCAGAGCACGATCGGATCGCTATAGGGAAGGTTTTGCGATTCCAGGAACCTAAAAGTCCACAGAACTACAACACTCAAGTTATTTCTTACCAATAATGAGCATACGAATCCGATCCCAAATTCAGATAACCAGAATAATGGGTAAAATTCAGCGGCCACGTCACGCCAGGCAAGAAGTAGACGGTATCCTGGGTGGGGATTGAGACTGAAAATCGTAAATTTAACGATTACTGCCATTTTTTCTGAAATTCCACGGTTGAGATTACTTGCGAAACATCTCACGTAGTAGCCTAAGAGTGTAACAAACATTCAAAGACTTACCATCAGGAGCCGGATTTACATAACCCGGATCGAGCGGTTGAGGATCGATCGAATACGGGAATTTTGTGCTCATATCCTGGCCCATGATGAAGTTGTAAAGGAGTTGAAGCCCCGGGCCTGGACGGTCGAGTGGCACCATGTGACCGGCTCCCTAAAATCTGCACTTTAAGGGGGAAAGTATGTAAATATACCTTAACAGTCATGTAGTCTATCGTAGCTGATGCTCCAGTGCCTTGTTTGTGGTACCCTGCCTTGATGGTCTCGGAGCTAAAGGAATGATGACAGGAGAAAGAGAGAGAGAGAGAGAGAGGGAGGGAGAGAGAGAAAGAGAGAGAAAGAGGGAGAGAGCGAGAAAAAAAGATTTAAATACACACTCATTCCTCCCAGCCATGGAATAATACCATGGCGCTCGGGCTTTGGTTCGAGTAAAATTGTTCGCAGCTGCCAAATTCTCGTCAAACCATTCGGCCATTAAATATTGGCACCCCATATCGACATCTCCTTCGAAATGCAGGATGCGGACTTGGGTGTTAAGTTGAGCAGCTGAAAGGCATCGATTTGTGGGATTTTTCGCAATTTTAAAGGGACATTGAAGTCAGCGGTCCATACAGCGCTTCCTGATCTGACCGAGAACAATATAGACAGTTCATTTTTGTGTAGTGTATCTTGGAAATTCCTCATTTCTCATGCCCCACCTTGCTTAAAAATCGACTCGTAGACGGGTTCCATAGCAAAATGAGTCTGGATATACTGACGGTCGAGGTAGCGGCTAAAAATGACCTTAATCTCGAGGTACATTGTCATAGTGAGTTATCCATTTTATACCTACTAGCATGAATGGTACTCCCGAGTGTTCAACCCAACATGGAAAGCCTCTCGCACTTCCGGTTGATTCAAATAATCCGCCTGGTCGCCCCAGAAGTAGAAACCCCAGTTGAAGCCGGTGTAGTCTTTGTCGATTTTGGACTGAAAGGTGGTTTATCGAGTTAGCTATCTCTCTCTCTCTCTCTTGCGCTCTCTCTCTCTCTCTCTCTCTCTTGAAAACCTACAGTCTGATCAATAAAATTCATCGAATTCCTCAATGGTTGCGCCTCACGCTTCTTCCGGGAGTTCGGTGGGTTTGGTTGGACCCTTGGGGAATAGTTGTCTTGGTAAGTGTTGTAGTAATTATTGCTATAATCAAATAAATTACAATATTTCATTAATGAGTTAATACCCGGAATACCAGGTATCGTCGTAGCCCTGTTCTACTACCCATTTTCCACATTGCCCGGAGGTGGTATCGTCATCAACCTAGAACGATGTTTTTGAGCTTGAGCCTGAGCCTAAGCCTAGCCTAAGCCTAAGCCTAAGCCAACTTACCAAAGGATAGGGATACCCAGCCGAATCGATCCCGACATAGCTCTGAAAGTCGTAGTACGTCATTGGATTCGATATGTTGCCCCAAGCACAGTTTTTCAGCCGATCGTACTCGCTAAAATATTTAAGCTATTCAAACCATGTAATTGAAGTCTACTCTAACATCAACATACTCTTTCCCTCGCATGCCTCGATAGTACGACAACGAAATTGCAGAGTTAATCTGCAGATGCTCATTGTGGATCCCGTTTCCAATTGCGAATCCTTTGAAATTGACGTTCAGCAGGTCGCCGGTCTATAAAAATCGAGGGGTCAAACTTAAAAATGCTTTCTAGGATGTTCTAGAAACGCAAATCGAGCTCCGATCAATAATCTTTGCGATTTTATGCGCAACGTACCAATTTTCGTCTCAGCAACTCGTCAGCAGTGGTGGGTAGGTAGACACCACAGTATGACTCGCCTTAAAGTATAAAATAACTCCGAGATCTGCGTTTATAAGTGCTTAAAACTCCTACTGTGAGAACCAACCAGTAAAGTAGAAGTCTCGACCGTCATACTCCGGATAACGTTGGTAGAAGGATTTTATGGCCAAGACGACGTCAACGGCTGTCTGAAATTACAATATTGTAGTATTTATTTCGTTTTGAATAGGTTCTTTAAATTGTACTTACTTTATTGTCATTCCACTCATTATCATCCGGAACGTTATTCGCTCGATAGGAGAAGCCGACATCACGTGGGGACTCGATCCAGAGAATGTTGGCAAACTGAAAAGCACTCGATCAACTCAACTTTGATAGATAGAGTAAAGGTAAGTTGACACAAAGTACAAAAGGAGGCACAAAGTGTTTATGCTATACCTTATTCCACGAGAATACGTTCTCGTACACCGATTTCATGTCGAAGTTGATGCGGAAGGGTCCTGAATAAGTATGTTCTAATTCGTGGTATGCAAATTTTAGGTGGTTACGAAGCAGCGCTTTATGCTATAATAGTCAAGTCTGATAGCCTACCATTCTCTGTGAACAATCCAATAAGCCCAGAACAACCGGGTCCTCCATTCGACCACAACAGCAGTGGATCCTTTGAAGGGTTGTTTTGTGATTCCGTTAACCTAAGGATACCGTAATTTTTGAGCCTATCGTTATTCCTTACACATAATAAATATAATTCCCGTCAGACGCATTCAGATACCCAGCATAGGTCTTGAAGTTCGGTTGGAAGGATGCGAACGGGATCTTTGGGACATAGTCTTGATCCTTGGTCGTCGGGGCTGGTGGTGGAGGAGCAGGTTTTGGCTGAAAAGGTAGAAAAACTTCATTAAAAAGAAATTCCTAATACGGAAATTCTCCAAAACTGATATGTGATACGTTAAATGGATATTTTCTCCACTTGCCCAGGGTTGCTCGGGAGGAGAACTTCTCTTGGTCCTTCGATGAGCTCCAGAATCGCCAGCGTTCATTTTTGCTGCCTGAAAGTACGAGAACTTGCTCTTTCTCTCCCAATCTCTCCCACTTTCCTAGCTATCTTTCCTCTCTACACTGCTGGACATAATTATGGCCTCAGTGAAAATTTTTAAAAAATCTCAAATTTTAGCGAGTTTCATGTAACGCTTTCTATGCGAGAGTAGCCGTATCCCATCACCAATTCACACAACAATCAGTTTTGGCATCCTTTGAACAAAAAAAAATTCCGAAAGATTTTTGCCCAAATGGTACTTTGGAAAAGGGACATAATTATGGCCTCACCTGGGTAAATTTTTTATAAACGTTACGATATCTCACAAATCAACAAAAACATTTCAATAATCTTTGGGTCTCTCTTTCATAACCAGTGTGAGGGATGGCTCTCCAAGCCCAGACGAAGGCAGTCGAGCCAGATTTCGGGCCACTGTGAGGTGCGTGCAGGCAGATGTGGCCGCCAAAAATTCCTGTTGCTTCCCGGTACTCTTTGCTCCGCTTACATTTTGCGTAACAAGGCGCCTCAAACATGGTCGTGGCCATACGACCGCGAAATCATTTGGGCACTCCGGAAACCGGTTTGAAGGGATCGGCGCGAATCCGTATCCGCCTCGCTCGATGAATTGCAGCTTCCTTTTGCTAAAAAACGCCGTTTCGATTCTGAATCCGTTTGGAAACGGGCTGAATTCGACCGGCAACAACTGACCCGACGCTTAACCCAGGCCATGTCGAAAATCGCGCAAATTTGCTCGCCGAAGCCGGAGGGTAGCTTGGGGGAAAATGGGGTCTGCCCAGGGTCCTCAAACTCCCTCTAATTTCTGTTTCTGATAAAGAGTGGCCTTTTTGCGATCATTCTCACTCCTTTTGCCATAAGCGTCTCCCAAAAATATCGATTGTCTGCAAGAAATTTTCAAGATCGTGCTGTTGTTGTCGTTTGGGCCATTGAGTAATGAGAAGCAGCGAAACGGAGCCTCACTCTGGCTTAAATGAACCAAGCCGACGGCCCACAATTGTAGCGCCGTGGAATCCAGCCCGTTTCCAAACGGATTCAGAATCGAAACGGCGTTTTTTAGCAAAAGGAAGCTGCAATTCATCGAGCGAGGCGGATACGGAATTCGCGTCGATCCCTTCAAACCGGATGTCCGGAGTGCCCAAATGATTTCGCGGATCGTATGGCCACCGACCATGTTTGAGGCGTCTTGTTACGCAAAATGTAAGCAGGAGCAAAGAGTACCGGGAAGCAACAGGAATTTTTGGCGGCCACATAACCAGTGGCCCGAAATCTGGCTCGACTGCCTTCGTCTGGGCTTGGAGAGCCATCCCTCACACTGGATTACATGAAAGAGAGAACCCAAAGATTATTGGAAATGTTTTTTTGATTGATTTGTGAGATATCGTAACGTTTATAAAAAATTTACCCAGGTGAGGCCATAATTCTGTCCCTTTTCCAAAGTACCATTTGGGCAAAAATCTTTCGGAATTTTTTTTTGTTCAAAGGATGCCAAAACTGACTTGTTGTGTGAATTGGTGATGGGATACGGCTACTTTCTCGCATAGAAAGCGTTACATGAAACTCGCTAAAATTTGAGATTTTTTAAAAATTTTCACTGAGGCCATAATTATGTCCAGCAGTGTATGTATCTCACCTGTTTCTTGACCTGATACTCCTCCAATAACGGCGTATCGGCGTCATTTATCAAAAATGGCGTATTGAAATCCCGTCCCGCTAAGAAATTTGCATACATCTGAAGAGCAGGCCCAGCTCTGTCAAGTGGCACTAGGTGACCGGCACCCTAAATAGTGCTTGAGTTTGTTCTATTCATTTCCATACTTTAACAGTAGTGTACTCAACGCTCAATTTCCCATTTGAAGACATGAATCGCTTGTTGTAGCCGGCGTTTCGGGTACGGTAGCTAAAGGAAATTTAGGCAACGATATGGAAACTTACATCCAGGGTCCATAGGTCTTACCGATGTGCATCGAGTTTCTCTTCGCCAAGTCTTCGACGAACCATTGGATTCCCATGAAAATTGAAGAGGAATCGATGTCACCGTTGTAGAATAGGAGACGGAGTGGCTTGCCGTTTGCTGCGCTAAAATAAGTGTAATTTTCGGAAAAAAGCACCCCTCCAATGGCCAACCCTAACCCTGACCACCCACTCGCCACACATCTGGCCCACTAGGATAAGGTATGAGTGCTCCGGAAATGGTATAAATTATAGTTCGAGCCTAAGCCTAAGCCTAAGCCTAAGCCTAAGCCTAAGCCTAAGCCTAAGCCTAAGCCTAAGCCTAAGCCTAAGCCTAAGCCAAGCCAAGCCAAGCCTAAGCCAAGCCTAAGCCAGCCTAAGCCTAAGCCACCAAGCCAAGCCTAAGCCAAGCCAAGCCTAGCCGCCCAAGCCTCCCAAGCCTCCGCCAAGCCGCCCAGCCCAAGCCCAAGCCGCCAAGCCTGCCTCCAAGCCCAAGCCTGCCTCCCAAAGCCTGCCTAGCCCAGCCTGCCGCTCGCCTGCCTGCCTCAAGCCCAAGCCTAGCCTAAGCCCAGCCCAAGCCTGGCCCGCCTAAGCCCAAGCCTGCCTAGCCAGCCAAGCCCAAGCCAAGCCGGCCTAAGCCAAGCCACCAAAAGCCAAGCCAGCCTAAAAGCCTAAGCCTAAAAGCCTAAGCCTAACCCGGCGAACTAACTTCATGACTGCATCAATCAGCGGATCCAACTCTTGATATCCTCGTCGGTATTTTTGCTGTATAGTAGCACTAAAAATAGGAAATAATAGGTCTTGATTATCTGAATCATACCTGCACTCGGTCCAATTTATATTACTCTTCGATACATGAAGCGCCTCTTTGACCTCTTTTCGGTTCAACCATTTTGAAGCCGCGTTATTTGCATAGCACGGAAACCCTCCCAGGTTGTCGGTGACATCGATGGGAGCGTTGAGCTAACGGTAGCTGTTTAAAAAATTCGAGACATTGCATCTTACAGCCAAATTCGCATAGTAGCGTCCTTTGAACTTTGTTTTGTCAATGTGATTCGAGATCCCACTCCACAATTGCGAGCCATGGAGGGTGGTAGATTGGGTGTAGCAATCTTCATACATGTTGAGGGCGTGATTGCTGTAAAACAAGAGATCAGAGGCGAGAGAGACGGAGCCGGAGAGAGAGAGAGAGAAAGAGAGAGGGAGAGAGAGAGAGAAAGAGAGAAGAGAGAGAGTTATCTAAACTCACATTCTATCTTCAATCCGCTCTCTCAAAAATCGTCCAATCGTCTGGGCGCACGTCGAGTTGTCCTTAGGACTGACAACTCCGTTATCCCATGTCATATAGACGGAGAAGTCACAGTACTCGTACCAGGCTGGATCCGAATCGGATTGATTACAACAGGGAATTAGG
The DNA here is from genome assembly GCA_958295435.1 of Mesorhabditis spiculigera. Taxonomy (NCBI): domain Eukaryota; kingdom Metazoa; phylum Nematoda; class Chromadorea; order Rhabditida; family Rhabditidae; genus Mesorhabditis; species Mesorhabditis spiculigera. The sequence continues at coordinate 113,977 of CATQJA010002634.1, forward strand.
CTTTCCCATTCTCTAAAACCAGTTAGATAACGTTTTTTCCTTTGTCGCTCTCTCTCGCTCTCCTCCCTCGTTCTCTCTCTCTCATCTTCCTTACTTCTTCCCGAGTTGACCATGGAAATAAAGATAATGAATTGCAGAATTGATCTGTCGCTTCACACTAACATGCCCATTTCCGAATCCAATCCCTTGGAGGTTGAAATTACCCTAAAATACATTGAAATTAGCGTTTCAGAAAATTACGGTAGTATCGGCCAGTATCCTCTCAGACGTCAATGCCGCAAAAATGGCTGCGTAGCTTTCTCCAAATAGGAAAAGTTGGCGTTGCTTGTATTCCGGGAATACGGTGTAGAAATCTTGGAGGGCGGAGAAGATTTCGGCGGCTGTCTGAAAGGTTCGTCGTCTTCTAACAAAAGTTAGAATTTGCGTCAAACCGTAAGATCCGTTTGCTGCATGATGACTTCATTATCGTCGTTCCGGAAGGAGAAGCCGGTGCCGTAGGGGGCGTCGAGGTAGAGGACGTTGGCCATCTGAAGCAAGAGGTTAGGAAGAGAGAGAGAGAGAGAAAGAGAGAGAGAGAGAGATGCGTGTGATAAAGAAAGAAAGCTTCACACCTTATTCCACGAATACACATTCTCGAAAACCGTTTTCCCATCCGGATTCACCCGAAAAGGCCCGTTTTCCGTCAAAAGCGCTCCCATGCCACTGCATCCAGGTCCGCCGGTCAACCACAAAACCAGTGGATCGGAAGCCGGGTTTCCTTGCGATTCCAGGAACCTAAAAACAACTTTTGTCTAGTTTATCGACCCAAAATTACCAGTAATGTACCGCCGTCTTGACACCGCCAGCATTTCCATGTAGGTAGCCACTGTACTGCTTGAAGTTGACGGGCACGGTCATTGCTGGTAGCCACCAGACTCGGTCGGCTTGTTTTCGCGTCCCTAAAAGAAACAAAAATGTAGAAATTTTGCTTCAAATCGTTGGGTTAGACAACCTTGATTTAGTACGTTCGGAAGCTCGTTTATGTGGACTCAAAACACAAAAAAAACGGTTTTTCGCCTTCTGTAATTGATTTTATGAGAACTTCGCCTTACATTGTCTGCCCGGACCAGCATACGTTATCTTGTAGGGCTGAGGCTTGTCGGAAAGTCCAGGAGGCTCTTGGAAAAGAAACCTCGTAAGCATCTGAAGCACAGCATCCGGACGATCGTAGCCGAGCAAGTGGCCGGCGCCCTGTAGGAAATGAGGAAATTCGATCAATGCCAATCTCATTAAAAATGCGTTTATTGAATTAGACGAACAGGGAAATAAAAAATAACCGCATTATACCTTGACCATCAGGAATGAAATCTCAGAGCCGTTCTTCGTAAACATAGACCGCCCCATACCGCCTTCCACCTGATACAGCGAGTCGGTGATGAACTCCCATCTCTCGCGACCGAATAGGATTCCCTTAATTTTGGTTTTTGGTTTTTTGCTCAAATCGAAAGTGACCCACCCCCACCCGCGTCGAAAACTTTTTCAAAAATTCCTCGCTGGCCAGGTATGGGACTCCAAGGTCAAGGTCACCGTGAAGGATCAAAATTCCAATTTTACTAAAGGGATTCTTTTAATAAAAGGTATCAATATTACCGGGTTTGCTCGTATTGGTTGATCAATTCCTCGAGATCGGCGCTGACGTCTTCACTCAGCGGGCTGTTGATCGGCCACTCGGAGAAGCTGGAAGGAGTTATTGGGCTTTGGCTTACATTTCTTCAACCTAGATGTAGGCTTCGGGTAAGCGTTGAAGCCTAATTAACCTGCTTAGACTTACTCGCCACAAAACAATGCCGAATTCACTTTACTCCAAGACATATAGCCTCGCAAGCGAGTCCGGAAGTCGCAGATGTAGCCGCCGGAGGTATCAGTGGAATAAGGGTTGATCCGAGACTAGAAAAATGAAGATCTCCCGCTCTCTTTCTCTCTCTCTCTCTCTCTCTCTCTCTCTCTCTCTCTCTCTCTCTCTTTCTCTCCCTCTCGTAAACCTACACCATGATCAAAGAACGCATTGGTTCCGTTGCTGAACACATCTGGGGCGGCACCATCAAGGTCTGTGTTGCGTACCGATCGCTTCGACCGTTTGGGCTAAAATTTCTGTCTAGGCGTGGACTTAGGTTTAGGCTTAGGCTCAGGCTTAGCTTGGGCTTAGGCTTGACTTGGGCTTAAGCTTATGCTTATGCTCAAGTTACTTTACTTTAGCGTTTTTGCTAGCTCACCGCATTCCCGGTCTGCCATGTCGTGTAACAATCCGTGTACTGATTGTCGGTCGATTGATCGTTACTATAATTTCAGGTTGCAATTTTTAGGGTATGCAAACTTACTCTTCGCTAACCAGGTAGTTGTTGGCTATGGATGCCGCATTTTTGGCGCACCATTGTTGCACGGGGTCAGAAAAATTCTTCGCCTCAGGATATCCTAAAAGCAGAAATGGTGAAAATTCTCGAATTCCTTGCCAAACTGATCGACGTATACGTACTGCGCAAAGTCGCAGTTGTCCAAACCATTCGGACAACACTGCGTCAAGTTTTTGTAGTCCCTGAAATAAGCATTTTCTTATTTTTATATTTTTTCGTCAAGTTTTCGCTCTAAAATGCCGACTTGAATTTGGTTATTTTAGGTTTTTTCTAAGAAGTGCATCAGGATTTCCTTCCGCAAGCTAATTTTGGAATTAATGAAAATAGGAAAACGACCATTAAATTTTAACCCACTTTATCGAGCTCCAGCCGTCGTAATATTGCATATGGGGAGCAACATCTACCAATGAGCTGATGCTTAGCAACGGGCCGGTAAAGATCAAGCCGCCGAAGGTTTGGTTCTAGAATTTTATTAAGATTTTTTCTAAGTTTCAACAAACAAATCTCGGATCCATCGCTGCTCGAATCGCCACTGGGGTCGCATAGCCGCCGGCTAAAGTATACGTGATTTAAATTATCCTTTTTGATGTCGCTTTACTGATATAAAATTGCTGATTATAAACAGTTATTAAATACCTAACAAAAATAGCGATGTGATCTTGCGTTTCGCTATTCGTTACAAAAACTCATTAACTCTTACCTGCAAAATAGACCATATTGGTTTGATAGCTCGGGTTTTCCGTCAGAAATTTTGTCACAAAATTGTTAATCAGAGCGACAAACTAAAAACTCTCAATATCTGGTGCTCCTCGAAAAACACCTTGTCCATTCCCTCAAAGAACGTCATCGATAGGTCGAGGAACAGCACGTTGGAGATCTAAAGTTCAGAGGTTTTCTAATGCTTGAAAGGAATAAGCAAGCTAAATCTCAGCAAGACCAGAAAATCGTGATTACCTTGTTCCAGGAATAAACGTTTTCGAGAAGTACAGTATGGTCCCGGCCAATACGGTATGGGCCAATATCGGCAAAAACAGATCTAGCCGGGCCGCACGGGCCAGCGTCGCCGAGGTAGATGATCAGCGGGTCGGATTGGTTATTTTGAGAGGAGGTGAACCTAAAAAACAACTCGTAATTCTTTTTAAACTTTTAGATCTTTTCGTAATGTTTAAAAAAAATAAAGTTAAAATAACTGCGTAATGCTTGCTAGCTGCGAAAGTCTAATTATCAACTTCCCCAAATTGCCTCTGCTAGCTATCGTGTGCGGTTTTAGCCGCCTAAATGGTCTCTGCTAAAATTCGCGACTCAAAAACGGTTATTTTCATTTAGTAAAAAATCATTTGATGGAAACATCTTGTCGAGATATAATTTGTCAAAATGGCAATGCTTTTTTCACCTTTATTTTTAGTCTCAAAGTTTCGCATAATGAAATTTCAGCGCATTGAAATTTTGACCTAATGGGAATTTGACAAAAAGGTTTTCGACGAACTGCTTCCAAATAATTCAAAATGCTGTCTAAAATGAGCATTGCTAGTTAGCGGATCGAAAATACCATCTAAAATCGCTTATGCGAAAGGACAGCTTGGGAAACCGTTTTAACAAACGGTCTCCGCTAGTTGTCGCCTGGAGTCTTCCAAATCGTGATTTGGCTTTAGTCTGTCGTGATGTTCCGAATTTTGCCAAAACTCACCAATATCCAATCCCACTCCCGCCAGACCCATAGCAAAGTCGAAAATTCGGGTCCCAGCTTTGCCCAGGTAGCTTCGTAAAATTACATTCAGCATCTACAGCAGCCCCGAGTAAAAATAATAAATAGAGAAGTAGCCCTCCTCTTCCGGGGGCCATTTCGAGGAGCTTAGAAAGTGAATTACTCGCCGATTAGCGGCTTTTCGGCTCCTCAGCCGATCAGCCGTGTCGCAGCGTGGCGGGGCCGTGGTGATAAGGAGCGCGTATTTTTGGGGTGGGCAGCAAAATGGAATAAAAATCCCGTAATTCCCGTGATTTGTCAGCGGAAATGACCATTGCCCGCTGTAGGATGTGATTTGCAGCTTGGATTGGAGCAAAAAAAACTCGATTTTTGCATGACGTTTCTTGGGCTGGAATAAACTAACCGGTTAGAATCGCTAAAAAATTAGAAATTGCATTCATGAACTATCCGAGGTAACTTTTTGTCGTTTTGGTGTCGTTGTTTTGGTGGGGACCATGTCGATTTTTTCGAAACTTCGAGTCAGCCCGTGTGAATTTCGCCCTCGACGATTCAATCCAGCTTGGAAGGTTGATTCCGATGTGCTAACTGGCATATCTCAAAAATCGCGTTTGCGTTTTTTACGATTTTTTTTTGAAATTGCAACTAGGCACCCGGCCGGCCCTTCATCGGTTGTGCCTTCCGAGGCTCATTGGGCGAGAAATCAACCTTGCCAAAGCGTTCGGGGAGATGACTTTCGGGAAAATCACTTTTCCGGGAAATGACTGGCACCCGTTCGAGACAATCGTGGAATTGGGGCCAAGCTAATGCAGAATTGCGCGGGAAGGCTCGACATCTGTCAACCTCTAGAGGTCAGAGCCATCTTTTGGGTTGGGTTGGTTTCCTGACTCGCCCCCCACCTGGCCCACTGCCTGTGGATACCTTCCCTCCCCCATCCGTTCATAAACTTACCTGGCTGGGGGGTTCCCGTGATCATCAAGACGGGACCCCTATGGCGAGGCTTGGCCATTGCACTTCTCGGCCGGGCTGACCTGTAAGGCAGCTCCGAGTTGGGGTTCGCCTACAGCTAAATTTTTGAGTCAGGGGCTGCGTTCGCGCGGCCCTGAAAATCAATTCTAACCGGAACGCTTTTTAGAGTACGTCTGGTAACCCTTAAAAATTTTCCGTGGTCCCCATCTTCGGTAAACTTCTCCCTCCACCCTCACCTTTATCGTACCCGGATTAACCTTCCAGGTCCACCCTCACCTTTAATTTTTTCGGTTTTTTTTGGGTCACACGGCAGATCAACACCCTAATCACCAGATCGCCCCGGCGGCAATTAGGGCCCGATATTCATTTTTCACATCTCCTTTTTTGATTATTTCCCGTAATCCTGGGGGTTGATCCGCTCCACCCTCGCACTCCCGCGGTCAACATGACTTTTTATTCACGTTTTTGGACCCCGCGCTAATCCCCTCCCTCGCTCCCCCCGCCAGGTTCATGATTGTCTACACAGAATTGTGAGCAAAACTGGACTTTAGGTCGGGATTCATATGCCGTCGTCGCCTACCGTTTGTCGGTTCGAAATGAGAGTCTTCAGAAAAATAAAATCTGGCATATGCCAAGGTGTAGCGCAAAATAAGAAAATTTGAAGATTTGATCGTTTTCGTTTACGATTTCGATTGATTATGTCGATAAGAGTATTCCGAGCAGAAAAATCCGTTGAAGGTTTTCGACGTTACGGTTCTGAAACGGCGCGCTTAATAAATTTTTTTCGTTGCGCTATTGAACCGAACATTTTGTTTTCTCTTGGCCGACTCATCGTCTTCAAAATACGGGTCATCAAAAATGGCGGGTAAAATTTATTCAGCATGTAGCGCAAAAAACAAAATGAAGAATTTACTTTTGTATGAGTTTTCCGCTGTTTTTTTTATTATTTAAGGTACCGGAAATGATACAATTCAATAGCGCCTTGACTGAAATAAAGCTGGGCTAAACTCCAGATAACCCCCCAGCCGACCCCCACCTACCGACTCGGCCCCTGTTCATTACAGGTGTAAAGTATACCAAAATACTCGCCACAGCAAGACGAACATTTTGGTATACTTTACACACCTGTAGATGAACAGGGAGCCGAGATACAAAAGTTGGGTGCCGGCTGGGGGGTTATCTGGAGTCTTACCTAAAGCTGAACTTGCATGGCTACCATATTAGCGGCCCTGTGACCCTACAATGATCTTTTTAAAGCAGATACCACCAATTGTTGAATTCAATCCAAAATTTTCTTTAAACATTCGAAGAAGTTCTGACGCTACAAGATTAAACATTAATCTGTAGGTCCACCAGCAAAGCTATGGATTTTGCAAAGCGCATAGCAATCTTATAAAACTTCAGTCAGCACGGTCGACTTTGCAAAATTTAGCAGGAATTATGAAAAATAAAAATAAACGACAATTTAATTTGAATCATGCAATTTTTGGTCGATTACCCCAAAAACTTGTCATATTCGGTTAAATGACTGCGTTGGCCAAAAACCATTCTCGTTAAAAAATGTTAATTGTCGAGGGCGTAGCCGAAGGCGGGAATTAGATTACCGAGCACATGCGTACATGTACTTTTTTTTGGGAGAACCTTCACGTCCCAGCCATTAGTCAAGCCCAATGGTTACTGTATCATTCCTCCAGGGACTGGTTGCAGAGTAATGAATGGGAAAGTACAATTATACTGATTTGATAAGCTTATATCAGCTTTCCGGCCCTGAATAAGTCATTGACAGGGCCATACATTCGGCAGCTAATTTTATGGATATCCGGGCATATTTTCAAGATTTTGTATACAGTATTTACTGAATGTAGAGGCTACTAGCGCCATGTGGGCTCTTTGAGTGTTCTTTGCCACGCGACCCACTAGCCCACCTACTGGACGTCTCTTGCCCCCGAAGTGCGCGCCATTCCCTCCCTTCCTCACCTCTGGTTCGTGTGCATTTGACCGAGAAAATCTTTCGCCTTTTACTAAAGATTTCCGTGCACACGAACAATTATGAGTATACTCTAATTTTTGGAGCCCCCTCGAGAGAGCGGGGCAAAAATCATCAAAATCGCGGTAATAATAGTAGTGCTAGTAAGTAATATAGGCACAGCAAATGATTACCTTTGGATGGATGGGAGCTTTCAAAAATCCTCACTGTAAAGCCGCATAAAGCTTGAAACCCGATAAATGAATATCCCCCGTTGATACATCGATTTCCCGATGGGCGGTGAGGTCTTCAGACGAATCGGAACCTAGAAACTGTCCCACTTCTTTGACTTGAGTATACATCATTTCGAGCCGCTATAGCGCTTCAGTTAGAATTGCTTTTCAGGGCCGCGCGAACGCAGCCCCTCACTCAAAAATTTAGCTGTAGGCGAACCCCAACTCGGAGCTGCCTTACAGGTCAGCCCGGCCGAGAAGTGCAATGGCCAAGCCTCGCCATAGGGGTCCCGTCTTGATGATCACGGGAACCCCCCAGCCAGGTAAGTTTATGAACGGATGGGAGAGGGAAGGTATCCACAGGCAGTGGGCCAGGCGGGGGGCGAGTTGGGACGCCAACACGTACAAAAGTGCGGGAACGGCCGACATCGGCTGACCTCTGGTTTCAACGGGATTTCTTTTCTAACGCTCAGGGCGGATGGTTTCAACGTCATCTGTCAACCTCTGGAGTTCAGAGCCATCTTTTTGGGTTGGTTTCCTATTAGGATGGTGACTGATGGTTTTGATCGACAATTGGATCGTTGGTCTGATCTCAAATACCTCAAGCCCCCCAGGTTCTTTAATTCTTTTTCTGTTTCTTTCCCTTTAAAGTTTCTTTTTCCAGTTTTCCATGATCCAAGACGTTAACCGGCAGTGAACCGTTTTTTGCTCATCCCCAGCACTTTTTCAGCCGATCCCCGCACCCGCAAAATTCACTCGCGCGTCCATCGAGCGTATTTCGGGGGCTGGGGGTGGGAAACGTCGGTGTTGGCTGAGAGTGCGAGACCGAGGCAGCGTGCCGCTCACATGAACTGTGCGATACACCACCCAGGGGCTCCCCATTGCATCAGCCGCCCTGGCGAGCGTGGCGTGCTATGAGACTTCCAGCAATGCACAGAATTGTCTAGCTGAATACAAATCGCACAGGCTCATCACTGGAAAAGCACAGCTAGCAGACACATACGAAAAGCACCGGGGAGTTCCCGATTCCGACGGGCTACACGGGACACTTTGATAACAACGTGGACCCGGTGATCGCTCGCGGGAAGTAGACTGCCTACGCTGACGAGGGCAACACACTTTTGATGAGCTGGTGGGGAGGAGGGGGGCGAAGGTCGGTGGGATGGGCTCTGGAGTGATCGGCAGAACTTGCTTTGCCACATTTTCGAGGCTTCATGTAGGAAAGATCGCAAGATCGCCTAGATTTTCAAGCGGATATGGGGTACGAAAAGTGTCTTCTGAAGGCCTGACGCTTAAAGTCGTTTTGATATGCACTATCTATTAACACTAGCATAAAATCCGCGAAGATCGGAAATCCTCATCCAGCCAAAACGAGCCACTCATTCGAAGCCGCTTGAAACGCTGATTCCGATGTGCTTCCGATGTGCTGTAACGTCACATTTTTAATTTTTACGATTTTCTTTGGAAATTGCAACTAGGGACCGCGCAGGCCCCACCCTCTCATCGGCCATTCCTTCCTAGTACCTCACCAGGCCTATTGGACATTTTCAACACAGAATTTGATTAGCATCTAAAAGTGCATAAGGAAGGCCGAAAAAGCGCGAAATGGGAGGCTGGCGGCGCTATGAGATTTGTTTTTGTCAAGGGGAGCCACATGTCCCAAAGTACGGCTGGTTTAGCACAAAATAGTGCCGAAATTCGTTTGTTTCGAGACCTTGGGCCCTGGTTGCCGCGATTTTTTGAAATGTCGGCTTTTGATGGTTTTCGGCAACGGAGGGATCGAGCAAATTTACACAAACGAATAACGCTCATCAATTACACAATGAAAATTTAGGCACATGTCGCGTTACAGGTCGGTTGTGTTACGGTTTCACTAAGCAGGGATTCCAAGTTCTTGCCTTGCTGGTCACATTAAACAACTTTAATTTTGCTTCCCTTCCTTAGTTTTTGGCTTGGATTTTGTTTTGAAGAAGACAAACGAACGTAGAAACCTGGAGATTCAATGATCACTGCCGAAACCTCTAATCCGACTCGTTCCCTCTTCCAAACATCCCCAGAAACGTTCTTTGAAACCGGTTACTCAACCGATCGCCTCTTCCTGTTTTCTGAAACCCCGTAAAATTCCAATAATCGTGACCTATTACCCAATTTTCTCTTTTTTTTCCGGTGAGTTGATCTACGAGAAGCCCCAGATTCGGGTCGGAGGAAAAAAAAAAAAAAAATTTTTTTTTTTTTTTTTTTTGTTTTTTTTCTTTATTCCCCCCCCCCGGTTTTTTAAAAATTATAACAAAAAAAAAGGGTAAATGGTTAAAAAAAAAAAAAAAAAAAAAAAAAATGGGGGGGGGGGAAAACCCCCACCAAAAAAAAAAAACAAAAACCACAAAAAAAAAAAAAAAAAAAAAAAAAATTTAAAAAAAACAAAAACCCCTTATTTAAAAAAAAAAAAAAAAAAAGGAGAGGGGGGGGCAAAAAAAAAGGAAAAAAAGGGGAAATATTTCTTTTTTTCCGGGTCGGGGGGGGGGGAGGAAAAAAAAAAAAAAACTGGAAAGGGGGGGGGGCGGGGGCGGGGGGGGCGGGGCGGCGGTTAGTTTTAATAAAAGTGAGGGTGGTAGTCACATGGCCGGGGTGGAATAATGATTTCCATGAATGGGAAGGGATTAGCCAAGAAAGAGTTCCTGCAGAAAATTAAAAAGGAGTGGGGAACGGGGAAAAAAAAGATGATCTCGGCACTGAACTTGCGTGGGTAGTAAGAATATTTTTTTCTTTACTGAATCATGCAAACTTAACGCTTTATTCATACGTTACGATTTTGTATCATACCGTAGCGTCAATTTTAAGCAGCCAGTCTTACCGCATAACCCTATAAACCAAGGTGTTCTTTAAGTTTTTGGCCGTGGTACCTCTATTACTATAATTTTTTTTTATTCCTGGTTGTACAAAAATTCACCTTTCTCGATACCTTAAGATACACTATCATACAGTAATACACACATAACATCAATGTCCTTATTGTGGAAATGCCTTTTTTGAAATTCAAAGTTCAATCCCTCCAATTCCCCATTTTTTAATCGCAAAATTTTGGTATCCGCAACTTTCAAGGCTAAATCGGGGACTCAAATTATAAAGGGCAGGCTAGAAACTAGAAACTACAAAATATCTCACCGGAGAGAGGATGATGATAAGATAGTTCACGAGTCGCTCTATCCTGTGGAGCTTTTGTAGGGAAGAGGATGGGTGATGTAAGGGTAACTTTTTGATCCTATCCCGCGTCCTCACAACCTTTCTAGATTTTCTCTCCCCTTCTCTCTCTCGCGCTGTTGCTCCTTTGCCCATGTCGCTCAACCCACCGATGGCAATATGATAGTCTGGAGTTTGGATTGATTAAATCATGCTAATTTATTTTTGGATCCCGAGGTAGCAGCTCCCTGTTGCTCGTCTATAACTCCTTGCCTTTCTCCCTCGCTCTCTCTTTTTCCCTCTCTATCTCTCTCTCTCTCTCTCTCTCTCTCTCTCTCTCTCTCTCTCGAAAGCCTCCAGTCGCGAAGCATCATATTTTTCGAATTTTTAAGCGGAATCTGCTCGGGCTGACATAGAATTTTCACTTCACCCTACTATGCTATGTGTACCGGTTGTTTTCATACTTTTGGTAAACACAATTTGATAAGCAGTCTAGTTTTTGTGCTCCGATCAAAATCACGTCTTGGCCACACGCCCAACCGTCTCGTGGCCTCCCCGTCCACATGAACAAGAGCACAGATATCTGTGCTTGCCGTGATCGTTGTTTTCCTGAACCCCAGCCAGATCAGTGTCTTCCCTTTGACTGAGACGCTGGGAGGTGTTGAGTGCTGGTTTGTCTATCCCCTCTTTTTCAGCTTTTCCTTCGCCCTCTCTTCCACCCATCCCTCGCCCCAAGCACATGGCTGTTAATTTGGGGTCCCTGGTGCTGCTCGCGAACTATGCTGGAGACGTCAGCCGGGGAAGGGACACTATTTAAACAGTGATATCCTAGGGGTCAAAATTTGAGCCCAAGGGGAATCAGTATTTTTTTATGGAAGGCTTAAGTTTTGATTTTGAATTGGAATCAGCAAGGACGAAGCTTAAGCCTCAACCCAAGCTTAACCTAAACGTAAACCTAAGCCTAACAAGGGAAGTGCACGACCGGCCCACGAGAAATCGACTCGAGACATAGTGGATCTGATAGAATCGGACACGGGGATTCCGAATCTGTAATCAGAATTTGCTAAATAAAACGGAGAAAAAAGTTATGAAGCTTCAAAGTTGGTAAAATCGCCCAAAATCGGACTTTTATGGGCCTGTAAAGGCCCAGGGAATGGAAATTTGCCACAACCCATTAGTGCATCTTGTTCAGCAGAAAAAGCGCTTTCGAATGAGCTATCTTACTTTAAGTTTACGATGATTTCGCGAAAATCTCTTCTATGAACTTGACAGGCCATACCCTTGCCCGTGAATCCAAAAAAACTTTTTTCAGTGAATTGTTTGCAAATGCTACATATTACAGCTCATTCGAAAGCGCTTTTTCTGCTGAACAAGATGCACTAATTCTTTTCTCCTCAATTCCGTTCCCCCGGTTTTTACGGGCCCTAAAGGTACCGTTTTTGGCGATTTGGCCAACTGATGCTTCATAACTTTTTTCTCCGTTTTATTTAGCAAATTCTGTTTACAGATTCGGAATCCCCGTGTCCGATTCTATCAGATCCACTATGTTTTGTGTCGATTTCTCGTGGGTCGGTCGTGCACTTCCCTTGTAAGCCTAGGCCTACGATTAAGTCGAAGCCTAAGGATAAGTCTACGACTAAGTCGAAGTCAAAACCGAAGCCAAATTCTAAGGTTAAGCCTCAGCACAAGTCTAACAAGGGAACCTCAAGTTGGCACGGCGGAATTTCGAATAACGCTCGCGGCTACCCCTAGGTTTTCGATGACGGCGATTCCTGGTTGTTCTGGTCAAAAAGCAAAATAAAAAATTGGGAGCGGATCCTCTGCTCGCAATGTCTTCCGAATATAAGTACTTACATTTGCGCACTTTCTTCGCTGCTCTGATTCACACTTCATTTCTCATTTATTACTTATCAATGGTGCGCAAATAGCAGAAAACACATTACGTGACTTAGTCGAGTTTTATTTTTCATTTTCCACACATCCGTTCCGGGTCTTCCATTCAGGCCGTTCTTGATTATAGTTTAGCAGGGCGTAACACGGCCTTGTTTTCGATAATTGGCATCCAGAAATCAGGCTACTAGTTTTTAATCACTACCCGGCAACTTCCTAGCTGCCTCCAAGCTTTAGTTTTTATTTTTCGGATTTAAAATGCACCCCAATTTCCGGGGGGTGCATTTTAGAGCGGCAAAAATTCACAAGGAATTATTATCGCTGATTGTAGTGTTCTGCCCGGGGGGTGGAAGTGGCACTTTGTTACCCACTGTGGCACCCACCTGGGAGCTACGAAACAATTCTGGCGGGGGACAAAGAGTGGATTTTGAGGGTAGCTGGGCTACAGAAGGGGCAAAGTATAGGGCTTTTATCTGGCTGTGTTTTATCGGGCGGGTTTACGCTACGTGTAACTGAGTCATTTGGGAGGGAACGGAATACTTTGTACCCCGGGGTTTTGGGAAAAAAGGGTTGAAATATTCCCTTGAGACCGGGAATGAGAACTTGATGCATGATTTCAAGACTGAGCCTAAGCCTAAGCAGAGACCTAAGCCTAAGCCTAAGCCTAAGCAGAAGCCTCCAAATCCCCCAAACAAATTTAAGCTTTTGCGAAACCCCTGACCAGCTGACCGTTGTCCCAAGTAATTCTGGTGCAATACCTTCCAGCCCGGCATCACTTGTTAGGTGCTGACCCCCACCTCCTCCTCGTTTCCTTTCGATTCCTCATGGGGCTCACATGATCTTCACTATCAATCTGGGGGAACCCCTGTGTGCACGGGGCACCCGGAGGAAGACAAAAAATGGCTGTGGCTCCGCCGCGTCCGCTTAGCAACCGTGTCCTTTGGACTGTTGTCCTGGACAAGTAGGTAGGGAGGACGGAAATAGCATGGACTAGAGTCGCACCTTAAAGTCACTGCTAACCCTGGTTCCTTTGACGGCGACAAAGCAGAGATAGTGGAAGGGAGGGGACCAGAGATAGAATAATCTGGCGAAATTCGGGAAAAATTACTTTTGTTATTTTTCAGGGTGAATTAAGAGCATTTCATGTTTGGGTCTGATCTTTACCCAGCCCAAGGCAAGCTAGCAAAGATTATTTGGGACACAATACACTTATTTTGGAAAATAAGAGAAAACGTGCCTCTTTTCGAACCGTTCTTCAAACTAAGAATTTGCCTAAAAGCAAGCAAGCTAGCAGAGATTGCTTTTTTTTATTTCCATTTCACAATTTTGTTTTTCCTTTCAAAGTTCTCCGACAAAACGTGCGAAAGGCACTGAATTTCAGTGAAATCTCAGAGTAGCAGTTTTTTCGCTAATTTCCAAGAATTCGCAATTTTCTGTTGCCCGGCGGCGAAATAGATGTTTGTTTTTATTCTTCTACCAAGGGCCCGTCCTTCAAAAAACGGCTACAGTCCAAACATCTCTCTGTTAGGGAGTAGCAGCCACCCACTCTGCACTCACCTGACACTCGGGATGGCTATCAATCGGTCGGCCAAAGCGAGGGGGTTCCCTGGATCAGTTAGGTAAGGGAAAGGTCAACGTAGCGTTCCTCTCGACACCTGGGACTCAGGCGCAAAACATGTGGAGGCGCCTATGACTAGGTCTAAGCCAAAGCCTAAGCTTAAGCCTAAACCTAAGCCCAGGCTTTCAAAGCCTTTAAGTCCCATTCCGGGGGGGGGGGGGGTTGGTTGGGTTCTGGGGGGTTGGGGGGGTTTTTAAAAATTTTAAAAAATTGGATTCCCCCCTTTAAAACGGCCCGGTTTCTGATTCTCCAGCCCCGCATGCCAATCCCGTGCCCATCACATGCGCCAAATTTGTTTGAGGATGCAGCCATTATCACTCGCTACCAACTGTAAGCACCGGGCTTGCAGCGGCAAGGAAATCTGGGGTACTGTAGGGCAGGCTATTTGTCTGGGATGGCTAGCCTGGGGGCACGTGGATTGCGCGTGGATAGTAGCGCTTCTCAGCCTAAGCATAAGCCTAAGCCTAAGCCTAAGCCTAAGCCTAAGCCTAAGCCTAAGCCTAAGCCTAACCTAAGTCTAAGCCTAACCCTGAGCCTAAGCCTAAGCCTAAGCCGAAGCGCAGTCCAAACCTAAAGTCCTTGCATCATTTTCCTGCATTTCACGTGGATGCAACCTGCGTGTGAATTCCAGCACCGTGCAAAAACACCGTATACCGTACGGAGGAGTATCACGTAGGGGATCCCCAAACTCGCCTCGCACTTTTCTTCCCTTATTTCCCCCGAATTCCACGTGAATCCCTTCCATTCCATGGCACTCGGCGGGCGGAAATTTGCGAGGATTCCGTGCGGAACCCTTTGACACTGGACTACGGTACTTTCCAGCTACTGCTAGGGTAATTATGACGATAGGAGAACGCGTGGCGGTGAATTTTATTGCTTGCTGTTTTCTAGTTATTTTTTCTTGGGGACGTTTGGAGTGAGTGAGTCAAGCGCATGAATTCCACGACACTGGCCAATTGCGCCCCTGTGGTAGCATGGGAATGGCAAGGGTAAACATTATTTTATCGAAGCTTGGGTGGTTGGGTAAAGATGGACTGGACAGCCGCAAGTATATATAACTCAGGGATTGTAAAAGTTTTTTTTGTGGGCTCCTGATTAAATTGTATATTTATCGAAGCTAGTTTATTGTTTTTCACTGCGTTTTTTGGAATAAATCTAAGACCTTAAAATAAAGATTCCGACTTTAAAATTGGCTTTTGTTGAAGATCGAGGTTGATTTCCAATGGCATTCGCCCCCAATTTCTTCTGATTCAATTTCTGCTAATTGATTTTTTGGCGATTCAAAGGATTTTAATCGATTTGAAAATCATCGGTGCGTCAATTTTTTAGCACGTTGCTTTTTAGCCGATCTTACTGTACCTTATATTTATTTGTACAGTAGGCCGGCATGAAAAAGCTAAACTACTTTTGAAGGATAAAGGCTGACTTTGACGTACCTTTCATTCTCGAAATCATAATAAAATTTTGAAATTTTATAGTAGAGTTTTGAACATAGGCAATAAAATTGTTTTTTAGGTTTCCTTCCTTAAATTTTATTCTTTAAGTTAATTTTCACACTCCTTTAGTATTATTTTGATGCGTTTAAATATTTATAATATATTCTGATTTTAAAATGTCAAAAAATTGTGCGATCATTCATCATAAAATCATTATCAAAAATTAAATTTTGAATGTTAAAAAAACTTAAATTCGATCCCGGGTTTTTTCCACGTTTCTTCCACTCCCTAAATCGTGACCCACGCCATTGCCACTACAAACACATGCCCAGTCCGCTTCCGCATAAACTTGCCGTCGTCCTTGCTCGCCTATCTGCAGGCCAAAAGTTCGTTGCCGTAGCCCTTCAGCCATTTCCGACAGATTTTTCGACGAGATTTCGGGCTCATTGCCTGGAGTGCACATGCCATGCACGCCGAGTTCTAAAAGGGAGCTGCGGCTGTGAAAACGCGTATATTTGTCCGGTGTGAGCAGAGAACTTTTCCGCTTTTCCACACCGAGCTTTCCCCCCAATGGCTGGCCAGCCTGTCCAGCACACGCCCGACCGCTAGGCGGCTGATGCAATTTTGTGGCGCACGGAAAAAGCCGAACCCGGCGGGGTGACCCCCGGACCCCCGACCGTTGCACCCGATTCGAAAAAATGGGCTGTGAAAATGTTATCGCAAGGCTACGGAAAGCCCCTCCTTGCAGTGGAAGCGATGGAGAGATCGTAAGATGGGGGGAACCCCCGCTTGAGTCATATTAGGAAATCAGGAGTATTCACGCAATTTTTAAGCGTGGTGCGGTGATTTTTAGAGGGGCTTTAAGAACTTAATGAACTTAATCCAGATGCACTCATTTCCAGGTATTTAAAATACAGTAATAGCTGCATTTTGTCGAAATTATCTGTGAACGACACCAAGAACTTAAAATACTCATGTGAAAATGCAAGCCTAACTAAACGAACAACCAACGGTATCGTAATCTCATGCCCCATTAGGGACCCATTGCTCAGCCTGATCCTCAGCTAAGGATTTTTATATTTACGCAAGCCTTTAGTTCTAAATATTTAAATACCTTCGAAAAATTTTTAAACAAACCTTATCTCTCTATCTCTTTCTCATGCTCTCTCTCTCAATCTCTCTCTCTCGCTGTCGCTCTATTCTCTCCTATCATTGCTGTCTCTCATTATCTCTCCCTCTCCCTCTCTCTCTCTCTCTCTCTCTTACATCTCTTCCTCTCTCTCCTCTCTCTCTCTCTCTCTCTGGCCCTCTCTCTGAAATCAGAGCTTCCAATTCGGAAACGTATTCTGCACTCACCCGGAAAACCCGGAAATTTTATCAGGAAACCCGTGGGTCGGGGTCTTGTAGGGAACCGGGGAAGCCCCCGTAGAATTTGACCCAGAAGTTTCGAAGCGGCGTCATTCAAGAGAACAATGTTCTAGACCAATTTTTGCCGGACAAGTTTAAAGAATTACTTAACAAATTTTTGCAGAATAAACGGAATCAGAATTTCCGAAGGCCTAAAAAACTATTCGACAAGCTGAAAAATTTTTGAAGTCCAACTATGGCAATTTTCGCTGCTCCCATCACGCTAGCATGCGCGAAAAGTTCTAGAGAATCGGAGTGCATTATGGGTGTAGTGCACCCATACGTTAATTTCAAGGCGATAATTCAAGCCTAAAAAAGTCCGTAGGCTCTTTGCTTACAAAAACGGGCGAAGTTGCCAACGGAACTTTTTGGTCGTACTGTCCTCATTTTGGGGATACGGTAGATCAGGCCATATTTTTCAAGACCGGCTAGAGTTCGGAAAGAACGCTCAGAGTACGAGCAGGGTATCTCAGGCCTTCCCGGCTCTCTCTACCTCTCTCCTCTCTCTCTCTCTCTCGCTCTCTCTCTCCTGCTTTCGCTCCCCATCTTCAGGTCGTTTTGCATCACTTTTGTGGTACTTTGTACATTGGTGAACTATAAGCAACGCGTAGGTCGAGCTGGAATTTTTAGCTAGATTTGAAGCCGATTTTCCATCACTACGCAAGTTTACCTGCTTAGGCTGCCTGCTCTAACAAAATTTTCGTAGCTACCTGACCCGTTTTTAGCTCGAGCGTCATTACTATCCCTAAATTCGTGGTTGACGGCAGGTGGCTAGCTAACGGCGAAGAGTAGATTTCATCACTTCACGACAATACCCCCTTACGCAGCTTGGCTTCCACATCATTCCGACGTCCGAATTCGACTCGAATAACCTTTATTTAGCACGCAATACCCCGGAACTCAACTCAATTATTAGCCAAAACCCGCGAATTTGTCCCTCGACGACCTTTTTGGTATCGTAATCAACCCGCCGGATCCAATTCCGGGGCCCGAAAAGCGTTATTTGGACGCGTCCGTACCCGGTTTGGTACGCGCAAAATCGTCAAACCGCGCAGAATTTAGCTCAACCCACGACAATTCCCGATAATTCGATCGTTAGGGACGTTTTTGCAGCTCACGAACTTTTTCTTGACCTTCCAAAATATGTGTGGGTGGTCCCGGCACGGCAGAATAAAGGGGGCGTGGCCGGGATCGTAGCCCGAGCATCGGGTCCCCGACCCGGGCCCCACCCCCGCTAAGCCGGGCTCCATCCGGTTCTTTACCTGGCCACTCCGGGGATTCAGTTGTGGGTCGGGACCCGCTCCGGGCGGGCCTAAATCCGCTCGGGGATCCGGCTCAGCCACGCGCCTCCGCGGGGCTACGGTAGCGCGGCTGAACTTTGTAGGGCTTCTGTATTCGCTGAAATTTTCTTGGATGACTGCGATTTCTTAATATTGAATAGAGCCAGTGGTACTTAGGCTTTTGAACTTTTGTTTTCCGGGGATAGGCGTGTAATTCGGAATTCGAATATTTTGGAAATGGGGCTGCGAAATCCTAAAGATCTCGATTTTTCTAGCTGTTGCTCACTCGTGCCTTCTCAAGCTCTCGCTCTCTTGCCTCTCACAATTTCTGTCACTCTTACTCTATGTACTCATCTCTCGCTCTCTTTCTTTCCCCAGATCTTTTTGGCTTGTTCTTGCTCACTATCTCTCTCCCTCGCTCCTGCACTCTCTCGCTCTCTTTCGTTTTCTATCTCTCTCTCTCACTCTCTCTTTTTTTTTTTTTTTTTTTTTTTTTTGGTCCCTTTAAAATGAGCGAATTCCGCTACACTCCTAAAAACACCTACTTTTTTGACCGCCCTGCAGTGTCCAGCACCCCCAAAATAGGAAGGCATCACCCAACGTTCAATGATTAGCGCTTTTTCGGCTTTTCCCAGGGTGATCAGTGTGAGAGAGAGCGAGAGGAGAGACCCAGAGGGCAACCACACTCCAAAAACGGGCGCAGCAGGCTGATGCAATTGGTGTACGGTGTGGCGTGGGACGGGAGGCCGCGTGCTCCCCGCGTGGCACGCAAAAATCGCGATCAGGCTCCGCCCACCCGGGAGGTGCTACGCCGGACAACACGAAACGCACAGATCGGGGGGTTGGGGGCTGCAGAATAGCGGGCGGCGCTCCAGGTCTCTCGGGGAACTGTTCATTCCTATCCCCAATCCGTGATCATTTTCTGGGTCGAGCGGATCTCCAGTTTTTCTTTCTTGGGATTACGGTAATCCCAAAAACAGTCTTTTCTTGTTCCAATTTTTACCAGAAATTCAATTGTTTTATTCCAAACAAGTTGCGGTAACCAGGGTAATTTTAGTGATTTTAAAGCATTTTTCAAGAGTTTTCCTTCGTTTCTGGACCTTTGCTCCCTCGACCGCGTTCTTTCCCTCCATGTCTCTCCCGCTCCCCTACTCTCTCTTTCTCTCGCTCGCTCGCGCGCTCTCTCTCTCTCGCTTTCTCTCACGCTTTTCCCTATCCCTCTGTCTCTCTCTCTCTCCCGAAATTCCAACACTCTTCTCTCCCCTTTTCCGCATTCCCCGATACCGTACCCACCCCCAATTCGTTCAATGCTCCCACTCACCGCTCGAGTCCATTTTTTGACGTTTTTGAGACTGATCTGAGAGCTGTGAATTCTCACCGGTACCTTTTATCGCCACTCCTCCCCGCCCAGAACGGCAAACTCACCCCTCCTCCCCCTCCTTATCTAATTCTGAAGCGCCATCTCGGAGAAGGTTCTTTTTTGTTCCTTCCTCCTTGTCTGGGACCTGGAATACCTCGAAGATTACTTTTTGTTAGTTCTCGAGCTATTGAGTGTACTTTAATCAAGTGTCTAAATATAATTTTTTTTCAGTTTTCTCTACGATGACCTTCATGACCGAACTTGCCATGGCCCCGCAGCCGGCCACCCGAAAGCGCCAGCACTCTGATGAGGTGGATCTGTCTGATGTGAGTTTTTTACCAAAATATGCGTTAGCTTATGAAAATTAAAATGTATATTTCTTTTTTTGCAAATTAGTATGATTGTGTAGCTTCTTTACGCTATTGTATGCAAAAGTAGGCTACGACCGGTATAGTACGCAAGATTACCCCAGAGTACATTAGAATACGCTTGAGTACGTTAAAATACTGCGCTATAACGATCGCTGTTATGTATTATAGTACGTTGCGTGCTTGGGTGTTTGTTACAGTACGCCGAAATACGCCAAAGCGCGTGTCGGTAGCTACAGTAGGCTACCGTAAGCTGTTCGCCACCGCACTAGCCTGTACGTCGCAGTACATTAATGTACGCCTGAGCGTTAACTTACCGTGCTTACCTTAGGCAGCACTAAACTGTAGTACGATGCACCCGTTTACGTACTTTAGGCCAATCTAGAGCTAACCATTTGGCTACAGTACACTACAGTACGCTCCAAGCCCCCACACCTGCCCTACAGTAGCCATTTCCATTTACCAGTTTTCCCATTTCCCCAGAGCCAACCTGAAAACAAGTATCAATTCCCCACAATTTCACGATTTCCTCTCCCGACCGGATGCGAGGGTGGGGCTAGAGATCCGGTGAAAATCCGGGCAGATCCGGCAAAAATCATTTTCACGCCCTCCACCCCCACATAATCCGCAAAATCAGCACATGGTGGGGGTCGGATTATCTGAACCTCCACCCCCACCCCGGGTTTTCATCTAATCCCCCGCTAGAACTAAAACCCAGCTCCGGCAGAAATCAGCAAAAACTTTCCAATTCTCCTGGCGGCAGGGAGTCGAAAAATAAGGGATTTGCGCCCCGGATCTGCTAATGCACGGATTAGAAAAGGGGAGGAATGGAGATCCAGATTCAATGGGTCAAGCAATATCTCGCGGCTTTATGTTTTTTCTGGGCGGCCATTCAGGAGAGAGAGAGAGAGAGAGGGAGAGAGAGAGAGAGAGTGAGAGCAACAAATCTGAATACATATGAATGCTCGCATTGTCTATTGGGGGAGTGAATGGAGGGACTTGCAACGGGATTTGAGGGTGTACGGTAGAGGGGGACGGGAAGTGTTCGGGGGTGGGAAATGGAATCTAGGGAAGGAGACGATCAAGGATATCCACAAAAATCTAATTTCCGCACAGCTAAATTTTGTTTCTTAGTTTTAGGAAAATACAAATTTGTTTACTTGGCGCTTTGCCAATTAGAATATGCCACTTTTTTAGCTTTAGCTTTGCCAATATTTTTAGCTAAATAATAAATTTTTCCATTCCAGCCCCTTTAAAGTGAGCCTATCAGTTTCCGGAACTAAAATTTTGCAAATCCTGCACTATTCTCGGTTTTCGTGGGTTCAGTGGTCCTTTAAAGCCTCAAAATATCCATTTCCTCGTCACTCCAAATTCTCTATCTTCCATTTCCGTCATTCGAACCCCTGAATGACTGGAACTTGCGTTCCAAACTTAGATGTTGTTTTATAAGGCCTCTTTGCCTCCAAAATACCCTTGAAAACACGTGTTACTCGCCCCTCTCGACCTCAAAAATTCGTCAAACCCCGTAATAATCCCCGCGAGGGAAACCCTAGATTTCGACCCCAAGATGTTATCTGAAGCACCTCTCTTGCATCATCGCGAGAAACGTTTTATGGGGATTTTTAGAGTGATTTCCACGTTTTGAGGGGGTTGAGTTATCAGGGAATGTATCGGAAATTTCGTAAATTTTGAAATGGAGAGAATGGGAGAGAGAAACTTTTTCTAAACAAGTTTTTCAGGACGATCTCGGATCCTCGCCAAAGTCCTCAACTCCCTCGATGGAGGATGACCGTAGGGCGCACCACAACGAGCTGGAGAGAAGACGGCGTGACCATATCAAGGACCATTTCACGAACTTGAAAGACGCCATCCCGCAACTTAACGGAGAAAAGGTGCGTAGAGGATAATGTAGCAAAATTGCATTTTTAAGGTATTTAAGGCGTTGTCAAAGCTTAAAACATTATTATCGATATATTTCAGTCCTCTCGCGCCCTCATCCTAAAACGCGCTGTGGAATACATCAACGCGTTGCAGTCGAATTTAACGCAAAATCAGCGGGATTTCGAGCAGATCAAGAGGAGGAACGAGCAGTTGGAGGCTAAATGTAAGCAACGATTACGAACTCAAATCAAACCGAATTTATGGTTGCTGTAGCTTTAAAAAACCTAAAAAGGCTTTTAAAGACCCTTGTAAGCCTAAGCCTAAGCCCATGCTTTACCTAAGCCTATTTCATCCAATTTTTACAGTATGCCAACGTGACGTCATCCCAGTCGATCACCTCCTTTCCTACCAACTCTCCAGCCAAATTGCCTCGACTTCGGTGAAGCAAATGGCCCAGCAGCAACAAATCCCCGCTCCCGTGCCCGTCACGCCACCCACCGTACCCACCAGGTTTGTATCATTTACCGTATCATGCAATGGGGAGAGTGGATTGAGTCAGCTAGCCCGCCGATTGGCTGATCTTTTCGGTTGGCGCATCAAAACTGGAATTCTCTTCGTTAGGCGTTCGCGTATTTTTGGGCTTGATCTTGGTGGGAATCGAAAGCGTAGAAAAGCGCATAGACGTAAAGGGCAACTTTCGTACACAAAAAATCTGCCACAACAATACAAGTTATTTAAATCCAAATTTTAACCCTCCTGTTTTAGCACGCCCCTCTCCCTCCTCCAGCTCCCGAGCCTCACCCAAAATGAGCTCTACCAGCTGCTGCTCAACTCGTCCCCCATCCAACAGCAATCTCCTCCATTTACGGCGCCAGTCTCCACCCACTCCTTCAACACACTAATGACGCCGAACCTGCAGCTGTTGAGCCTCAATGATCAGCTACACAGAGCCATGGTCCAGCCTTACTAAAGGGATGTTGACATCAAATTTCCGAATTTTTATTTGCTGTATTTTATTGCTTTTTGTGTATTTTTCAATTTTCAAACTATTCATCCCCAAATATCGATTCTAAAGGCAATCTAAAGGTATTTAAGGGTTAGCCTAAGCCTAAGCCTATGCTTAAGCCTAAACCTAGCCTTTACTTCGTTTTCTCATCAACGCAACAGTGCTAAATACGGTTGTCAGTAATCCTCCTTGTTTCTATTTTTTAAATATGTTTCTCGTGACCGATTTTCCCTCAAGAATCGCTTACTGCACTACGGTATTGCAGTATGTTAAGTATTACTCCACTAGTCAGCGATACCTGTATCCACCCAACCGATCTTGCCTGCAATTATGTCTATTTCATTATATTTAATTTTTACGTTATTACAGCCATGCCACCCCTCCCATAACATATCGATCTCATCCAATGATACCCCGCTCTGAAAATCTGACCCTCCCTGATCAGCTCCATATTGAATTCTCGAAGTATATTTATATCCAAATGTTTGGTGCGTGTTTTTGTAAATATATACATCTTCGTGTTTGGATCCTCGTGAGATAAAGTGTGTGTATTCAGAATTTTTTTAGAATTTTTAGAAGCAAAACCCAACATGTAAAAACACGAAAAGCACACTGCCACTTCCCAAGGATGGGATATTAAACTATTTTGCTCAGGATCAATAGTGATTAAAATAATGGCATCTTTAATAGCGGCACAAAGAGTACACATACGGAAAGGAGCGGAAAATAATGCAGCGAATCTTCGATTGAAAGATTTTTTCTCAAATTTGCCTTGCCTGACTGTCCGACTGACTTCAACTGCCCTTTAAATATGTTCTTCCTCACGATTTCGAAAATGTCTGCTTCTTACCTTGAAAAATTCGTATATTGAGATCGGCTTGTGCTTTCAACATTACTTTAAATTTAAGAAACCTCAAAAAAAATTCGGAGAATGATAGTACTATGGTAACACACTCCTTAAAAAGTCCAAAGGTTTTGCCTTCATTGTTCAGTTAAAATGATGATTCTGAAATTTCTGTTTGTTGGCAACTCTGTAGACGCATCAGGTTAGCAAAATCCGGAAGCTAAGACCCTCTTTTAAAGCTGAAATTTGTATACCAATTGGTAGATTTTTTTCTACGCCTATTACCAAAGCACAACGTTGAATTTTCTATGTATTGGCAATTTCCAAAGCCCAACCAAGCTGCAACCCGCAGCTGGAGTACCCAACCCATTTTTTCACCCCTCCGCCGACAGCTAGACTAATCGCTAACTGGGCCCGAAATCCGTCAAAAAGCGGAGGGTGGAGGGGGTCTAGAGAGGGAAAGCTGGCCCGAATTGTGTTTTCCAAAAGTCTCATCTTTCCGGTTGTCGACAAGAGGAGCCGGAGGGGGGAGTTGGGCCCTCCCTCTATCCGGGGTCAAACGGCTGACTAGGGGCCCACAAGAGGGCCTGGGGCAACTGGTGCTCCCTTGTTCCCGTTGTGTTTCTCTCGCTCCCACTAGCTTTCTTTTTATCACTCTCTCAATCTCTCTCTGTCTCCCTCGCTCCCTCTCCCCTCTCGTGCTCCCCACCCCACCCTCATAACCATTTGATCCGATTTCTGGGGCTCGGAGGCTACTCGAAAGCAGCTCACTGACCAGCTCGACTACACAACGATACACTTGACGCTCTACGGGCTTTAAGCCCAAACTCTTAGAAGATGCCCCTCAGTTGCGGAGCACGAGCGTTGAAGTTTTCGCTATTCATCTTCAATCTGGTTTTTTTGGTGAGTCGGCTTTATATTTTAATTATGGCACTGGGGCTAAGCAAAGCGTAAGCCTCGACCTTAGCCCAAGCCTGAACCTGAGCCTAAGCTTAAGCCCAAGCCGAAGCTAAACCTAAGCCTAAGCCTAAGCCCAAACCTAAGCCGAGCCTAAGCCAAGCTTAGCCTAGCTTTAGATTGAGCCAGGCATTAATCGAAACATCAATTTTTTGGGGGTTTTTAGCGGACTATGGCTGTATTTTATAGTTAGGTAAAGTACGTATAGCCGTTATGATATTTAGAGTATCATGTATGAGAGGTTTTTGCCTAATTTTTCGCTCATTTTGCGCATTTTTATATACTTTCTCCGACCAGTGAAATCTTTGTGCGTGACACCCCCTCATCCTATCCATTATTCTGCCGAATGGGGCCCTCCCGATTCTCGGCATTGACTCTGGGGAGTTGCCATCCTTTTCGGGGGGGGGGTTTGACTTCGGATTGATTCAGAGCAGCGTGTGGTAGAGAATAGAATAGGAGGTTGTTGGTAACAAGAGTCTAAAAAGTTTTAAAAAAAGGATGAAATTAGCCGCCGCCAGCTACAATACGAATTTTTCTAATTTTCCGGTTGAAGCGTGCCTTCACATTGAAACGACACCTTTTGCATTTCCACTCAAATTTGCTTACATTTTAGAAACGTATTGTTTCAAACGTGGAATGTTTAGGCTTAGGCTTAGGCTTAACCGATTATGCGCTATAAAGAAACGTGCGACGCATTAATAGATAATCTGAACAGCATGTCGTAACCAGTTACGCGATCCTATCGATATGGTAATTTTGCGATGATTTCTGCTTTGCTAGCTCCTTGAAAATATCTATGCATTTTTCGCTGATGTCCACATGCTTCCACCCTCTTCCCCATGCGTTCCAACCCGCCATTCAGGCATCTCCAAGACGGGGCTCATAAAAAGTATTGGGTGGTAATGGGACCTCAGGGCCCTATGGACAACCCAAAGAAGCCCAAAGAGGGACCCAACCCACTTCCCGCATAGTTTGTTTTTATCGCGAATGCCGGCGGGTAGAACCCATCGACAATATTTCCAAGTGAGTCGTTGCCCCCGGGGCTTGAGGTGGGGATCCGGGCCAACTGTCAGGCTCAGGCTCACGGCCTGGGGCTCCCCGGGGTCGAACCGGGCCATATTACGCCCCGCGGTGGGGCCCAAGGCGGAGAAAGAGGGGCAAAGCCAAGTCGAGATAAGTTGATTGAAGCCTCTCACACATCAAACCCAAACTTTGCGATGAGCACTTTGGAAGCGGCAGGGTTGGGTGATCAGAGGTTAGACAGCTCCAAGAGGAAGGTTAAGACGTTATCAGTATTTTCAAATTTAATTTTGTCGATATCTATTTTGTCGAAAATCACTTCGTCGAAATTATTTCATCTTAAACATGCCCAACATTTCGAAATAGTGGAATTACGATAAAATCATTTCCGTCGAAACGTTTTTTGGCAAGCCAATTTCACGAAATTTTATTTTGTCGATAAACATGTTGTCCAACACCGTTTTGCTGAAATCTCATTTTGTAGAAAACCCACCTTGCCTAAATTTTTTCATCTCTGATATGTAAAAATTAAATTTAGTGTATTAAAAACTTCGAAATAGGAACTTTCGGAAAGGTCTAATTTCGATAAAATGAATTTTCGGCAAGGTCGCATTCCAACAAAATAAAATTGACCAAAATTATTACCGACGAGATGCAAGCAATTGACTATTGCTAGAAAATACGCCCAAAAATTAATTACTGGGCTCCCGATGGTCCGAATCAAGAAGTATCCATTACCTTGTCCTACCTGGCCCTTTAATTTGTTCAAGGATGTACATCTATCGAGTCAAACCTCCGCATTCATGTAGCCTGACATTTTGATTCAAAGTGATTCCAACCTGGTGCTCAGCTCGCGGCGACCAATCCGATTCGCCCGGATTTCTGAGCTGGTCAGCATTTTCTTCTCAGCCGAGATTCATTTTTGGATAAACTTTTTAAATCTGGCTCAAGGCGGGGGGATTTGTTTTCTGTCTGATCTTGGAGTTTCATTAGATGAATCAGTACTTAGACCTGGTACTCAAAAAAATTTCAGAGCAAATTGAAAAATGAAACAGAATATTTTTTTCAGGGTACTTTCTCTTTATCTTTTTCAGGGTACATTAATACTGTTCTCGACATTTTCGAGTTTTTAAAAGTCCATCGACCACAAAAATTTTTAGCACAGTCTTAAAGGCACAAAGCAGTCAAAATTGGGATTTTCGCAAATCCGTAGCCTTCTCCTACTTCCCGTCTTTCTGTAAATCCTAAACTGTAAACTTTGTGTTTTTTAGTCCCCAAGTCAAGTCCTGGTTCCCCGAAAAAACCGACCCCATTCAATCAAACGCTAGTTAGCTGTTTTTCTTTGGGTCCTTTGGAGCCTTTTGGGTCCTTTGGACTCTCTGGGCCTCACAGAGCTCCCACTGGGTAAAAAGGAAAAGCCTAAGAGACGCTGCCGAAAGCCCCGATTTGCACCCAACCCTGATAGGATGGCCCCTGATTTATGAATTGACACGGAACGCCCGGGTCGCCATAAATTTGTCCCCCGTGTGCCCTGATCGGTATCGGTTCCTCATTGGTGAGAGTTTGGGTGACTGGAGGACGAGAATATTATCTTAGAGGAGTAAGAACAAGAAATTTAATTATGAAGTATCGGACAGAATTTTTACAGAGATAGCGATCGCTTTTAACGGAGATTCTGCTTAGTTACCGGGAAAAATCAAAGGCAGGCAAGCAAAGACTCTTTGAGATCAACAAACCAAGTGTCTGAAATGGAAAATTCGATATCCTGTTGCCCTTTTTTCAGATATGCGGACTCGTCTGCGTGGGCATCGGCACGTGGCTACTGGTCGATCAGTCAGCAGTCGATTCAATTGCCGTGGCCACCTCCAAAGTTCAGGGCTACGAACAGGACGAGGGTCTCCGGGATTTGGTGAGTTTGCTCAAAATTTCCACACCTTGACGCCATAATGTTTAGCCGTATTTGACGTCAGAGCTCCTCTTTATTGTAGGCATTTTCATGGGTGGCGCTTAAGTCAAGTGGGAGTGGTTTTTGCGTATATCAGCTTCACAATCAAAGTGGTAATATCTCAAAGTAAAAATCGCTTGTATCGAGCTGTAAGTACCAGTTTTCTGCCAATCTTAAAGAAGCTGCCCGTTCTCTGAGTCCAGACCAGGGACCAAAATCCGGATTTGGACACATTTTAGCAGCCAGGGCCAATATTTCCTATTGTGCGTCCCCTTGATCACGGCCGCTTCACATTAAAATAAGCTTTTCGATTTTTTCCGTCGGTTTTTTGTGTGTTCATCGAGGTCAAGGCCGATGGCCCCGTGGTCTGCTTTGGTCCGTTGCGTCCAAAAAATGCGCAAAATTGAGATGCCCTTTTTGGTACAGCCAGACCCGACGGCCATTGAAATTGATGCTGGGGGAGCCTAAAAAATTGAAGTATAAGTCAGAGCAACAATTTCTAATTTTTAAAGGAGCTGAGAAGTCAAAAACACACAGCAACTAGGGTCTTTACGGCCTCTGCTACCGAAAACCAATCGTATTTTAGACTCTAGAGGAACCTTGAAGACAAAATCAATCCGAAATAGGCTGGGACATCACCATCCTTGGAAAATACATAATTTTTGATAAAATACGCAACAAACAAAACCGATAATATCATTTTTGCCTTACTAACCTTTTTAAAAGAGCGTGATAATCGAGTCAAAATAATTCCTGATATTTCAGGCCACCAAGCCCATCGCCGTCCGGCAAATCGGAAAAGTTCTACTCTTCGGTGGTGTCCTCGTGATCATCATCGCATTCTTGGGGTGTTGCGGAGCAGCAAAGGAATGGCGTCCGCTGTTGTGTTGCGTAAGTCAAAGTTTTTCGCCCTAAACTGTGCCCCGTTACAGTACGCCACCTGTCTCATGGTCATCCTGGCAACCGAAATAGCAGCGGCAATTTATGCAGGACTACATAGTCATATGGTAAGAATTTATGATTTTCGAGGCTAATTCCGAGTTTTTAGTTTGACAAAGATTTCCGGGACATCCTTCGAGCCTCCTTAAAAATGTATAACGGGACAGACGTCCCGCGACGATACAAAGATGACCACGACGCGAATACGAAAAGTAAAGTCTTGGATGGAAGATCTCAAAAATATTTCGATTCAGGCGATGCGTTCCTGGTGAAGGCCGCCTGGGACAAGTTTATGATTGAAGTGAGTTTTGAGAGAAAATTTATGGAAACACCAAGTTGAATCTTGTGTTTCGTAAAACCTTGTAGACGTTGACTTCTCGGTACCTTTAGACCCACCTAAATTGATCAAAACTACCCATTTTTCAGAAAGAATGCTGCGGGGTCGACTCGAAAATTGGCGACTTCAACCATACCGGGTGGTACACGATGACCAGGGGCGCGCATCATTTCCCACCCGCCTGCTGTCCACCGGATCGTACTGGAAGGCTGCAGCAATATTGTCCTACTGTGTCGCGATATGGAAATGTGAGTTATTGGCTTTAAGAACTTCTTGGGCCAAATGTACATCCCGAATCTAAAAAATGCGAATTTTTCCCCAACGATTGACGTACCACGGGGCGTGGTTTAGAGACGCTGTCGCGTATCATAACGTAGCATCAGGTATAATGACGTGCAAAGCCCAGCCAAATTGTTGCGAAAAAGCAGATCCTAAAGCGCTATCAGTGCATTCTGACGGCGAAGCGTTGCGTAGCATGACGTAAAGTTGCCTTAAGTCACGTAACGAAGAGCACAGACATCTTCTGTAGGATACCGCATGCAAGCTGATCGGGAAAACTTCAGCCTTAACGGGCTCTTGAAGGCACTTCAATGCAATTTTTAAAAAGGGTCTTTAAACGGCTTCTATTATTTAAAGTGCTTAAAATCAAGTTTCTAGAAATTGACCGGTTCAAATTAAGCAAAAAATAGATATAGAATAAATATAATAAACCTTTGTGCATCCTGGGCCGTAAATATCGTACTGTGTTAGGGATGCTACGACCGAATAGTGGAGTCGTTCAAAGAGCTGAGCTGGCACTTCAAAATCGTCGCCTGGACTGTCGTATTCATTGCGCTTATACAGGTTTGGCTGGAACGCACTTGGCTGTAAAATTTTTGCTTATTTTCTAGATATTTGGTATTATCGTCGGCTTCTGGTTATGTGACTCGATCACGTCGGATGATGACGCTTTTTGAGCAAAACTACAATATCTCAGAATGCATTTGTCTGGAATATTTTTTTTGTGATGAGCATGGTGGCCTGAAATTTGCATTTTTGGACAAAGCTCTATTTTTTAAAAAACCTAGATTTTTGTCCGGTAATCTATTTTCCTGTTGCCAATCAAACCCTGCTTTTCTTGAATGGTCAGGATTTTTTTATCATTTTGAATCACCTCAAAATTCTCACGAATATCCCAGGCGTCCCATTCCCATATTTTTACCCTTAAAAAGTCCGAAAATTGTCTTAATTCCTACAAAATTACAAAATACACCAACTTGCCTGTACAGTGCTTGTCACGCATTTCCCATGACCTTCTATGGCGCCCCTCGCCTTATTGTCTTGTTTGAAAAAATATCTGGTGTCGGTGTGAAGAAAAATAAATATTTATTTTGATTCTATTGGTTAGACAACGGCAAAATTAGAGGAATAGAGCTATAACTGACAATTTAACAAACAAATTGTTTTAAAAACCTTAAAATGTCAACCTTATTTTAGGGGTGCATGAAAGAAATGCAGTACAGGAACCGGACGCAATTTTCGGCAATTTTCGGCGTGATTATCCTGCTTTCAATTCTGGAGGTAAGAAGCATGCAAGGTAGCTTTGGATTAATGCAAATTTCAGCTCTTCTGCTTCATCGGAGGTGTGTGGTTGTTCCAGCAAATCGAGCTCGAAAAGCTCTACTATTTTTAATACCTTTTTATGATGATAAGTATGATAAATAAATTTTTGCAACTGATTCTGGAGCGCTTCCACTCGATCTGCGACCCCGATAAAGCACAACAACCAGACTAGAAACACGTGCTGATAAGTCGGCAAACCGGAAAATGAAAAATTCGGTGGGTGCAAATTGATTGGCTGAGGCTCCTGCCTGAATTCTGGCTCCGAAAAATGGCCAAGCTATGGATTTTCCTGGCTTTGCCCTTAATTTCCGCTTTTCCCACAGAATTCCCGCCGGATCCGGAGCTGGAGTTGGACTTTGTGAGTTTGGAAAGTAGCTCAAATACGTATTATTAGCTGGGTATCGCGAAACGCTGGGATTATGAGGCGGAAGAGCACTTTGTGACGACGGCAGATGGATATATTTTGACTATCCACAGGATCCCAAACAAGTGGGTTTGCATAAAAACGTAATTTGCGTAATTACGCTTGGTTAAACAATATAATTACGTTAGAAAATGGACCTTGACAGTTAAATTTTCCACAGATTCCGATATCGATTAAAGTGTTTTTGAATCCGGACTTTCGTTAGGCTTGCCCAAATCTCAAAATCATTCTTTCTCTTATTCCGCAAATTGTTGCTGCTAGCATGCCATAGTGTTTTCAAAGAAAGAGAAAAGGACGAAGTACCAATTTTGAGGAAGGGTCTTCGCGCTTTAAAAAACATTAATAGCATTTACATTCCAGACAGCACCAAAAAGGAATTCCGAACTGCGCCCGACCTACCGTATTCCTGCAACATGGCATGGAGGGCTCGTCGGCTTCTTGGATCCTGAATCTGCCCAGTCAGAGCGCTGGTGGGTTAGGATATTTCCGAAAATTACTAGATTTATGAAAATTGACGAAAAGGTAATAAAGTAACGGGACGAGGTAAAATATTAATGCCGAGCCAGGATGTCGCCAGCCCCATCCTCTACAAA
This sequence comes from Mesorhabditis spiculigera, assembly GCA_958295435.1. Taxonomy (NCBI): domain Eukaryota; kingdom Metazoa; phylum Nematoda; class Chromadorea; order Rhabditida; family Rhabditidae; genus Mesorhabditis; species Mesorhabditis spiculigera. The sequence goes on from CATQJA010002634.1 coordinate 145,321, forward strand.
AGCCAACATTTTTCGTACTAGTCTTACATTCGATGGCATCCTCTCAAATTCACTTTCAATCTTGTCTTCCAGGCTTCACCTTTGCCGACGCTGGCTTCGACGTGTGGCTTGGGAACTTCCGAGGCAACGTGTATGGCAAAAATCATACCAAGCTTGACCCGAAGGGACACGAATTTTGGCAGTTCTCTTGGGACCAAGTAAAACGCGGCTTTTTTTCGTAGTTCACAATTTAGATGGGTTCGCAAGATCTGCCAGCAATGCTCAACTACGTAATAGATCAAACCAATGCTGGCCAATTATATTACGTAGCTCACAGTATGGGAACGATGGCGGCGTTTGCCGAATTTTCGACGAATCATCAGTTGGAGCAGAAGGTAGCATTGAGTAAACCTGCGTAAAGTTAAAGGTCGGGGAAAAAAAGAGCTCGCCTGCTAAACCGCGTGCCTGCACTGGGATTTCGGCGAGACACGCAAAGCACAAAGCATGCAACGCGAGACGCGCTGTGATACGCAACGTGACTCGCAGCGCGCCACGCATCGAGACACGCAGCGCACATAGCTTAGCAAGAAAACCAAAGCCATGACTTGTCTGTCCCTTTAGATGACCTCCTGGTTCTTAAAAAATCGCGCACTAGCGAAAGATCCACATTTTCTCAAACCAATCAAATTTCGTTTTAGATCCGCGAATTCCACGCCCTCGGTCCCGTCGCTTCGGTTGCTCACATCAAAGGTCTTTTCGCCTGGTTGGCGGATCGGTATCAGTTTGTCCAGGTAACAGAAGCTGTTGAGACCACACCGGTTATGTAGGAGCTCCTGAAAGACCTTGGCTGGGACCAGTTCCTACCACCGGACTGGTTGACGAGGCTTATTGCTGAGGACGTTTGCGAGGACGCCGACACCTACAAGGACTGCGACAATCTGCTGTTCTTGATTTCTGGGAACAGTAACCAGTTGAATGAGGTACTTATAAAATCTCGTAGAGCTTGTTCTCTTTTTCGCTCTCTTCTCTCTCTCTCTCTCTCGTCTCTCTATCTCTCCCTTGCTCATAATTACGATCTGTATTTAGACCCGAGTCCCCGTCTACCTAAACCACATGCCCTCTGGTACTTCCACGAACGTCGTCATCCAGATGGCGCAAAACGTGAAGGCTCAGAAATTCCAAATGTTTGATTACGACGACGAGAAGGAGAACCAGAAACATTATGGACAGGTAGGAATCATGAGCTTTTTGGTTTTGCCCGGGAATAATTCCTCAAGAATCGCTACTAGTTTCCCTTGTCCTTAAAATATTCCTGCATTAATGGCTATGATAGCTGAAATACGCATTAATAGAACTCAACAAAGGATGGGTTTCTAAAACTGTTTAGCCAACCCCTCCCAAATACGCTGTCGAGGATATGACGCTACCAACCAGGTTGTATTGGGGTTTCAACGATACACTAGCGGATCCACTTGATATTCAGGTAAGTATGAATTTCATGTTGGAACCGCCATCTTTGATGCTGAAAGATCGGCTATTTTAGTCCTACCTCATCCCCCGCCTTCAAAGCATGCGCAGCCAGAAGGGCTATGATGGCTTCGCCCACATCGACTTTGAGTGGGGATTGAAGGCACATGACCAGGTGTTCGGCCCGATCATTGAATATATCAACGAGGATTGGAAGAACTGGAAGGGGCAGGAATTTACTTGCTGAACGTTGTGAATAAAGTATATACCTTTTGTTGATCCATTGTGGTTTTTCAGAAGATTGGCTTTTATAGGTTTTCGATCACAGAGAGATAGAGAGCGAGAGAGTGCGAGAGTGAGAGAGACAGAAGAGAGAGCGAGAGAGAGAGGGAGAGAGAGAGAAGGGAGAGTGGTGCTGGGGCAAAATAAGCGAGCAAGAGACAGAGACTGAGACAGAGTAAGACGGAGGAATCATCCGTGACATCGTATCTATCGAATCATAGTTTTTTGGTTAGCTGGTAGGCTCCCTTCAGAAGTTGGCTAAATAGCTTCTATCCGACTACAGTCCACCTCACTTTCTCTGCTTCTCTCTCACTCCCTCGCCCTCGGCTCCACTCTCTATCCCTGGCTTCCTCTGGTTTTTTTAATTTTTCGACGTAATGCCGACAAGTTAAAATGCCGACGTCCCCCTCAAGGCAAAATTAAGTGAATAAAACTTGTGAATTTTAAGGCTTCGTCTTTCGGAATTAATCTATCATAATTTTCACGATTTTGTCTACTTTTGGTTCGATGTGATTCGATTCCAAACTTGCCCAAACTTCAGCGATTTAATAGCCCCCTATAACCGACCCCGATCTCAAAAATGCCAGAAAGCCATCTCGTTCCGTCTGGGGGTAGAGGCTATTTTTTGCGGTCGAGGTGCCAGGAGGGGGTCCACCTCCTCCCCCTCCTGGCCACCGTGTTTTTCCGGTCATCCGCCCTCCCCAGTCGAGAGTCCGAGAGTTGGAGATCACCCGGCCGAAGGAGGGGGCTTTACACCCAAAAGCCCCCCTCCGGGCCGTCCCACCGGCCAATGCCCCATGCACACTCTGCATCTTTGGGTCTCCCGGAAAACCTCATGCTCTCCGCCCTATCGTTTCAGGTTACGACTTTCCGTTGATGAGCTCTGGGTTGAGACTCAGGAGGGGGACACCCCCCTTGAGCGGCAACCCACACACATCGACAGCTCACTCATTTCGTGATATGATTCACCTGGGGTGCTGATATGTTGGTTTAAAGGGAGTTTCGAAATTTTCTGGGGGTAGAAAAGGGGTTGAAACCTCCAGATTTCGCATTAAAATTTTCCCAAATATTTTTTTCAATGCTTAATCCATGACTAAAAACCCACGCTTGCTGGTCCCTTTAAATTTGGAACCTTAAGCTTTTAGCTTAGCGATTTGCAGCGATTGCCGAGTGAGCGATACTAGTTTTTCGCGACTATAAACTAGAATTCACAACTTTTTTTTTTTTCTCTCTCTCCCTCTCTCTCTTCGCCTTAAGCTTCCTCCAGCTTGCTTTTCAATGCTTTTGAATGTTTAAACAGCGTGTCAAGGAATCCTGAATTTAGCTATTTTTCCTGTTAACTGTTCTTTCTTTCTCTCTCTCTCTCTCTCTCTCTCTCTCTCTCTCTCTTTCTCTCTCTTTCTCTTGCTCCCTTGCCTTTAATTAGCGCTTCCAGTCCGTTTTGCAATCTTTTCGGTATATCATAGAAATCCCAAAGCTATAGTTTTTCGGCTTGCCGCTCTCTCTCCCTCTCTCTCTCTCTCGCTCGCTCTTTCTCCCCCTCTCTCTTTATCTCTCTCTCTTCCTCTATCTCTCCCCTGGCTGTCACTTCATTGTCCCGAGCCACATGTCATTTTTCGGGATTCGCCCCCCATGTTCGGGCAGCCCAGCTGAAAAAGGCGTGTCGATTTTCCAAGCGCATTTTTTGGTTGAGCCGGCCTCGACCTTTTGTGGGTCTGTTCTCAAATTCGCTGTCACAGCCTCAACCCTCTCCGATCCACAAAACGTGTGCAAAGAAAAAACAAGCGCAAATATTGAGTGGTGGGTCTCCGGGGGTGTGGGCGGAGACAGGTTGGATACTTGGCTAATTGAGGGTCTGCAGGATTTGGGTTCCCGGTTTGTGGATTTTTCACGTACAGTTTCCGTTTCTATAAATACCTTAAAAGCAATAATGATGCTTAAAATTCTAAACTAAGAGTCATATTGATTTTTGGATTAAAAATCTTGCTTTCAGTAATTTCTCTGTGCGTTTCGGTCTTTTAAAGCGAATTTTTAGCCAACACTAAGCCTTAGCTTTAACAATAAAAAAATACCGGTCTTTTTTAATTAATTTTAAATAAATTTAGTTGAAAAATTAAATAACTATAAATGAAATTTAAAATACCTGGCCCGTGGAATATCAGCTAAAAATGATGCTAAAAAAGTTTCAGGCGAGAAAACGTCCTATAAAAATAGTAAATTGATGAAGCATTGACTTAACCTTGTAAAAAATTATATTCTTGGTATGTGGTTTCTTAAATCCTACTATATATAAAAAAATAGTGTCTGTGTGTGTGTGTGTGTCTGTGTGTGCCACTTTGCACCCACTTCCGGTGTCCGCCCGGAGGATATCTCGATAGGGGATTAATTTTAAGGTATGTTTGATACGTCATTAGGTGCGTAATGGCCCGGGGGCGCCCGCATCAGATTTAACAAAATTCCTAAAAATTAGTTTTTGTCAAAACTTCTTTGTTAGGAATAATTAGCATAGACCGGAAGTGGGGATTTGACTATATAAATGGACAGGAGAGGTTGTTTCCTTTCATTTTCAAGGAAAAAAAACGGGGCCAGGGGGGTTGAAAAGTCGCGAAGCGGCTTTTCAACCCTGGTTTATTCTAAATCTTTTTTAACAGTTACGACTATCTAATAAATTTTAGCCTTCCAAAACCGCAAAGCATTGCCCAAAAATGGCAAATCGCTTTCAAATCGTCCTAGATTTCAATCGTCCAACTCTACCACACTTTCCATGCTATTGTGGACTTTTTGCGTTGGTCGCACAAAAAGCCTGCATTTTACAGCCCCATCAGCGGGCTCGAGTGCCCAAAAAACCAGGCACTTCGACTCGCCACATCCCCCACACACACAGCATTGTTGACTTTTTGTTTTTCGTTCCTGGAGAGGGGAACACGTCGAAAAATTGGGGCCACTTCCGGATGCATGCGGCATTTAGAATTGCCTATTTTCCTGCTTTGCTCTTCTATTGCATTGATTTTCTGCTAAAAATTATATATTCTAACTTAAGGCGTCAAACATGGCCCCGCCAGCGATTTACGGAGAGCCAAAAATTATTTCTGCCGAGGGGAACGTCACCTTGGAGGTAAGCTTTAAGCCTAAGCCTAAGCGTTTCTTTTGCCTAAACCTAAGCCTAAGCCTAAGACTAACCTAAACCTAAGTAAAGTGGTCGGGGACCACTCCTAAGCCTCAGCCTAACATAAGCCTAAGCCTAAGCCTAAGCCTAAGCCTAAGCATAAGCCTAAGCCTAAGCCTAAGCCTAAACCTAAGCCTAAGCCTATGACTAAGCCTCAGCCTAACATAAGCCTAAGCCTAAGCCTAAGCCTAAGCCTAAGTCCACCATTACCTGATCAATCCAATCATTCCCAACCGAAAACATATCGATATCTGACAACCCACCTCTAGGGCCCATTTTTTGTGTAGAAATATGGCAGACCGGAGGTGAGAGAGACAGAGAGAGAGAGATATATATAGAGAAAGAGAGAGAGAGAAGAAGAGAGAAAGAGAGAGTAATTGCCCACACGCTTGCTGACTTTAAGGTTCACATCCACAGCTGGTCGGACAGCCGGCCGACCCCCGGGGGCAGTCATTCCGGACCTGAACTTTGAACGGAAATTGCCCTGAATTATGGGGAAAGTTTGAGAAGCTGGGCGGGTTGTCTTGAGCTGAAAATTCCTGGACTTTTAATGGGTTCAACATATCGCTGGAGCTAGTTTAAAGGAACCGACAAGCGAAGGAAATTAGGAGGGAGAGAAAGAGAAAGAGAGAGAGAGAGAGAGAGAGAGAGAGAGAGAGAGAGAGAAAGCAACAAGTTCTATATTTTTCAGGTTGTCGTGACCGGAGTATCCGAGCCAGAGAAGACCAAGTGGTTGTTGGGCGACCGAGAATTGGCCGAGAGCGAGAACTACGTCTTTTCCCATGCCGATGAGGGCGGAAATAGGAAGAAGCTGACTTGCTTGATTAAGGTACGTTATTTAAATCTTGTTGTCAGATACGAAAAATAAAAACTAAAGCCTGACCCAAGAAAAGCCCAAAAATATAGCTTTAAACGCGCAAAAAAATCAAAATAGCTAATTTATTTAAATTTTTTTGATTAGTCAGGACCTAGAAACTAGAATACCTGGTTCTACATACGGCATTATAACAATAACGTTCTCAATCATATTCATACCAGGAAAAGGTGATCCACTGATTCCCAAGAACCCCAAATTTTTTAGGCGCTTTTGTTCTGGAGCAAGTCTTCCTGGTCCGAATAGAATTTTGGTCTCTGCTAAAAGCGTAGCCTTTTCCGGAACCGCCGCGACAATTGTCTTATTGTCCTCAAGAGGATGAGGTACTAGGAGCATATGTCTTGTTCTGGAATACATATTATTTGGTTTTGCAAAGTGAGCGAGAGCGAGTGTGAGAGTCCGTCGTGTTTTGTCGCTTTTATTAGTCGCTCATTTCATTTCTTTTGTTCTCCAAGATACGCAATTTCCAGAACTGCCGGTAGTTCCGGCTCTATTTTTAGAAGTATGACCCTAATTTTAGGATGTTCCTGGATCAAGATTATCACGTTTTATTGTATGTGAAAGTAGTGCTTAAAGCAGTAGTAGCCTTGGAAATATAACAGTTAAAACTTTAAGTAGTTGAGTTATGCAAAATTTGCGAAATCTTGGTATGAAGGGAACGCACTTATGCATTTTCGTCAGTAGCAATCTACTAGCGTACCGTTTTAGGAATTCGACAAACCCCTTGCCGGCGAGTACAAGGCCAAATTCTACTCCTCCGATGGTGAGAACAGCGCTACCTTCACCGTTTCCGTTGGAGGTAAGCATTCTCGCTCTCTCGCCCTCCCTCTCTGTCTCTCTCTCTCTGTCTCCCTCTCGTTCTCTATCTTTTACCTTCCAGATGCCCCCGAATTCCACGACAAGCCCCATATTGTGCAGCGCGATGGCGGAAACGTTATCGTCATCAAGGTCCGCGCCAAGTCACACCTCGAGATGAAGGCCGAGTGGTTCAAGGTGAGCTAGAGAAGGATATTTGCGGAATTTGGGAAGCAGGTTAAACTCCTTGGGCTCCTTGGTTTTTGCCATTTTCGTCAATTTTCTGAAAAGTCCATTTTCAGGACGACAAGCCCGTCAAGCTCACCGACCGAGTAAAGGCTGTGGTGAAGAAGGACGACAAGGTGGGTGTATTAATGGATTGAGCGGGCAGGCCAGCAGTGATTATCTGGGAATCGGAGCCGAATTTTGTTAATGCAATCCTAAGCTGGAGCCTAACCGAAGCCTAAGCCTAAACCTAAGCCTAAACCTAAACCTAAGCCTAAGCCTAGACCCAAACCCAAGCCCTAACCTAAGCGTAAACCTATACCTAAACCTTAGCCTAAGCCTAAGCTTAAGCTCAAGTCGTTTTTTTCCAGGATAAGGACGGCTACCAGTACCTTCTCGAGATCACCGGCCCCATCAAGGAGGACGAGGCCAAATACAAGTGCGTCGTCAAGAACTCCGAAGGCCAAAACCAGCAGAGCTTGAACCTGTGCTTTGATTAGATTCCAGAATCCCAAATTTTAGTGTTTTCACGTGCACGAATTCGTTTTACATCCAAAATCCGGATTTCGGTCGTTTGATTACCCGATTCCCCAGGCGACAATCCGCGTTTTTGCTGATTTTTGGCCAATTTTTGCTTACTACGCGGAATCCGGGCATCAAAACATTTTTATAATTTTTGATTTCCCCTACCGATCCAATACTTGTGCCTTGACCCAAACGCTCAAAAATATTTCTCAGATTTTCTTGGATTTTACAACACAGTGCAATTCATACATGTTTTTATGATGATAAAACATTTTGAAAAACTACCGTATTTGCAGAAACTTACAGTAACCACTTCTTCCCAAAAACAGTTGAAAAGAAGACTTGGTAAAACAATCGAGGTGTATTTTTCAGTTTTTAAAGCTACGTCTACACATTATGACAATCCCATGTACCCGTAATTAGTCTAGAAACGTACCAACCGGTCCTCTGGCAAAAGCAAGTGCATTTTGTACCGTAATGTGGGAGCGGAGTGTACCAGCTCTAAGATTCGGCGGAATTTGGAAAAGTCCGAGAGTTGGTTCATCGTGATCAGCAAAAAATGGCGTCAAATTTCTAAAGGACCTGCCGCCGCACCCCGTCTGGGGTTTTTGAATAGGCAGAATATTTGCTAGCAACTGTTTTTAAAGCTACCGTAAGCCTATATCAAGTTTTTATTAGTGCGGTTTTTGCAGTCAAGGTTTTAGCACATAGGCGCCCAGTCAGGTAGTTAGGAAAAATCACAATTAAAGACCCTTGGAAACAAACTCCTAGATCAGCTATGTTTGGCGTAGAATATAGCGTTTAGAGTAGCTCGGCCCTCAAGAAATTTGGTCATTAAAAATAAAGCTCATTCTGCCATCTAAAAAGCTAGATTGCGTAATTTTTGTTTACGATCACAATGTGTGCTGTCCCTTTAAAAAGCGGTAATCAAAGCAAGATAAGCTCTTACCACCGATTCTATTCTCTCAAAAACTCCCTACAGGTGACACCCCTAAAGTTCTAGTTTGCCTTCTGAATAGACCATGCCCACGCGGCGCCTCTCGCCAATAAAATTACGTTCTCAGGAAACTCCATTCAACAATGAATTTTGCCTAGGCATAAACCCCCCCTATTCATTGTTTTCCATACTATAGTTTGTTCCTGTAGGTGCCTGACTAATGAAAAAACGTATGCAAAGTGCCGGAAATTTTCCGAAAACGGCTCCGTTTTGTGAGAAAAGTGCGGGTAAATGATTCTCATAGACTATCTTATGGACATGCAGAAGCGCTTACCATATCCCCGGAATATACGTTTTCCAGAATTCCGAATCCGCCCGTTCTAGACGCCAAAAGCAATTAGCAACCTTCCAGCGTGCAAATTTCGTTTTTTTTTGCCAGCAGTCCATTCTCAAGATAGTCATTCGTGCAGAACCCGGAACATCAAAAGATTGCAGGTTTTTCGATTCAGAAAACAAGTTGGGCATTCCTAGTTTTTTTCAAATTGCACCCTCTGAATCATAATTAAGACATTCTCTGCTTTTTGAAATGCGTGGGAGTCAGTATACAAGCCTCGAGGATGAATAGCAGACTGAAGATGCGAGAAAAACCCACGCCAAAGTCTAAGCCGTCGTCTAAACTTTAGCATCAGCCCAAGCCTAAGAAGCTTTAGCTTAACAAGGCTTGTAAGCCTAAGCCTAGCTTTCCGCGTTCGAGATTCCCTTTCGACAAAATAAGTCCTCCGAGCTCATTTAACTCGGTCGCCATAAAAACAATACAAGTAGGGTACCTCATCTGCCACTCCTTGTCGTGGAGGCGGGCCCCGAATATTGCAAATCATGTAGACCAAGTCTTTTGTATGCTAATCCCATCTGGGGAGTATAAATATTCTAGTCGGTACAATGCCGAGGTGGTAGGCGTAGTGGTGGCGTTCGGGTGATTCAACAGCATTTTCGTAGTTTGGTGTAGGGTGGGTGCTTGGGAATTCAGGTGACATCAAAGTCCATCTGGATTATGGTATCTACAGTAAGAAGGAGGTGCTTTTGGAAATCGCCCTAAAATTCTGCTAGTTTCCGGAAGTCATGAGAATTCACAGCTTTCACCTGCTATTACCAAATTGCATCTTAGCTGCAATTCGTTTATCAAATTGGTCTTTCATTAGTCTTTATCCCCAACCCTTCAAATGCGCTTTACCTACTCTTTCACTCTTGTATTTACCGTAGCCCCGAAAGCTTTACGATTCTCTTCATCTCGCTCGCTCTCTCTCTCTCTCTCGTCTCTCTCTCTCTCTCGCTATGACTTATTTCAAAGTGTCTTTTAAGTTGACACCAAATTTGAAAAATGGAGTGGTACATCGCGGCCGGTTTTAACTTTGAGAAAATGCCAATGTATAATTGCCGGTAAGTGAACTATTCGGTAACGCAAGACCGGAAGACTACACCAAAATTTTTTACTATCCTTCAAGCAAACCTCTTTATGGTATTTATTAAATAAATTACACCTTTTTAGCGCGGTTCCCACCACCGAAGCCGAGTGGTACGCAAAGGGCCGTCGGAGCCCAATTCTCGGGGCTTTATTCTTGCTATATGGTGTTATTGTTGAGGTGGGTGTCGGGTCCGATCTTCCAAATACGGCCATTATTTTCAGTTAATGTACATCCCGTGCCTGCTCGTAATTACACGACCGCAATTTGCAAAATTGAGTTGCTATAAGGTGGGTGAAAAAAACGGAAGGAGGCCCTCTGGAAAACCAGAAGATAAGCCTAAGCCTAAACCAAAGCCTAAACCTAAACCTACATTTTCCAGATCATGGCCATACTCGGTCTCATCGATATGGCAGCTATAAGTGTCAACTCCATCTTAACTGGATACCTAATGATGGAAGGATCAATGTTCTGCCATCATCCTCATCTGAATTATGTTGCAGGGGCTATTGGACTTGGTAAAAATTCAAAAGGATGATGAAATCCTAAGTTTTAGGACTGTGGTGTAGCGCTTGTATGTCGTGCTTAATTTTGGTGATCAACCGGCTGGTCGACATGTGGAAGCCGCACATGATGGACCCAATTTTTGGAGGTGGGAGAGAGAGGGAGTCAGGGAGAGAGAGCGTGTGAGACAGACAAAGTGAGAGAGAGCGAGGGATAGAGTTAGCGAGGAGGCGACAGAGAGAGAGCTGGAGGGGGAGAGAGCAACTTTAAATGCCCTGAATTTTCAGGAAAACGTACCTACTACGTCATGCTCTTCCCCATCCTCTACGGTGTCTATTTTGTCTTCTTCACCCCACCCCTGATTTTCCAATCCAACCACACGGCTTGGTTCTTCTCACCCGCTATTTTTGAGGAGAGCAGGGATGCTGAGGTATCCAGAAAAGTTCCTACACGTCTTAAGAATCTTTTTAGTACCTTAACTACCCTCATACCGCAAATAACCTTCTGATCGTTGTGGCGACTTGCTGGCTGTACACGGCGCTTTGCTATGTTCTGGCCAGCAAATTCAAGACTGACGAGTCAGCGTCCAAGATGTCGTGGACCCAGAAATCGGTGGGTAACGCCAGTGCCAAGCCCAAGCCTAAGCCTAACCTAAGCCTAGCCAAGCCTAAGCCTAAGCGAGGCCAACCTAAACATTTCAGATCTTCATCCAAGCCACCCTTATCTGCCTGGCAAACTTGATCGCGGCTCTGATTTATGTTTACATGCAGGTTAGTATCCTTTTTTTGTATACCAAATAACAAGAAGAAAAACGCTTAAGTATGCAAATTTCAGTTCTTCCCCACGCCCGACTTCTTCATCCTGATCGGCCATATCAACTGGCAGTGGGGCCATGGGTTCCCGGCCATCGTATACCTCGCCCTGAATAAGACGATTCAGAGAGAAGTCAGTGAAAGCGAAAATTGCATTTTAAAGGGGGCTGAGAAGGCAACAATCGTTTAGTATTGTTTTACTTCTGGTTTGACACAAAAAAGAACGCTAAAGATCCTCAAAATATCATTTTGACGAATGCAATTAACAAAAAGCCAGATGGACCCGTTTTGCCTTCCTGGCGCCCTTAAAACGTAGCAGGAGATAACTTAAGTTATATGGTAAGCTAAAACTGGTAGAGATAAACGTAGTAGTAGGTCTAGAATAGTCAAAACTGGTCAAAAACCTAAAAAATCCCAAGATATACCGCGTGGCGTTTGGCTGCTGCCGCAAGTCCAAGCGATTCCCTATCACGGCTACCGTTACGCGACGCTCCGATCCGACGTCCCCAAAGTTTGCGCCCCTCCTCCGCATCCGCCTCGCTTTTCATGTTTCTACCTGTGTCACTGTCCCTTAAAAACTGTTTTTAAACTTTTCAAATAGCGAGAAAAAGCAACAGCATGATTTTTCAGGTGGGCCGAATGCTCGGGCTGTACCGGATGGGCATCATCAAACCATCCATTACGCCTTCTACGCACCAGAACCATGATCATACTTCGTCGATTCATATTTGAAGCATTTTTGTGTTAATTTCCATATGTTAATGTTCCTTTTGCGCGATAAAGCATTTACCTTCGGGTGTAGTAAAGCTAACTATACAAATGCAGTCAACGCATCTGGGTTTACAAAGTTCTAATTGCGATGATTTTTGAATGATCATCTATGCTGAAAATCGCCAAATCAGACTGGCTTCAAAAACGTAAAAATAATGATAGCGTTTTGGAGATTTATGCAAAATGCTTTTTTTGGCGATTTTCTTTTATATCGTGTTTTGAGATGCAATTTTTGATCCTTTATCTCTGTACGTTCAATCCATGATTCAGCCCCGACGTAGCAACGACTATAAAAGGTACAAAAACTACGCGCATTCCCCGAACTGCCATGTAGTAAAAAACGTGCTAAAAAGCGTCTACTAATTCTTTGGACTGGTAGGCGAACAATGCCCCCCAAAACTGAGCGATTGTCTGGATAATCCGAGTAATTTCGGGGCCCAATTGTTCCCCAGGCACAAAAAACGCTTTGGGGCGTGCTGTGGCCAAGACTGGCTACGGTGGGTGCAAAAATTGGGACAAAACCGGCAGAGAAGACAATTGATTTGAATAAAGAGTGTGCCAGCGTACCCTGTAGAAAATTGCAGGCTTTGCCTTAGTGGCGAAACCTCAGCCTAGAAAGCCTTGTAAGCCTAAGCCTAAACCTAAACCTAGGCCCAAACCTAAACCTAGGCCTAAACCCAAGACCAAGCGAAGCCTAAAGTAACCAACTTTAGCCAATTTTGAACCCAGACATCCCCCATTCGAGAAATTGTTCCGTGTATCCGCCTAACACGATTGCCTTAAGTGCTTTCAATACCTTGACGACGGTCGCAACGGGGGAATTTGCTGTTTTTAGCAGAATGCATTTAAGGAAATTCGAAACTAACGAACTTCATGCTTCTACTATCCCTCTTATTTTTAACTATTAAACTTTGCTTTCCGCAGAGCTACTTTGTACAACGCGACGATCCAATTTACGGTTTTCCGGAAACGATCTGTTTTTCGCGTTGTGTTTTGATAGGGGATGATTGCAAGGGGACAGGTACGTGGTTTGGCTGTTGGCGACTAGCTAATCTTAGATGCGACTTGTCATGCCTATAATGCAACAGAGCCGGATCCGGACTATTTGTTTCTGGGTAGCAGCTATGGTGAGGAAGCGTCTGTTGCTACCGGAGATTCCATTGGTGATTGCGGGACGCCACTTCCTGATGCACCAACGGTAAAAAAGAGCCTAGGGAGCGAGAAAGAGAGAGAGAGAGAGAGAGAGAGAGAGAGAGAGAGAGAGAGGGATTGTTTCAGCCATCTTGCGACGCCGGCTGGACTCTTGGAACCGGCACTGATAAATGTCTGCAGGTTAGGAATTTCAACATTGTAAAATTTCGACATTGGGAATTTCGGTATTGTGAATTCCGGCATTTTTTTAAAAGCACCTTTTTAGTGGGCGAACCAGATGTGCGATTTCAAGACAGGCATCGCATATTGCCAAACCCTGGGCGCCACGCTACCCATATTGCATTCGGCTGCCGAAAGCCAGGCCGTTTTTGGTAAGTTTCTAAAATGTGTTTAATGGGTTTACCTATATTGCAGACCTTTGGAAGCCGTGGCAAGACTCGCAACTCGCCTACGTCTGGCTCGGTGCGAATCGGGTTTGTCAATTCAATATTTTTGGTTGCGTTGAAAAGACAACAGCCGGGATCGTGACTGTCGGGATTTCGACTGTCGGTATTTTCCGAGGGGACAATAAATAGAATTTACCGTATATTCCCCAGTGGCATTATTGTCCGTCTTCACAACATCGTTGCCACTTCAGACAGGGCCCGACAAGTACGACATCACCTGGCTCGACGGGACCTCCGTTAGCTATTCGAATTATGACCCGGCCGTTTTTGATGACTGGCACGGCGTCGAACCCTGCCTTCAGGTTGTAAACCTACCCCGTATTAGCAACGCATAGACCGGTTTTCAGATAGACATGTCAAATATGTGGAATGACGCGGGGTGTGGCGTGGGCGCTTATCTCATCTGCCAGAAGCCAGTGGTCAGGGCTTTTTTGATTCATTGGCGATTTCGGCGACCCCTTCAAAACCCCTTCAAACATAACTTTTGCAGAATAATCTCGAAAAGAAAAGCTAGTTAGCTAGCTGGATATTTTTACAAAATTAATTAAGCGCCATTCAATATAGCAGCAAAATCAAAAAATCTACTAACGTTTCTGAGTTTCTGAAATTAAGGTTAAAAAGCAAAACTATGCAAATTCCGAGGAACTGATGAATTCTTACTAAATTTTTGAACATTTTCATAAGGTATAAGGCTAAGTAAGGGCAACGGTTAAAAGAAGATCAAAAATTTCAGAAATGGATCGACCCGGAGGGCAATGAGGTTCAGTTGCCCTCGATCGCAGGCTGAGGAATCAGAAATGGGCCTTAAAATATAATTTCCGGAGTTTTTGGTGTACCCCTCCAAGCTTAAGAACAAATTTTATTGTCGAAATGTACAAAAATTATGGCTGGAGATCAAAAACGATTAAAACAAGAAAGAAAAGGAAAACAATACGGCCTTTAATTTCCAAAGAAGTTGAAGATGTTGCGGAAGAAGCCTCCGCCGGATTTGTTGTTGGGAGAGGTTTTGAGCGTCTAAAAATGGAATTTTTTATGATTTTCGACTTCCATCGTTCTCTCTCTCTCTATTTTAGGAAAATTTGTTGGGCTCAACGATCTATTTTCCCTACGCCTCTTGCACTCAAAACAAAATGTCAGTCTTGTGACCCAATCTACTCACAATGAGAATAACATTAATTACGCCCCGGATAAATCAAAAACCCTTGTTGAATCAGTGCAGTGCTCTCAATAATCTGTGTAGTACCTGATAGTGGTACTTGCTATTGTCTAACCCTCCATTGTCTACAGCAAATAAATTCTTTGCCCGTTTTTAGGTGTGGGTTGGAGTTATTGGACCTGGTATCAATATCCAAATCTATCATATTTGTAGTCAGATTAATTTAGGAAAAATAGGCCCTCGAGTTATGATCTTTGGCAAACTACTGGGTCCAAGATAGAAGTGGTTTTCGAATGTTTTATCTCTCTATCTATCCCTTACCTCTCCCACCTTGTCTCTCTCTCTCTCTCTCTTTCTCTCACTCCTCACCTGCTCGGCCACCTTCGTCAACTCTTCAATGTTAATGATCTCAGTAGTCGTGATGTCAGCATCAAGGTTGTCGAACGTAGTCTTGCCGATTTGGACTTGTTTTCCACGTCCGACGACGAGAAGGAAGATGTTCTTGTCAAGGGCCAAGGTCTGGTTGGTTCCGACGATGGTGGCGTTCTGGAAAATCGAATTGACTTGATCTTACCAGCCCCAAGCCAAAGCCGAAGCCTAAGACGAAGCTTAAGCCTAAGCCTAAGCGGAAGCCTAAGCCTGACCTAAGCGTACGACTAAGCCTAAAGCTAAGCCTGAGCATAAGCTTAATGCGTCTAACTTACCTTCTCAAAAGTAGCAACAAGATGGAAAGAAGTGAAGTTCCTAGCATGAGTAAAGCCCTCCTCAACGATAAGTTCCTGCGAGTTGCACCCCTTGAAGCCGATAGGCTGGCATTCGGCGAGTCCGGTGGCCTTGCAGAGGAGGCCAGTGTCAAACTAAAAATGAGGAGAATTTTGGTATACTAAAAGTTTCGCTTCTGAGTTCGTTTAATGAGAAAATCCCAGCTAGGGAAATGGAACTTACAATCTCCTTGCAGTAACGTTCATCAATGCCGACGTATCCGGCATTGGAGGTCTGGATAGCGGTAGTGGGGATGTCCATGTAGCTGTACTCGATGGTACCGTTGCTGGAGGTGGTGAACTCGCCCTTGTCGAGCATCTGAAGTTCTGGTTTTTAAAGGAGAATGAGAGAGAGAGAGGGGTGAGAGGGAGCTAGACAGAGAGGAGAGAGCGAGAGAGAGTTAGAGAGAGAGAGAGAGCGACAGAATTATACAAACCTCATAAACATCTCCCGAAATCTTGTCCATCATCGTCGGCACGCAGAGCTCGATCATCACGGTATCATCGGTCTCGTCACAATATTGAACGTCAGCGCGGATGCTCTGAAAGTATACATTTGAATATTTTTGTTATTTAAAATGTTAATTAAAACGCAATTTTAAGCTTCAACGTACTTTCCACGTAAACATATGCTTCAGATCCCAGTCGGAGTCCTCAGCAATTCCGGCAGCGTTCAGCAGGGTCTAAAAATTCAAATTTTACGATTTTAACGGTTTTTGACGTTGGAATGACTGCAAAAATTATACTATAAACGCTAAAAAGTCAAACAAATACCTGGTGAGCAGCTCCTTGATCAAAGTGGAACTTGCGCTGGTAGAACAGACGATCCACGTTGTCTAGGAACTCGTTGACGGTGGTGTTGATCGACAGTTCGGTGTTCCTAAAAAAAAGACCCGTTATCTTGGTTTACCACGGCTTTTCCTAGTTGTCACGGTCCCTTTAAAATCTATTCTATGGCAATTTAAATGGAGTTACTGGCAGCTGGGCTTAACTCAGGCTGAGCTGCGGCTTATTTCTCCTTCGACCAACTTACAGCTTCAACGTTTCCGAGGAGTAATCGAAGACCTTCTTGAAAGTGGTGTTGTTCTCGTACTCTTCGAAAAATACTAAATACAATGTGGTTAGTTTTTAAGCTCTTCTTACGTTTCGTCTCCTTGATCATGCCGCAAAAGCGGGGGATAAGTTTCCGGAGCATCTGGGCCTTCGCCTCGTCTTCCATCGTGAAAGACCATTTTGCATAGAGGCACTGGTTATCGGAGGAGATCCTGAAAAGACGAGTCTTGAGCTTAAACGGTGCGCTACGCTGGGATACTATACTACACTAGGTTGCGATATGGTAGGACTATCGGTGATTCCAGACACGACTACGAGATTCGGTCGATTACCTACGATTACCTTGCGCCCACGAGATGCTACACGCTACGGTAAGGTGCTATGACTATTAGATGTTACGCAACAATACGCAGGAGCCTCGTAAGTATTGTACGGCGTTGCACGAGACGCTGCAAACTACTCCGAGATGTGGTGTTACTAGACCACGATACACACTACAAGACAGTACGGTCTTACGGGATTCTACGTGCTACATCCGAGCATATGGTTTCACTGTGATACACTCGAGCCAAAATGTCTAGATTCCGAATGGTCACACTACGCTCCACTACTTACATTCCACCCTTCGACGTCCGTTGGGTCAGCAGGCGCCCCGAGACGAGCTTCGGCTTCTCGTACTCGATGGCGGATGCGACAGCGCAGAGGGCCAAGGGGAGGAGGTAGAATATCCGCATTTGGCTAAAAATTGGGGATAAGAAGATATGAATTAAAGTATTAATTCGTAAAACCTCGCAGCCGAATTCGAGGCGCAAGTAAATTGTAAGTTGCAGATAACGAGAGTGAGACTGAACGAGCGAGACGGAGAGAGAGAGAGAGTGAGAGAAAGGGAGCGAGAGAGAGAATCATACAGTGGCGGCATATTAACCAATTTTAGATGCATTAGGCAGGCAAAAATCGAATTTTAAGTTTTGGAGGCCTCGAATGTCTAACAAAAAATGGTGATATGGTATTCGACTCTAGCTAAGAAATGAGAGAATGATGTTAGAATGTTTGTCTGGAGGTTGGGTCATGCGAGAGGTCGGATCGTAAATGGCGTAACTCTGCTCGAACCTCGGCCTTATCTGCAGATGGGATCCAGATGATCTGAGGTCACCGCCCTGCCGAAGTCCTCCAATGATAACCCGCCCAGGGGCCACATTGCGCAATTATGCCCTGGGGCTACAAAAATAGTCTGCATCCCGAGAATAGTCTGCCGGAATGTTTCATCTTCTGCAATTGTTTCGAAAGAAATCGCAAACTAAAGAACGCACATAGACCAGAATTTACAAAACAAAATATGTTTTTGGGTCCACTTCCGGTCTTGCCATTCAATGTTTATAAACGTTAAAAAAGACGTGTTATTATACTCAATAATTTATCATACACATAACTAAGTAAAGAACACAATTGAAGTCAATAAAATCGGGCTCGTCGCAACTTCTAAAAACAATTTATTTTACCATAAAAATCACCACATTACCTTTTCCAGGGCATTAGCGACTTTTTTCTTCCCAAGCTCTTCATCCTCAATTAGTAGCTTTTCCGTTGGAGGCGGGATTTTTATCGAGTTTTCTGAAAACCGCGCACTTTCAAGACCCAGGCTCTACAAACTCCGACTCGGAAACACAATACCAACTTTAAAAATACAAGAGAACGTCCAAAAATAGCGCTTAAACTTAAAACGCACTCGAATTCGGATCAGGAATATCCTCCAGGCCCTGTTCCAACGGGGAAGCAGCCATTTTCCTCTTGAAGTGTTTCGCATAGTTCGGTTTTCGGATTTTGTGAACAAAGCGTTGGACAGAGGTATTTGGAGCGTAAGTGGATGGGCGTAAGGTAGCAATAGTCGGAAACATTGTGGAATGATCTAAAAAAATTACCTTACTTCGTTTCGCCCCTCTCTCTCTCTCGCTCTCTCGCCCTCTCTCTTTCTCTCTCTCCCTCACTCTCTCTCTCATTAGCTCTCTCTATTTCTCCCTCTATCGCTCTCTCACTCCCTCACCTTCTCCCTTCAAATAATCCTCATAGCTCTTTGCCGATGCAATATTTGTAAGCAAATTATCAAATTTGGGCATTTTCACATTCGGATCCTCGAAAATCGAGATACTAAACGGGATCTGATTTCCTGAAAAAAGTTGATGTTTTCAGAGCTACGGTATCAGCCTACGCTTCTGAATCGGCTTCATTTGATTGATGACGTCTCTTAGCTTAGCGTAAGGATTTGTCGTCGAAGTTAACTAAAAATATAATAGAAAAATACTACAAAAAACGGACCTCATCTACAGATTTAGCGACTGCTTCCGAATCCGAGTCCGTATTTTCACTTGCTGGTACCGGTGTTTTTGCGGCATCTGTATCCGTGTTTTTGAACATGGAGTTGAACGTGTCGGTCAGCTCCGAGCTGGATGCTGAAAACTACGATAATGAAATTAATAATAGTGGGAGAAGGTACTCAATTTACAGACAATTAGAGCTTGAAAACAGCTTCGCATGGGCTAATGGCTTCTTAAGTAGTTTCTAATATTATGTTTTTGACAGGCAGCAGGTTTAATAATTTCACCGAATACTTTGGTTGAAATTAATGCATTTTGGAAATGAACAATTGTTTTGATTTCAAGACATTGCAAGCTAATAAACCTCAAAAACCGACTTGAAGCTTCGGCTCCAATCCCCGGAAGTGGGTCCAGAGGAGCCAAGGTTTTCGGTGCGGTTTCCGTCTTCTTCTCATCCGAACTAAACGCAGTAGCTTCCGGGATCCCCGGGGCCAGTGGAGTTCGATCATAGGGGTAGTACCAGCCCTAAAAAGCGATAATAACCTAATTGAATGAAAATATCAATCAATCGCTACCGGTTAGACGGTTTAAAGGGATAGCGCAAAGACGAAAAACCATAAAAAAACCCCCACCTGAACTCCAGAACATCCATTCGAACAGGGAGAGTAGTATTGAGCCGTTTGGCTAGGGCAACCACCACACGGGGAGTTGTAGCTTGAAGCTAAAAAAAATCTTTCATGGCTTCCCTGATAAAATGCACCATAACTACCGTAACCACAGTACGACGATTCGCAAGGAGGTTGAGCAGCACAGGGAGCGGCTCCACAAGGAGAAGCAGGGGCTGGAGGGCCTAAAAAGTTTTTTCGTTTCAGGGCTACTGGAACGAAGCCTAAGCTAGACATAAGCCTAGTCTAAACCCAAAATTAAGTTTATACCTATGTCTAAGCCTAACATAAGCTCAAGACCATTTACTTACCTACTCCACCCTCGGGATCGTAATTATACTGTAGACCCGGGTATTCAGAACTTGGCCCTTAGCAGCCGCCTCCTGGGCCGCTCGGACCCTCAGAGCAGCCTCCAGCAGAGGCAGAACTTCCTAAAAACGATCGTTTTGACATTTCAATGTTATTTTTAATGTCGTTGTTTTTGTTTAATTCATTTTTTGCTTCTCATTCTCCTACCTCCATCCCTTGGGCAAACGCATTGAACTTGACGCAAAATCGCCTGTCTTTTCGTTCGATGTTTCTTGAACAGTTTCTTTTTCTTTTTCTTTTGTAGACTATCTTCATCAGAAAGCTGATCAGTTTCGACAGGTTCCCCTGCTTCTTCTTCCTCTTCCAATTCATACTCTGGGGTTTCATTCGCGGAGACGGCATCCTTTTTCTGTTTCTTGGAGGCGGGGCTCGAGTTGATGGTTACTAAAAGTGGATGCATGGTTCTGCAGGATGTTTTTACGCTGTGATTTTAGCGAAAATTCCTCAGTCCGCCAAACAGCATTAAAAAGTGTAGCAAAACCACACACTTTGAAAAAGAAACTCTTATAAACCTGCCGAACTCACGAGCCTAGATTCTATACTTCGTCGTCCCCCCCGGGGATCCCCACTAGGGGACCAGGGGATCCCCCGACTCGCAAGTGCGCGCAATGTGTGGTTAGATAGATCTCAATACTTGTTAAAGAGCTGCTATTTTTGATAATTTAAAATACAGCAGCATGTGGTTGTCGAAAGTTCTGAAATGCCGAGAGCCCCAACGAGCTAATTTGCTCTAATTTTCAAATTTTTACAGTCTCAAAGATTTGAGTGCCCAGCCTTTCAATTATTTAAAATTTTGGGTTGGTATACACTCGGATTTTCCATCGATTCTCTGTCAGGTAAATCAGAGCTTTCTGGTATTGTTTTGTCGGACGAGCTCGACCAGAATTTTCGTCATTTCCAGAACAGAGCCAGCGGTACAGCCGTTTCGAGATTATATGGAAAGGGGCAGAGACGCAAGAAAAATGTCTGCGCCTCTCCCTCTGCCCACTCTTTCCATCCGGCTGTACCGGCTGTACTTTACTAATTGCCTATTACGGGTGCCAGAAAAACTGGGGGGGGGGGAGGGGAGGGCGAGGGGGAGGGGGAGGGGAGGGGATCCCCCTACCCCAGTTGGTCCCCCACCATCCCCCCAGACGGTCCCCCACCATCCCCTCCGGGGGATCCCCGGGGGACGACGAAGTATACTAGATTCTGAGTTTTTACGGGGTTTTTTTGCGATTTTCTGACTTGTCTTTCCAAAAGGTTTTTCAATTTACACTTTTTTACGTAAAACTCACATCCTGGAGGATCCCCGACAATCTCATATTCATAGTCTCCGTTTTTAGCATCGGCTTTTGTTGAGGTTGTGCCACCAAGGTTCGGAACTGACGACTCATTCGGTGTCTCCTTCCTATTTGCATCACCCGAGTTGCTAGTTTCCAGGAAGGTCTAAATTTATAGCTGAAATAGCTACAAGCCAAAATACATACATTTGGGCTGGAATTCAAGGTTGAAGCGGAAGTTCCATCGCAGGGTGGGCAGCTGAAAATTTCTGCGCAGAGGTCCGGGCCGAGGGTGGCGAGTTGGGAGAAGCTAAAATTTGGGGATAAGCCTAGGCCTAAACCTAAGCCTAAGCCTAAGCCTAAGCCTAAGCCTAAGCCTAAGCCTAAACCTAAGCCTAAGCCTAAGCCTAAGCCCAAGCCTAAGCCTAAGCCTAAGCCTAGGCTTAAGCCTAAGCCTCAGCCTAGCCTAAACCTAAGCCAAAGCCTAAGTCTACTTACTCCTTGACCGTGATCAATCCATTATCCACGTTTTTGTCGTAGAGCAATTTGAACGTATCAGCATTGTATTGGCGTCTAAAGTCGCGAAACGTAGCATTGGGGAACATTTGGTGCATGCGCCCGAGATACCGTTCATACGGCTGGTAGTACGCGTTGAGATATTGACCGTAGGGGTCGTCCATCGCCATCGTTCCTAAAGGAGAAAGATATCTTCAGTTCCTAAATCATCTTTGCTCTTGCCAACAAGTTTTCCCTAAAGATCGCTGCTAGCTTGCCCTTTTACGGTTATTCAAAACTTACCAGTATGTATCAAAATCTCCTCAACCTTGAGCCAGGCATCACTTTGCGTGAGTTGTCGTAGCTGCTCGGATTGCTAAATATATTCTTAAAGGCATAGAGGGTCAAAATCTGATAACTTCATGGTATATTAATTACCATATGATCTTGCTGCCCGTGCCGAATCACCACAATTTTCTTCATCCTTCCAGTTGCCGTTTCTTTGCCAAAGATTTCGATGGCTTTTTGTGCTGCCTAAAATGCATTTTAAATTTTATAGATTTCTTAGTAAAGATACTAACTGAAATAAGCCTGAAACTGATGAATTACAAAGACTTCAAAACCATTGAATTTACCTGTGCAACCGATAAGTCAGCTTTCTCGGCGCACCAGGACCCGCAGGGACTTCGGCCAATCTGAATACAAAACTTTTAGTGAATTCTTTGCGATTGCTTAGAAAGTATGGTGCACATACTTTTATTATCTTTTCATGAAAACCTTATAAACGTACAAAACAGCTTTAATTTTCTACCTGATCAATGGCAATCGACGCATCACTGGCTCTACCGTAGGAGCTGAGGTGGATTTTGTATTCCGGTTCGTTTAAGCCATCGTAAGTCATGACGCCGATTCTGGTGTTCTTCATATTCACAAACTGGATACTATTTGTTACTAGTTACCTGCGTATCCCTGCCCATATCGATCGTAGCAATAAAATTCTTGATGAACACCTTCATCTGGAGGAACCCGGGCTCCGGCAAGTCGTAGCGGGATTGTAGCAAGAAAATTAGCTAAAATAATGTTTTTTAGAGTTAGAAAACACTCCTAATAATTTTTGCTTGCTTCTTAAAATGGCATAGCGCTCTTAGTTATTGTTTATAAATATTGAAAATGCCGAATCCTTACATCAACAGCACCAAGGTCACATTTTTCGTCGCCATAAACCAAATAGGAAGTTAGGAGTAAAATGCATGTCGAAAATGTCCTCAAAATCATTGGACTTGCCTGAAAGAATGGATTTGCCAATAGTTGCCCGTGCCCCGTGCCCTCGGGGCATATTTGCACGCTTTGGAAAGGGAAATCCAGGAAGTGCAGCAACGCTCTGTTGAAGGATCGAAGCGAGGTCAACGAGCCGTCGTGGGATCGGAGGATGAGCATGAGTCATGCATTTCTTTCGAAATTTTAAAGGCACTATGAAGGAATTTTTTAGTATATCTATGCATTAATGGCGACGTTGACTTGGGATCCAAAGGACGTCACGGAATGCATCAAAAAACATACCAAACCATAATTTCACCGGTTTCCGAAATAAATCTTGTAAATCTAGCCTCTTACACAAAAAAACACGAAAAATGTTTTACTCAGCGAATGGAAACCCTGGATCTGATCGACCGATATGGCGATAAAATTTTTAATAGCGAAAGCGGGAGGGTGTCGATCAAGCTCGTTTTCTTCCAGCTTTTCGAGACCATCTCAAGAGCTTCTGAAGGACCACCGAAAAAGCTGAATCATCAGGCAAGCTGGGCGTGGTATGAAGCTTGACCTCAATAACTGGTATTTTCCGTTGAGAAGAAGCATGACACGAAAACCTGAGTTTGACAACGGAAAAAGAATTCAGAATCTGTTTGGCGTTTTCCTTCATTTTTGGTAATTGCACAAACTTTCCCAATTTGTTTATTGCAACCCCATATAAATTAGATTACCATTAAAACAAAACATCATTAAAAATATTATTATTATTATTATTATTAGTTAAGCCGTTATGGTTCGATTCCTTAGCATCCGCCGCACGACTTGGGACAGTAGTCATTCTTGACGGTATCGTAGGCGGGGTTGGTGCAGAAGTTGTTGGCCACCCACGTCTTGCAGCTGGAATGGATTGGTAGCAAAGAGAGCGAGAGCTAGAAGGAAAGAGATAGAGAGAAAGAGAGAGAAAGAGAGAGAAAGAGAGAGAGCAAGTTATACCTACTTGGAGTTGAGGTCAACGCACGGTGCCGGAGCAGTGCAGAGTTTGCAGCCTTTAGGGCAGTACTGTGCTACGACATCGGTGTAGGCCGGGTTCTTGCAGAAGCCGTTTGAGATCCAGGTGGCACAGCTAAAAAATTGGCGTCAATAAATGTAGCGGAAAGGCAGAAGCTAAAGCGGGTGCTTTAAGACGGAACATCGTACTTGGAGTTCTTGTCGGTGCAGTCAGTGATGGGAGCGGTCTGGAAAAATCAGGTTTCGGAAAATTGAAAAATTCTACTGCCCTCTATATCTAGCTCTCTCTTTTTCCCCGCCCTCTCTAGATTTCTCTCTCTCTCGCTCTCTCTCGCTCTCTCCCCCTCTCTCACTCTCTCCCCTGTCTCTCTACCGTACCCCATAGCAGTAGTTTGTGCCGCTCCTGATGTAGCAGGTAAGGCCGGTAGGACACACACCGTCGATGGCAGCTAAAATTTTTGAAATGGGCAATTTGATGTGAATTATTACGTCCGATTTCCACGAGTGGAGAGGTGGCGGGCTTTGTTGCGCAGTCGGCGGCGAAGGCCTGTAAAATTGAACTTGCTACATGTAAGCCTAAGTCAAACCTAAGAC
Source organism: Mesorhabditis spiculigera (assembly GCA_958295435.1). NCBI lineage: Eukaryota > Metazoa > Nematoda > Chromadorea > Rhabditida > Rhabditidae > Mesorhabditis > Mesorhabditis spiculigera. Next base: position 169,642 of record CATQJA010002634.1, read on the forward strand.
TAAGCCTAAGGAGCCTATGCCTATGCCCAAGCTTTAGCCTAATTGTAAGAGAAAGCTCAAGCCTAAGCCTGAGCCTAAGCACAGCCTAAGCCTGAGCCGGATCCTAAACCTAAGCCTAAGCTCAGCCCAAGTCTAAGCCTAATAGCTGCTTGAGCCCAGCTTACCTGTTGGCAGATGAAGCCGAGGAGGGCGATGAAAGCAAAGTAAGCTTGCATGTTGCTTGATTGTTTGTAGTGGTAGATGGGGGATTTGATACTGTCAGAAACCATGGCCTTGTTTTATAGTGGCAGACGCCAAATGCCCCCAAAGCCGACATTACGATCTGTTTGCGTCGTATCAAGGGGTGCCGGGGGCGGCCAGGGGCACAGATGAAATGGTGAACTTTAGCTTAGCCACATACTGGGATGACATTTCGAAAAATATGCTGGAAAGAGCTCAAAATTGCGTGCGAAGCGGAGAAGTGCACTTGAGCTCTCGGATTCAGCATTTGCACAGGCAGCCCGAAAATTCGATGTGGGGAGGAACGCGAATGAACAGCGCAAGCCCCGGAAAGGCCAGATCCGTATTTTTTGCGCATTGCAGAACATTGATGGGTGGCACGGCGTTGCTCCATGTAAATTTTCGGAAAGTCAGCGTGGGCTGTGTAGATGGCTGTTATTCTTAACAAGCTTGTGGTGGGATTCTTAGCTGGCAAAAAGCTAAGAAGAAGATTTCCGGCCAAAATGACGACATTCGAAATGACGACAGCCAAAATGACGACAGCCAGAATAGCGACAGCCAAAATGGCGACATTCAAAATGACGACATTCAAAATGGCGACATGCAAAATCAGCCATACTGGGTGTCCCAAAAAAAAAGCACCCCCCTCTAGCGGTCCGGGGGAAGCTCAGATCGGGATAATTTTTATACCATTCGAAAGCTCTCGGAAAGGCGAGAAAACAAGCGGGATTTATTTTATGAGATTTATTTTTATACGCTGGATATTCAACGTTTTTCTAAAAAACAGGTAGATTTTCAATAGGAATTTCGCGATTAGCATGCAGATCTCGCGTAAATCTGCCGTTTTCATGGTTTTTGGACGTAAAATTTGCTAATAAAAATAGATAATAAAGAAAATGAACCCTCCTTGTTTGCTCGCCTTTTCAAGAGCTTTCGATAGATACCTAAACGATAAAAATCGGACACGACTGCGCGTCGCTAGAGGGGGGTGCTTTTTTTTTGGGACACCCTGTAATAGCTGGGAAAAATCAAATTTTTGCATGTCGTCATTTTGAATGTCGCCATTTTGGCTGTCGTCATTTTGGCTGTCGCTATTCTGGCTGTCGTCATTTTGGCTGTCGCTATTCTGGCTGTCGTCATTTTGGCTGTCGCTATTTTGGCTGTCGTCATTTTGGCTGTCGCTATTTCGAATGTCGTCATTTTGGCTGTCGCTATTCTGGCTGTCGTCATTCTGGCTGTCGCTATTCTGGCTGTCGTCATTTTGGCTGTCGTCATTTCGAATGTCGTCATTTTGGCTGTTTCCCATTTTCCATTAAGGCAATCCCGCCTCCTCGAAAAACGAGGCATCTGCGGCATAACGAGGCTCCTCCATAATCTCCAAAATCCAATAGTAACCCAAAAATAATCTCCGCTCACAGTTGCGTTATTTAATTTTCCCTTAAAACTAGCGCACCCTATCTTCCTGACCCGCTTCGAAGCACCAAATTCCTCACAAATGTGGGCAGTCTATGCGATTTTACCGTTTTGGCCCGTAATTTAGTTTGTTCTGGTTTATCCGGCCTGAACCGGATTCAACGGTCCCAATCTTTGAAAACTGATAGTTAAAGTCTCGTAAATTTCTTGTAGCATATAGCGTTCACAAGTCGACATTTCGAAGGCGCTTCACTTCGGCACATCCACTTGAAGCAGATTTTGGGCTATCGATCTTTGTCTGCATTTCAGACCCTTCCGTAGGTAAATCCGATGCTTTTGCTTTCTTTTGCCGTTTGTTCAAATTCAAAAGACATTTATTACACGCCCATCAATACACAAATGAATGAAAAATATTAATAGTGGTATTATTAGTATCCGTAGAAGTCATTTCTCTAGCATCCTCCGCACGACTTGGGGCAGTAGTCGTTCTTGACGGTAGCGTAGGCGGGGCTAGTGCAGAAGTTGTTGGCCACCCAGGACTTGCAGCTGGGAAGGATTGGTGTAGAGAGAGAGAGATAGTGAGAGAGAGAGAGAGAGAGAGAGGGAGGGAGAGAGGGGGGAGAGAGACGCTCACTTGGAGTTGAGGTCGACACACGGAGCAGGGGCGGTGCAGAGCTTGCATCCTTACGGGCAGTACTGGGCTACGACATCGGTGTAGGCCGGGTTCTTGCAGAAGCCATTCGAGATCCAAGTGGCGCAGCTAAAACATAATTTGATTGATTATACCGAAGAGGAAAAATTTTTAATCTGAGCCTTTAGCATCGAAAACCATACTTGGAGTTCTTGTCGGTGCAGTCGGTGATCGGGGCGGGCTGGAAAAGTATAGTTTATTATGGAAACTATGATTCTCTCACTCTCTGTCTCTCCCTCCCATTCTCTCGCTCGCTCTTTCTGCTCTCTATCTCTCTCCCTGATTATGTATTACCGTACCCCAAAGCAAGCAGCATCACCATCCTTTCGGATATATCAGGTCAGTCCGTCGGGACAGGGAGCCGCTAAAACATTCAGATTTTCTAAGGATACAGAGTAAAACCAGAGCAATTTAAATAGGGTTTTGTCCTTTTACTTCCCGTTTTGCTAGTTGATAAAATGCGCAGGAATTAACTTACGTCCAATTTCGACGAGCGACGACGTGGCGGGCTTGGTTGGGCACGTTGCTGCCAGGGTCTGGAAAGTGATAATTTATTATTTTTCGCGTCTGCAAAAATATCGAAGTGCAAGCCCGTCCCTAAGCGTAAGCCCAAGCTTCATGAGTACAACTTACCTGTTGGCAAATGAAGCCGAGGAGTGCGAAGAGGGCGAAGCAGGCTTGCATGATGTTCGAGTGTTAGATGAGGATTAGATACTTTTCGGAAACCAGACCCTTGTTTTATAGTAGTAGCTTGCAAAAATCCGCCCAACACCGACATTACGGTCTGTTTGCACTGTATCAAGGGGTGCCAGGGGCGGCCGGGGGACAATTGAGGCGGTGAACTTTGGCTTATCCATATCCAGGATGGTAGTAGGAGCAGGTGGAAAGTAACGTACTGGCGTTGATTTGTCTGGATTCTTAGAGTTAAGGGAATGTTGGTTTTGGGGGTCGGGGCTGGGGTGATAATTCATCAGCAATTATTTTGAGCTGGACCTCCAAATCTCGAACCCTTACCTGCCCAGCGTTTTCCAAGGCAGGCAAAAATGAGGCTCAACCATAAATCATCTAGTTAAATTCAGTTAAAATATCGTTATCTGAGCCAGTTTAGTATTTTTAAGGCCTCATTTAACTTTTTGAACGTCAGTTAAGTCAATTTTTGAACAACCCTAATTTAGTCGCACCAGTGCTCACAATTAGTCTCCTTTATGAACTTAATAGGATTCTCCGAATTCCTCAAAGGTCTGTACTAGCTTCCCTTCAACCTGCTGAATAGCACCTCAGTTTTCAGTTATCATCCAAGGGGGGGAGGGTGGGGCCCCCCCAAAAAAAAGGGAGAAAAAAAAAAGGGGGGGGGGGGGCGCCGCGGGGGGGAGGGGGGGGGGAATTTTCTTTCCAGGGGGTCGGTGGGTGTGTGGTGGTTTTTAATGCGGCAATCTCATTCTCCCCTTCAAAAGCCACACTGCAAAGTTCTCGCTCGGAAACACGCCTAATGCCATGTTACCGTATTCCGCCCACGCCAGTCAGTCTCGATCTCGGCAATCGCTTTCAACACCGCAAAGTGCGCTTTAGCCCCCGCGCACCCACCATTTGCACAGCAGCTTCAAAAATTCGACGTGGGCCGGGGCGCGAAAGAGCAGTTCACTTCGAAAGGCCAATCCGGCAATTTTGCAAATTCCGCAGCGTTTGAGGGCGGCACCGCACTGGGACGGAGGCAAATATGCTGAAGGTCAGCGTGGGCTTGGTATGGTTTTCGGGTTGTATAAATAGGTGTGAGGATTAGCACTTGATATCCAATTCATCCGGTCTACCTCCGAAATGCAGGCTTCTACCGCTGTCTTCCTTGCTCTTCTTGGCTTCGCCTGTCACCAGGTAGTGCTTCGGAAGACCTGAAGGGCTTATGGCTTAAGCCAAGCCTAAGCCTAATCCCCAGCCCAAGCTGAAACCCAAGCCTAAGCCTAAGCCTAGGCCTCCGCCAAAGCCTAAGCCTAAGCTTAAGCCTAAGTCTTAACAAAGCTTAAGCTTAAGACAAACCTAAGCCTAGCGTCAAGTTTAGGCCTATGCCGAACCTAAGCCCAAGCCTGAGCCTAAGCCTAAGCCTAGGTGTAAACCTATGTTTAAGCTTAAGCCAAGCCTATTCCAAGCCTAAGCCTAAGCCTAAGCCTAAACCCAATTTCAGGCCCTCGCCGCCGACTGCCCAGCCGGCCCGCCCGCCGGCTCCAACGTCGTCGCTGGAGGACGTAGGGCGTTTTTAGAGGATTTCTATAGACTTTTTAGCTTCCACTGACGGTAACTGCCCGGCTGGACAAACCTGCTACACCACAACTGACGGCGAGCAGCAGTGCTTCGGGGTAAGATTTGGAGAATCTTTCCCCAGATTTCAGTGCTCCTTCATAGTTTAAAAATTACCCCGGTAAATCACCATTTTAGCCCAAGTCTACCCCGGTCGTCTGCCGCGACAACAGCACAAAGTAAGCTTGAATTTTGCACAAAAATCTAGTAGCTTACGCCAAAATGTCTTTATATTACTTCCCTTTTTCAGCTGCGCCAACTGGAAGACGAACGGCTTCTGCACAAACCCCTTCTACGAGTCCCAGGTGTTCGACTACTGCGCCCAGACCTGCGGAAAGTGCCCGACTGACGGTGACTGCAAGGATACGAGCACCAAGTAGGGATTAATCTTTCTCGCTCCCTCTCTCCCTCTCTGTCTCGCTCTGTCTCTCTCTTGCTTACTCTCATTCTCACTCTCACTCTCTTTCTCATCAAATTCTTTTCAGCTGCAAAACCTGGGTGACCAACAACTTCTGCCACAGCACCATCTACACCCCGGAGCAGATCAAGCAGTACTGCCCCAAGTCGTGCAACCTCTGCTAAAATACATGTCGTCTTGAGGGATCTTATAATATATTCTCAGGCCATTTAATAAGATTTTTCAATTTTTGAGTAATAAAGCTTTTGATCAGAAATGCAAAATATCCTATCCTATAAGCGAGAAAAGTATGTTTGTTTTCTGTACAGCCGATTTCTCGGCCGTCAGGCCGAATTTCGAGCTGATTTTTGGCATGGAGGTGGAGAAACACATTTGTCAGTGATGCATTTTTTTGTTTTACGAAATACTTTCATTTAACGATTTTATAAGCAAAAAAGTAAAAATTCCTTAACAAAATGGGTTTCTGCCGCGTTGTCCGGAAGTTTTCTCAGCGCCTAGAGGGAATTGGGGCCTCATTTTTGGAGGGTAGATGGGAAAAGTAGTTCCCCAGATACATTTTTTCGGATTTTTCAAAATTTTTTAAAATAAAGTTTTTATAAGGATTTTTCTGGAAGGTCCTTAATAAATCGTGTCACGGGCGGTGGTGTCCAGGCCATATCTCAATACACATGGCGAATTTTGACCTGTATTTTTGACCACTCAGGCATTCAATGGCGAGGATCACGCACATCATATTATTTTCACAAAATTCGACCAGCTTCCACCTCAAAAGTTGAATTTTGTAAAGTGGCCTGAAGGCCTGCCTGTCGGAGGTGCTGGGGATTTAGGCCTGGCCTTCGCTCTAGCGCCGCAGGCCCAAGAAAAGGTTCTTGGTCCAGGATCTCGCGCCGCAGGCCAAAGATGGGTCCTTTACCCGGGCTCTGGCGCCGCAGGCCAAAGAATGGTCTGACTCAGGTTATTGCGCCGCAGTCTAAAAAGAAGCTATTCAAATTCATGGTTCCTGGACGGCGTCCAGTGGAAAACGGCCGCGAAGCGGTCTTTTTCCACTGGTCATTAAATACGAATTTTCTGAATGGCAGGAAAAAATCGCAAAAAATGTCTAAAATAAGAAATCATGCTCGAAATAGCATCGGGATTTTTTATCAGACAAACACGGCACTCCCCTTTATGCAAAGTTCACCCCTGGCAACATCGAGGGCTCCGAATTTGCATAGATGTGTCAAGGTGTGCGAGGGCACCACGTGGCCGCTAGAATTGCCCCAAAATAGCTTAGAAATGTGCCAAGTGAGTCTATTCTTGAAAGAAGAACAGAAGGGTCGATTCCCCCGGGTGACGGAGAATTAGGGCATTTTATGCACGGGAAGCCCCTCAAATCAGGCCTCGAAAGTGACATCCACACACACACACACACACACACACACACACATACGCACCAAAATTATATAAGGTAAGATACGTACATATTCAATGAAATGCACCATTGAATGCCAGAACCAAAAAATATCATAAAGCCTATAAGATCAACGAGGATGAGCCATAATCACATATTAACTCGATCAAACGACCACATTATTCATTATACCCTATAATCACTAACCACTATTGAAAACTTATAAAATCATTCCAAGCGCGAAACCTAAAAATCATCGATGAGCCCGTTGTCCGTTTTCTACTCCAGCTTACCTCAAGTGCTTCTGAAGGATCACCAAAACGCTGAATCATCAGGCAAACCAGGCATGGTATGAAGCTTGACCTCAATAACTGGTATTTTCCGTTGAGAAGCATGACACGAAAACCTGAGCTTGACAGCGGAAAAGAAATCGTAATCTCTTTGTCGTTTACCTTCATTTTCTGTAATTGCACAAACTTTCCCAATTTGTTTATTACACCCCCATAAAAACTAGATTACCATTAAAACAAAACATCATTAAAAATATTATTATTATTAGTGAAGCCGTTATGGTTCGATTCCTTAGCATCCGCCGCACGACTTGGGGCAGTAGTCATTCTTGACGTTAGCGTAGGCGGGGTTGGTGCAGAAGTTGTTGGCCACCCACGTCTTGCAGCTAGAAAGAATTCGTATAGAGAGAGAAAGAGAGAGAGAGAGAGAGAGAGAGAGAGAGAGAGAGAGAGAGAAAGAAAGAGGGATAACTCACTTGGAGTTGAGGTCGACACACGGAGCAGGGGCGGTGCAGAGCTTGCATCCTTTCGGGCAGTATTGAGCTACGACGTCGGTGTAGGCTGGGTTCTTGCAGAAGCCGTTCGAGATCCAGGTGGCACAGCTAAAAATTGACGTTAATGAGTGTATCGGAAAGGCAGAAGCTAAAGCGGGTGCTTTAAGACGGAAAATCATACTTGGAATTCTTGTCGGTGCAGTCAGTGATGGGAGCGGTCTGGAAAAATAAGGTTTCGGAAAATTAAAAAATTCTACTGCCTCTCCCTAGCGTTCTCTCTTTTTCCCTCTACCTCGCTGGATTTCTCTCTCTTGCTCTCTCTCTCTCTCTCTCGCTCTCTCCCCCTTTCTCACTCTCCCCCTGTCTCTCTACCGTACCCCATAGCAGTAGTTTGTGCCGCTCCTGATGTAGCAGGTAAGGCCGGTAGGACACACACCGTCGATGGCAGCTAAAATTTTTGAAATGGGCAATTTGATGTGAATTATTACGTCCGATTTCCACGAGTGGAGAGGTGGCGGGCTTTGTTGCGCAGTCGGCGGCGAAGGCCTGTAAAATTGAACTTGCTACATGTAAGCCTAAGTCAAACCTAAGACTAAGCCTAAGGAGCCTATGCCTATGCCCAAGCTTTAGCCTAATTGTAAGAGAAAGCTCAAGCCTAAGCCTGAGCCTAAGCACAGCCTAAGCCTGAGCCGGATCCTAAACCTAAGCCTAAGCTCAGCCCAAGTCTAAGCCTAATAGCTGCTTGAGCCCAGCTTACCTGTTGGCAGATGAAGCCGAGGAGGGCGATGAAAGCAAAGTAAGCTTGCATGTTGCTTGATTGTTTGTAGTGGTAGATGGGGATTTGATACTGTCAGAAACCATGGCCTTGTTTTATAGTGGCAGACGCCAAATGCCCCCAAAGCCGACATTACGATCTGTTTGCGTCGTATCAAGGGGTGCCGGGGGGCGGCCAGGGGCACAGATGAAATGGTGAACTTTAGCTTAGCCACATACTGGGATGACATTTCGAAAAATATGCTGGAAAGAGCTCAAAATTGCGTGCGAAGCGGAGAAGTGCACTTGAGCTCTCGGATTCAGCATTTGCACAGGCAGCCCGAAAATTCGATGTGGGGAGGAACGCGAATGAACAGCGCAAGCCCCGGAAAGGCCAGATCCGTATTTTTTGCGCATTGCAGAACATTGATGGGTGGCACGGCGTTGCTCCATGTAAATTTTCGGAAAGTCAGCGTGGGCTGTGTAGATGGCTGTTATTCTTAACAAGCTTGTGGTGGGATTCTTAGCTGGCAAAAAGCTAAGAAGAAGATTTCCGGCCAAAATGACGACATTCGAAATGACGACAGCCAAAATGACGACAGCCAGAATAGCGACAGCCAAAATGGCGACATTCAAAATGACGACAGCCAAAATGACGACAGCCAGAATAGCGACAGCCAGAATAGCGACAGCCATAATGACGACAGCCAGAATAGCGACAGCCAGAATGACGACAGCCATAATGACGACAGCCAGAATAGCGACAGCCAAAATGGCGACATTCAAAATGACGACAGCCAAAATGACGACAGCCAGAATAGCGACAGCCAAAATGGCGACATTCAAAATGACGACAGCCAAAATGACGACAGCCAGAATAGCGACAGCCAAAATGGCGACATTCAAAATGGCGACATGCAAAATCAGCCATAATAGCTGGGAAAAATCAAATTTTTGCATGTCGTCATTTTGAATGTCGCCATTTTGGCTGTCGTCATTTTGGCTGTCGCTATTCTGGCTGTCGTCATTTTGGCTGTCGCTATTCTGGCTGTCGTCATTTTGGCTGTCGCTATTTTGGCTGTCGTCATTTTGGCTGTCGCTATTTCGAATGTCGTCATTTTGGCTGTCGCTATTCTGGCTGTCGTCATTTTGGCTGTCGCTATTCTGGCTGTCGTCATTTTGGCTGTCGCTATTTTGGCTGTCGTCATTTTGGCTGTCGCTATTTCGAATGTCGTCATTTTGGCTGTCGCTATTCTGGCTGTCGTCATTCTGGCTGTCGCTATTCTGGCTGTCGTCATTTTGGCTGTCGTCATTTCGAATGTCGTCATTTTGGCTGTTTCCCATTTTCCATTAAGGCAATCCCGCCTCCTCGAAAAACGAGGCATCTGCGGCATAACGAGGCTCCTCCATAATCTCCAAAATCCAATAGTAACCCAAAAATAATCTCCGCTCACAGTTGCGTTATTTAATTTTCCCTTAAAACTAGCGCACCCTATCTTCCGGACCCGCTTCGAAGCACCAAATTCCTCACAAATGTGGGCAATCTATGCGATTTTACCGTTTTTGGTCCGTAATTTAGTTTGTTCTGGTTTATCCGGCCTGAACCGGATTCAACGGTCCCAATCTTTGAAAACTGATAGTTAAAGTCTCGTAAATTTCTTGTAGCATATAGCGTTCACAAGTCGACATTTCGAAGGCGCTTCACTTCGGCACATCCACTTGAAGCAGATTTTGGGCTATCGATCTTTGTCTGCATTTCAGACCCTTCCGTCTTCCGACTCTTGGTCCAGGATCTCGCGCCGCAGGCCAAAGATGGGTCCTTTACCCGGGCTCTGGCGCCGCAGGCCAAAGAATGGTCTGACTCAGGTTATTGCGCCGCAGTCTAAAAAGAAGCTATTCAAATTCATGGTTCCTGGACGGGGTCCAGTGGAAAACGGCCGCGAAGCGGTCTTTTTCCACTGGTCATTAAATACGAATTTTCTGAATGGCAGGAAAAAATCGCAAAAAATGTCTAAAATAAGAAATCATGCTCGAAATAGCATCGGGATTTTTTATCAGACAAACACGGCACTCCCCTTTATGCAAAGTTCACCCCTGGCAACATCGAGGGCTCCGAATTTGCATAGATGTGTCAAGGTGTGCGAGGGCACCACGTGGCCGCTAGAATTGCCCCAAAATAGCTTAGAAATGTGCCAAGTGAGTCTATTCTTGAAAGATACACCCCGGGTATCAGTTTATCAAGTCTCTTGAAGCAAATATAACGCTATATTTGAGTTTCTTTTTCGCATCAGGAATGCTAGCCTATAAAAGCAACCCGACTTAACAATATACACTCCCTGGCAAAATCACAATGCAAAAATATTTGCTTTTCACCGTATTCCTGGGCTTGGCCTGTCGAGAGGTGGGTTCAGCGTTTTTTAATATCTCCCTCTCTCTCTCTCTCTCTCTCTCTCTCTTTCTGTCTCTCTCGCTCTCTCTCTGGCTTCTCTTAGAATCTGGAAAGTCTCCTAAAAATGTACCCAGAAATTCAACTCGCTTTATTTAGGCGTTAGCGAAAGACTGTCCGGAAGGTCCTCCCGAAAATTCTACTCTCGTTGATGTTGGACGTACGTAGATTTTTATTTTTTTCTCTCGTATTTGATCACTTATTTTTCATATACTTACATCCATATACTTTTCAGCCGTTCTCGACCCGAAAAATCCATCCTGCCCTACCGGATTGACCTGCTATTTGCATAACAAGACGAATGGCTGCTATGGGGTATGGTATATAAATACTACTTTTTAATGGTTATGTAATGGTGTAATAGTTTAATTATTTTAATGGTTACCAGTAAATCTATTAATGTGCCGTTTTAGCCACCACCGAAGCCTTGTGAAGATGCGGATGAGAAGTAAGTAACCTGCTTGACAGCTTGCTTAAATTGGCCTGATGGAAAAAGTCTGAATAAGCTGGTGACGTTCGATAGCTTTAAGGAACCAATTTAATTTTTCTATACGTCATTTCAGCTGCGCAAACTGGGTGAAAAACGGTTTCTGCACCGATCCGTACTACGCAAAGTCGAAGGCCGACTACTGCGCGAAGAGCTGTGGGCTTTGCTATGATACGTGCGCGGACAAGAGCGCCAGGTATCCTTTTTTCGTATAAGTAGAATATGCTTTCCAAGATTACTCAACGCTTATTGGCTTGTAGTTTGGATTCTCAACAACAAATAACTTCTATCCAATTTTTTTCAGCTGCAAAAACTGGAAGGCGAACGGCTTCTGCGAGAACGCGCTCTACGACTCGATCAAGAAGGACTACTGCTCGGCAACCTGCGGGCTCTGCTAATAAATTTTGTAGAAAATTGCGATAAATTTACTACCTCTCATATCGCCTTTAAGCCACAAGATAAGAAACAACAGAAGATCAAGGGTCGCATAGGCATAGTTTATTATATCACAGCACAACAAAGTACGGTGCGTACCATATCGTACCATTCCGTACACCAATGTGGAGCAGCCTGTGCGGTACGCTTCCTGGATTTCGGAATCAGAAAATTCTTCCTTCGCGTTTTTTTCGAAAACACGCACGAGATAGGCTTCTACGATTGATTAAAAAGTTCTCGAAGGTATTGTTAATTTCTTGATCGTTAGAAATCGACTCCCGAACTCATGCCACACCGGCTAGAGATGCGTTTTTTAGCAAACAGCTACTCCTGGGGGCGGGGAGTGCAAAATGGACCCGCGTGAATTTACACAGCCGGCGCGAGAATCCGAACGTTGGCGCTTTCGAAGCTTCATGAGCACAACGAATTCCTGTGCCGAGGGCCGGGACTAAGGTCAGAGGGGCAGATTTGCAGATTCCTGGGGGTTTGCCACGCTGGCTTCAACCCGGCACGCCTCTTCACCGCGCAAATAGGTTGAATGTCGATTCGAAAAAGTTTTGGGTATAAAAGGCGTGGTGTGGATTCATTTGGCACTTCATTAAACCCGGTCGGTCTTAGCTGACTTCTGAAGCATGCAGGCCTACCTCGTCGTCGTCGCTATTCTTGGATTCGTCTGCCAGCAGGTAAGTGCAATAGAATGCGGAGCCGGCTAGAAGCGGCTATTGTCAGCTTCCGCTTAGGCTTAGGCATAGGCTTCAACCTAAAGCGGATGGTCCTCTACGCAGGGCTGGCTAGCGAAGATCATTTGTCTAAAATCAGACTCAACGAACCACCGATTTCAGGCAACCGCCGAGTGTCCAGCCGGCCCGTCGATTCCGACCCAGTACATTATTGGGCGTAAGTAAAAGCAACTCTCAGATATCAGTTTTATTCCATGTATTTTTTTCATGTTGCTATTTACAGCCGCGATCGCTGACTCGTGCCCAACCGGATACGATTGCATTAAGATCGATGGAGCAGGACAGTGCGTTGACGTGAGTCAGATTGAATTTTTACTAAATAGCGTGCAATTTATTAAATCATTTTAATGTTCGCTTTCGAGGTATCATTTAAACCCAGAAATTTCAGCACAAGGTCGCATCGTGCAAAGACGCCAGCAACAGGTCAGTTCGCGTTAGTAATGCGTATGCATGAGAGAATGAGAAAGGCAGAGGGAGAGAGCGAGCTAGAGAGAGACAGAGAGGTCACGTCGAAAACCAAGAATTTCTTATAGTTGCGCCAACTGGGCCAAGACCGGCTACTGTACCGATCCATTCTATGAGAAGACGAGGGCCACCACGTGTCCCTACACTTGCAAGCTGTGCACCGCGTCTACTTGTGTTGACAAGAGCAACAAGTATGTTTTTAGCAACATAAAAGGCTAGCACGTTTTTTGACAAATTGACAAAATTTCCAAATCTCCTAAAAATTTCGAGAATTAGAATAATCCCAATTTCAGCTGCGCCACCTGGATCAAGAACAGCAACTTCTGCAACAGCGCCAACTATGATCTGGCGGCCAAGAACGACAACTGCCAGAAGTCGTGCAACCTGTGCTGAGAAAGCGAAGGGCGAGATGGCAGCGAAATTTTCGCTAACAACGATGCGTAATAAATTTGTGCAATTAAGAGACTTGTGGCGGATTATGAGAACACACTGAATTTTTTTCAACGCTTATAACGAGATTGTGGCTAAAAGAAAATTGCAAGCATTGCAAGTTTTAGATGCCTTGCGAAAAAGCTGGAATTTTCATGGATTAATTACTATGATAAATCCTTCAGAAACTTCTATGGATGGTGACACAACTTTCAGAAGTTTCAGTAGATGAATTCTTCCGTTTTCTTTTTTTGACGTGCAATATGAATCGGTATCTGTCTTCGCCTTCGATTACCTTCCCTAGGTTGCAAGTCCCGATTTGCAATCGAAATTAGCTGACTTGGAAATATCATATGTGTGCCGTTTGATTGTGCATCACGCTTATCATGACATACCGAACTTATCATTATTTCGTTCCTCTATCGAGATTCGACTGAAACAAAGTGACGGCAGTTCCATGCAAAGTGATCTTCGATGCCCCTCCAACGATAGTTTTTTTCTTGCTTCTCATTAGCCCGTCGATGCTTGGATTGACTTTGCATTTTCCATGACGCGGATAGACAGTGCTCAAAAAAAGTCGTTAAATAGTGCCAGATAATTAAGTAAAGTAAATAAGGTAAATGATTAGATTCGAGCGCTGCTTCCGATGGTAAGATTGGCGCGTCTTGTTGTCACTGCAGGAAACAACCCACTCCCCCATCGAACGATACGATGCATAAAAGGAAGACTTTCGATTCTAGGAAAGGCGTCTCCCGAACTTTCAACACTACAGAGTACGTTTTTGACAGACATGACACCCCGGGCCGATGGGGGCGATTCGCACCTAATAGATTTGTACAGCCGGCCTGAGAATTCGAACGTAGGGCGCTTCTGAGCTCTCGAAAGCCCAAAAATTCCTGGGTGAAGGTCAGAGGGGGCGTTTGCGAATTCCTGAGCTGCTCGCGCTGGCTTTGCCCGGTACGCCTCTTCACCGCGCAAATAGACTGAATGTCAATCAGCAAAAGATTTTTGTATAAAAGGTAAAGTGTCGATAAGTTTGACACTTGACCAATTCCGTCATCCTCTGACTTCTGAAGAATGCATGCCCAACTCGTCGCCGTTGCCATTCTTGGATTCGCCGGTCAACAGGTAAGCATAACGGCATCAACATAGCGGCGCCTTTTGCGCCTGATAAAAAAAATAATGAGGTTTGGGGCAGGCTGCAGAGGTTCTTTGCGGAAATCAACATAGATTAAATTAATTGTCTGCTTTAGCGCGGCTGACAGGGATCGTTCATCGAAACTAGAAAAGAATTAGACTTATTGTCAGAGGGCAAACCAAGAGAGACTAGCTAAATTTGCTTATTCGGGTAGGCAAACAGAGAGTCTTTGCGGAAACCAAAAAAAAATCCAAAGCCAAATTTTCTTTTCGGACCGGCTAGCAGAGTCCATTTGTGGAACGCTAAATCATCGTTCTTAGCCCGTTCTAGCTATATTTCAAAGCAAGCCAGCAGCGACAATTTGTGAAAACCAAGAGACTGGAATCAACTAGAATTTTAGGCAGCTGCCACCTGCAAGACAGGCGTTCCAGACACAACTATCATTGGGCGTAAGGAATTGAACCATTTTTTTTGTGGATAACCAATCCAGATGTATTTTCTTTTTGGTTTGCGCCTATCGATTTTTTTGTTTTTATACTCGTTTTGACCTATTGAAACACGACCTTTAGCCCAACTCGCTGGCGTCTGTCCGGATGGGTACGAATGCTGGATTGTAAACGGTTTAAACCAATGCGCCGCGGTAAGTGGAATCTAGTCTCGAAAGTTCTCACATTTTTTATGAAATTGACATACTTACTGTTTTTTTCAGATTCCCGCCACCTGCAAGGACACTGACGGCAAGTAGGTCTTGTTTGGAGGAGAGAGAGAGAGAGAGAGAGAGGCAGAGAAAGAATGAAGGTGATAGGTAGTCTTCACAAATTAAAACCCCCTTTAAGCTGCGCCAACTGGGCCAAGAATGGCTACTGCACTAATCCGTTCTACGCCGACTCCAGGGCCACGACCTGCGCCAAGACCTGCAACCTCTGCTCCGCTTCTACCTGTGTTGACAAGAGCACCAAGTAAGAGAGTTTGATTTTTAGAATTCTCAGAGGCTGTTTCAGCTTCGCAAATTTTCCCTAGAAATCAAGTTCATTTGAAAAACCTTAATTTTTTAGCTGCGCCACGTGGATCAAGAACAGCGACTTCTGCAACAGCGACACCTATGATACTGCGGCGAAGACGGCCAACTGCCAGAAGTCGTGCAACTTGTGCTAGAACGGCTACGGGAGGAACGCTTATGATAATACCGCTAATAACGATTCCTAATAAAATCTTGCATAAGAGGAAACATTTGCCGCTCTTGAAAAACACACTTCATGTCATTAAACTTCGACAAGAAAGCGGATATTTGAGAACGCTACACCAACTTTCGACCGGCATGAATACGTACCTAAAACCGGGTTTGAAAACTTCAAAAACTATGAGGTTCCTGCAGTCGGAGGGTTTTTCGGATTTTCCGAAATATTCTTCCAGAATTTTGAAAAGTTTAATCTTTGTTCAGCCGAAATACAATTATTTGGTGCTCGCTCCGCATTGGTTTTCTGTAGTTTGTAGTTTTGCACCAAATTGAAGTCTATCAATAAATGCTTTGCGTAGGTATCAATATAAGATATCTGTCGTTACCATTGATGCATGCCGACAGAGCCTTTGATGTCTACCTTCGGGTATCTGGGTCAGATCAACATCGATTTTTTGCAAGTTGTTCAAATTGAAAAACCCAAGTTCAGTAATTCCCTTATTCTCAGTAATTTCTGATTCTCTGTGATATCGCTAGGTCAAAGGCCTCTACCTTCACTAATTTTGTAGTTCATAGCCCCTCTCCCCAATTGGCAATTGGCCAGCTTGCAGTTCGGTTCGCGGCGGGACCCTGGCCTAATCGGTGGAGACGCAGGGGGCTCCAGCCCCCACCGTCTCCCCCTTCTCCCCTCCACACCCACCCACCCATCCCCCGCTTTTGACGTGTAAGGGGCGACGAAAAGCCCGTCCCGATCACCCGGTTCATTCGTATTATTGGCCTCAACGGCCCGTTTATAGCGATTTGCCACGAGGCAGAATTTGGCGTTCGATAGATCCGTCTTTTCGACAGATTTTGGGTGTGGGTTTGGATACTGTAACTTTCGTAGCTGGGTTGTGGCGCCCTTAAGAGCTTCTGAACCGTTTATTTCCGGCCAAATCAGCTTAGAAACTGCCTATTAGATCATTTAAGATTAAATCCGATTCCGAGAATCGCTAAATCGCTGAAATTTCGCAATTGGATAGCTTTCACCGACCAAAACCTAATTTTTCGCATTTTTCGTTTATTGAAGGTTTTCAACATGTCTATTTTTCTATTTGACATTTAAATCGTAAATACCCTAACATAAAATATTTTTCAGTTCTTTACTCTACCCTCCAAACCTCCAAAAAGCCCTTCAAAATGGCCCCCAAGCAACGCATGAACGTCGCCAACGAGCAGTTCGCCAAGAACATCAAGCAACGGGGATCCGTCGCCAAGTCGCTGGTGCGTTTTTGGGTTATTATCGGCAATACAAAGTATACGAGGTAACTTTGATGTTAATTTTAGGCTTCAAGGTAGCTTAAAATCCGGCTTGATTCGTTCGTTTTTGGCTTACGAGCCGCATTTAAAAGTATATCAAAAGGCTTTATCGTTTTAAAGGGATTGAAAAGGCAAACAGACCTTGTGATCAAGGTTTAGGCTTTTAGTTGCCTTGAACTTTCTTAGAGATCCAATATTTACATGTTTTTTAGCTGTTAAGTCATGGCTACGGTAACTAATGAGACCTAAAAATACCTAGTATGTGCCTCAAGTCACCCTACAGCCACAAATCGCCAATTTCCGGAAGCGCCTCCCCCCAGAGCGTGATCCTCTAAATTCTGTCACCTAGCAACTAATTCGCCCCGGAAGAGGCGCTTCACGTTTTTTTGGCGGATTTGCGTAGGCCGGTTGCGCGAGGGGTGGGAGTGGCTAAATTCGAATCACTAGGAGTTGTAAGTATCGCCATTAGTATTTAGTAAACTCAGTAAAGCGGTAAATTAAAGTTTAGCTTGACCAGGAAAACATGCAAAATTTAAGTAGGTCGGGTTATTTAAAATATCCTAAAATAAATCAGTATACTTTTTTTCAGAAGCCCAAGGAGGACAAGTACCCGGCCGCCCCGTGGCTCATCGGACTTTTCGTTTTCGTTGTTTGCGGATCTGGTAGGTTAAAAACAGAATTAATAACGGTAGATCGATAAAAAAAGTGGCGTAGGTAAAATAAAAAAGTTTAACGATACTTAACCTGCTACCATTTAATCAAATTTTGAAAGCTTTTTACAAATTTCGCTGTAAAACGGATGTTAACTGTGGATTTAGCGAGAATTTTTGAAGATTAAGCATTTTTTGAGAGCCTAAAGAATTAGCGTAGCCGCTTGACAAAAACAAAAACCTTTTCAAAAAAGGTGGATGATCAAACAATTACAAAACAAAAAATAGTGAAAATTGCTTGATTTATCCGCCGCTTTCAGCGATCTTCGAGATCATCCGCTCCGTCAAGATGGGATGGTAAAGAATCAACTTACCGGCTGCTTAATTTTCTAAATTAATTTTTAATACTTTTTAAACGAGTTTTCTCTTGAAAACTCGTATCTCCTCAATGCTGGTTCCCCAAAACAATGATTGTGATAAGCCCCGTAATTTATACTCGTAGTCAAATCATTACATTTTTAATTATGGCATTTTAGTCAAGCCCAAGCCTAGGCCTAAGCCGAAGCCTAAGCCGAAGCCTTTCCTTCAACAATTCAGCTTTTCCCCTTTTCTGAATCGACTCCTATGGGTACCAAGCGCGTAGATTTTTTCAAAATATAGAAAACTTTAAAATATGCTCGTTCTGCACCTGACACCCGGCACCCGACATTTGTCCCCCAAACTTTCTTGTACACACGTTTTTGCTACCTGGTCTTATGGCGCGTAGACGGAATAAATGTTTATATCAGAAAATCGGCAAATATCTGAAAGCACAGTATAAACAAATTTGTTGTACTTTTTGGTTACGGTATTCGGGTTCTGTCAAAATTTTTGGGTAGCGAAGTGGCCTTAGTCTGACTTTGTTTGTTCAGCATTTTGTCGCGAATGTTGGGGCTCGAATTTCAGAAGTGTGTTAGGAGCTTAACGGAACGTAAATTTCAGATTTATGTGCGGAAAATTCCTGAATTGCTTCCCTAAACGGTTTTTAGCAATTTTTTTTCGCATTTTTGGAATTAGATTTTCGCTCATTTAGCTCTCTCCCTCTGTCTCTCTCTATCTGCCTCTCTTTCGCGCTTTCTATCGATCTCAAAATCTCCCTCGCTCTCTCGCACCCTGTCGCTCACCCCATCTCTCACTCTATCTCTGTCTCCCCCTCCCGCTTTTCGTACGCTCTACATGTCCTTAAATTAACACATTGTCCTGGAAAAATATTTGCACGCTCCCCGCTATTTGCTTAGCATATTTAGTGATCAGCCCGAAGCCGGAGAGGCAAATCTTATCAAGGGGCTTTTTGGCGGTGTCAGGCCCATGCTTCGATCGAAAAGTTCTGGGGCTTCAGAGATTCCAAATTGTCGCTAATTGCACCCCGTCCACCCGGCATTTATGAATTATTCTCGCTTTAATCCTTTTGTTTCGTTGTGGGTATGCGTGTAGGTGCGCGCTTGTTTCGTTGGTTTTTCACGAGTTGCCAGGGCAAATATGCCGGTGTGTAGTGGGTGCTGGCAACCCCAGTTGGCCGACACTTGATGCCGATTTTTTTATTGCCGAAAATTTCATTTAAGGACTGGAACTGTGATTTTGCTATTTTTGCTATGATTTTCAGGCTTTCCTCTCTTTAGTCCCAAATTTCTCGAATGCCGATTCCAATTCCGGATCCCAATATTGTTGAGTGGGCCAGCGACAGGCAGCCAAACAGAAGAGGGCCATGGTGTGTGCAGCCTTTCCCCTTCATTAGCTAGCATCACTAAAGGAAGCTAATCGAATGGATGGGCCCTTTCCCAGGGTGTGTCCAGCCCGCACCCAATTTTACTGACCACGAGCGGAGGTTTAGGATGGCATTTCCAAATCATGGATGGTTTGAACCCCGGTTTTTATGAGATAAAACTTTTACCTAACATTTTTCAAACTAAAAAAATTTTTAGTCGCTTTTTTGGCGTTTGCCGAGAGCCAAAATCTTTTCAAAAATTTTCCATCCCAGGGTAGAAAAATATTGAAAACCTTGATAATTGTTCGGCTTTTTCGAATCCAAGCTTTTAGTAGATTGTTGGCGCTCTATCGAATTGCACCCGCGAAGTTCCATCCTACTATATATAAAAAAATAGTGTCTGTGTGTGTGTATATTTGCATGCAACTTCCGTAAGTATGTACCGCACCTACAGCCTCAGGGGAAGGTTTTTAAGGTACGTATGATACGTCATTAGGTGCGTAATGGTCCCGAGATGGGTGCACACATATAAAATTTAAGAAAATAGGCTGTTTTCGCTATTAAAATTAAGTTTGTAAAATATCGAAAACCTCTTTGTTAGGAGGCAATTAGCATGACCGGAAGGGCCGAGCCTATAAAAAGGAGGAGGGTGCGCTTTTCATTTTTTTGGTGATCGGCATTCGGCAAGCCCTATGTAAAGTCAAATTTTCAGATGTCCTAAACGGGTCCAGGGCTGAAAAGCCGCGAAGCGGTTTTTCAACCCTGGTAGTTTTTTTAAATATTATGAGTAATGAATGCCCCACCGTCATTTTATCCACCAATGTCTCTCTCTGTCTATGTCTCTCTCGCTCTCGCTATATATCTCTCTCTCTCTCTTTCACCATCATACATAGTTTATTGTTTATCACCACTGTTTAGTGCCCCCAAACTCTTTAGGCCCCCAACAGACCCACAGGCAAGGGAGACGCCTTGTGGTATATCCATGTCAGTTGTGGCTTTTGCTCTCGTCCCTCTCTTTCTCTGCACCCTATGTGTCTCTCACTCACTCTCTTCCTCTCCTCCTCCCCTAGGGCCAATCTGAAATTGGCGGCTGTGGCCCCTCTCTGCTGGGAGGAGCGGGGTGAAGGGGCTCGGCTTTTCCCATCCTTCCCAATATCCCCTCTCCTGGCCCTGGACCCTCTCATCCCTGGCCTTAGCCTTTATTTGGGGCCCAGGACAATGGATTACGGCTTGATTGCGCTTTAAAGGAGCTGCGAAGTCGGAAGTGTTTGGGAGATCTTTAGGCCTCGATGTGATAGATATGCTGGAAAAGGGCAGATTCGGGTTTTTTTAAATGTGATTTTTCGAAGCTTTTTTAAACTTTTCATATTTTAGGGCAGATTTAAAAGAACATTGAAGTCAGAATTCTTGAAAAAATTTTGCGTTGCATCGCGTTTTCAAGGAACTTCGAACTCAGAAGCCTTCTTTAGATTTTTTGAACCGGATCGGATTCGTCGGATTCAAATCTTTGTGGTTTCGGAGCGTCTTATTGTATTCACTTTGTATATTGCCTAATTTCCAGGTCTGTAGTTTAATTTTACACAGTTTGCTTAAATTTAATCTTTGAACGGTAAACAAAATAAGAGCGGTTTGAACAATCAAGGTAACTTCGAAAAATGAGGTTTTCGTGTCGCTTTGCTTTTTTCTAGTTCTTACAACGTCTTTTCTAAATTTTTGCGATTATTTTAAAATTATTGAAACCGGTTTTGATCTCTTCACACCTGCGAGAGCCTGACTTTTTTCTCTATATTTTTTCTGCCTTTTTTATCCTTCCCTCGCATCCACCTCTCGACCCAGAAATCCGTCTGGCCATTCAGCAAGACCAAAAATAAAAAGTGCGGTCGTTTCCCGCTGTTGGAGTTTCAATGGATTTTGATACTTGACGGTCCAGTCGACGAGTTTTTACCAAATTTGCTCACAGAAACGTCGATTAAAATATCCTTTTGAACACGTTGAATTCATAGATTTTTTTGTAGTTTCACGTGCTTTTTCATAGTGTGCTTCTTAATTTTCGCGTTCTGTTACCTCTACCGTACAAAAATGAGTCTCGCCCGGCCAATTATGCCTTGTTTTTTGGGGGCACCCCCTCGGGCCGCATACTAGATGATGTGAATGGGAATCTGGTTTGCCGGAATCATAGCGCCGCTCGGCGCCCATTGACCACCTGGTTTCTTGAATAGTTGGGTTTGTTATAGCGCTGGGTGAGTAATACGAAGCGCTTAGGATTAATAATAACTGAATGCAGATCCCGCAGAGAGAGGGAGAGCGAGCGAGAAAGTGTGGGAGAGATAGAGATAACGAGAAAGAGAAGGGGCGAGAGAGAGAATGAGAGGCTTCGAGTAAAATAGGGAGATTGAGAGATAAAGATAGAGGTAGAGAAAGAGATAAGGTAGTTTTCGGAATTCAGCTTTTTTGTGAAATTTACATACCAGACCCCTGAAAAAGTTTGCAGGCGAAGATTCCTCTTTTCGCTAAATCTGGATGCCACACGCCCTTTAAAGGGACTGAGAAGGCCCAAGCCCTTCAGAAATGTGAATTAACTGCATTTTTTAGCGTAATTTGGTTTTCCTGTAATTTTTGTCACACAATATGTGGGTCACGCAATTTTCTTGTAAGATTTAGATGACCAAAAACTAGCGAAAAAATGAACTTTTACAATTATGCCGAAGCCGAGGCTTTTTCCGTGATAGCTTGTGAAGCCTTTTAAAAGAAGCGTCGCGCCGGAATTTCACGAAAACTGTGAATCTCTTTCGCTATCTTTTTTCACGATTTCACTATTGCTCTCTCTCGCTCTCTCACTTTGTCTTTCTGTCTCTCGCTCTCTCTCTATCTATCTCCTGAAAAAGTCTATAGAATCTTAATTCCCTTCTAACCGCTCCAATCCCATACCCCCGAGCTGACCAGAGCTCATCGGGATTCCGTGTCGCGTCGTTTCCCCCCAAAAGCCATTCATGCATACATTTTTAGCCACAACCCGCTGGCCACCACAGACGCCCAAATATTCCTCAAGGCTTTCCCCACGATACTATGCACTCTCAGAGAATCGGTCCTATACGCAGAAAAGCAAATTTCTGGGCGGTACTCTGTTTCCAGGTACATTTCCTAGAGCGACCGGTTTTTTGGGAGGGGGTGGAAATCAATCCCTGCTCTTACCCGGGGGTTCCATTTTTCTGACGGCTGGGTTTTCCTTTCGTTTTTTTGGCTACTCTGTCTTGCATAGCTCGCTGGCTAGTAGTAGGTGGGACGATTGGCTTCGCAATATTTTGTTTGTTTGATTTGTTGTAATTTTTTGCATTTTTTTGGAATTTTTCCAGAGACTTGTTAGAACGATTCTTGCTATTTAATTTAAGGTTCAAATTTTCTTCCTATCACTTTCCCTTTAAAGTGTGGAATTTATAGAAACTTTGCTACGACTTTCCTGAGAACGTTTTTACAATTGCCACGCTAGAATTTCCTTTCCGGAAATGGCTTTGATACAGTAGGGGGATGTTGGATGGGATGCTCTGGAATTTTAAGCAGCACTTACACATTTTTTCAGTTTCTCTCGATCTAGCTGTCTCTCTCCGGCTCTTTCACGATCTGTAACTACCGCTTCCGTCTGTTAAAAGCTTTTTTTTTGGCTCGGCTTTTTGGTTCTTTTTCAACTACGTCGCGATCCAAAATTGAGATTAAACCTTTTTTGCAGAATTTGGCGCTGATTGCAAATATTGCTGCCAGATTTGCGGAAACGCGATTTTTCGGAAACTGTGTGCCATTTAAGTGGGGGGGAAACCAAGACGGTGGCTTATTTTGGGTGCTTCTCTGTTTTACTTCGTTCAAAACTTCCGAAAAAACCAAATAAAATCACGATTTAGTACAAATATCCGAAGTCAGCGCCAAATCCTGCGCACGGTAGGCTAGGCCCAACTTGAGCCACTGACGACACAAAAAACATCGCAATGTAAGCTCCTTTCCAAGCCGAACTTTACGAAAAATTGTATTTCAGATGGAAAATTTCTGAATAAGAGTTTTTATGCCTCTGGAAATTTTCTTGCAACATTAGCCTTTTTTTAAAGGGATAGGGGCGGCATAAGTCAATCGATTACGCGCGGGAAAGAAAATGTCTCTGCGCCTCTCCCCTCGCGCCCTCTCTCGCCGCTGCATCTGTTGAACCGGGACCATGACAGTTGAGCAACGACGTTTGAGCAACTTTTGAAAAGAGTGCGGAGGGAGCAGAGAGCCCAGACGGGCAGACTGTCTGGACTCTCGCCTCTCTCCGCACTCTTTTCAAAAGTTGCTCAAACGTCGTTGCTCAACTGTCATGGTCCCGTTGAACCCCCCTCCCCAAGGGGGGTTCAACAGATGCCGTCCTCATCCCTTTAAATAGCTTTTCTCTTTTAGAATCAGAAGACCAGACACCCCCCTTCTACGTCTATTGTCATCAGTCGTAGTCTGTCCTCCTAAAAAGCCCCAAAAGCTATTTTGTTATTCACCGGCGCTCGTTTTAGCTGTCCACATGTCGATCCTCGCCATTTTATGGCTGCGCCCGCCCATTGTTTCGTCTGCTCTTGCAAGGGGTAGTCATTTTCTTTTTGTGGTTTTTTTGAGGGTTTTGCAATAAAAATCGATAAACCACGTAATTTTTTTCCCTTTTTGACGCTTGACTCTTTTTTTGGGTTTGCAAGGGAGCCGCAGAGTAGAATTTTGGAATCTTTGAGCACTCTACGGATTTGAAAAAATTCCAAAAACCTGCAAATGCGAGAATAGCTCTGAAATGATGTATTTTTGCGGTTCCGCTTCCACCAAATTAAACAAGTACAATTCGGGTGCGCGCCGACAAGATTAGGGCGCGCAACCCAAAAAACGACAGCCTATTTTTGCGTGTGTTTTGAGGGTTTTCGCATAACCAAGGACAGGTTTTATACTTAATATACTATTTTTCCATATTTTTATAAGTTCTTAATACTTGTTTATGCTTTAAATTTTCAAATCAACTAGAAGTTCACATAGTTTCGAAAAAATTCTCTGTTTCATTCGAAGCCTTCTTCCTCTTTTTCAATTTGCTCCTTTTTTCCAATTTCTCGCCAATTTTTATGCCAGCTTTTTGACTTTTCCCTTCTCTTTCAGCTGCTTTTAATGAGCAACAAACTTCGTTTCATTCCAGGTAGAACCTATGGCCAAATGGCGCCGGTTACTTAGCATCTACCGGATACGCACCACCACCCTTTTTACGGTATTCTGCTTGCTGGCCGTCGTCTACCTCAAAACTGGGCATGATTCTAAGATAGAGGTAAGCAAAAAGCCCAACGATTAGGCCTTTAAATACACAGTTTTTAACTTCTAAAACGCTCACCACTAACTCCACTTTCAGGAAAACTTCCGGCAGTATGGCCTGGCCGTCCAGCCGGAGCCCAGGATACCGGATTATGCGGCCAATCCGGTAAGCAAAAACGGAAGCGTCAAGGTCATAAAAAACCTTTTATAGTTTTATGAGAAATTTTTAGGAAGAACTGAAAGACGAATTCGTGGCCGCAGTGCTGGTAATCTGCGCCAATCGTCATCAAGCAGTCAAAAATCATCTCGGGCAACTCATAAAGTAAGTCTAAGCCTAAGCCCAGGCCTAAGCTTAAGCTAAGCCTAAACCTAAGCCCAAGCCCAAGCCTAAACCGGGCCCTAAGCCTAGCCCTATGCCTAAGCCTAAGCCTAAGCCTAAGCCTAGGCCGAATCCCAAGCCCAAGGCTAAGCCTAAGCTTAAAACCTCCGTAATCCAGGTACCGCCCCAACCCCAAAAACTTCCCAATCATCATCAGCCAAGACGGGTCGGCAGTGCTAGTCAGGAATGCCATTAAAGAAGTCGCCAGCGAGGAGCGATATATTTTTAATCAAACGGTAAGGAAATACCATCAAAAATTACAATAAAGGCTTCAGCACACACCAAAGGGCAAAAACAACTACCAGAAAATTGCCGAGCACTACAAATGGGCGCTTGATACGGTGTTTTTCGAGCACGGGTACTCGCATGTGATTATTACGGAAGGTGGGTGGATCCTGTAGATCTACAAGAGGGAGAAAGAGGGAGAGAGAGAAAGCGTACCTAATCTTTAAATTTTTATGATTTAGAGGATCTCGACATTGCGCCTGACTTCTTCCTATATTTTGCCGCCACCAAGAAGTTGCTGATGGCGGATAAATCCTTATGGTAAGTTGAGGGGAGCGAGAGAGAAAGAAAAAAAGGGATGGTGAGAGAGTGAGAGGGGAGATAGAGAGAGAGCAACAGTTTGCCTCAAAATCTGAAATTTTTAGGTGCATATCAGCGTGGAATGATAACGGTGGCAGCCAGTTGATTGACAGGAAAAGGCCAGGGTTGCTATGGAGGACCGATTTCTTCCCTGGACTAGGTAAAAATCAAGAATTTTCCTACGAGAGAGAGAGAGCGGTAGAGAGAAAAGCGACGGATTTCCTACATCAAAATTCAGGCTGGATGCTGTCAAGGGAAACGTGGCGGGAGTTGTCACCGGGATTTCCGGACATATTTTGGGATGACTGGATGCGAAGGCCGGACGTCAAGAAGGAAAGGGCTTGCATACGGCCGGAAGTCAGCCGGACTAGCCATAATATGCAGGTGGCCGGGAAGGGAAGCAGCAAGTAAGTAAAGCTAAGGTCTTACTCGGCTTTTTGGATCGATCCAAATCGCTCAAAATTAACATATAGTAGCTTCTAGTTCTTTATTGGGATATCATCAAATAGCGGCTTTTTCAGGGGGCTCTACAAAAAATATCTCGAAGCCATCACACTTCCGGTGGAACCTATCAACTTCCTCAACCTAGACCTAAACTACCTCAAGAAGGAAAACTACGACTTGTGGATGAAGCGGAACTTGGAAGAGGTAAAGGGCCCCTACGTGCCCTTTGCTGTTAACAATATCATTAAGTGGTGATACGTTAGATAGTTTTTCCTTTGACTCCATTAACAGTTGGATAATCTTATTACCTACTTCATTTAATAAATACTTCCTCTTTCTAGCTATTAGGAGTGCTCTTACTTGTTTGTTGGAGTAAGACATTTCATCTATCTATTAAGATTTTTAATAATACATGTATTTTGCCTATTGTAGTTATTCTGAAAATTTTACGACAATTTTAATGTCTACCTCCGCGTTGTATAATTTGCCCTACGATTTCAGGCAAAGCCAATCTCCCGAGAAGAGCTCATCGCTGGGAAACTAGACCCTCAAAACGCCTACAGATCCACTTTCTCAAACGCGCGTCACTATACCGACGTTGCGATGAAGTATTCGGTGATGTATGACCTAAGAGTAAGTTATTTGCGTTAGCGAATATCCAAAATTTAGTCCGGAATGCCCAGAACAGCCTACCAGGGGATCGTAACTTTCCTAGTGAATGGCGCTCGGGTCTACTTCCACTCGGATTTGATACAATTGGATCAATTTGGAAATCAGGTAACTCAAAAAGAGAGATCGTTAGGGAGAGAGTGAGAGAGAGAGAGACAGAGAGAGAGACAGAGCGAGAGAAATAAATACAAATCCACGATTTTCAGACTCATACTCAGGTCTACAACCCCGACTGGGAGCACCAGGGTCGATATCTGGAATTTGCTCGGCAATACTGCGTTACAAAGTGGGTTTTAAAGCCTATGTATACCTTAATTGTGCTAAGACATACATCAAAACATTTCTAAGTCAATGAATTTTGTTAAAAAAGCAAAATTAACCTGTCATTTTTCAGATGGAAAGGAAAATGCGACCCAGCCGACCCGGAAATGGCCGCTTGGATCCAAAAACGACGTATCAAACTTCAAAACTGGGGAAAAATGATCTTAATATAACTTACCCTAATTTTCTCCGCATTTTTCTAGATTTAAAGCTCTTAATTAAAATCACGGTATTCTTCCTTCTTTCGGTTTCTCTCTCGCTTCGGGTGTTCTCCGCCAAAACTTCATGTTGCTCGGAATATCTTAAATTCTATAGCCAATAATATGCCTATTGCCACGTTTTCGATCTCTCTAGGCGTTTCTGAAAACTCTATTGCCTTGGTCGCCCCTATGATATTGTACCCTCCCGAAACTGTGGTATCCCAGCTTACCGGTACTCGCACCAAATCTATGCATACAAAAAGTACGTTTTTCAGTTTTCTTGTCGTTGCATTTCTGTGATAAAGAATTTATGACTTCGTTAAACGACATGGAAACTGACACATTAAGCACGACCTAAGCCTAAGCCTACGCCTAAGCCTAAGCCAAGCCTAAGCCTAAGCCAAGCCTAAGCCTAAGCCTAAGCCTAAGCCTAAGCCTAAGCCTAAGCCTAAGCCTAAGCCTAAGCCTAAGCCTAAGCCTAAGCCAAAGCCTAAGCAATACCTAAGCCTAAGCCAAGCCTACGCCTAAGCCTCAAGCCAAGCCTAGGCCAAAGCCTAAACCGAAGCCCAGAAAACGGCTGCTGCACCTTACATTTCACAAACAGCGTCCCAAGCAACCCGTGTCAACACTAGGAACTCCAAGCATGAGCAACAAGGAGCGATTATGCCGGCTGTGTCAGCTTGTTCGTCCCGATGCCCATTCGGGGATGCCCGATGACACAACGTCTCTGCCGGGTTCAGTTGACACTAATGGGGCTCAACCCGACATGTCGGTTTGGTTCTCAGCCTGGCGCTGGCCACTGGTCAGTACAAGGCTTTTCGCTTGAACTAGGATTTTGAGGTTTTTGGATACGATATCTCTCTTCCTCGGGCTCTCTCCTGCTCTCTCTCTCTCAGGATCACGCTCACTCTCTCTTCCGTTTTGGCCTGGCCCGGATCATTTTAAATGGATGGTAACATACTATGAAAAGAGAAAAAGTTAGGGGGAGAGCGAGAGCGAGAGAGAGAGCGAGAGAGAGAGAGAGAGAGAGCGAGAAAGAGAGAGCGAGAGAGAGAGCGAGAGAGAGAGAGAGAGCGGGAGAAAGAGAGCTAATGCGATCAATCAAATTAATTCAGGAAACCATGATAAACCCACAAAAACTCTGCGGGGCAACTGCTCAGCAGAAATCTCCAGGTCCAATCTCCGTTCCCCGAGCCTCCCCTTCCCCTCATGAGCTCAAGCCTCCTGGGGGCGTCAATGGATTGCTGATGAATTATGAGGCCTAATGGCCGCGAACTTTTAGCGCCTGACTCGAGGTGTCTACTGCAAAGGAACGCCGGGGAGTCGGAGTTTGTAGTTACCTGATGGTTTTCTGTTTTTAGATCTTACAAATATGGCTTTTTTTTGTTCTTTCCACAGTCTCCAATAATTCGTAAAAAATCTCCACATCGCTTTCTTCCTCCAACAAGATGCTCAAAAAGCTTCACGCCCTCACGTTGTTTATTTTATGCCCAGACGCATGGCTCATTTTTTGGGGGGCACCCCCGCCTTAAGGAATTTGTATAAATTAGTTTGTTAGCATTCTCTCTGTCTTTCTCGCTCTATCTCTCGCTATTTGCTCTCTCTCTCTCTCTCTCTCTGTCTGTTTCTCTTTCTCCCTATTACCGTCTTAAAAATTTTTTATCGTTGCTTACGAATAATCATTAACGGGATGGTTACAGATGCAATTTTTGAGAGAAGAGAGCAAGAGGAGCGAGAGACGAGAGGAGAGTCAGGGAGAGAGAGGGAGAGAGGGAGAGACAGAGGGAGTCAGAGAGAGAGAGAGAGATAAAAGTTTCCTTTGAAGCTTTTAGCCAGATTTCTGATTTTATAATCTTTTTAATGCAAAGATTTCCAGGTCATTTTTTACAGTTTTCGATTTGTTTCAATTCAGCGAAAACTCTACTTCCCTGAATTTCCCTCAACAGCTGGTGACACCCAGCAGAGACGGCCAAAAATCCGGAGCACCCTCCTAAGTCGACCTTCAGCCGTCGTGGGAAGTTGATGAAAGCGGCGGGCAGCCCGGAATTTCCCCTTCCGCCCTCAGCAACCCCCATTTGCAGGTGGGTATAGCTATATTGGGTAGTGTTCCGATTTCAGGATGGCATCACGGTAATAATATCTTCGTTATCTCGAACTTCTAGGGTTTTAGGAAGATGCAAAAACTCTCCAGGAAAGTGAGCTTCTCCCCGCTAACGCTGACCAGTAAGCTGAACGATGGGAGGAGCGTGAAACAGGGTTTGTGATCAGAATTTCGTTATTTTTTATATGAATTTTGGGCATAATTTGTTAATTATAATAACTTAGTGCCTTACCGTATCGAAGCCTATGGAAAAGCTAGCAAAGATTCTTTGCAGAACTTGAGGCACTAGTTTGAGAATCAGATGCACACCAAAAAAATGCCCCGATTTTTGAAAAATAGATAAAACTCTATTACGTAAATCATTTAAATAATTTACTGTCGTAATTGAACGTCTTGAAGAGCTAGCAGAGAACATTTCGGAAAGTATTTTGATCCAGTTTTGACCAAAAATATCGAAGCAAAAGTCAAATCGTTCTGTTCTAGGAACTTGGCGAACTAGCACAGAACATTTGGGAAATCATTTTTAGCTTAAAAAATAGGTACAAATGTAATACAATTTTTCAGACTGGGCCAGTCTTATCACTATCTACCTCTGCTGGGCCCTGGTGGCCGTCACGTTCCCATTTTCGCTCTTTTTCTGCATCAAGATCGTCACGGAGTACAAGAGGATGGTAAGCTTCAGATTTATATTTTCTGACGCTTTAATGCCTCTAAAATAATCGACAACGTTTAATAAATAGCATAACAAACATTTCAATTATAACTACATAGAAAGGCGTTTAGGTCGTCTACCGCCTCGGGCGAGTACCAAATCACAAGCCGATGGGGCCAGGAGTGGTGATTTTACTGCCATGTATAGACGATTATAAAACAGTCGATCTTCGGTAAGGGTTTTCTCAAAACAACCTCAAGGTATAGGTTAAGAACAATGTCGTATGATGTGCCTTCCCAGGAGATGCTCACCCGAGACTCGGTTACGGTATCTGTAGATGCTGCAGTGTATTATAGGACGAGGTAAGCCTAAGCCTAAGATTAAGCCCAAACCCAAGCTAAGCCCAAGCCTTGGCATAAGCCTAAGTCTAAGCTTCAGCCTAAGCCAAAGCCTAAGCCTAACCATGAGCCTTAGCCCAAGTTTTGAAAATGCTCTTTTAGCGACCCAGTCGCCAGTATTTCCGCCATCACCGATGCTCACTACTCCACTAGGCAGTTGGCACAGGTATAGATTTCAAAAATTTTCTGTAAAAACCTGAAGTGCAGACTACACTACGCAACTTGCTAGGAACAAGAACACTTTCTGAAATGATGTCAGACCGAGAGGGTGTCGCAACGCAAGCCAAGTTTATTTTGGATGCCGGTAAGTTACTCAGAGTACGTTTTAGCCTAAAGTTACAAACATAAGGTAGGTAGGGTAGCAAAGAAATTTTGGTTTCCATCTTAAAGGGGCTGGGGAGTTCTAGGTTCTACCCCTTCGGTCAGCTAGACCTCGCCAGCTACCTTACACCTCAGAGTGGCTTACAATCAGCTGATTTTTCCGACTCTGTCTAGGGGCTGGTGACCTATCATAGAATTTGTTTTTTACGCATTTCCAAAGTCTAGCCAACAAAAATCGTCGATCAAGGCATTTTCGAGCTCCTCTAATTCAAAGTTTCAGCCACCCATCTCTGGGGCATTACCGTTGAGCGCGTGGAGATCAAGGACATTCGTCTCCCGATGGAACTCTGCCGCTCGATGGCCGCCGAAGCAGAAGCCGTCCGCGAAAGTGATGCCAAATATGTATGCGCGCAAGGGGGAATTGAACGTAAGTTAATAGCAATAGTGAGCCCAAGCCCAAATCTAAACCTAAGCCTAAACCTAATCATAGGCCCAAGCCCAAGCCTAAGCATAAGCCAAGCGTAAGCTTAAACCTAATCCTAGGTCTGTTTTTGCAGGCGTCAATGGCCCTAAAAGCCGCTGCCGACGAGTTGAGCGAGGTCGAGGGTGCTGTACAACTTCGTGTTCTTCATTCGTTAACGAAGGTAGGATTTTCAAAGATTCTCTGCTAGCCTGCATGCTCCCCAAAAGAAAATTCAATATACTTTTTAGATTTCTGCCATCGACAATCACACCGTCATCCTCCCAATCCCAATCGACCTGATCCGGGCCGTCGTGAAAAAGTTTAGTGGCCCGGAAGCGTCGAAAGAATAGTGCCTTTTTCCTCTCTTTTGGATCTAATAAATCTATCTCGATTTTTGGATGTCAAGCCTGCCAATGCCGAAGCCTAAGCCTAAGCCTAAGTCCAAGCCTAAGCCAGGATCTGATTTTTTTCAATTAAGCTATGTTCTACCCAAATAGTCCGCTCTAGCGATGCCCTCCCCCCTATTTCCACATATCAGTCCATGCACACGCGTCTTTTGTAATATTACGCACACTCCCGACGGGGGACTCGCGTGCTGTCTGGGCCACCCTAGGGCACGCCTGCGAACTTTTCTACACCTCGCTGGCATTTTCGTGTCGCTTTTCGCCGCCGCCGGCATAAACAGATGGGCAACAAGTGGCCGGAAGCGACCTCGTGATTTGCCTTTCGCGAGCCACGATTTGCATCGTAATGGCGAGGAAAAATGGGCGCGTGGAAGGAGCTTGGATGTAATGCATTGAAAATACGGACAATCGAAGCTTAGGATCCACACCAATGATTCTGACAATCAAAAAGACTTAAACGAATCTGAAATTGTTCATACTGTTCACACTGATCAGTGATTCAAACTTTTTAAAGCTTTTTTAAGCTAAGCTTTTGTGGATCAAGCTGTTTTAAGCTCGCTGGGCAACAAAATACAGCGTACGCAGTAATCTTTTCGTAGGCATAATCGCATCGAGAGTTGGAATATCGGCATTTTGAGCGTTAGCGCCACGAGTGTCGGCATTTGATCGATGACCTGCCGAATTCATAATTTTCAAAAATTCCAGTTCAAGCCTCCTTGGTCTAAGACTTACACGTGCCTTTAGGAACTACCATCCCGGACCTCGCTGACTCATTCTTTGTCAGCTCGGATTTCCGATCCCGCCGAGGTCACCCGTCTGCCCCCATGACCCCCAGAGCCTGAAAATGAGCGATAGGGCCCAATTTAGCCTCTGCCAGATTTCCCAGAAGCGACGGGACCCATATGACTAATACCCACCTTGGCCCCGATCCCAGGATTGGACCAAACTTCTCCCCCGACAACTCGGACCTTCAGTTCAGCCGAAAAGCCTCAAGTCACTCGTTTCGAGGCACGAGTCTCGACTGTTGCCTCTATCTTTCCCCTTTGGGCTTATCACCGATGATTGACGAGGAGCCAGAGCCGGGGCCCGACCACCGCTGGGAAAATGCGAAGCTAAACGGCAGACTTTTCGTGGGTTTAGCCCATGTCAGCGGGCTGTCTAGAAAAAATTTTGGGCCCCCCTGGCTGCGACCAACTGTGCCGAGAGGAGCGGTTATGAGGGCTCGAACAGTGCAACTAACCGCTCGATGAACGATGAGGAACTGTTTGAACCTGGGAAAAAAGAATCCATTTTGGGTGTTAAGATAAACCCTGATACGGTTAGGTTATCAATTACGATGTATTATTGCCTGAAAAAATGTCGTTTTCCTATTTTTTATTATTAATTATTATTAAACAACGTTTAATCGGGTAAAAGCTATGTTAACTTAGTGAAACAAAAACCTTAAAATGTTCTAAAAACAACCCCGACGAAAATTAAAAAGGTAGACCCACGTAAAAATATTCAGCCCATGATTCCCTATCCATCCGGCACCTTCATTTCAAAAACCAAAAAATTTTGACCCCTGAGTGACTCGAACACCCAACCTTTCGATCTGGAGTCGAACGCGCTACCATTGCGCCAAGGAGTCATGGGGATCTGGGGCGTGGGGAGGCCTTTTGAGGGAATGGCCGGAGCGAGCAGGCGGATCGCTGAGAGACCAGGGGTCCCGGGGGAGGGAAATGACAAATTTTGAGCTCTTTTGCTAGTCGTATCACGCGTGGAATTAGGAAGGTATCGGAATCGAAAAAGTATCCTATTTATTGGACCTTAAAATGTCTTATTTTGTAGATTAATTTTTCTTAAGGTATCCTCACTTTCATGCTGCTTGGAAGGCCAAAACTAAAGCGTTCAGACCAATATTTAAGACCATCCTGGGGTGTAAGTAGGTAGGTATCGGTATTGAGGATAATACCATATCAAGTATCATTTGAAGCATATTTCCAACTTTATGATATGGCATCTTTGATTTCGTGTTGGGTGCGTTTTTGGGAACTACCTTTACTCAACTTAAAGAAACTTGACAACAGTTTCATCATGCTCACATGACTCACCACTCCACATCCTCCCCATCGAGCTCATGCTCATGCAGATTTCCCTGCGGCACAAGTGTCGTTTCTTGGGCCCAGGACTCTCATGGATTACAGCACCCCCATACCGACGAAGAAGGCTTTTGGCAACACATAGCCCGAAAAGCAGGAAAAGGGAGGGAGGAGCCCGCCTCGAGGAGGAGACCGGGAGTGACAGGCTGAGAAAAGTTGGCTGAGGAGCACCACCGGGGGGAGCTCCACTCATTGGCACCTATCTCTTCGCCATCAACTCACCTCGCTCGCCACGATAGCACAACCATCGAAATAACTGATAGTGTTTGGGTTTGGGCTTAGGCTTGGGCTTGGGATTAGGATTGGGCTTAGGTTTAGATTTGGGGTTGTATTGGGCTTAAGTTTAGCTTAGGCTTAGGTTAAGCTGGGGCTTAGGTTTAAGCTTAGGCTGAGGCTTAATTGACTGCTCTGAGCACCGAATTTTGGCGTTTTCTGATTTGCGAGCATCAACTTTCAAACGTCTTCGATTGCTAACTTTCGCTATGACGTTTTTAAAGCTTCTCCTCTTGCTCTTTTTGACCTCGTCCTCAGG
The DNA here is from genome assembly GCA_958295435.1 of Mesorhabditis spiculigera. NCBI lineage: Eukaryota > Metazoa > Nematoda > Chromadorea > Rhabditida > Rhabditidae > Mesorhabditis > Mesorhabditis spiculigera. Next base: position 203,511 of record CATQJA010002634.1, read on the forward strand.
TCGATTTTCCTTCTGAATCCCAAAAGATGAGCTACAACTTCGATCGCCTATTTTTTTTATTGACGACTTCTCTGAGTTTTCTCAGTAGAACGCCTTTTTTCGCCCTCTCGCTCTACTTCGTACTCCTCAGAAAAATTCCTTCCAGGGCGACGAGCCCCCCTTCTTGGAGGATGCGCGAACTAGTCGCGTGTCTGCTGCTCCTGGTGGCGGCCGCCGAGGCCGGTGAGTTTTTGCGTCATTCCCTTTTATTCCTTGTTTCTAACCAACATTAAGTTATAATTTATAATAAAAATTTGGCAGAGCCCGAAATAATGGAAAATTTGGCAATGAAAACTCTCGGGTCAGCAAGCACGGGCGTGGCAGCGTGCAATCAATTTATGAGTTCACAGACAAAGGTCGCGGCTTTCGGCACCCCAGGGTGAATGAGCGAGAGCGAGAGGAAGACAGAAAGAGAGAGCCAGAGAGAGAGCCAGAGAGAGTGAGAGAGAGAGAGCGATAGTGAAATCGAAAAACACAACAAACCTATCAACATGCCCGTTGTTTCAGCCAAATTTTCGGTATCCCGGGGCAAGAACACCACCTCCAAGATCGAGGGGCTATGCGCACGTATGCACAACAACACCGCCCTGGAGGTGAGCGAAAAAAATCTGATAAAATTTATGAAAAAAATGTACAACAAGAACTTCAGCGAAAACAAAAATATTTTTTAGGGTCTTGACCCGAGTGAAATGATGAAGGACACGGCTTACGCTTGCCAGAAGAAGTGCGTCGACATGTGGCCGGCTTGCTCGGCTGGTAGGTGCTTGTGACGCATTAATGAGGGGGTGTTTATTTCGTTTTAGGGGATTTGGTAGTTAACGGTTCATAGCATGATTTGGCGACTTTCCGATGTTGTATCAATCCATTTAAGGGGCCTAGTAAGCGAGAAAATAGAGAAAGATCCATCGGTAGAGGCTTATAAAAAGACCCTATGATTTTTTTCGGCGCTCCTAATCGCCTTAGCGGACTTGAGAAGTTGGAGATAGGACCCCTTCCTTCTACTGGGTGTCGACAACAATTTGATTTGCGCAAATATATTTGGTTCTAAAGATATAGCTTCAGAATGCAGAAAACTAAACAATTTTCAAGCCATTTCGGCATATCAGGCTGCTGTCGACACCTAGGCAGGGGAGGGGGTCGAATTTGGAGTTGTATAGTCCCTTCATGTGATCATTAGCTGTCGGCAGGAAAGCTGTGGAACACTGTACAGTGTATTTTTCATTCTCTTGTAGCTAACGGCACCTAGTCAGGGCAGGGAATGAATTCGAAGTTACTGCATAGAAACGTTGGGAAGTCAACCCCTAGGAACGCTAGGTATCGACAGCTCATTTTTGCACCGTCGCTCAACTGTATTTTGTAGTCTTTCTTAGCTGTCGATACCTAGTCGGAACCAGACGTCGGTTCCAGCACTTCTCGGCCCCTTTAATCACTTCCTCAAACCGACCAGTCATCCCCTCCCCCCCCCCCCTGCTTTTTGGTTACCTAACCCCGGTTGGTCAGTTCCAAGGGCCCCGGCCAACCCTGCACATTCTTTCCGTAGCAAAAGACTTTTGCCAAAAGCCACTCCTGGCCATTTCTCTGGCCGGGTGATCATGACAGATTAGCGATCGGCTCGCGGGCCACTTGGGCCCATTTTTCAGCAGCAAATCTTCCACCAGGGAGGGCCCACCGGGTCCCATTTGTCTCCCACACCTCGTTCGGCTTAATTTATTGGATACGGGAGGAGATTCGGCGAGAAATATAGTGGGGATGGGTGTGGAAACGCACTTATTGGCCAACTAGCGAAATTGTCAAACTCTGTCGGCACCAATCGTCACCCGAACGTATATTTTCAGTGGTCTACTACTACCTGCACAACGACACGAAGCACCACTATTGCTACCTCTTCGAGAAGAACTCCGTGCACGATAAGGTACGGGCTTTTGGACGTTCTTTCCCCTTCTTGACACCGGAGACGGAATCGCCTTACACGAAACATCAAGCTTGAGCGACATTGAGCGAGTCTAGTCGTTCCAGTTGACAAAATGATCAATAGAGAGAGAGAGAGAGAGAGAGAGAGAGAGAGAGAGAGAGAGAGAGAGAGAGCATGAAAGGTGCCGATAATTACTAGATATCTCGCAATAAACTGAACTTGCTGACTACTACCGAAAATCATAGAAAAACTCCAATTTCAGGTCTCCCTCGTCGAGCAAAAGCCGGAGAACAAGAAGGACCTTGTCCGCATGCTTGAACTCGTCGCTGACTGCCACCAGTTTGATGCCCATCCCCCGCTGGCCGAGGATGGCATCGCGAGCAGCACCGACAAGGTCGACCGCAAGAAGAGGCGTGCGTTAAATTACTAAAGAACCTAAAAAGCTATCTTTTAGAAAACGGTGACGAGAAGGACATGAAGACAGCCGGAGACTGGACCGACTGGAGCGAGTGCGAGACTGGTGGGTGAAAAGATCTATGTGGTAAATCGCCAAACTGTCTACCGCTATGTTTCTTGATCTTGAAGAATTTTTAATGGATGAATATGATGAATAAAAATGCCGATTTAGGCCTCGGCCATGCCGTCCGCTCGCAATCCTGCGAATACGGACGCCGCATCGAACGTCGCGGTTGCCCGGCTCGGCAGCCCCCGCAGCGCTACGACCCAAGGCAGTTCCAGCAGCCTGTAGGTTTTCGTCTTTACGCCTTCAAACCCTTTTTTTTTTGTTCCAGTTCGCCCCTCAGCCGCCCGCTGACCCGCGCCAGGACCCGCGCTACCAGCAGGTAGATATCTAAATTACCTGGATTCCCGATTCTTTAGTACGATGAGGAAAATTTCGACGAGCTTTTTGAGGAGGTAGTTCTAGGCTTCGGAAGTACTTCGCTTTTTAAGCACCACCAGGGTTGAAAAGCCGCTTCGCGACTTTTCAACCCTGGCCCCGTCTGACCCCATTTTATTCTTCACTTTGCATACTTGTCCTGAATTCAGATGGCAAAATATGAAAAACCACTTCTTCTGCCGCTTTATATAGTCGCGTCCCCACTTCCGGTCTATACTAATTGTTTTTAACAAAGAAGTTTTCACAAAAACCTTAATTTAATGTCGAAAATCGCTGATTTTGTAAAATCTGATAGGTGTGTGCAGTCATCCCAAGACCATTGCGCACCTAATGACGTATCATACATACTTTAAAATTCATCCCCTATCAAGATATCCTTCGGACAGACAGACGGAAGTGGATGCAAAGTGGCACACACACACACACACACACACACACACACACACACACACCACTATTTTTTTATATATAGTAGGATTTTTGCCACATACTTAAGCTTTTGAAGCTTGCCAAGCTGCTACTCCATCCTTTTTGCTTATCGGCTTTTTAGCAGCAAGCTCAGGCTCAGCCGCCGCGCCCGGACCCGCGTCAAGACCCGCGCCAGGATCCGCGTTACCAGCAGCAGGTGCTTTAGTAATACGCTTTCGTTTTGCTTTAGTTTAAGCTTAGGCTAAGGTTGGGCTTCAGCTTAGGCTTAAGTTTAGGCTCAGGCTTAGGCTTAGGCTCAGGCTTAGGTTAGGCTTAGACTTAGGCTTAGGTTAGGCTTAGGCCCGGCTTGGGCTTAGGCTTAGGCTTAAGCTGAGGCTTAAGTTTAGGCTTTAGTTTAGGCTCAGCTTAGGCTTAGGCTTAGGCTTAGGTTAGGCTTAGGCTTAGGCTTGGGCCTACATGTTAGGCTTACGGTCTGACGCTTACTAAAGAAAGGCTTCAGGTTGAGCAACAGCGCCAACAGCAGCTTCAACAGCAACAGCAAAGGCAGCAGCCGGTGGCTGCGCCACAACCACAGGTTTGACAAGCTTCTTTCCGCTTTTCCTAGCTTTTCCAAGCCTTAGGCTCAGGCTTAGGCCTATGCTTAGCTTGTCAGCTTCGCAAAATCACTAATCTACCGGCTTCAAGATCCCATAAAACCAAAAAAAAACTAAATTTCTTTTTTCAGCTCCCTCCCCAGGACCCTCGTCTCGAGGACCCGCGCTACCTGCAACAGGTTCAATTTTTGAAAATTCCGACCATCTCCGTGCCTCACATTTCCGCTTCAGTACTAATCCGCCTGCCCGGTTTAGCTAGCCGAGCACCAGCGCCGCTTGCAGGAACACCAGCAGCAAGCGCAGCAGGTCGAGTGCTTTTCGAATCTTGGATTTTTCAGGGTGCCCCGCTTGCCGTCAGCCAGAACGTAAGCGTAGCATGTGCAATCCGAAACGCTTTTGCTTATTAATTTCGAAATTAAGCTTATGTTAGGCTTAGGCTGCGGCTTAGGCTTAAACTAAAGTTGTATACCCTCCCGAAAACCCAAAAATTAGGCTCCTGCTGGAGACAACGCCCCGACACTCGTGAAACTCGAAAATGTCGGCCTCCAGGCCCCAAATCCTGAGGTTCATTAAGCGTCCTGCTCAAGGGTTTGAGCTCCACCTCCCTCTGTAGAATTCGTTAAAGCTTTACCCCCCAGCTTCCATACTAATCGATAACCGCTGCTTACCTAACTTTGCTTTTTCAGCAGCAGCAACAGTACGCACAGCAGTACCAGCAGAGGTGAGCTTGGCTTTATCAGCCTCATTAAGAGATTGGCGGGTTTTTCCTCAGTATTTCGAAGCTTTCCAAGCCTGCCTAGCTGCTTAGCAAAGCAAAGCTAAGCTAGTTCTACCTTAAAAGCCAGCAAGCTACGCAAGCAAAGCAAGCCGAACCATTTCCAGGATGAGCGTCATGCGACACCCCGCTCAACCCAACGCGCAGCCCTGCACCGGTGGCCGTTGCAAGCCGAGGGTGCTTTTTCTCGACTTTGTTAGCGAGTCCCCTGGTTACGGTAGCTTACCCATCGTTTAGCAGCAGCCCCCGCCCCCGCCACCACCGCCAGCGCCAGTAACACAGGTGGCTTATCGCGATTAATCGAGTTGTAGTGGCTTTTCTGGTTTTGCTAACTGAAATGCTTTGTACAAAAAAGCTCAAAACACTCCAAAAAGCGTCTTAGCTTCGCAAAAAATACTTGCCGTCAAAAAATCGTATTTTTGTAACGTTTGCTCGGCACCTGACCAGATTTTTATGCGTCTTCACAAGTCCTGAATCGTGCGGCTTTCAGCTTCTTGCTCTCATAGCTTTCATGGCTTGAAAACATACTCTTATTTGCTTAACTTAACAACACCCTAAAATTCTAGGCACCGGTGGCCCAGCCGTATCCAACGCGCTACCGCCCGGCCGCCCCGCCACCACCAGTCTGCAAGGGAGACGGATGCAAGCCGAGGCAACAACTTCAAGGTAGGTCATATAACTTGAATTTACTTACCTAGTTAGTTACCTGATACCTTACTTAACGATGTGCAAAAAAAAATGAAAAAAAGTAGAAATGGGTATGTTCCCTGTGCAAAACACTCCGCTGTTGTTATACGAATTTCGGCGCCCCAACGCGTGTCCGTCGTATCCCCACTCGCCCCCCACCTGGCCCACTCCCTGTGGATACCTTCCCTTCCCCATCCGTTCATAAACTTACCTGGCTGGGGGGTTCCCGTGATCATCAAGACGGGACCCCTATGGCGAGGCTTGGCCATTGCACTTCTCGGCCGGGCTGACCTGTAAGGCAGCTCCGAGTTGGGGTTCGCCTACAGCTAAATTTTTGGGTGAGGGGCTGCGTTCGCGCGGCCCTGAAAAGGATAAGCATGATCTTTTTCCGCTTTTTCGCTGTTTTAGAAGGAGTATATTCCTAATACCCCATTGTGTCATATCACCATTTCCGCTTCAGGCCAATGGCACGACTGGTCAGAGTGGAGCGAGTGCTCGTGCACCTGTGGTGATGGTGTCAAGCAGAGGAGGAGGGAGTGCAACGGAAATAACTGCCAGGTAGCAACGCATTTAGTGGTAAAAACCTTGATATTAGGGCCCCGACACAGAACAAGCCCCGTGCAACATGGGCCCGTGCCAGACGTGGTCCGAGTGGTGCGAGTGGTCTGATTGCAAGGTAGGCTTAAAAAATTTTTCTTGGGAGCCAGTTTTTTAAATGTAATTTAAATGTAATTAGCGGCAGTGTTTCTAAACTGTTTTTGACTGTTGCTAAACGTAAAAACTTTTCATTTATTATAAAATACAAAAATATCGATTTTTCGACCAAAAATGGCCGTTTTCCTGACCAAAATTTCGACTATTTCAAAAATTTTCAACGTTTTTTGATAGTTTTTCTAGTAAAACTATCGTTTTAATTTATTAAAAACATTATGAAAATATTTACTTTTAATTTACAAGGCATTTCTAGATCCATACAAAACCCCCTCGAATCCTCCAATTTTCAGGGATCCTGTGGCCGTGGAGAGCGCACCAGGACCCGCTTCTGCTTCCTGGGCACCAAGCGCTGCGAGGGCAGCGATTTTGAGGTAACACCAAAAGGGAAAAACTCTTAAAGCAAAGCTTCAGATCGAGGTGTGCAACGCCGGCCCGTGCCCCGAGTGGTCCGAGTGGGAGGACTGGTCGACCTGCTCGACGTCGTGCGGTCACGGAATGCAGAATCGCCAGCGCACGTGCCTTGGAGGCACCCATGGAGATCATGCTTGCCCTGGTAGGTTGGGTTCGGGCAGTTGAACATTGGGCTGTATATCGACTCCGCCTTGACTAACAGGGCTGTAAGGTGCACTTGAATGTTCGTTTTAATCTTACAAGCATTTTGGTGCACTTTACAGCACCGTAGGTCATCGGGGCGTCAAAATACAGATTAAAATGGTACCTCCAAATACACCTCCAGGACCTCGCCACGAGGAACGCCCGTGTGACCACGGCCCGTGCTCCACCTGGGCCCCTTGGGAGGAGTGGGGTCAATGCAGCGCATCGTGTGGAGACGGTATGAAGCGGAGGACTCGCGTCTGCCAATACGGAACTGATTGCCAAGGGCCGGCTGAGGTAAATCTGCACTAAACCTTGGACTTATTGTCTCGCATTCTAGGAGACTATGTTCTGCTACGGGCCGCCCTGCTCGTCGTGGACCGACTGGTGCGAGTGGTCGGCTTGCAGGTCAGCAACTTTATTTGATAGCTTCGTACTTGTAAAGACCGGACCACTTACCTTTACTTTAGCCAACGTTGCGGAGCTGGACAACGCTCGCGCACCCGCGCTTGCCTGACATCTTCCGGCCAAGAGTCGACCGATTGCATGGGACCTAGCCACGTTAGTTTTTTGCTAGATCTTCTAAAGCAAAGTGCCTTTTTTCATCCAGATCGCGTAAAGTATAAAGTTTATGATTAGTCACTGCCAAGTATCTTTTTTTCAACGTCTCGATCTCGTAAAGTATCAGCTTTTTTTACGCCTAGACATCGTTAAGTATCTCTTTTTACGTCTAGATCTCGGAAGTATCAGCTTTTTTTACGTCTAGATCTCATAAAGGTTATTACGGTTATTACGGTTATTACGCCGTATCTCGTAAAATATGACTTTTTTCACGTCGATACAGCGCAATGTCTCACCGTTTTCCAAAATCTCACCATCAGAAAGTATCCCGTATTTACCCCTTTTACGTCTAGATTTCGCAATGTATCGACTTTTGAAGCCTAGATCTCGTAATTCTTCGTGTTTTAAAGTTTAGTTCGTGGAAAGTATCGCCTTTTAGCCCTGGCAAAATACCAATTGACGGTTTAGGAAACCGTACTCTGCAACGAGGGCGAGTGCTGCAACTGGTCCGACTGGTGTCCGTGGTCGCAGTGCGACAAGGACTGCGGTACCGGCCAGAACTTCCGCACGCGTGTGTGTCAACGTAATGGGGGTAGGTTTTATAACCATGCTAGAAGCCGTTTATCATTATCAAAAGCTGTACAAATCAACGCTACTTTAGTTAACGACAACACGTGCGAGTGTGTGGGTCCGGACCGGGAGACTCGCGAATGCAACACGCACGTTTGCCAGGTAAGACTATTGTGGTGATTTCGCATTACAAGGAGCCAAGAAATGCCTAATAAGGTAATAGTTTATATTTTAAACGTGTTTATAGCAAAATTTAATTATATTTGAAGCTCAAAACTACCTAAAAACTAGGAAAATGTAAAGTTTTAGCTTTTGAAAGTATTTTAGTCCAACATAATCATTTTGATAAGATTCTTGTCTAGATCGACTCGTTATTAGTATCAGGTCGTATAGATAAATAGATTCTTCTTGGCATTGGCTTTGATAAACTAGACAAAAAAAACCGTTTTTAGCCGCAATGCGCCTGGACGGAGTGGTGCGCCTGGAGCGACTGCTCGACGCAATCGGCCTGCGAGATTGGCAACCAGCTACGGTATTTCTATAAAAGTTACTGTTAGTAACTTATAAAATAGAAAACAGCAATCAATGCCTACTTTTTTCAGCTCCCGCCAATGCGTCGGCGAGCCGGGTTGCCATTGCCTGGGGCTGGCCGAGGAGAGCCAGCAGTGCCGCGGCAACATCCCATGCTCGCCCAAGCCTCCATGCTAATTTTTCTTCAATTTAGAAACAAGCTTTTTTGCTTTCTTTTCTTTCTTGTAACTCTTAAAGGACCCTGCAGTCAAGGTAAAACCCAGCAAAATTTTTGTCTAATAGCTGCGCCTAGCAGCTCGAGCTGAGAGACCATCTGGGCATTGATGAGGGCATCAAACTCATACAATGCCGCTCAAAGCTTGGGTTGATTAGGTTTAGGATTAGGCTTGGGCTGAGGTTTGAACGCGTTTTAGGGTAAACACCTTGACTTCAGCGCTCTTTCAGAAGGCAATAATTTTCCGCTTTTTGCTAGTCCACGCTAATCTAGTCATTTTACGAGAAAAGCCGGCGTACGATGCCTTGTATAACTTATGCAGACTTTTGAGACAAATTCTCCTCAGGTGATGCGGTTTCTGACGTTACGCGCTTAGGTTCTGCCTTTTACGTCAAGGTAACCTCTCGTTACTACAAAGCCCCGCACGTCCCACCTGGCGTCGCTTTTGGCTCGGCGACAGCGTGTCGGGCTCTGTTATTTCGAGAGGTTTTCTTGGCTAAAAAGCGTGAAATTTACGTGCGTATCCTCGCTATCCAAATCCACCCATTACACCGTATGCGATAATTTTGCGGCCGAAACTCGCTCGCTGTGGCGGGGGTTGCAGCGACGAGTTTCGACAAATTGTGGCCCGCCAACGAGATTGGCGTCCTTTTGGCGGGCCGGAGAGCATTACCGGGCTCCCTTTTTTCATGTCACCTCTTATTTTTGTATACTTTTCGAAACTGCCATTATTATTTTTTGTCATTACCATTTATGTCGTATTATGCCTCTTTTTGAATTGTCACACTAGCACCACCACCACTTGTGTCCACTGACGCACCCACCAACATCGGGTGTGTCGTGTATTTGAAATGCCATCGTCGAATACACTTTTCCCCTAAAAAACTTGGTTTCTGCACGAAAAAACACGCTCTAAAAATAGGTACTGTTCTCTTAACGGGGGGTGTATAAACGAAACCTACCTCGAAAATCTTAGCGTTTTCTAGCGCTTCATAACGTTTTTAATAGTTTTTGAGTACTAAAAAAATGGCACATACTTTTTCGAAAGTTTTGCTGACTGAAAATTGTGACATCTTCATACATTTTTCACAAAAATGAAGGGATTTTTAACTTTTGTACACATACTTATATCTTGTTAATGGTTTCAGTTTTTTATGATTTTTCTAGACTTAAAAAATGCAGAAAAATCCGACGAACAGTTTATTAACGACCAGAAAACAAAAGACACAAACATAGGGTTATGACAAGGAACATGATTAGCGAACGGCTACGTTACAATACGGTTGGTACAACACAGGTACGTAACTTAAAAGATCAATTTGAGGTTTATCTTAGCATGATTTTGGCAGCGCTTTTCTACCTTCATCCACAGCGGCGACCCTGGTGCAGATACTGCTGGCGCTCCTGGACGAAATCCTGACGCATCCGGTGGCAAAACGCGACCTGAATTTGAGATTAATGGACGCTATATACCCATTCAATAATGTATTTTTTATACTTGTTATTACCGTTATATGCTCGTAGTAATGGGTGTTATTTAGGTAAATTGACTCACCCTGCACTGCGGTGCCCAGCAATTGCGCGCGTGTTGCCCCGAGATGAGGATGAAGTCGCCGCAGATGGTGCAGTTGTTATGGCCAACAGCGTAGCAGTATTTCTGTAATAAAAAGCTCGTGATACCGATTTTTAAATGATCATTGCTAACTTTAACTATATTTATGACATTTTTAACTAGTAAACCGAAAGCTTGCCCTGCAGTGGACGAAGACCGCCTTCAAGATGTGACAATCCATGACCCGACAATCGGGGTTCAGGCAGCTTCCGGCGTGGCTGAAGGCGACCAGCGCGGTGTTGAGCGTCTAAATTTGCAATAGTTTTGCATTTCTTTATTATCTTTTTCCTTGTTATTTTTGATTCAACATTGCCATATCCAAATTACTAAAAATTTAGCAGAAACCTAATTTTTATATCGAAAATACCCAATTTATAACGATTTGAACGGTGAATGTGGCGCTTTCGCGTTATCGGGGAGGATGACTTACTGTACGCATTATTGTTAGGAACCATTTTTCCGATAAACTTTGAGTTTATTTTTGATTTCTTAGAATAAAACAATAATACGATTTTTACTTATAGTCAAATCGACTTACCCGATCCGTTATATCCGCAGCAGCATCATCAACAACACCCGAACCTGAACCATGGCCGGCCATCGAACCGCCGGATGATGGATTCGTCTGATGTAAATGACAGTGGCCACGCACCGTTTTCCCGCCCGTTTGACCCACTTTTTTATCAGAATCGGTGACCCGGATGCACCAATAGAAAAATTGATCATCTTTATGCACTTACTCACGGTTATCGGATGCGCCAGATGTCTTTTTTCCCGAAAACATCTGCCGATGTGTTTCGATTTTCCGATATCGCGGAAAAACTTTGAAGTTTGTCGCCCTCAATCAGTGCTGTCAATTCGTGAACTCACAGCTTTCGGTATCCCACCTTATATAATTTTGGAGTGTATCTCTGTGTGTGTGTGTGTGTGGATGTCACTTTGAAGCCCCGATTGAAGGGGCATCCCCTGGATAAAATGCGCTAATTCTTCGTCACCCGGGGGAATCGACCTTCCTCTTTCCGATGGCGTTTTCAGAATTGCGATAAAATACAAGCTTACAAAGTTAAAGCGTTTTTATTGATTTTTGGGGGTACTTTGCATAATCTGAAAAATTACAAATTTCCTCATTCTTGCAATTTGCACGCGCGTGTGGTCGGTGGAGGAAGGGGTCCGAAGGACCCGAGCTATCGGAAAGTCAAATTTTTCATGCAAAGGCCCACTTCCAGCGCCCAAGGCCCGCGAAGCGGGTTTTGGGCGCTGGTTCTACAATAAAATCAGGTTCTTTGTAGAATTTAGTTTACTGAACCTTCAACTTTTTAGTTTCTTTTTAAAAACCTTGAATTCGGCATTAAAAAGGCCATTCTGAGTAGTAGTAACGCGTTTCCACTCACTATTACATTCTAATAACAAAATTAAAACCGATTTTTGAAAAACACCGTGGTTCCTGTACCTTTTTATTTCTTGCCGGTTGACATCTGCCTTTTTGTGAGTTCCCGGCTTGTATAGGTCGTGCAACACCTTGAGTTCTAACTGTATGACTTGGCTATTGATTGAATTGCATTTTTTTTATTCATAAAATTCAAACCTAAGCCCTAGTTTTGAAAAAATCCTAGTGTACTGTAATTTTAAATTATTTTACGCTTTGAAATTTGCTTGTTTTTCTGAAATTCCGGCTTTTACAAGTCCTGCAACACTTTAGGTTCAAGTTGTATGTCTCGACTATCGATAAAATTGCTGTTTGTAACTCATAAAATTAATTTTATTAGTGAAATTAGTGAAAAGCTTCCGTTTTTGTCCAAAGCACAACTGAGCGAACCTGGGAAGCGTTCCGTCGCACTACACTTCACACCCCGCACCCGTGCTCTTGCCACAATTTGGCGTACCCGATTGATCCACGACGTTTTGAAAATTAGTAACGAGTTTTGATGAAAAAATTATTTCTTTTTTTAGAGTTGTCTCTTTATGAGGATAAAGTAGATAATGGGAAAGGTTTTTTTGCAGGTAAGCCATGCCTTCATTCTTGCCAGATAACCTCTTGGCGCTCTTCGTGGCCCGGCCACCTTTTCCGTATTTGTAAGTTTTGTAGATCTACTTTTTATTTTGAGGTTATGTTTGTTTATTCTTTGTCTTTAGGCCACCGCCCGATGACCTTCTAGTAGATCGAAATGAGAAGCGACCGAAAATGCAAGGAATGGCGCAGTACGTCCATCTTTTTGAGGTAAGTTGCTAACTTTGCGGAAATAGTATTTCCGGAGCTATTGATGTTTGGGGGGGCATCTTTTTTGGCGGCCTGGGTCTAGGCTTAGGCTTAGCTTTAACTTTGCGTACGCTTGGCTGAGACTTAGCTTATGCCTAGGCTTGGCTTAGGCTTAGGCTTAGCTTAGGCCAACGCTTGGTTTCGGCTTAGCTTAGGCTTAGTGTAGGCTTACATTAGGCTTCGCCTAGCCTTAGCTTAGACTTAGCCTAGAGCTAGCTTAGGATTAGCTTAGACTTGGGCTTAAGCCTAGTCTCGGCTTAGGCTTGGCTTAGGCTGGGCTTGGCTTGGTTAGCTCAGGCTTTGAGACAAGCTTAGGCCGGAAAAAGCCCCTAAAAAAAGATGCCCCCCAAACATCAATAGCTCCGTATTTCCTTAGGACCCCGCCGACACCCCACCGAAGCCGATCGTCGAAACCCAAGCCGAGAAGCGGGCCCGGATTCGCAAGCAAAAGCAAGAGTTGATGTCCTTCAAGCTCGAGCAGGGCATTGCGCTGTGGACGCCGGCGGAGAACGACCGCGCCACTAATGACCCCTACAAAACGCTCTTCGTCTCGCGAATAGTGAGTCGTATTGAATATTCATTTCATTACATTTTTTGCAGAACTATGAAACGTCCGAATCAAAGCTGAAGCGCGAGTTCGAACAATTTGGCCGCATCGAGCGCCTCAACATGGTCTACGACAAGAACGGCAAACCGCGGGGCTACGCCTTTATCGAGTACCGAAACAAAGAGGACATGCACGGTATGTAGCTTTCAATGCCAAGCCGGATATCCAGCCGCTCGACTGAACCTCGCGTAAATTTGGTTCCGTTTTTTCGAATTCCCACTAATTAGTTTTTTTATAGTGGGCGGCCATCCGTTTTCCACTCTCTTTGGCCACATTTGTGCATAGGTTTGTTTATGGCGAGGTTCATGCTTTCCAAACTCAAAATTGGCACTTATTAACCATTTTCGCACTTTGTAAACCATGAACTTTGCTAATAAACGTGTCACGGGCTTGGCGCGTAAGTTTGCGAGAGAACGGGTAAACAGTTTTTGCTTTCTAACCATTCGAAATTTCTTCGTGATGTATGTATCCAAATATACACACGTAAGTTTGCGATTTTGACGCTCCCAAAAACACGAGGTAAGCTTGGTGAGTTTCACAAGCTGAACACGCGCGCTCGGATCCCGGTGTTTCCGGTGATGTAAGTTTGCCTTCGGGTGAGCTGTTTTTTGGGGAAATTCAGTAGCGAAAAGATAGCAAATATTTTTCTGGGTTCTAAATTTTAGCTCCTTTTTATTTTTTAGTCGATCTTGGGGAGTTTTAGTCGATTCTAATAAAATTAGCTACTTTGTAAAGTTCCCGATTCCATTCCCAGCCTCCCCGTAAGTTTCCCGCGGTTAGTTCCGCTTTTCTAAACCTTTTCTAAGCCTAACCTATTTAGCCGCCTATAAAAAGGGTGATGGTATGAAGATTGATGGGCGTCGTGTGGCCGTCGACTACGAGCGGGGCCGAACGCAGAAGAGCTGGCTGCCACGGCGACTCGGCGGAGGCAAAGGGGACACGAGGAAGACCCGCGAGTCGAAGGCCGAACTCTTGTCTCGAAGCGGTCGGTTTGAGGACCGGGACGTCCGATCCGGGAGCGGAGGCCGCCCTTCTTTTGATAGGTGAGAATTTTTTGTTGTTTTTGGTTGTTTCGCAAAATCGTGGAGGTGTAGAAAATTGTAGCCTCAATGAATGAATGAAAAATTGTTGTAGAAAATCATATTTTGCGACGAAATTTCCTGATTTTTTTGAAAGCCACCAAATTTTTTTTATTTCCGGGCCCTACTTCTGCGTTTGAAATAGTCAGTAATTTATCTTTTAGGTACAACGGTGGCGGAGGCGGACGCCGATCCCGCTCTCGCGATCGTGGCGGTGACCGGGGAGGCGACCGTGGCGGAGACCGCGGTGGTGATCGAGGAGGTGACCGAGGTGGAGATCGTGGCGGTGATCGACACGGTAGCTACGGATATGGCGGCGGCGGCTACGGAGGTGGTGGCGGTCGTGGAGGTGGCTACGGCGGCGGTGGCGGCTATGGAGGCGGCGGTCGACACGGAGGGTCAGTGATCAAGAAATTTGAACTTTAGAAGTTTCAGGAAAAATTAGAAATAAGCCTACCAAACCTTAGCGATGTTTTTGCCCGGATTTCAAATTTTCGGCGTTTTTTCAAGATTTTAGCTGTTTTCAAGCTAACTGTTGAATTCGTTGTTATTACTTTGCTGCGCAAATCTGTACCCAAAATATTGGAAAAAATTCTAGGTTTCTGCAGAAACGGGCAAAATTTTCATCCAAATTTAATTTATCAGCGGGTTTCTGAAGTTTTTTGTTTTATCTTTTCTTTGGTCTCTGTTACATTGCTAGACAGAGCTGCGCTCATAGAAAAAAATAGTTGCCCTGATAGTTCAAAAAAAAGATCCGCTTTTGAAAATTGCAATTTTCTCTCAAAAAAAATTGGGCACTTATCAAGTTGGGGGGGGGGGCCACTTTGGTTTTCGACTTTTTGAGTCTTTCTAGGCTAGTTTTTTGTGCTGGTTCCGAATATAACAAAATCAGAGTAGTAAAACACAATAATCTAAACGATTTTAAGATTTAGAGATGCTTACACCCAATTTGAGCCTAAAAATAAGGCTTCGTGCCACCGGGGGCCTAGTCGCTTCGGATGGGTGCGAGCTCGTACAGGGTTTCGAAATCGGGGCGCCCGAGGCGCGCGAAGCGGCCAGGCGCCCCGATTTCGAAAGAGTGGAGCGGCAGCCCATCCGAAGCGACGGCCCGCCTTGCCTGACAAAAACTAGACAAGGCAAGCCCCAAATTGTGCATAAGTACACCTTTATTAATAATTTTTACACTGTTTTTCTGGATAAACCCAACCGTTTCGCATGCTGTTGCGACTCTATTCGCACTAAAGCGTAAAAAACTACCCCAGAAAGAGTCGAAAAACCGATTAAAAAAGTGTCTCCTAACAGGTACCCAAAGTGGCCCCCCCCCCAACTTGATAAGTACCAAAAATTGAAAATTTTGGATTGATAGTTGTTGTAACTCGATGCCCCCCCACAAATTTGTTTATTTTCAGCGACGACCGCGGCGGCCGTGATGATCATCGACGGGACCGCCGTTGATCGATGCCATCCCGCAACATTTCATTCCATTCGACCCCCGCCCACTCTTCTTCAAGCGTCTAATTTATTTTCACCCCCGCCCTCAGCCTCCACTCTCTTCAAAATGTCGAAATATATTCCCCCTTTACGTGCGTTACTTCGCTTTATACGGTCTCTAAAATAAACAACAATTTCTCTCCCGAAACTCATGGGTCTCTCCAAAAAAAGCCACCAATTCTCAAATTCTTTAGCCGTCCTCCACCCGTTGTTGTTCCCGTTCATCCGGATACGTATTGTGTGCCCTGTACTCCATTTTTCGTTGTCGTCTCCTGATAAAAATTATTGAAAATCGCGCTTTATGATGAAAAAAAAGAACAGGCGAATCCCGCGATTATTTTGCGAGAATTTTGACAATTAAAAAAATTGTGAAGACTGGGTAGACAGGCTTTGTGAATAGGTTCACTAGAATATTTTTTTCGTTGATGTATTCTTGCCAGTAATAAGCATTTTTGACGGTGAGAGGTAATGGGGGATGAAATGCGCCCTCAAAGCTAGTTTCGTGTTATAGAAAAAATTCTACTTTACCCTATATGGATAAAATATCGTTTTTTTTTAGCCGAAAACGCACTAACGCCGGAGATATATCGATTCCAACGGAAAAAATGGTCATTTGAAACGCACCCCGAGTTGAATTTTACCCAATCCGAACTGAAAAGTAAGGAAAAGCCCTAAAAGAAAGTAAACGAAAGAGTTACTAACATGGATTATTCAGGCGGTTTTCTGGTGACGGGGCTACAATTTGCAGTGTTTTCCGTATCCTGTTTCCTTTCCTGGCGTTTTCTCGTTATGATCCATTTTTTTAGCCACGAGCGCCTTGGATGGAGGCTTCGACCTCTTCCGAACAGTCGGACGTCGTCTGGTCGCTATGCGAAAAGCTAAGGTAGCTTAATAATAAAATTTCAAAAATATACTTGGATAGGTCTGAAAAGTTGCTGCTGTCCAGCGAGAAGGAGACTGTCGTCCAACTTCACAAACAGATCACGGACCGGCTCGTCGAGCTGGGGACGACCGAGTGGAGCTCGCAGCAGCATCAGGTAGGTTTTCACAGAAGCGCAAAAATTATATTGTTTTAGTTGACCCTGCATCGACTGATCAACTCGCACGAGTCGGTGAAGCCGGAAGCCACCTGCAAGCTGGTCAGCCAAATTTCGGATCTGCCATGGGTTGAGGCTTATCGGAGGTGATTTTTATGTTTTTGCCTTCTTTTTCTCTAAATAAACTCGGGATTGGAGTAGCTTATTTCTGTTATTAGAGTGTTTACTGATACTTTCGTTCAGCTTATTTTCTTGCTCAATATTATGTATTTATATTCTTCTATTTATGTAGTTATTTACGGACATAGATTTTCACCTTATATTGAACTCATTTTGTGTTTTAGGCTTGAACACCATGCCGCAAATTACGAATCGTTGCTGAACCTGCTTTTCAAACACCCGAAAGCCACCGCCGATTTCTTGCTGGCATGTGATGCGTTGACGCCTGTAAGAAATGTTTCCTTTTCCGAACCAGCATTTTTTTTAGGACGACAAAGTGTCGAGCGAGCAGGTGACCTTCGCCGTATACTCGCTCGTCTATAGCAATTCGCTATTCCCCGATGACGAGCGACTAGTGATGGATGTGCTGAAAAATCTGATCGGTTCGTCTTTTCCACTTTTCCCTGAACATCTGATTTTTGTAGATCTACAAGTCGTCCATCACAACGATCCGCGGCTTTTGCTGCGACGTGGGAATTCGGCGTTTCCTCGGCTCTATCGTCTTTTTGCGGAGAAGCTCTTCCCCGCGAAAGTAAGGTTTCCCTTCGAACCCAAAGAACGCTGTTTCAGATATTTCTTACGTCAGCCCTGCACGACGCCGTGATGAACGTGCTGTGCCAAGAGGACATCTACCTCGACATCGACCCGGCCAAGTCGCCGCTCCGCTTCCCCACAGCAGAACGGGCACGGCGTTTTGGTAAATTGCGATAACAACAGCCTGATTTTTTTTTTGCAGGACCCGACCCGCAAAGCCCGCACTATCACAAGAAGGTGGCCCAACACCGGAAGATCATCATCGAAAAGCTCGTGCTGCTCACCCATTCTTTCGTCAAAGGTTTGGTGGTCAAGCTCCAAATTAAATTGCCTCTAGGGATCACCGACTCGCTGGCCTGCTTCCCGGCTTCGCTCACCTGGCTCGTGCAGCAAATGTACCAATCGTTGGTGGCAAACGGCACTTCAGAGCAACAGGTAGAATTTTGTAAATCGTGAATTTTTATTAAGTTGTCGATAATTAGCGCTTCGAAACGTCATTTCGCCGAAATTTAGTTGGGCGAATTTTCATTTTGTCGAGCTGACAATAATAGCGTCACTTTTTTCTCAGTTTCTGTATAAATAAATGATGTTTTTGACATTGGAAATTATGATTTTCGACAAATTAAAATTTTTCTCAATGATTTTCGACAAATTAATTCCGCAATTCTAATTGCGATTTTCAGGAAATATCATAATTTTGATTTCAGGCGTTGCTAATCTGTACGGACCTCGTCGTCACAAATCTCCTCTGCCCCGCTATCACCAACCCGGAAAGCCTCGGCGTGATCAGCGACACACCCATTGGGCACATTGCGAGGTAAATCAGGATCGATTTCCCGAAAACGACTATTTTCAGGTTTAACCTGATGCAAATGGGCCAACTCGTGCAGGTGCTCGCCCTCTCCAAGTATGAACAACCCCAGGCTCACCTCCAACTCTTCACCGCGCAGTTCAAGGACGTAAGAATCCGCTCCAGAATACTATTTTTTCTAAAACTCTGGCTTTTACTCCAAACTCTAAATGTTTAAGAATTCCATTTAAAAATCGATTTAGAGCCAAATCTGCGACATTGTCACGCATCTACTGAACCGTCAACTGCCCAGACTTGAAGCCATGTTCCCGCCGATCGTGTGTGAGTCGAACAGGAACGAGGAGCTCTTCAAGAAGACGCACTTTTTGGGCTCGCTTTTCGAGGTTTGTCGAGGGTTTTTTTGCCAACAAAACATTGAATTTAGGTGAACTGCTTGCTGAATGGCGTCCGCAGTACGGCCGCGGAAAATATGAAGGACGCGGGAAAGCTGAAGAGCATGAAGGTGAGATTTTGTGGAATCGCTAATTTGAATTTTTTTTAGATCTTTGTGAATGTTACAATCAAGAAAATTTCCGTGTTTTTAGGATTACATCAAGCGGATGCCCGCCGCCTTCTCGACCCCGCTGACGAACAACAACACCCCGCATTCACAGGGCGACCCTTCGGAGCGCCGGAATAAAATTCGACAATTCACGGATAAGGTTGGATCATTTTTCCTTGCTACAATTATTATTTCAGAAATACACATTTAAAAGAATAAAACTAAATGTATAGAGGAATAACAATTCGCAATAATGATTTGCTACTATTACTGAGAATACTATTTATTTTATTATTTTTAGGTCCAAACAGCCTTCCGAAACGACGGAGAAGCCCCGCCAAGCCTTGAGATCAACACCCCGGCCGTCGAGCTGCCTCTCGAATATTTTGACATTGTCGTTTTCAGGTAAAAATCGCCGTTTTTTTGCTGAAAAATTTCGGCATAGATTCAACGAGGACGAGAAACTGGGCCTACAACCCGAAGAAAAGTTCATGGAGAAGATCTCGAAAGAGGCGAAACGGCAGAAGATTGCGGGTGGGGACAAGGAGAAGCGGACCCGTTTTTTGGACAACGCCAGCACAAGTTTGTCGATTTTTCGATAAAAAAAACTGAAAATTAGTTGGTTCGGCCGTTTCCGAATCGACCGAGGCGCCGGCGTCCGATATCGAAGACGGCGACGGGGATGGGGACTCGCTGAGCAGCAGCATGGAGCCGCCTCATGAGGACAGGTACGAGACAAAGAAGCTTTTTTGATGGCCTCCTTTAGGCTGTTGATGCTCGACGAGGACGGTGCGTCCACGCTGCCCGACAACGTCTCCGACGTAGGCCCGATGAGCGGCCGGGGGAGCCCGAGTCTCAGCGGACGCGGCACTCCACTCAGCCAGATTGGGCAACCCGATCAGCAAGAGCCGGAAGTGGATGGCCAGGAAAACGAGGCCGAGCTGGCTGCCGCTTCGACGACCGCGGGCGATCGCGATGACCCGGCCCGCCGTGCCCTGCCTCCCCTTCCGGTCACTGTGCGCAAGGAGAACGCCGAGGGGCTCGAGGAGAAATTCGGAAAATTCAGCCTGCCCCCAAACTCGTCCGGTCGTGGTGGTTACAGTACGTTATTTGGCCTAAAGCTATAATTTTTACGTTTGAGGAGACGATCAGCGCTCGTTGCTCTCCGACTCGTGGTCGACCGACGTCGTCGCGTCCGACAACGAGGGCCCGGCCCCACTGCCCCCGCTTCCCCCTGGCGATAATCTGGCTCCTGGAGGACATCGAGCCGGAAGGCATGCCGGGCGGTAAAAAAACATTGAATTGCGGTGAGAAATTTTTTTAGTTCTGGGTCTCTCGGCGGTCAGCCTGGCGGACCGGGAGGCGAAGACCGAAGTGATACGTGGAGCCTCGACGCTGTGGCCAGCGACAGCGAGGCGGACGGGCGGGAACGTGATCGTGAGGTGGATCGTGAGGTCCAGCATAATCAGCAGGTGAGATTTAGAAACTACAATTTTCGCCATGTTTCAAAATTTAATAATCGATGTTTGGCTTGCAGTTATGGTGTTTATACTGCATTATATCTAAGTTTAATTTAGCTACAAGGCAACAACGTTTTGAACAACATCGCCGCCCCGAACGAGGTCCCGGTGGAGAACCTGCTGAACTTGAACCTGGATCCGCCGGCCGAGCCGATGAACGCGCAGGGCCAGGGAGATCGCATGCGACGTCAAAGTAGCGGCAGCTCGTTCCTCTCGCGCTCCGACCTCGATTCGGACGCTGGACTGTGAGTTTTTAGCTTTCCGGGTGTTAACGCTATTCGCGATTTTTCAGGCTCCGTGATGTCGACGACGTTCAGGCGATGCCGCCAGACCAGGCGTCCACCTCGAAGACGCCGCCCGCCCTTCCGCCCAGGCCACCAAATGCGGGGACGCCTACACCTCCTCGAATCCCACCGAGACCCTTAACCCAAGAGCGCCCCTCCTCGTCCGGTGCCACCATCGGCTCCCCAACAACATCCGAACCTGCCGACCAGAAACCCGGCCCCTCCGGAAATTCGCCGTTCTCGGGTGCTGCGCTGCGCGGCAAGAAGACGGCCATTTTTCAAGGCCTCCGGAACGTTGGCGACAAAATTGGAGACAAGATGCGCAAGGGGATGAATGCCACGCCGTTACGACAGGTAACCACCATTTTGCGTAGATTCTAAATGGCGTTTTTCAGTTCCCGCACTCGTCGACGTTCAACGACTTGCTCGGGTCGTTGCCGGGCAGCAGTGATTGGCGCAACGACGCGCAGCGCCGGCGGGGCAGCGAGCCTAAGCTGTCCTGCTCGAGTAGCCAGCCCGTGAATTTGCATAAATGTTAGGGAGTTTCCAAGCATAGTTCGAACATCTGCATGAAATCATTTATGCTTGTTTTTGAGTTATTTCGAAAAATTAAAGGTTTAAAAAGGCTGTATACGGCTACCAATAGGAAAAGACCCCAAAGGAAAAAGAGTTATCAGTGCAATTTTTTTCGAAATTTTGTTTTTGTTCTTTAATGATTTGATCTTAAGAACAAATTTAATAAAAGCGTGAGCCAAAATTATAAGGAAATTGATCGAAAATGATCACCGCCTTTCGAAATTACGAATATCCGGTATTTTTAGTGCCCGATATTGCCCCCGAAGAGATCCTCAGCAAGTACAAATCCCAGCAAAAGCCTTCCGTCGTCTTGGTCGACATCTCGGACCTCCCGGCGGAGCCTGTCGCTGCTCAAAATGCGGTTCAATATCGATTACTTCATTATTTTGCTTTTAGGGGCTTTACTACGACTCGACCAACCTGACACAGTGCCGCGCGTTTGGCGATGCCAAGCGAAAATTGCGACATGTGCTGAGCAATGTCGGCACCCTTCCAGCGCCGGTGCTTTTGTCGAGGAGGTAGTGTTTTTGGCGTAACGATTCACCTGGTTGTAGCTTTAGGGACAACGTTGGGCCGGTGGATGCGCTGTCTGAGCGCCATCAGCTGATGCGCCTCCTCCGCGTGCTGCTCGCCGAAGCCATCAACTCCCGGGAGCAGGTATAGATTGAAAAAATCTCGGGTTTTGGGTTCTTTGGCGTTATCGGGGGGTATTGTAATAGAATTAGAGGAAGTGCTGCTGGAATTGGGGAACACTTTTTTCAGTTAGTTTCAAGCGTTGCGCTTGCTACGATATTCTTACGCTAGCTATTTTTCGGCTTCCGGGGTAAAAATCGGTCTCCGAAAATGCAAGAAGAAACCGTTTCGATTTAGGTCCTCACCGCCCATATCCGCGAGGTGATCCGCGTGCTCGCCTTCTTCGACGATAAGGGCGTTCGGAAGCTGCTCCGTGCCCTGCGCGATGACCACCGGAAGCGGACGTCCTACGTGCTCTACCTCCAGCAGTCACGACTCACGCTGCTACGGTTGCTGTCGCAGATCGACTGCCTCGATCATCGGGTTAAAAAGTGGGCTTAAAAGCTCCAGGTTTTAAAATCGATTTTAGGGGCCGGGAGTTGATCCGCGAGTGCATCGTCGAGGTGCTCGTCCGCTTCTACCTGGACAATCACGACAGCTCGATGAAGCGCCTGCTCCACGACTTCCAGCAACGATCGCTGCAGGACGAGCGCATCGAACTGCTCACGCGGACGCTGAACACGATGCTGGATCGGATGCGCGACAATCTGATGTGGCGTGACGCTTTCCCGGAAATGGTACTTTGGCGTGGTTTACCTTATAGTGTTTACAGCTCGAATTCGCCAACAAAACGGTCGAGCGCCTTTTCTACGCCCGGATCTACAATGTGGCTTTCTACCCGAACTACGAGGCCGACCACTCGAGGGACGAGTGAGTCGATTTCAGCTTTTCCTTGAATTGTTGTGATTCTAGGGTGCTCTGCAAAGCCTTGCAGCGCTTGAGCCGCACCGTCACCCCGGACCATCCGATGCTCCACATCCCGAGGGTGTGTTTTGTGATTTTTGGCGTTATCCTTTTTAGGCGTTTTTTAATGATTTTATTTTTCTATTTTTAGGAGCTCCATGGTGAAGCCCCGTGGCCTTCAGCCCAAGCCGACATCGAGATCATCAACGCGTACAAGAGCCCCAGGGACAAATTACAGGTATAGGATTTTTTAGCTAAAATGTCGTGTATTTCAGTGCGTAGTCCGAGCGTGCAGCACCATCTCGAATCTGATCGCCTTGGCGCCAGGCGCTGGCCCTGCAGCGGCCGATGATCTAACCCCAGTTCTCGTCTATGTTTTGATTCAGGTAATTCAAAATTTTATTTAGTACCTTTTAGTTGTCTTGATTTAGTTACGTGCTTTTTTTGGTGGCACGGGAATAAATTTTTTGTCGAATATTTTCTGTTGTATTGATAGACGGTAAGTTTTTTAATTTTTTCGGCGTAGGCCTAGTGACAACAATTGTAATAAAATTGTTCAATAAAATATAAATAATTTTCCTGAGTGTTTTCAAAGCTTTGATTCCAGATCAAAAGCTATTCTAAAATTTTAAAACGGGTCAAAAATTTAAAGTTTTTTGCCGGTTTTGGCTTTTTCATAGACTTTTAAAGAAAAGTTAAAAATTCTAGAAGTTTTGGAAATTTTCACAATGTATTTTTGGACTTAAGACAACCTAAAAGGTGGTTTTATGCATAAAACCTAAAGATTTTATGGAGGCACGGAATTTTATATAAATGGATTTTAATAAATTTAATGTTCCCAATTTTTCAGGCCAACCCGCAGTCCCTGATGTCCAACGTGCAATACGTGCAAAGCTTCTCCGGGCACGACATGAACGGCTCCGACCTCTACTGGTGGACGCAGTTCACCGCCGCCATCGAATTCATCAAGACCCTTCTGTAATTTTGCTGATAGCGTGAAATTCCTTGCCCTGTATGAATTTTTTACACTAGTTCTGTGCTACCCCGGCTTTTCCCCCAATCCCGCTGTGTATTTCCCCCAATCCCCGTGCTTGATTTCCATTTTTTGCCTACCCCGGTTCCCCAAATGACTATAATCGATATCCCCGGTGTAACGTTTCATAATTTCCGAGCCTTCCATGTTCTGTGTTTATCGCCAATCGGGATCTTTTTTTTACGGTTTGCGTGTTGTTCCTCTCTTTTTCGCTGGTTCATGCTAAAAATCGGTGTTTTTTTTCAAATAAAAGAATTATGGGGAAATGACGTTGCCGGATGAGCACTTTTTTTGTCGGTTTTGACGTTTGCTGCACTTCCCGAAAGAGGTTTTTCGCAAATTCGAGGCGACGCCTACAAGTCATCCGGTCGGCAAGTTTTTCGGCCCTTTTTTGACGTCATCTAAACGCGGGTGGCTGAATTAGTAGAGTAGCATCGGTTTCAAGGTTTGAAAAGGTTAATTCTTAAGGGTTAAATGAGCGCGAAAGTCGCTGACCTCGAGAAACTACCGCGCAAATTACGAAACCGAAGCGGGTGAAAATTTGTGACAATCGGGATATCATTTTGGGTAAGGAACATCTCACTAACACAACGCAAGTGAAAGAACAAAGTAGAGCTGTGACGATGCATTCAGTGTGCCTTCATAAAGACGCCCTCTCACGATTTTTGCCCCGCTCTCTCGAGGGGGCTCCAAAAATTAGTGTATACTCATAATTGTTCGTGTGCACGGAAATCTTTAGTAAAAGGCGAAAGATTTTCTCGGTCAAATGCACACGAACCAGAGGTGAGGAAGGGAGGGAATGGCGGGTAGTTCTGGGACCAGAGAGGTCCAGATGGGGGGCTAGTAGGTCACGGGGCAAGGAACACTCATAGAGCACACAAGCGGTGTAGTAAGGCTGATAAGTGCTCCTAAAACGTTTTTCCTTAAATTTTCTGCTCATTTATGTCAATTTTGCAACAGGTAGCTTCTTAAGGTAACAATAGCACTACCAAATTTTTTTATGCAATTGCGTGTTCTCTTCTCACCACCCCACTGGCCCCCCATCTGGACCTCTCGGATCCCACAAGTACGCGCCCCTCCCTACCGTTCCTTACCTCTGGTTCTTGTGCATTTGTCCGAGAAAATCTTTCGCCTTTTACTAAAGATTTCCGTGCACACGAACAATTATGAGTATACTTTAATTTTTGGAGCCCCCTCGAGAGAGCGGGGCAAAAATCATCGAAACGAAAAATTGCAATACCATACACTTCAGAAAAATTGCTTCTTCGCAGCGCGTATGATGGTTTTGGCGCAACTTTAAGGTATAAGTCGAATTCGTACAGCGCGAGCCCTTGCAAAAGCTTGTAGCTGCGGAGAGCTTGAAAGTGAAAATCATCGTATTTCGTTGAAAGCCAATTTGTAAGGCGGTTACGCTTCGTAGTAATGAAGGGCGAGCATTTGCAGAAAGGTTGTCGTTGCGAAGATCATCAAGAACTAGGGAAATTATACTGTTCCAGTACTTTGGTGCTCTGCAAAAACCGCTCACCTGGAGTCAGAGCAGATGCTAAGTGCGGCGAGCGAAGCGCAGCTTCGGTTTAATTACCCAAATTTGAGGTTAGCATGAACCCCGAGACCTCCACGAGTGTCTCGAACAAATTTTGGAACGCATTTCCTTTGGGAGGTGCACAAATAATGCAAATGTAAGACGACTTCACAAAAATCTTGTATTTGTCTGCGCAGCCCGTATGATCGTTTTGCGCGATAGGTTGATCAAAGCCATACTATTGGAGAGCGAGCTTTGTCGAAGGCTTCTTGCTGCGAGGAGCATCAGTATTTACCGGCATACAATATCTAATATGTAACGGAATAGCTCATTATCGCGTTGCGTTACCGTAAATGAGTTGCGCGTTGTACTATTTTAGGGCGAGCTTTTAAAAGGCTAAACCGAAGAATCAGTTTTCCTACTGTTAGGATGCTACGATGTATATCTCACCCTTCACATGCTCTCGATTGGTGTGAAGAGCCCTCGTGGCTGATTTGTCATCGTAGACGATGCGAGGCGCCAGTAGGTGGAAATTGGATTCTCGCCCCGACGCCTGAATGCTCCCGCGATGGTGGCCCCCGCTGAATTTGGGTGCGCCCCTTCCCGGTGAATTAGGTGGAATTGGGCAAACGCCACGCGCGCCTAGCTTTTAGGGTGCGGCGCGGGATGGGTTTTGCTCGTTCGAGGTTTTTGCGCTTTTTTGCTTAGGTGAAAGCGTAAATATCAAAATTAGTGGACAGGGCAATTTCGATAGGCTTTTTTCGCCTTTTTGCTTGTTTTTTTTGCATTACTCTGCATATTTTATGGTAAATTATATAACGGCAAATAGCTTTTTCGACACATCAAAACTTCAAAAACCCAATTCCAAAAAGTCACAGACGATAAGAAACAGCATGAATTTTCAAAATCCGAATGCTTTAAAAAGCAGAATTTCAAAAAATTACTATTCGCAAGTGATTTTCGAAAAAGTATGCCTTGCTGAAGTGGTCTTGACCAATTTTGCCCTCTCTATCCACTTTTTGACTTTATGAGCCCTTGAATAGTAGTGAAATGACGGCTGGGGACGCCCAGGTAGCCATGGGCAATTTGAAGGGGAAGACGTAATCGGATTTGATGGCTCCCGCGTGGATTCTTTTCGCGCAGATTTGTTGAATTCGCTTCACTACAACACTTAGCTTTTCAAAGTTGGCTTTGAAAATTTTTAGAAAGCTGGCTTTAGAAATATCGCTTAAGATTGGGCTTAGGCTAAGGCTTGGGCTTGGGTTTAAGCTTAGGCCGCGGCTTCGGCTTGGCCTTGGGCTAGGCTTATATTTGGGATTAGGCCTAGGCTTAGTTAGGTTTAGGTTTGGGCTTGGGTTTAGGATTGGGCTTAAGAATCGGCTTCGGTCCTCGATTGGGCTTAAGTCTAGGCTTGGGCTTGAGTTTAGGCTTGGGCTCGGGCTTAGACTTAGGCTTCGCTTGGGCTTAGTCCTGAAAATTATCTTATATCAATAAGGTTTTTGAAAAAATGAGATGAAACACGCGATTTTTGAAACGACTGATCGACAGCATTTCGGCTTTAGAAAATGCAAGGAATGCAGACCCGGAAAATCATAATCCCGATCCCATCCTTTTTCCATCCCCATTCTTATTTTTGTCCCGACCACCCCAAAATAGTTAAAAATAAACGGGGCCACCCACCCACCACAAAGCCTCCAAATGCGCCCCAATTCCGCGGCGGCGACAGCGATAAGCCGTCGGTCATCTGCCGGCGTTCACACGTTCCGCAACGGATTTTCAGCCTTTTTTCGTTGCGGCTTTTCTTTTTGCGTAGTGTGTGGGTGTCTGGCTTAGTTTTGGGAGCTAAATTTACCTTTCAATAAATTCTCGTTTTGTTTTTTTTCAGCTTCACGTATTTTTTTGCAAAAGCATCAATACTAAACGAATATCTACACTTTTCAAGAATTGTATACAAAATCCAGCTTTCCCGATCTTTTTAATACCCTTTTTGTTGTTGACGGGGTAGCCAGCGGCCGGCTCCCCGGCACCAGCTTCCGCCCAATAATCCGGCTGGTTCTTGTAATGTCCCAAAACCCCTGCACTACTCGCCACGCACCATCGAGATACGCTTGACACCTTTTTATAGAATTTTTAGTGTTAGAAGCTAAAAAACTTGAGAAGAAACCTAAGTCTAAGCCTAAGCCAAAGCCAAAGCCTAAGCTTAAGCCGAAGCCTAGACATAACCTAGGCTTAAGCCTTACCCTAAGCCTAAGCCTAGACGTGAGCCTAGGCATAAGCCTAAGTCAGACTTAGGCGTCGGCTTGGGCCGGAGCTTCGTCTGAGACTTATTCCTAAGCCATCTTCTAGATCGCTTATATTTGTTATCATCCCAAGTCTGTTGTTTGATTGTGTGCACAGGCTCGATCCACTGCATCCCCTCAAAAAGACGATCCCCGGGATCTTCCCCTCGATTGGCACTCAATAGCCCGAGTCCCCCTCCAGAATCGCTTCTTTTTCCCGGGGCTCTTTGCTATTTTTTGCCTGTGCTAACTCCCGGGGGCCGACAACCACTTGGCGGCCCATAAATTCGGCGCAACCACCCGGGAAAAAGGGCAAACAGCGGCTGAGCCGAGTCAGCGCTCATAGTTTCGCCCATTCTGCACTGATAAATGGGATGGCTGTCAATCGGACCGGGGCTGTAATTGCCCATAACAATTTGACAGCAGGGGGTGGAAGTTTTTGGAAAGTTTTTATTGCCACGGTGAAAGTTTTGCACTCTAGGTATCTTGGAAAAGGACGCCTGCGCCGCCGGAATCCTAAAGCGCTTTGCTGTTAGGCCTAAGCCTAAGCCTAAGCCTAAGCCTAAGCCTAAGCCTAAGCTTAACCTAAGCCGAAGCCTAAGTCCAGGATAACTTAGACTTTCGGGTAAGTTCACAGCTGATGACCGTCCCCTCACCATTCTAGTGCGCCAAAACTTGCCCGCCGACAAACTTTGGCCAGATCAAGGTGACCGACACATTTATGCAAATTAACCGTTTTGACGCGCCGATTAGCAAGTGTGCGTTCTCACGGTGCCCCTCCGGGCCGGCCTTTGAAGTGACCAACGAGGACGATAAGGTCAAGAGATGCAGAGAGAGAGAGAGAGAGAGAGAGAGAGAGAGGGAGAGAGGAGCGAGAGAGTGTGAGAGAGAAAGCACGAGAGCCAATCGGCATTCTATGCCTGTAGCCCATTCCCGGAATACGGGGCACACTTTTGACCCCGGCGGCCTGGCAGGGCATTCTGGCTATTTGGGCAAACAAGCACCAACCCATATTATGGGGTCAAATCTGCGCTCGGTTCCGGCTACGGGATGCACCAATTTACGGTCGCACGTACCGGTTTTTTCCTGGTAATTTCAGCCTCTAATTTCAGCGAATTTTTTGAGTATATTCTTGACTTTCCACAACTTTCTCTTTCGCCCCTCAAGGCCCAGGCATTCCTTAACAGTTCTCTCTCCTCTCTCTATCTCCCTATCTCTCTCGCTCTCTCTCTCTCTCTCTCTCTTTCTGTCTCTCTCTCCATCCCCCGCATAACTACTTATTAAGGGTCTCGCGTTTGTATGTGCAACAGCATGCCATTGGTGAGGGTGGATGGGGGTGGTGGCGGAGGTTGTCCATTTGTGGTCTTGCCGCCAGCCTCTCGTCTCTTGGGTGGTCCATTGTTGTCTTTCTCGACTGTTAGGCGGCGCTCAGGCATGCATGGCTTTTAGGGGAAGGCAGCGCTGCCCAATTCACTCTCTCACTTTGGTGGCTCCTCAATTTCTAAAGTGCCCATCTCGATTCAGGGGAATGGGCTATCATTATTTTGTATAGAACATGACTTTTTGAATTTTCGAGGCTCTTTCTTCTCTTTTCTCTCAATTCCCTCCATTTTCTGGCTCTTCGGAAAAGAATGGAAAGGATGCCTTAAAAGGGTAAGTACGGCTTCATAAGCCTAGGCCAAGCCTAGGCCTAAGCCTAAGCCTCAGCCTGAGCCTCAGCCTAAGCCTAAGCCTAAGCCTAAGCCTAAGCCTAAGCCTAAGCCCAGGTCTAACCTACGCCTAAGCCTAAGCCTGAGCCTAAGCTACAACTACCACTCCAAACATCATGAATTGAGCTTCCCAACCCCAACTCAACTCTGGACTCATTATCAGCGGGGTACTAGCGTTGTTTTTGGTCGTCCATTGGCACTCATCGTACAGTGGAACCGGACGCGGCGCAATGGGGTCAGCACACGCCACCCCCTAACGGCTAGAAGAAGTCCGAAGTAGTAGATGCTAGGGGCGGTTTTATTGGGCGAACAAGACTAGCTGCAGGAAGCCCAAGCACAAGCCTAAGCCTCAGCCTAAGCCTAAGTCTATACCCATCTAGGCTTAAGCTAAGTAAGTCCAAGATTAAACCAACCTAAGCCTAAGCCTAGGTCTAAGCATAAGCTAAGCTTAAGCCCAAGCGAAACCTAGGCCTAAGCGAAGCCCAAGCATCACCCTAAGGCTAAGCATACGCTTATGCCTAAGCCAACGCTTAAGCCTAGGCCTAGCCGAAGCATAGCCTAAGCCTAGGCCTAAGCCTAAGCCTATGCCTATGCCTATTGCCTTTCCAATTGTTGCCTCCTTCCGGTGCTATTACTAACCCCGATTTGCGGGAGATTCAAATCCAACCCTCTTCTTCCTCCTTCCTGTCCCCCTCCTTATTTGATGGCCTCTTTTTCGGCTTGGCCTTGGTTGTGGTGTCCCCCCTTGTTTCTCTTCTTTTGGCTTGCAGCGTGCGAAGTGGCTGATTTGTGGCCGACCCCCTTGCCGGAACACACGAGCACCACCAGTTCGGGCTCCCCCCTTGGGGAACGCGGCAGAATGATTGCTTGTTGTTGTTTTCCCCTTCGGCTTTAGTTGGGGCTGGATGTGGCTGGATTTAGGGATTAGGTTAGAGGCTTTAAAGGTGCAGGGACATCAAAACTTCTGCGCTGAGAACTAGGCCAGTGGTTTTTTTTTGCTTATGAAGCGGTAACGAAGTTCAATCTGGTCAAAACTGTTCGTTTTAAGGTTGAAAAAAAGTGGGTTTTTTTTGCCGTCCTACCAAGAAAAAAAGTGGTGTTTTTCTGGCGTTCCAAACAAAGACATCCTTCCCGCCGCAGCCGGACGCTAATGACCCTAATGACCTTGCCGTCCCCGGCTACCACTACTAATTTGCCTCTTTTGGACCCGATGGTTGGGCATAAAAAAGTATTGCACCAAGTTTCCGCCGTTACTTCTGCACTGCTTACAAGAGTTGCTCCGCTACTGATAGGTTGATGGCTCACAATCAGAGAATATTCTCTCAGGATTTCCGTACGCATCCGGCTCAACCTTGTCAGTTCCAAACTCTTTGAATACGATATTCAGTCGTTCATCGTTAATTTTTCCAATTTTCAAGTTTCTGAAATTTTAAGTTAGAGGCTCATGCGAAAGAAAAAATTTGTCTGAATACGTTGGCGATATTTATTTTTTGGAAAATGAACCGGAAAGATCAAAATACCCGAGCTCGAAGTTTGAGGCCTTTAACTAAAGGACCACTTTAAAAGTGTCTTATCTCGAGTAGTAAATATCAGTGGCAAATTTGGCAGCGAGGTGATGATTAGCCTGGTCGATTCTTTGGTGTGAAAATTTTCGGTCAATTCTGGGTTTCGAATGGGTTTCTGAAAGATCGGTCCTAGTCGGCGTACATCCGGGCTTTTGGCTTCTGAAGCCCTTTAGACGCAATATTGGAGCGCCAAGGTCAAGACGGGTAAAGGCCCATATCGTCATTAGTGCATCTAAACCGCCCATTTTTCTTCATGTTTGATGAACTTCCGGTCGATCCGCACCTTTTCACCTCCTGCAAACCATCCTCGTCGCCCCATTCCATTCGCTATCATTACCTAGCCCCCCGAGGTCCCCCATCTGGCCCCCACAATCGTTTCACCACTCTTTGACCTTGGCCGCCGGACGTGAGGGCATCTGGACAAAATTTTGTTGGATATGGGAAATCTGCCCGAATGGGGGTAGTGGGGGGTATCTGGTGCGTCTGGTCGGTAGTCGATTGGATGGAGGAGGATGGACAGGTGCACTTGGCCTCTTCAGCCTACCCCAAAAAAGACACACCGCCTTTTCGGACAATTGGACAGTCCCCCCATTGGGTGACCAGCCTGTGCCCACCATCCCCGAAACAGATCGTGTTACAACGATGGCACGCAGCTTCACGTTTTTCGGAGCTTGTTTTGCATAATGGACTTTTTTTTGCTCGTAAGTGTCATCAGTTGAATGTATTTTCACTTTTTTCGCGATCTCTCGTGATTTATCGAGCTCTCTAGTTCGCAAACAACTTTTCCCCAAACCTGTTTTGCATATTGGAGCTTTTGGTGTCCGAAAGGTACTCTACTCCTGGCATATTTTTAGGCACCAAATCATCATAGTTTCAACGATACAAATTGTCTCTCCCTCTCTCTCTCTCTCTCTCTCTCTCTCTTTCTCTCTATCCCTTCCTCTCTGTCTCTCTCGCTCCCTCGCTCTTTCTCTCCCTCTAACGCTCCCCCTCTCTCTTTCCCTCTCTCGCTCTCTCTGTCTCTCATGCTCATTCTCACGTTGTCGGAACCAAATCTTTATAGTTCATAAAGCTGCAACCTACCGCCACCCAAATCATACCTCTGCCGAAAAAAACCAAAATCCATCTCCTCCGAACCCTCAATCTCCCGAACCCACAAACCAATAGGTCTCATACCCCTCGACCGGTCTGTTTTGTGAGTAATCTCCATCTTTGAGGGGGTATACGTGCTTCTCCGTTCACTATACCCCATCCAGCCATTCATTCGGGCCTTGAGGGCATCTTTTTGCCCGAAGCGCGGACTATGAGTGCCCCCGGACCCGTACGCGCGCTCGCGGGGTATCCGGGTTTCCCGCTAGCCCCGCCCAGTTTTTGGGGTGTGTGTAGAGATTGTGGCACATCTAGCCCCACCCCCTCTAGTGGGACCTCTTCCTCCTCTTCCACACCCCTCTGGGGGGCTGCAATAAACATGATTTATCGAAACGACTATTAGTAGGGAGGGGAATATTGTTGCTGCGTGTACGATTTTTGCCCTTTAAGGCCTATTTTTTGCCTGGCATTACTGCGCCTTTAAAGGGTTTGAGAAGCGGGGTCGCCCCCTATTCAAACCCTTGGAGTCGATTTTTAACCAGTTTTTTCTCGATAAATCCTTTAATTTGATTTAATGCTCTCTTAAAGGCACTGGGAAGCCGCGGAATCGACTTCCTGGAATTAACCAGGTCTAGACAGTTACGCGAAACACCAAAATACGCAAAAAATCGTGCATTGACACGGGTTTCGTCATGTCAAGCCTGAGCCTAAGCTAAGCCTAAGCGATGCCTAAGCTAAGCCTAAGTCCAAGCCCACGCTTCGCCTGATGCAAAGCCTAAGCTTAGCCTGATCCTAAGCTTAAGCCTACGCCTACCAAAAGCTAATCTCTTCACTTCCAAAAGTGCAAACGGTTAAGCCGAACAGTGTTTGCCACCTAGTCACCTAGTCACCACTATTCGGGCCTTTTCTGTGGTCCACCCAGCCGTTTTGGGCCACACAGGGTCGAGAAACGTCAAATAGAGTGGCTCCTTCTCGCTTCTACACACCCACCCGACCCCCAACGCAGCGCAGACAAAAACCGGTGCGCACACATAAGCGGAAGGCGGCCGAGGGGTGGCCCACTGGACCCGAAAACTAGCATGCAAAAGCTGCTGGTTGACCAGCTGAGCATTTTTCGGGAGCCAATTGGAGCGCTTTGTAGCTGAATGGGTTGCGGCAATTTTTTCTTTTAATTATCCCCCAAATTTTAGCCCGACTCCTTTCTGCTCCCTCCTCATCACCCCGTTGATTTGTTGTCATTCCAGCTGTCCGGGCTTTTGCTCTGCCCGATCTCCCAGCCCCCCGGAATTGACCCGCGAAAAAACAATTTTCCCCCATCGGGCTATCTGGGCCCTGGGCCTCGGGGTCAATTGAATTTTTTGGTGGCCAGCCTGAAAAAAATTGGGTGTAGCTCCACGTTACAACTGCTTACGGATTCTACGCTGTATTTTGGCTAACCAATAAGCGAAGGCCTAGTCAAAGCCTAAGCCTAAGTCAAAGCCTGAGCCTGAGTCTAAGCCAAAACCTAAGCGTAAGCTTAAGCTTAAGCCCAAGCCTAAGCCTAGCCTGAGCCAAAACTTAAGCGTAAGTCTAATCCTAGGCATAAGGCCAAGCGTGGGCCCAAGCCTAAACCCAAGCCTAAGCCTACGCCTAAGCCAACCGTCTGGGCTTTCTTACGCTTTTGCATTACTTCTTTGTTCACCTCCCATTCCCCTCCCCTCCTTCGTAAACTCATATTTTGCCCCCGAATTTTATGGGTGACAGTCGATCTGGGCCGTTTGCCTAGGATTCGCTGGCCCCAGCCGGAACACCCGAACAAAGCCCATTTTTCTTGGGAGCGTATCTTAGCGGACCGGGGAACGATAGCTAGGGTCATCTCCAGAAAACGAGAGCTCTAGATTTACAAAGAAACCGGGTTTTTATGCCAAAAACGAAAAGAAGTTTTTGCATGATTTTTTCGCCTGTTCGGGGACCCGAATCAGAGCCACATAACAAATGAGGACGTTGAGTAATGTAGTGAACCTAAAAAATAACAGGATTTTCATGTTAAAAAGATTATTTTGGTCCATTCCCGATTTCCGGTTTGTTTTTGTCTCTTTCATTCGGAAACCCATAAATCCAGGTTGTCCCCGGGTTTTCTCAATTATCTGGATCCTATCAAACAACAAATCTCAGCAAAATCCCCGCCCTGCCGGCTAGACACCACCGGCACGCTTTGGAGGTCATTGTTAAAAAGCGTTTGGTGCGTATGTGGATCTCAAGGTTTCAGGCTCTTTTAGTGGCCGAAGCCTAATCATTAGCCTATGCCCAAGCCCAAGCCCAAGCCTTAAGACCGAAACCCTAGCCGATCTCGTCCCCCCTAAATCCACACCTTTCCGTGCCAAGACCCTTACGAGCGGGGCAAACCCTACTAGCAAAAAGCCGCTAGGTGATCGTAAAATTACGACGGATGTGTTAGAGGTGAGTGAGAGGGAGAGAGAGCGAGAAAGACCGTTGAAAGGCAGCCGCGTCCGTTCCCGCCCGGCCCGCCCGATGGAAGCGGCGTCTCCGTTTTGCGCCTTTTTCCGTTCTGTTCGGCTCTTCGGAACGGACATTCAAATCACGTCGTTTCACGCAGACGTGTGGTTGAGAGGCGGATGGGGAGACCTTGAAATTTGGAGCGAGGCGTAGTGTAATGACGTGTATAGTAAAAAGCTCAATTTGAAGGCTTACGCATTAATGAGAGGTGCCTTCATTCGTTCCCTCGCTTTCTCTCTCCCTCTCTCTCCATCTCTCTCTCATTCTCTCTCTCTCGCTCTCTCTCTCTCTCTTTCTATTAAATTTTTCCCTAATAACCTCTCCTAGCTGGTCCCCATTTTCATGACATATCTTGCAAATGTTTCTATTCTACAACCGTACGAGATCCAGTTTTACCTTTTTCTCCTGCTCCTCCTGCTCCCGAGCAAGGCTGGGCTCTGGAAGCCCATTAGCCTATCCCGGGCCGTTTATCAATTTCTCCCCCACTCGCTCTGCCCCCAACCTTTCACCCCCCCATTCATAGCCCAATCCAGATGCATTATATCAAAATGTTCGGCGATTTCGCTTGATTGAAATTGAGATTTGCAGAGATAGGAATTTAAAGGGGATTTGCTAGTCTGCCTTTTAGGGTTTTTTGAACGATTCCTCAATGATAACAGCTTGGTTTTGTGGAAGGGGTATTTCCTTTAAAGATCATAAGTCTTCTCTAAAAATTGTTTGCAGGATATTCCTGACGGACCTCTGCTCGCTGTCCTATCCTTTTTCAGGGTTATTCCTCAAGAATCTCGGCTAGCTTGCCCAGCGTCTGTTTTTATTATGGGTTAGTTGCATTCCTCAATTCTCTCGGCTGGCTGACTCCGGCTTCTACCGCAAAAAGGCAATTTAGCATGATTTCTACACAGCATGCAAAGTTTCCGTAAAAATCCATTCCTCCAGCATCTCTGCTAGTTGTCTTCACTCAATTTTCCTTCTGCTCGCTTGCTCGAGAATTTTGAGCAACTTGACGTGTAATCCAAGTAGCTGTTTTCTTTCGGCAAAAATCTCTGCTAGCTCCCAATTCCAAAATTCACGATCTTTCCTGGCAAAAAAGTGCAATTCTCGAGATTTCCAGGAGTCCAAAATATGCTCAAAAATTCATGTTCGTCTGCCTCGAATATTCATTGCATGTCCCCCGTTCGGCCCGGGCGATGATTGAGCGTTTCCGGGGGTGTTATTGTTGGCTTGAGGCCAGCCCATGATTCTTGTCATGTCTTTTCTTTCGCTTGATTTTTGCGGCCGCCGGTGTTCCCAGGCTTTTCCTCGAGAATTTTCTCGCGACCGAACACGTCATTTTTCGCGTTATTTGTAGCACCAAAAAGCGCATGAAAATATGAGTTCCATCGATCCTAGACGGGATATTGTTTTTGCAGGCTAATTCAAAACAATTTTTAGGTTTATTTTCCTGCTTTTTGAGTGTTTATAGCCATGAAATCGACTCTAAACTTTACATTATATAAGGTTTCGAATCCCTATACTTTGTTTCGCCTTTTAAACGTTATTTAAAGTATTTTTTTGTATATTTTCAAATATTATTTTTTTGGCTTTTGAATTGATCTTCGATTTTTCTCCTTGAAATGTTCAATTTGTTTTTCACTTTCCAGGTTCATCAGTTTTCCAAATCTATTTTCAGATGAGATGAAGCGGGTGACGAGCGTATTTTTCGTCTTTCTCCTCTACCACCATTATGGTGCCGGGCTCCGGCTAGGTGAGTCTGAGTTCGAATTTTTTTGTAGCGCGACGGTTTTTGCTGTACCAAGTAAAAAAGCCTTTAGCTTTATCGTATTTTTGCTAAGGTATCTTTCAGAGATTTGCTTTTCATTTTTGATTTCGTGATTTTCAAAATAATGGGTGAACTATTTTTGGCACTTTTACATCCCGAAAGGTTGTCATTTCTCGTCCTGAGCCGATAATTTGTTGCTCTTTCTCTAGCTCTCTCTCTCTGTAATTCTCCTGTTTTTTCCAAAGCATTTGGCTCGGCGCCTGGGCTGCGCGCCCGGCCCAGGGGATTAGGAGGTACACTCGAAAATTTAGGGGGGGGGGGGAATGGTCTTTTCCTGCACCCAGGTGGAACGCTTAAGAATTTCATGAAATCTGTCAAGTTCCAGGTCTTCGCTGCAAAAATTAAATGTACAATTTAGCTTAACGCCAACTTTTGCGCCCTAAAGCCCATTTTAAACTATCTTTTCTTTCAAAAGATAGCCATATTTAAACAACGCTCTCCGTTGTTCTGTCCTGGTGACTGCATCTAGTTCCAATGTACGAACAACAC
Organism: Mesorhabditis spiculigera; assembly: GCA_958295435.1. Taxonomy (NCBI): domain Eukaryota; kingdom Metazoa; phylum Nematoda; class Chromadorea; order Rhabditida; family Rhabditidae; genus Mesorhabditis; species Mesorhabditis spiculigera. The sequence goes on from CATQJA010002634.1 coordinate 240,073, forward strand.
TTCTACAACCCCAAAACGCCCTGCTGCCATATGGCACTGACCATTCCGGCCCCTCCTTACCCCCTTACTCCCGGTCAAGATTGCGCATTCTCCACAAAGGCGGAACATGTGTTGGCCTCGGAAGACTAGGAGTCTGGCGAGCCGGGGGCTAGTTGCTGCTGTAACTATCGGAAATAGCCGGGCATACCTCAACGTAATAACCGCTATAAATTGACGCCTAGCCTATCAATCCCGCCTACGCCTTAGCCTAAGCCGAAGACTAATTGTAATCCCAAACCCATGTCAAACCCAAGCCTAAGCCTACGCCAAGCCTAAGCCTAAGCCTATGCCTGAGCCTAAACCTAAGCCTAAGCCTAAGCCCAAGCCCAAAATTCTAAGCCAGCTGCCGTTTTTTATGGCCCAACTATTGTGGCAGCACCACTGCCCTGTTTACGACCATAGCCTCGGCCCGGCTCGCTAAATGGCACGGAAAATCGGGGCTAAAGAATACCTGAAAGTCGGGTGGAGGAATTTTGTGGTCATAAAACCCAGTGAAACTCGCGGGAACTCGTTTTTTTTAGTTGATCGCTATGGGTGGGAATTTGGGCTTTAGCTGGTTGTAAAATGGAATTTTCGTTGAGGGGTAGATTGGGATGGGCAACTTTGAAAAATATGGTCTTTGCAGTGACTTTAAAAAATCCGAAAATCGGCTTAAAAAAGTTTTTTTGCTTGCTTTCTATTATTTGCCAAGCCGATGAGCCGAAAGCCCGGATCCGGTGGCATAATGTGGTACCTAATATGGTACCTACTAGGGGGCCAATGTCCCATTAGAGAAGGGTCAACAACGTGTTGCCCGGGGCCCTCTTCACTCGATAAATACTACGCAAAGAGATGGGCCGTTGTTTGATGAGTTATTTGTGCCGCTGCCTGGGTATTTATTTGCCTTATTGGCGGTGCGGGTCGGATTGGGGGGTGTAGAACAAGAGGATACAGGGCAATATCGCGGATATAATTTTTTCAAGCCAAAAACAGGGTTTAGATCTAGTAAGATCCATTGTTGTGCTTTGTCAGCTCCTTTAAAGGAACCGGCTAGGTTATTTATGAATTTTTATTTATTCCGGATCAAGTTTTCCACTCTGGTACAACGCGTCGCAGCGTGCGATGGTTTCAACCAGCGCCTGCTTGTACAATGGATAGAAAATCCACAACCAAGCCTTGCCGGTCCCTTTAAACTTTTTCAATCAATATTCCACACACAACTCCATCCTTGTTTCATCCCAAAACAATGCAACTATCTCGAAATAGCTGCAGTGCCTGACCCTTTGCCCCAAGTTGCCGGCAAGTGAGCGCCGAGCGGAAATGGGCCGTCACTGGGTCTTCACCGGGCCTAGGAGGCGACCACTGTGACTGAGCCCCTAGTGGACAGCTCGAGATGGCCCACATGGTCACCCTGCCACTCACAACTACCGGGGGCCAAGAAGGCCCACCGGGGAGGTAGATCCCCCTTTATTTATGGCACTTTTTTAGCTGGTGCGCCCCAGCCGGGACCGGAGGAGTTAGTTTATGCCCGTGGGAAAGTGAAAAAAACACAAACGGTTGCGGGTCAGATGGTGGTGCCGGAATGAAATAGCCTGCGGTTTAAGCTTAGGCTTTGGCCAGGCCTAGGCTTAGACTTAAGCTCAAGCTTAGGCATCGGGCTTATCACCATTATTCATAGAGTTTGGCCCCATTATTCTCACAATACGACCCCGCTGACGGGTGAAGTGGATCACCACGCGTGATGGCCGTCAGCCAGGGGCACTTGTCACCAAATCACACACCACACAAACCTCTTCCCCTCCATGTCCCCTCTAGCCAGCTATCCCAAGTGCCCCCAGGCCACAGGAATTATGCTAATTTCGTGGCTGGGGGGGAAAGGGTAGGAGCCAGCGTGGGACAGCCTGCCAGCCTGGGGTTGAATACTTGGGGGTGCTGGGATGCAAAGGCCAATCCCAACAACCCAGCCGCGACAACAACACGCTTAACGGCACCCTAAATGGTGCTTGGGGTACCGCGTTGTTCCTTGTCGCGGTGGACGACAAACAACAATCCGGGGGGATTGAAGATGTTTGAAAAGGAAGGGAGTAAGCGAAATTTTTTAGTAGATTTCATACCGTGATCGATTCGATCTCAGGATTTTAAGTGTCGAGGAGGTGCGAGTGTGCGAAGTTCGAATTGCTCCAAATTTTGCTCAGTAACGTTGAACGTAATCAAAAAATTCTACAGTACAACCTTGCCCTCCAAAACCCCAAAATTTCCCTTGACCCATCCCAAGCCCAAAATCGCGTGTCCATGACCACCAAGCGAACGGGAGGTAGGGAGGGGAAATGCGTTCCTATTTTGGCACCGTTTGACGGGCGAATGAGGGGACACATTCGAGGGCCACTAGGCTGGGGCCCCGGTTATTGCATTCCCATTTGAGGGGCCAGCGGTCAGGTTGGTGGGCCCTCGAATGTTGTTGGCATTAATGGGGCCCAATATTGGAATAACGGGAGCGAGGTCCCTAGCTTGGAAATTTAGAGGGCAGTTATGGAAAAGCAAAAAATGGAAATTCGCGTCAAAAACCCATCCGTCCGAGCGCCTTTAAGTTAGGGAGGTATCTAGCGGAAAATTGAGGCTAAATCGTAGACTTTTCATAGTTCATATTTTTGTAGCTTCTCATGAGGTCGACCCATAAAATGCTTGAATCTTTCTCGTACCTTCAGAAATGCACCTGAAATTTTTTTTGATGATTTTAAGCTTCATTCTACTTTGAATTTCAATTTACCACAAAACCCGTCGCCTTGGACGACCCTCCCAGTTTCGTTAAATTGCCGACCTCTTCATCAACCCTAGTCAACCACCCTGAATCGTGTCCCTTACATAACCCGACAATTCCCATAAATCCCGGATGTTCATTAGGGCGCTCTGTAACAGCTGGCCCCCTCCGGTAAGAAAGACCCCCGCATTCCCGCATTTGGGTCTTTAGCCTGGACCATGTGCTCTCTTTCTCTCTTTCTCTCGCTCGGGTTATGATGTCCGCCCTATGATGCGCGCGCACAAGGGGCGGCTGGTCTTTGTATCGCCGCGTATCTGCTGCCGGGGTAATGGGCCCCTTTAGGGCGACGATGAATAGGGTGGTTATTTGGAGCTGTGCGCGACGATTTTCGGGTCGTTCGCCTCGGGCAGATGGCGCCTGTAACTGGCCACGGGATGAGGAGGGAAGGGTGTATTTTGGAAAAATGAGGCTTTGATGTTGGGAAATAATTCTGGGGTTTTGGGAAGGCTTCGTTGCCGCGTCATGTTGGAAATATTTAGAAACAGAGTTCCAAACCTAAGCTGGAGCTTAAGCCTAAGCCCAAGCCTAAGCCCAAGCTGAAGCCTAGGCCTAAGCCTAAGTCCGCGCTCATGCCTAAGCCCAAGCCTAAGCCAAGCGAAGCCTAACCCAAGCCTAGTCCGCGCCCCTAAGCCCAAGTTTAAGGTTTACAAGCCGTCAAAGCTAAGGGGCCCGCAACCAGCCAGCAGCCAAGGCAGCCCTAACCCTACGCCTATGCCTAAGCTTAAAAAACCATTGACGGTAATCGCCCCCATTTTCCCATACCCACCCAACCGCCCTTTTCCCACCCCATCAAATATGCATAATGCATCTATCCCTATATATGCAAAAATAGCCTCCGGAACACTGTGGCGCCACCTCGAAAATTTATGACCGTTAGCTTGTCTCGAGCTCCCGAGCGAGAGCCGTGAATTGAGAGGCGCCAAGGCAAAAATCAGGTGGTTCCCATACCCATGGCTCGGCGGGGGGAGGGCCAAAACATGGCCGGGAAATGCATAAGAAATTAGCTGGGCTTTGCGAGGCTGGGAATTTGAATTTGCGGGCATAAAGCTGCTGCAAAACTAAATGCGAAAAATAACCAGGTTTTGGAAAGATGGGAAAATTGTTAAAGTGCATGGCAAAAGCCTTACCACAAGCCTCGCTTCACGTAGTTTTGTTTGAGCTTTGAGCCCCATCTTTTTACAAACCCCAGCTGCTGTTAGTTGACCCAAAAACCCACAGCAATCAATCTCGGCGAGGATCGGCGAGTTGGGCCTGACAAATTGGTTGTCACCCCCGGGGTGGGCCGAAAGCCTTTAGGGCCCGATGGAGGAGACCCGGACACGATCGTAACTCATCGCTTATGTTACACTCGGTTTGCTGATCGCGGTGCGTCGTTGGGGAGCAGGAACTGCCGATGATCAGGGTTCCGTTCGAAAAGTAGTTAGGAACAGATTGGATTGAGGTTGCCGAAGCCTAAGCCCAAGCCGAAGTCTAAGCCTAAGCCTAAGCCTAAGCCTAAGCCTAAGCCTAGGCCTAAGCTTGAGCCGAAGTCCGTACAACAGCTGATTCCCGTAGAATCTTCGCTAGCTACCCTGTTCCCCGTCAAATTCCGTTGTTATACAACAAAAACCACGTTCCGCTTGCTAGTCCAGGCTTCAACATGCTTCTCGCTGTTCGCCATCAATCATGCCAATGTTCGGCCCACCCTGGCCGGGCCATATATCCGAAAAGATTCGTGTGCGGGCCGGCCCATCTCTCACTTGGTTAACGCCCTTTCTTGTTTCCTTTAGCGGGGAGGAGAAAAAATTCTACGACGTTCTCGTTCAAGACTGCCCTCTGGAATTCCCCAGGACCACCCGTCGGCAAAAGATACGCCGGAATACAAATGGGGGGACGTCCAAAAATTTCTGACAAGCCGGGGCAGGGAGATGTTGGGGCGGGGGGGGGCTGCCCTTTTGTTATGTTTTGGGGATGGGAACGGAATTCGGGAAATGTATACGAAAACGACGTTTTCGAGCTAATTAAAAGGTTTGTGCCGTCAAGTTTGGTGTGAATTTTGAAGGCTGTAATCTTTACGACAGATTGGAGATACTGTACTGCTTATCGGATACCTGAAAATTTAAAAAAACCGTTCAAAGGAGTTACAAAAATTCGCATAATTTAAATGGATGGTGACAGCTGTCGAGGCGCCAAAACTCCTTAAATTGAAAGCGGAAAACCTCTAGAAATGTCGATTTTTGCTATTAGCTGCGTATATTGATTGATTCGCAATCGCGGGCATTTCCGGAACTCTCTTCTACTTCAGAAAAATCGTGCAATCTTGCCCCCAAGTCCATACTCCTTCTAGTAGCCGTTTTTAGCCGCGCGCATCCCCATAAATCGTCACTCCCGCTCCCCAGGGGGTCACCAAGGCGCTGCACAGCTTTTACCCCCCACGCGGCCTTTGAAGGGTGTAATGGGCCCTGAGGAGGCGAAAATAGCAAATAGTCGGGAAGGGGGGTAGCTGGAAGTGCAAAAATAAAGTAAGCCAAAGTCGAAGGCTAAGCTCAGGTCGAAGCATAAGTCCAAGCCCAAGGCTAAGCCTACACCTAATCCTAAGCCGAAGCCTAAGTCTAAGGCATTGGCTATGCCTAAGCTGAAGCCTACGCCTAAGCCTAAGTCTGAGCCAAAGCCTAAGCCTACGCCAAGGCCTAAGCCTAAGCCTAAGCTTAAACGTAAACCTAAGCCTACGCCTAGGCCTAGGCCTAAGCACACTTTATCTACCAAGCCACCTCAACTTCAAAGATTCCATTCCACACCCATCGACGCTCCCCGATCTTCCCTAGCCAGAACAAATTGCAATTAGTGCGTGCTTTCATGGGGCGAATGGCCCACATGTGGCCCCCAGTTCGGTCTTCCTTCGGCGCAGCTCCTTCTCAATCCAAATCGAGGATTCACCCCCTATAAAGGAACGATCTGGGGGGCTAGGGAAGGGGCCAGATGCCCGGCCAATTCACCAATTCATCCCTGCTGCACGGGTCTTCCAGGGGGACATTCCACATTTTATGACCAAAGACAGGGGGTTGGGTGATGAGGGCATGGGGGTCATGGCGGATTAGTACCATCCTGGGAGGAGTCGAATTTGAATTTAGAGAGGTCTTAGGGAAATAGGATATGTTGAAATTGTTTGGTAGGCAAAAACTTAAAACATGGAAATCATCACTTCCGGGTATTATTAAAGGGGCCGGGACAGCATCGATACGTTAGTTTGATTGAGTGTAGATACGCGTGTAGTGTAGTGATAAGCCTAAGACGAAGCCTAAACTTAAGCTTAAGCCTAATTCTAAGCCAAGCCTAGCCTAATCGTAAACCGAAGCCAAAGCCTAAGCCGCAGCCTAAGCTTCAGCATACGCCTAAGCCTTTTGTTACTTTAAAGGAGCTTGCAAGCCATTTACACATTGGGTCTCGACAGTTCCGTGGCTGGTTGCAGCTTGAGCGCAAATTTTTTTAAAAGTACCTACGACGTACCTGACGACGTCAATTCCGTGGCACGCACTGTCGAGACCTAGTCGAACTCGAGGTCGGTTCTGGCGCCTTCTAAAGGCCTTTAAAGTGTCAATTCTTCAGTATTTTCGTACATTTCTGCATTTTATTGTGGTACCCTTATCATAATAGATATCATCACCGATTATTTATGACTTTCTTAGTTTTTCATACGCTCGTATCATTATAGAGATCTAGGCCGCTGATAATCACTAGCCATCAGTAGTATTTTCACGGCTGTCGCGTTTATGCAGCCAGTGTATGCGGGGGCCGAGACGAGATGATTATCGAGGCAATCTGGGGCCAAAAAGACAAATATGACTCGGGGAGATATGGAGGGGGATGGGATGAGGACAAGGGGGTTCTGAATGGGACCGAATAACAGAAAAGGAGGCACCAAAAACCACATAAAATTGGCATTAGAAAAAGACTAAAAACTTGGAAAAATAGAAACATAACGAAACACACATAAACTTGGGCACAAAAATGTGAAATAAATCCTGAAAATACACCACGAAGATGGTAAATTCCAATTAAAAAAAAAGACCCAGATCGTACCGCACCTTAAAAATTACATTTTTGTAATTCTACTTACTCAAGGATTACTGCTAGCCCACCTTGGCCAAAAACGGTGACAACTGACCTACCCGCCTCATCTTCCTGAATTATCTCTGCTCAAATCAACGCCGCCAGCTCGCCTTTATTCAAAAAAGCTTCTTTAGCTTAGAAATCGTTTCCATTTCCCCAAAAATCATTGCTAGTTTGCCACAGCTAAATTTGTAAGGTCCGTAATGAACCGCTTTCACGCCTAATGATAAAAAATGTTTCCTAAAACGTCACTGCTAGTTCGCCGGATGAATTTTCTAAGCTTCAGCGAAAGACTTTGCTTGATACGGGGACTTTTTAGTTACACGCCGATTTTTTTGAGGATTTTTTATTGACAACTTTATTTCAGACCGATGCCACCCGCAACCACTGGGGATGGAATCCGGAGCCATCACCGATGCCCAAATCACAGCCTCATCAAGCTTCGATGAGCAATCCGTCGGCCCACAGAATGCTAGGTAATTTTTTAGTTTTAATATTTTTTAAACTACCATCAGGCCCGGAAAAGAGAATATGTACTTTCGGTAATGTTGAATTCGGAAAATTACCACAAACTATGAGTGTCATTGCTTTTTCGGGAGGAGCTTGTGTGTTGGGTTTTGGTGGCGGAATTTTTAGAGTTTGATTCTGGGTTTTTACAATTCAGATCGTGTTAGTTTTAAAGGATTTTTGCCAAGATTACATTTCACCAAAAAATCTGAATCTTCAAAAATAGATTTGATACAGTCAAATAACTCATTATTCCGAACACAAAAACGAGATTTTGAAATTTAGAAGGCTTTTATAGTTTTTCAACATTTTTTCCGTGGCTTCAGATCGGATTTGGGCTTAAAATGCAATTACTGTGCCTTAAATTCCTTACTGTAGGCAAATCTATTGAAAAATGTTAAAAACAGCTTTAAAAATCCTTAAAAATTCAAAATTTCTAGCAAAGTCAATATTTCTACTCAAATTACCGGTTTTAAAACCCAAATGGCGAAAATAAAATCAGAATTGGCGTACCCTATATGCGATTTAATGTTTTAAAGTACCCTCCAGCTACTACCCCCAACTTTCCTACTCCTGTCCCCCAAATTAGATGTATTTCCATGGTCTCTCGATTGTGTCCCCAGCACCATGAAACATGTGATTATTTGTGGTGGAGGGGGGCAAGGGCGGCCGAATTTAGCCTTGGGCCCACCACCCTCGCCTCGCCCGTGACTCCGTTCGCGCGGAAAATTCCGCCACATTGCTCCATACGTTTACGAGGGGTGCAAACGCGAGAAGACGAGTGGTAGTGGTAGTAGTAGTAAGCAAGACAAAATAAAAGGTTGGGGATAAATAGACAAACCTAAATTTATAATAATCGATTACGGTAAGAAGTTACGTCTTAAACTTCTACGTTTCATGAATGAAAACCCCGAAAATAGGCACTTTCGTAATCCAGTCCTATAGGTAATTCCAGAGATGCCAAACAATTTCTGTCTCTCTGTCTCTCACTCTTCTTCTATCTCTCTCTCGCTCGCTCTCGTGCTCTCTCTCTAGATCTCGCTCTTACTCTCGCGTTTTGAGCATGAGCCTAAGCGCACTTCAGCCTGATCGAAACCTACGTTTTTGAGCCTGGTTCACGCCTAAAAACTGTGCCAAACTTCAAGCTCTTTCTCTCTTTCTAAATATCTATTGAGTCATGCCCTGTAGTTCTCAATAGCTCGCTCTCTCTCTTGTTCTCTCTTGCTCTCTCGCTCTCTATCTTTCTCTCTCTCTATCACTCTCTCTCTCTCGCTCTCTCTAGCTTTCTCGCTCTCTCGCTCTGAAGTTTTCACTAGCTCTCTCCTCGATGTCTCGCTCTCTCGCTCACTCTCTCTCTCTCTCGCTCCAACGTAAACATCCAAAACACCCCTAGGCTACATCTGCCCCAGCCACTTTTTCCGGGGCGAAAAACCATAACTCTTGGGGAAGCGTATTCGTCCTGCCTCCCCGGCGTGCCCAGATCCTTGTTTTGAGACATGGCCCCGAGTCCGGAAAGACCGGAAAGATGGGCCACTAATTGCCCGGGGGAAATGATGGATCTGGCAAGATGTGGATGCAGGCAATGCTTGTCTTTCGGCCTCTCTTGTGATAGTGACGGCAACAAATCGCCGCCTTGTCTCTTGGGGGGTGTCCCCCAAGACACACGTCTTTAACGGGGTAGTGTAGCGGAATTTGGGGGGATTGGGACTTTAAAAAGATTGGGAACTTTTAATTCCCTAGAAGCCCGGATTTTTTCCTTAACATATGATATTTTCCCCCTGTTATTTGGTGGTCTCAAAAACACCGCAATGAAAATTGACTATTGACACAAAACTTGAAATGCACTGAATTTCTGAGCACAAAAAATTCTGTCTTTCGGTAGCGTTCCTTCACGGAACTTGGGAGAATAGGGATTTTAAAAGGACCGGAAAGGTAGATCAAGCGAATCCGAAAACCGGAAGCCAAACTGGTGCCGGAAATATAAGCAAAGCGAGAAAATAAAGATATTAGCTGGTTTTTGTTTTTTCCTAAGCCAACAAGACACCAATTTTTGCTACCTTTGAATATGCTAATACACCTTTGACCCTGGCCGCAACGAGAAGCTTCAAATTGGTGCCCCAAAGTGACCACCACCTCCGCCCCCCAGGGTTGCCGTCCCGATCATGAATTATTTATCGTTGGCGATCCCCGCCACTAAATCCCCTCCCTCGACTACCAACCATCCTCCACATCCCGGCGGGCTAAAGGCCGGCTAAAGAGCAATCTGGGGTGCGCTTCTCCAATGGAAATGGGGGCTAAAACAAAATTTAAAAAATGGTAAAATTGTGTTTCAAAAATTTTGCTTCGCTAAAATTTTGTGATTAAAATTTAGGTAAGTATATTGTGTCCTTGTGTGTAAGGAAAAGATCAAAATTTTTTTGCGTCAAGGGATCAGAAATCTTTTTAAAGCGTGTCATTTGCTTAACGGGAATTTTTGAAAACTAAATTTATGCACTTTTTTTCAGGATTCGAAGCGAAAAAGCTTCCGGAGCGTGGTGTCCGAAGAGCCAGATCCATGGCACCAATTACGAGTTTATTCAGGTAATTTTTTTCAGAAGGGTAGGTTAAGCCTAAGCCTATGCGTAAGCATAAGCCTAATCCTAAGCCTAAGTCCAAGCCTGTGCCTAAACGTAAGCCTAAGCATAACCCAAGCCCAAACCTAAGCCGAAGCCTCAGCTATTTTTATTTCCGGCACCTTCCTTCCTAAACATTGACCTCTTCCGCGCCCCCCTCAAAGTTTCACACGCAATTAGCCGGAAAGCGTTCCCCTCGAAACCACTCAGGTTCGGAAAATGGCCGGCTATTCGGAGGCCATTATCGGCAATAGCCTCTTGGTAGTGAAGGGGTGCCACACATGTAATCCCGGGGGCAAACATGCCCCCGCAGGAGATGAGGAAGAAGAAGAAGCCGAGAAGATGTGTAGGTCGCCGAAGACCAAGTGGAAACACCCCTAAACGGGGGTTCGCCGTCTCTCTCCCTCACCCTCTCGCTCTCTCGCTCTCTCTCTCTCTCTCTCTCTCTCTCTCTCTCGGTCTCTCGCTCTATCTTGCTGTCTCTCTCTCGTCCCAGTGAAATGCATGGGCGCATAAGGAGGAATTGCACAATCTGGGCGTAAATTTGAGCTTTTAAAGATTCGGGGACTGGAAACAAGCAAAGGCGGACGAAATTCAGATTTTTTAAGGGGGTAAGAACTACACAATCGACCCCTCTTTTTAATTAGGTGTCGACAGCTACGCATTACTCCATAATACACTGAAAGGATCTGGATTTTTTTAGTTTTGACACAGTTAAAGCACACTCAAGTAAGCATTGCTTTAACCTGGTTGGCTCTGTTTCTAGCTGTCGAGACCTAGTCGAATCGGGTGGTCGATTTTCGAACTTGTAGATTCTTTAAATACAAAGGAAATTTTGAGGACGCGAACGCGATGCTTCCAAGCGTTTCTAAAGGGAGCGTGACAGCAAGGTTTTACAACGGATATATCGATATGGTTTAAAAATAGCTTATATCCGCTTCCAGATCAACCTCAACCAAACCCACGTCCTGACCGGTGTCGAGACCCAAGGCCGTTATGGTAATGGGACCGGGAAGGAGTTCGCCACAAACTTCATGATCGACTACCTACGAGAGGGCGCCCAGTGGATCCGATACCGTAATCGGAGTGGACATGAGGTAGAGCTGAACAGATTTGAGAGCGATCCCATGTTCCCCTTAAGGTACCACAACTTTAATTTTTAGCTCCTTGATGGTAATAAGGACACCATGACGGCATTACTGACCAAGTTGGACCCGCCGATCATCGCCTCCAGAATCCGGCTAGTGCCCACTAGCAAGCAGATGAGGACGATGTGTATGCGGTTGGAGCTGTTTGGGTGTCCGAATTATGGTGGGTTATTTTTGATAGTAGGCCTAATCCTAACCAGAAGCCTATAAGCCTAAGCCGAAGCGGAAGCCTAAACCTAAACCTACGCCCTAAGCCTAAGCCTAAGCCTAAGCCTAAGCCCGGATTATGAATTTTAGACGGCCTGATGTTCTACACTCAACATCCGGAGGGCTCCAGGATCGGCTTCCTCGACTTTAGAGACCGAAACTTTGAGCAGGTCGAGCCTACCGGTGATGTCAAAAGGTATCGAAACCCGGTGGTATTGAATTTACGCCATTTCTAGGGGTCTGGGCACGCTGGCTGACGGAAAAATTGGGACTAGATCTCCGTACGAGGATACCCCTGATAACACTACCTGGATCGGATGGAATAAGGAGCAGACAGGTATGGAAATCCTCTATTTAAAATGGTGAGGTGACATGACCGCAGAATAGGCTGGCTTTAACCCCCCATTAATGCGTAGCAATCACACCATTAGACCGTTTGGTTATAGCTTGTCTTCCCAGTTCGTTTAACCCGAGGCAATACCTCAAATTAGCGGACAATTAGAATCGAATTAGAATAGGCACGCTCTCTCTCTCTCTCTCTCTCTCTCTCTCTCTCTCTCTCTCGCTAGGTGCATTGAATGCTTGCCCCGGATCGTCATTGTATCGGGTTGTGCAATGCATACAATCCCCGCTCCCTTCTGTGGCTGCCAGGTGTGCTAATCACCCGGGATGCGGGCAGGCTGATGAGTAGTGCGCGCGCTGCGGGATCCGTTGAGGGACCAAAATTTTATAACAAAGCTCTACAAGCCTAAAAGCAAGCCTAACCTAAGCCCAAGCTCAAACCTGAGCCTCGTCTAAGCCTAAGCGTAAACCCATGCCCAAGCCTAAGTCAAAGATTAAGCCTAAGGATGAGCACGTTTTTCGACGGCGATATCTAAGCTCTTTCAAATCACCCAAACGATACGCGCCCACGCATCAGCTGGCAGAAAGTGCCGTCCGCACACTTCACCACTTCACCCCAGCAGTCCAATCGCCCCGAAATGTGATAATCCTCGTCAATTCCCCGCCGCCGGCCACCCTTCATCGCCATTCATTTCGCCGGAGGCCAGCTAGCGCGCGCCTCCCCGCCAATTTCCCCCCTGCAGCCAATATTGTTTGCATAGGGCGCCGCTCATATTCCGCCTAAGCGCTTCCCCCGCCGCACATAGTGCCCCTGCGGGCATAGTGGGGCTAGTCGAATTATATTTATGCGATGGAATCTGGGAGATGGGGGGTTTTCGGGAAATTCGGAAAGAGCTTGAGATGTGGGAGCAGGGGAGGTGAAGCGCAAAACGAGCACTAAAGCGTAGGAAGGGTTAAATAACGCATTAGAGGGATTGAAAGTGCTCAAATCGAAGCACGAGTTTTAATAACTGATGCTTAAGCGAAAGCTTAAGCCCATGCCTAAGCCAAGCCAAGGCCAAGGCCATGCCTAAGCCTAAGCCTAAGCCTAAGCCTAAGCCTAAGCCCATGCTCATTCCAGGAGGCGAGATCAAGCTCCACTTCGACTTCGACACGGTCCGCAACTTCTCCAGCGTCGAGTTCCACGCGTTCGGCGAGAAGATGGACCAGATTGCAGTCATGTTCAGGTCCGGAAAAGTTCGAACCGGCCAACCTGCTTAAGCCAATCCTAAGCCTAACCAAGCCCGAGCTTAAGCCTAAGCTTCGGAAGTCTTCAACCTATTTTCTCTTTTTCAGCCAAGACGGCGTCATCTTCCCCGATTCCTCCACGATCATGTCCGTCGATCAGGCGGTAAACAAATCGATGCGCATCTTCCAGATCAGAATCCCACTCCACAAAAGGCCAGGGAAGGCCTTAAAGGTACATTGAAGCCAAGCATCCTCATGGATTTTCAGGTCAACATCAAATTTCTGACCGAGTGGTTCTTCCTCAGCGAGATCAATTTCAATTCAAGTCAGTTTTACCTAGGAAAATTCATGATTACAATCGATATTCCAGCTCCTCTGCCCCTTCCTGTCTCTTTCGTTTTTAGGAAAATTGGTACTGATGAGGATTCAGATAGGAGCTAACCGATTTTCCATAATTCCTAGCTAATCAATCATGGCTAAACTTCCATTAATGCTTCGCACTTACCCGTTTTTGCTATTTTTCGATGATAATGCATAGCTATAGTTGATCAAAGCTTGATCTGGACATAACAGTTTTCGCTTTTTGGGGTAGGAGAGGGAAGCAAAAATTTTTTACGTAATTTTGTTGATTACAGTACTCTACAATCTTCCAAACGGGATCCAAGAAATCCCGGTAGAAATCGAAGAGACGACCGTGACACCTGAAGTGAATCTGGGAGGGTTACTGTATGCTGGTGAGTTTTAGGAAAGAGAGCGAGAGAGAGGGGAGAGAGAGTAACAGAGAGAGAAACAAAGAAACATGTCGATTTTTCAGCCCTCGCCCTCATCGCCTTTTTGATTCTCATCTGCTGCTTCTGCTCCATTTTATTCCTCAGGCGGAGGAAGCCCAGGGAGAAGGAGCCGCTGGATATTTATGAAGGTGAATTTGTATAGATTATTGAAAATTAGGGCAAGATACCGTAGCTCCTTGTCAATCCCTTTAATTAATTTTGAAATCCTCACTTGATTACCGAAACGTTTAACGTCATAAATAAAAAAAAATTAAATTATATCTTCCTAGGCGACTCTCGAGCTGCGATGATCGTGACGACGATGGGTAATGGAAGAACCTACCCTTCCCATTCCTACATCAACCAGCTGAACTCAATGTTTTCGGGCGAGAAAACTGTGAGCACAAGGTATATTCGAAATTCTATGCCCAAGAAATTGATCAATTTAGCCTCTCCTCAAAGAGCAACAGTTCGACAAAGTCGGCAAAAACCGACGCACCTTCCTGGCAGGACTTCCATTTCCCGCCACCTCCTCCCAAGGGTGTACAAGTTAATGGTAAGTGGGAAGAGAGAGAGAGAGAGAGAGAGAGAGAGCGAAGAGAGAGAAAGAGAGAGAAATAGAGCGCAAGAGAATGGGATCGTGAGAGAACGAGTTGCTGATAAACCTAGAAATCGAGAAGTATGGCTATCTAGCAGAGCTTCCTAAGGGAAAGACCTTATGTTTCTTTCCCTCTTAAGTATTCATTTTTAAAGCGATAGTGACACCATCTAGTTTTCGGCCTCGCAAAACCCCTTTAAGGTCTAAATCCTGCTGTCACCGCTAAAATTTCAAAAAAATACCCAAGCTGGGTAAAAACGTTAGAATTTTAGGTACCGAGGGCCACTACGCCGACCCCTCCCACACTCTACCACTTCTCCCATCAATGCCGCGCCCAACAACCCTCCAAAAAACGGCCAGCACCCTGCATAAAAGCCCGAAAAAGCACAAGATGTAAGTAGTAGCGCCTTGGAATTTTGTCTACTACTAACAGTGATGGGGAGTTGATCCTGAAAGTCCCCTCGGAATCCGAATTACAGTAAGCAACAAGCGTGTGAGATTCCGGATTCGTGTTTTGTATTTTTGCGGAATTGCCGTGAACAAAAAAAACGGATTTTTATGTATGTTTTGGGACAAAAATTAATGTGATTTTTTCAGGTACGTCGATGACAGTCTCCACTACGCTACGTCAAACATTTTCACAACGTACGGGTACGAAAATAATTGACAAAATTGGATAAAGGTGGGTTTTAGGTTCGATGCAATCCAAAAAGTGAACAACAACGATTTGGAAATCGGCGCCGACCTGGGTGAGGGGAAGTTCACATTAGTGCGTGAATGCCGGACACCGTACTTTGCGAGAGCGGCACATAAATGTGCGAAGGATCGCGGGAATATTCATGCGAGGTAAGGAGAACTAAAAAAAAGATTAAATTTTAGGTTAGAAAATAATCTGAGTCTCCGGATTTTAACTGAAAAGTTTAAGTTTAAAAAACTTGTTTCGCAACGCGTGCAGCGTTAGCAATATTTCTGCTTCCAAAAGTTGTCTATTTGTTTCCAATAATTTTTTAATTAAAAAAATTACAAACTAAAAATATTGTTTAGATCTACTCCTTCACAAAAATCCGGTTTTTAAAAACACCACATTTACATGAAATTTCCCATGAAGTATTCACGTGTTCATTTCAGTAATTTTCACGAAAAAGTACGAATAACCCGAGCTAACGTAAATCATTTAGTGCCCTTAAAAATCTCGCAAAAGGTACAAAAATTATCATGCTCTGTTGGTCTTTGCGGACTCTAAAAGGCTTTTTAATAGGTTACAAATAAGCAAAATACAAAAAAAAAAGATAAAAACCCTCAAAATCCTTGCTTTAGGAAAGCCCTCCTCGACGAACTTCGCACGCTCTCCAACCTCTCCAACCCGCGGCTCGTCAAGCTGCTGGCAATGGACGAGGACGCGGGAATGATTCTCGAGTTGGCTGAGTTGGGCGATGTTCGAACCCTGTTAAAATCGAATCGAAAAATTGGGTATGGAAATGCCTGTTAAATCCAAAAATCTGATCGTTTTCTAGACTCGACAATCTACTCACCATCTGCATCGATGCTGCCCGTGGTCTCGAATATCTGGAGCAGATGCAAATCATCCACGGTCATTTCACGCCTGGGAATGTGTTGATAGATGGGAATTTGAGAGCAAAGGTGAGAAACAA
This sequence comes from Mesorhabditis spiculigera, assembly GCA_958295435.1. Lineage (NCBI taxonomy): Eukaryota > Metazoa > Nematoda > Chromadorea > Rhabditida > Rhabditidae > Mesorhabditis > Mesorhabditis spiculigera. The sequence goes on from CATQJA010002634.1 coordinate 256,061, forward strand.
CGAGAGAGAGAGAGAGAGAGAGAGAGAGAGAGAGAGTGTATAGGTAGATAAGTAAACGTTCAATAATTCCAGATATCCGCCCCGCGAGGCCAAAATCATCATGCCCAGCTGCGTTACAGCGCTCCAGAGAGTATCGTGATGGTAAGTATAGGCTGAAGATACCTAAGCGGCAAAAAACCTGAAGGATTAATCCTTTTCTTAGAACATATGGTCGAGCAAATCGGACATGTGGTCATTTGCCGTCACCACCTGGGAGATTGTCCAATTCGGAGAGCATCTACCCTATGAAGGCTTCAACAACGCTGAACTTGTCGAGAATGCGCAGCGGGTGTTGAGCAGGGATAAGGAGACGGTAGGTCGAAGATTGTTGAAAACCTAAACCTAAGCCTATCCTAAGCCTACGCCTAAGCCTAAGCCTACAAGCCTAGGCCAGGCCCCAAATGCTTTGGATGTTACTTTAAAGCTCCTTTAATCCACCAATTTCAGCTCCACCTCGTCCCGCCCGAGACGATTCCGCGCGTATTCCAAGAAGCCCTGAAGAAGGCCTTCCGACCGGATCCGGAAAACCGGCCAACCTTCTCTGAGTTGACACCCAGATTGGCGTCGTTTTACGAATTCTAAAAAGTCACCTGACTTCGATTTGTCCTTATCGTTTGCCATGACACATATCGCTTTGTATAACCCATTTTCTATGCTCTCAATTTTCAGGGTCAATCCCAAATATCAGTGACGCCCTCTCTCTCTCTCTCTCTCTCTCTCTCTCTCTCTCTCTCTCTCTCTTTTTCTCTCGGCCTCCAAAACAATTTTTACATCATCGTCAACCTCAACTTGTCAAGGCCTAATCCCCCACTTCCTCCTGATTCCATTTTGGTCCAAATTACGGGTACCCCATGATGTAAATTCTATAATTCAGCGATATATGTTCTTGAATGTGTGATCTCCGGTTGCAGATTTTGAATTTTGAAAAAACTACATGTTTTGCCTTGCTTGCAATAATCATTTCCAGGCCCCTGTGCTCAGTGTGTGCGTACTTGCTTGAATTTCTTGCTTTTACATGGATCGAGGTGTAAATAAAGAATTTTATATGAAGATACAGAATAGGAAATACATATATAAAAGCTACTCAGACCGGAATTCCTGAAAAAGTCGCGTTAGCAATAGTCTGATTACTGTATCGCTTTCATAAAATCCATATCTCTCGCTCTCTCGCTCTCCCTCTCTTGCTCTCTCACCTTCCTAGCATTGATGTGCTAAAGGGGTGGTTAGCATAAATATCCAGAAAATGATAAGATAGTGATGCATTTGAATCCACGAAGCAGCAATAAGTTATCAACAAAAAACGAAGCCACATTAATGACAAGTTTCTATAAAATAACTAGCCATGTCTAAGCCTAAGCCTGAGCCTAAGCCTAAGCCTAAGCCTGAGCCTAAGCCTAAGCCTAAGCCTAAGCCTAAGCCTAAGCCTAAGGTTAAGCCTAAGCCTAAGCCTGAGCCTAAGCCTAAGCCTAAGCCTAAGCCTAAGCCTAAGCCTAAGCCTAAGCCTAAGCCTAAGCCTAAGCCTAAGCCTAAGCCTAAGCCTATGCATAATCCTAGCCCTAACCCCATACACTCCTGCCGTCTATCCCCGCATGCAAGTCCCGTTCGTCTCTCGTTTCCTATTTCCCGGACCCGCTACCGTACCCCAGCCTCTGGCAATTTGCCAACCAATTATTGGAGCAAATCCCAACAGAGTTCCCAAGCAGAAAATGCTTCTAGTTTCATAGCCGATTCTTCGGACATAATTCTATATTTGTGCATAGGTTTTACAATTTATAGGGCCGAATGGACTTCGTCGACAGCTGGGGCGAGCTGCGACAAATCGTAGACGGGCTGAAGAAGAAGCAGTTCATCCAGAAACCCAATCATGGTCAGGCGATACAGCAGATTAGTCATTTGGCTACGAAAATGAAGTAGGTGATGTAATAAAAGCAATTAAGGACTTATCTAAATCAAAGCGGATTTGACTAAATTAAAATCGTATTATCCAGAATTAGCTAAAACCTTATTAAATCAGTGAATTTTTCATCAATTTTAGAGCTTACTAAAGGTTAAAAGATTCGTTTAAAAATTTTATTCTTCACAAATAAAGTGATGCTCAATTTAGAGACGAAGAACTCGGCGCGCAATCGAGTATTTGTCATTGTGAGTTAGCACAAATTTACTCGAAAATGGGCGACCCAAACGAAGAAAGGAAACAGTGGGAAAGAGCGGCAAATGAGATGAAGCTGGAGGAGAAGAGGCATCATCATAATAAAAGCGGAAGTGAGTATTTTAAGGTGCTCTTGATACTTTGAGTCGACTTTACCTCTCTCATCTACCTTAAAACATATTAAACCATGTTAAAGAGCGTGTCTGAAAGATGCATTTTCTTTCAGTCACGTGTCCTTGGAGCAGTGATGCCTCTTCTTGCTACGCGAGAGCTATCAAAATTCTGATGGAGCTGAAGAGCTTGAAGCTGGCGGGGATGGTGTCACTGGAGGTAAGCTGGATTGTAACGGGATTGGGAAAGCTTACGAGAATCATAGGGAAAGGCAAAAGGTAGACAGAAAAATACGTCAGCTTCGTGACTTTCCTAAACATCCCCTAAAGTTGAAACTCGACAAAACTGCGCTTTTTTCAGGCAGCCAAACACTCCCTGGAAGTCGAATCGTATATTGCCTCGATTGAACATGCTAATAGAGGTGTGAAATTCAAAACATAGCTTCATCAGTTGCAAAAAAACGAAAGATGATAAAGCTTTTAGCTGTCCGACTTTTTGAAGGCGAACGGTTATGCGGCACGGATGCCCTTAGGGTCCTGGCCACGGCTCAACTAAAGGTATTAATGTATTAAAAAGTAGAAAGTGTCAACCTGGGCTCTTTCGGAAGCATTGATATGATCTTAATAGCTTTAATAAAGCCCACAACAAGAATGTTACCTTCCAGGTCGGCCAAATCGAAGCCCTCCTTGACACGCTCGATCAGCTCTGGACGCTGGCGATGAAGGCATGGTGGAATAGGTGCTGACAAATCTTTCGCTCCCTCTCGCGCGCGCTCTCTCTCCCTCTCTCCCTCTCTCTCTCTCTCGCTCTTTAACGGAATGAATGCTTTTTCAGCACCCCGATGGGGAAAGAAGTGCAAAAAGAAGCTGATATTGCTACGATGCTCGTGATTTGTAACCGGAAGGTATCAGATTTTTCCGGAATTTCGAAATTTACCAAATTACAGCCACGACAAGGACGGCAGAAGGCATTGAAGCAATTGTTTGAAAAGGGCGTGGAATTTGATGAGGTGAGCGAGAGACGGAGAGATATAGCGAGGGAGAGACAGAGAAGAGAGCGAGAGAGAGTGAGTGATTCAGAAAGAGATCAAGAGAAACGGAGAGATATGTAGAAATGGCTAGATGCGTACTTTTATCAGCTTCCCAGCACCTTTAAAACCCGAAATCTTGCGATTTCCCCGTGTTTCCTCATTACGCATCTTACTCTCCCGCCTTTGCGGTACTCCCAAGTTTTTTAGCCCTTTCACCTTGACAAAAATTCAAATTTCAGGCCGGCTTCCCGAAGGCACCCTCCGACTCGGCACTCTCGACCTCGGAATTCCTTGCAGTGGCCGGGTTGTGTGGATGCGTGTCATTGAGCCAGGTCATTTCCACTCCCCCGGTTTTCACCTTTTTTCTCTAGCCGATCAGCCGCCCTCGCCCTCGGGATTGTCCCCCTATCATCATCATTATATCCCTCTCCATCGCGTTGCGGTCAATAATGCGCGCACAAGTGGCGCTCTTTGGAAATTCCCGGTCATGCTCCCGGATTTAATTGATGTTCTTTTAACTTCTTAGAATTAGATGAAATAGTTCATCTTCTGACTTTAAATTCACCGACTCCACTTCTAAAAATCCCCTTCCCTTTTGGTAGACTTGCTAAAAATCAGGAATTCAAAGAATTCCACCCGCTACCCAAGTCTTTCTTGAATTTGAGCGGAAGACGACCAAACTTCCTATTTTTCTATAGTTATTAGCTAACAAAAATACTGTAGTCTATTATGCAAAAATTTAATCATTATTTTTAAGCGTTCCACTCAAACCTGATTTATTTTTTGCGAGTAATACCAAATCTTCCTCTTAAGCCTAAGCCTAAGCCTAGCCTAGACCAAGCCTAAGCCTAGGCCTAAACGTTTCTAAGTCTAAGCCTATCCTAAGCCTAAACCTAACACTAAGCCTGAGTCTAAGACATAATAAGGCTACTCCTAATTTAAGCCAAAGCCGGGGTAAAAACTTTGCTTGCTGTTAAGCCTGGCTAAAGTTACTTCCATTTGTTTAATTACGATCAAGTTAACCAAACCGGAAACAATAAGAATCCGCTCTCACGACAGTGGCCTTTCATTGAGCAACGGACCAACAATCCGGCTTCCGCCCACTTTGATTCCCCTCAAAAAACAATCCCCCCCGGTTTCGCAATCTCGCCTTTGGATAAATGATGGCGTTAGAAAGTCTGAATCACCCAAAAATGCGTATTTTAACAGAACTCCGCGCAGGACTTTAATGCCCAAACTTTCAATTTCGTAACAAATCCTTTAAAAATAGGGTGTAGCCGCTTGGAACGTTCAATTTCTGACCAATCCTGACGTAAAGCCCCCAAAATTAGCAGTCCCCAGACGCGCTGATTGCTATTTCTTGTCCCCGAAAAGCGCACTTTCACGTAAAAAAACCAATTCCCACCTGGGGACCACGGCTGATTACTAAAGAACGGAAAAAGGCTGGGAAGGCTATAAAACAAGACCCTCGTGCTTTCAGAAAAGCCTCGCAATGGAGATGTACAGTAAGCAATGCCACGCCTTCTTCTCCGACCTCTGCAAAGGAGATTTTCCTGTGGCAAATTGAGCTCTTGTGATTTTCGCTTTTTTACGGGTTTCGTTTTTCTTGTAACAATTTTATATATGTTCTCATTTTCTTATTTGTGTGCTGATAAATTTCTAAGATCTGATTTTTAAAAAGTCATTTTTAAATTCTATTTTTTTCGGAAGAAACACATTTTATTCCATTAAATTTATTTTAGCGATGATTATGTAAAGCAAAGGTAGCCGCAAAGCTAAGCTATGCATAAGCCCAAGCCTAACCTTTGAGCCCAAGCCCGAGCATCAGCATAAGCCTAAGCCTAGGCCGAAGCCTAATCCTGAACCGCAGCCTAAGCCTTGGCCTAAGTCTGAGACTAAGACTATGCCTATATCAAAGCCTTAGCCCAAGCAGAAGTCTGAGCCTCAGCCAGGCGTAAGCCGCAGCTTAGGCATAGGCCCAAGCCTAAGCCGCATCAACCATTCACCACCGCCCAAAACCACCAACTTGATAAATGACCACGTGCTATGTCCTCTAATATCTAGTCCCACCCCACTAGTTGGCCAGACGCCCCCAAAAAAAGGGTGTGCGAAAATTTCTTTCACGAAATCGCCATAGCGACCCGTCGGGATAGGGGGAAGAGAAGGGCCAAGAAGAGCTTATGCCTTGGGGCCTCGTGGAATCCCACCTTCCGCTTTAGTCCGTTCTCTAGCCTCGGAGGGGGCGCCTGGCACACCACCGCACTTTTTTACGAATTCTGACAGAACCGCGAGATACGAAAACGGACTTAGGATTTTTGCCTTGGATGCCTCTTTCCCCGAATTCAGATTACTGGAGATTTTCTGTTATTTGGATACCTCGCTCTGGTTCTTTGGCATTATCGGGGGGCCCTAATTTTCCTAAAAATCCAGAAACGCCTAGTAAAGAAATAAAAAGTGTTTGAGCATTATTTTTGGTAGAATTTAACTATATGGAAAGTAGAACCATTCAGCAAAAAACTCGAGAATGCGGAAATTTTCATAAAGAAATCTAAATATTTTCCATTTTTTTTCTGATAAAATTACACATTTTGTTGCTTAGCAATAGTAAAAAATAGCTTGGAATTCCATTTGTCTATTTATACCAGAAAAATTAGGTGGAAAAGAGCCCATCGCGCTCTCCCCTCCCTGATAATGCAAAAGCACCCCCAATCCTTAATGAGTTCTCTCTCTTTCACTAGCTCTCTCGCTCTCTAGCTATATCTCATTCTCTGTAGTTATAGATCTCTCTTGTCTCTCTCGCTCCCTTTCTCTCTATCTCTCTCGCTCCCTTTCTCTCTATCTCTCTCTGTCTCTCATTTTCTCTCTCCAACTTCTATATTCAGGATGACGGCCGAAGAATCCTCAGCCGATGTCCAATTCCCGCCAGCCGAGCAGTTATCACTCGATATGTTCGTCATCGAGAAAAAGATTGGCAAGGGGCAGTTCAGTGAGGTTTTTCGGGCAAAGTAAGTGTCGAATTTTAAATAGATGCTGGATTTTTTCTATCCTCGTTAACACCAATTTTTAGATACGAACGCAGTGGAAAGCTGGTGGCCCTGAAGAAGATCCAGGTGTTCGAGATGGTCGACCAGAAGGCGCGACAGGACTGTATGAAAGAGATTGATTTGTTGCAGCAGTTGAATCATGCCAATGTTATTAGGTAGGCCAATTCCTTAAAGCAAAAACCCCAAAACCCTACCCTCACCTGCGCCAAATTAAACCTGTTTCACCTCAAATCACTCCCGCTTTCTGGGCAAATTTAGATTAAAACACCAAACTATTTAAATTAAGGATTTCAAAAATCAAAAAATGGTTTTCACAAAACCGAAAAACCCGCAAACAACCTCCACGCCCCGCCTAAAACCCAAAGGGCTTTTTGGTCTGCTTTGTATCTTTGAGTCTGGGTTTTTGAGGGCACTTTAGGAGAGGTTTTTGCAGAAAAGAAAATAGCTTAAATTCTCTATTAAAGGGACAGAATAACTGTAATTATCTACTTTCCAGGACTTTATGTTGTACGGCATCAGAATTCTGACGCTATGATAGGCTAGCAGCGATTCATGTGGAAATGACGATAAATTTTCATACCGAGGCTAATTTCTCAGGTACTACGCCTCGTTCATCGACAAAAATCAACTGAACATCGTGTTGGAGTTGGCAGAGGCTGGGGATATGAGCAGAATGATTAAGGTTTGAAATTTTAAGCTTTAAGAGTATTAAAATTTTTACAGCACTTCAAAAAGAACGGTCGTCTCATCCCGGAGCGGACGATTTGGAAGTATTTTGTGCAAGTGGCTCGGGCTTTGGCACATATGCACTCGAAGAGGATTATGCATCGAGGTTGGTTGGAATTGGGAATCTGGCTCTATCTCTCTCTCACGGTCGATCTCTCTCGTTCTCTCTCCTTTTTCTCTCGCTCTATGTACTTATCTCTCGCTCGATCATTCACATATTTTATTTTTCTCCGTCATTCTCTCTCTCTCTCTCTCTCTCTCTCTCTCTCTCCCTCTCTCTTTTTCTCTTTCCCTCTCTATCTTTCAACAATCATTTTTTCTAGACATCAAGCCAGCCAACGTCTTCATCACCGGCGAAGGCATCGTCAAGCTTGGCGACCTAGGCCTAGGCCGATTTTTCTCATCCAAGACAACTGCTGCTCATTCACTTGTGGGGACTCCTTACTACATGGTACGTACTCGGAACGTCGTTAACTCGCTTATTTTAGAGCCCCGAGCGGATCCAAGAGTCCGGGTACAACTTCAAATCTGACCTCTGGTCACTTGGGTGCTTACTGTATGAATTAGCGGCCCTGCAATCTCCATTCTACGGCGACAAGATGAATCTGTACTCGTTGTGCAAGAAGATTGAGAATTGTGAATACCCTCCACTACCGGCAGATATTTATACAAGCCAGGTGAGCCGATGATTCAAGAAGCCTAAGCCTAAGCCTACGCCTAGGCCTCAACCAAGACTAGCATAGACCTAGGCATAAGCCTAAGCCTAAGCCTAACCTAAGCCTAAACCTAAGTAAAGTGGTCGGAGATCACTTCTAACCTAAGCCTAAGCCTAATTTTCAAGCTCAAAGCGCATGTAAAGTGGATGCAAACCGTGGCTCTATCTTTTTGATACTTGTGTTTTGGCTCTATTAACTTGTTTTCATCATAAATTGCTGAATATCCATCACTGACAAATTTTGACTACTCAGAAAGATCCGTCTTTTCAAGGGCTACAAGATGTATATGCTTAGCTAAACATGAAAATACCGCGGCGTGAAGTTAAAGGTCAAAAACCAAGTGGCTCTATCTTTTCGATACGCACTGTATAAGCCTAAGCCTCGGACGAAGCCTAGCCTAAGCCGAAGCGAGGCTTATGCCGAAGCCTTTGCGAGGTCTGAGTCTAAACCTAAGACTTTGTCCCTAACAGCACTTCTGGATTAGCACCCACTTTTCCAACAAGTTCACCCATTTTAGCTACGCGACCTGATCTCGAGGTGTATCGTATCGGATCCCAACCAGAGGCCAGAAACCATGGAAGTAAGGCTTTAGTGATTTTACGGTAATTCCGCATTTTCTAGGTCCTCGAAATTGCCGAGAAAATGCATGAGTTCTTCCGGGAACAGGCTAGGACGCAGCCCGCAGCACCTGCAGAAGAATGAGCCGATTCGTCATCTATTCTTTCAATCGAAAAATATCTGTACTTTTAACACACCTCGTGTGATTGGGGCCAAATTTGAATAAACGGGCTTATTGCTTAACGGACTCATTGTTGCTAGGGAGAGAGAGAGAGAGAGAGAAAGAGAGAGCAAGAGAGAGAGAGAGCGTGAAAGATAGAGAAAGAGCGCGAGAGAGCGAGATAAAGCGGGAGAGGAGAGAGTTAGAGAGTGAGATAACGAGAGAGATAGAGAGCGAAAGAGAGAGAGAGAGAGAGAGAGAGAGAGAGAGAGAGAGAAAGAGAGAGAGAGAGCGAGAGAACGTGGAAGAGCCATAGAAGCCAGCTCCAGTGGTGTGGAATTTTGTCCGGAAGCTATGAAACAGGGTTCGGGAAGGTTGGTTTGTTAAACGGATCTGTAATAACGAAAAGTAATGAATAGCGGAGAGCTTTTTCTACGACGTGAAAGTGGCTAGCAATAATAATGAAAGCCTTGATTTCTCAGAAACCTTATGCAACATATTTTCAGGGCCGCGCGAACGCAGCCCCTGACTCAAAAATTTAGCTGTAGGCGAACCCCAACTCGGAGCTGCCTTACAGGTCAGCCCGGCCGAGAAGTGCAATGGCCAAGCCTCGCCATAGGGGTCCCGTCTTGATGATCACGGGAACCCCCCAGCCAGGTAAGTTTATGAAGGGGTGGAGCAGGGAAGGTATCCACACGGAGTGGTCCAGGTGGGGGCCGAGTGGGAGGGCGGTGCGAGCGCAACTACAATGTTAGGACATCTAATGCTAGGAAGAAGAAGATCGTAAAGCGACGAGAGCGAGAGAGAGAGAGAGAGAGCGCGAGAGCGAGAGAGCAAGAGTGAAAGAGAGGGATAGAGAGAGAGAAACACAATAAGCCCAGTCAGTTTATTCCAAAGTCAATCACAACCACAAATTCACATCAGTAGAAGTACGGTATGGCGATACGGTCGGCGGTTTCAAGGCGCACTCCGGGGCTGTAGCCGTTCGGATTCGCAAATTCGAGCTCTGCGCACAGCATCTTGTGGAAATGCTTGCGTCCCGGGTTGTAGGGCGGCTGCACCGCATCACGTTTCTTGACCAAGATGTCAGGTGAGCAGATGAGGTAGTCGATGTCCGTGTTGCCCTGGAAAACCGTGTTTTGCTCTTGGTTTCTGTAACGAGAGATAGAGACGGAGAGAAGAGGGAGAGAGAGAGAGCGAGAGAGATTGAGAGACAGAGAGAAGAGAGAGTTTAGAAGAGAGAGAGAGTTTCAGTATGACCTACTTTAGAATGATAATTTGTATCCATTCCCGGCGGAAAAACGCAGTTCATTCGGCTCATCCGGATCGTATCTTCGACCGCCGCCTTTTGGATGATGAAGTCCCCGGTGATGATCGTGTTAGGGCCATCTAAAATCAAATTTAGGTTCTTTCGCATTTCCGGGGGGGGGGAGAGTATTTCGGAGGGCAGGGGTGGCCAACTTTTTACGATCTAAGTTTTGAAATATAAATTGTGAAAGGGTGTCTAAATGGTTTTTTCTATTTCTAACCGTGAAAAATTTACAAATTTTTAGTAAAGAACCTGAAAGTAAAGATTTTTCGTTGAAAAGGGCCGATTTTTGGCAATAATTTTGACTTTTTAAGTTTTTCAAAGTTTTTAGGTAGTTTTCATAAATGAAAAATAGTTAGTGATTACGGAAAACATTATCAAAACATTTTCTATTATTCAACCCAGTCAACGCGCTGCCAAACGCCTTTAAAACCTACCGAACTCCCTGCAGACGTCGCCCAGGTATGCACGAACCGTCTTCTCGGGCTGACCGGGCCAAATGTAGATGAGCACGATATGGCGCTGGACGCCATCGCGCGTGGCCGTCACGTGCAGCCCTTCGGCTGCTGACAAGGAGACGTTTTTTAGTGTGAATGGAGTTTTAAGTTGAAACCAGGCATATTCTGTGCAGAATTTTGCGCTGATTCCGATGCTGTTTTCCAATTTTGCTAAATAGCTCGATTTAAAAAGTTACAGCTATTTTAAGATAATTTTTAGGCCCAGAGTAGCCATATGCTATGCTGTGCTACTTTTTTGTTATAACGTTTTAATCTTGTTTAAGTAGCCTATCTTGTAGAGAATTTTTTTCTGATTCGAATGGTATATTTGATTAGAGCGCTACTGCCGATCGACGATGGCTTACAGGGGTGAGAAATAGGCTGTTTTTCACCATTTCCCATACAAAAAGCGCAGCCCATACCAAGTATCGTCGATTTTTTCGATTTTCAACAATTTTGAGTTAAATAGCTCATTCGATAGAGAAAATTTTTCTGAATACGGTGACGATATTTATTTTTGGAAAAACGGCCGGGAAAAGCAATATAATGGTCCCTAAAGAGGGGGAAATTTGGGCTAAAATGATCTTAAAATTGCTATAACTTTTGAAATCGAGCTATTTAGCAGAAATGGAAAACATATTCGGAATCAGCGCAAAATTCTGCACAAAATAGGCCTGGTTTCCACTCAGAACTCCATTCACACCAAAAAACGTCTCTTTGTAGGGGTACGCCTACGCCTAAGCCTAAACCCCAAAATCACTCCTAACTTAAGCCCAAGTCTAAGCCGAACCCAGGCCTAGGCCTAAGCCTATTCTAAGCCTAAGCCTAAGCCTAAGCCCAAATCTTAAACTAGCCTGAGGCCTAAATTTGTACCTGTAAGTTCTTTCCCTAATCTTTCGGCTGAATTGGATCGCGCTAAGATTAGTACAGACGCAATCAGAAGCCCCTGAACCTGTGCTCTACCATTCATACTCATAGCCAATCGGATCTTGATCACGGGATCAGAACAAAAAGTATTTCTCTGTGAAGCCCTAAAAGCATTCGTACGATCCGGATGAGCCGAATGAACTGCGTTTTTCCGCCGGGAATGGATACAAATTATCATTCTAAAGTAGGTCATACTGAAACTCTCTCTCTCTTCTAAACTCTCTCTTCTCTCTGTCTCTCAATCTCTCTCGCTCTCTCTCTCTCCCTCTTCTCTCCGTCTCTATCTCTCGTTACAGAAACCAAGAGCAAAACACGGTTTTCCAGGGCAACACGGACATCGACTACCTCATCTGCTCACCTGACATCTTGGTCAAGAAACGTGATGCGGTGCAGCCGCCCTACAACCCGGGACGCAAGCATTTCCACAAGATGCTGTGCGCAGAGCTCGAATTTGCGAATCCGAACGGCTACAGCCCCGGAGTGCGCCTTGAAACCGCCGACCGTATCGCCATACCGTACTTCTACTGATGTGAATTTGTGGTTGTGATTGACTTTGGAATAAACTGACTGGGCTTATTGTGTTTCTCTCTCTATCTCTCTCTTTCACTCTTGCTCTCTCGTTCTCTCTTTTTTCTCTCTCTCTCTCTCTCTCTCGCTCTCGTCGCTTTACGATCTTCTTCTTCCTAGCATTAGATGTCCTAACATTGTAGTTGCGCTCGCACCGCCCTCCCACTCGGCCCCCACCTGGACCACTCCGTGTGGATACCTTCCCTGCTCCACCCCTTCATAAACTTACCTGGCTGGGGGGTTCCCGTGATCATCAAGACGGGACCCCTATGGCGAGGCTTGGCCATTGCACTTCTCGGCCGGGCTGACCTGTAAGGCAGCTCCGAGTTGGGGTTCGCCTACAGCTAAATTTTTGAGTCAGGGGCTGCGTTCGCGCGGCCCTGAATATATGTTGCATAAGGTTTCTGAGAAAGTCAAGGCTTTCATTATTATTGCTAGCCACTTTCACGTCGTAGAAAAAGCTCTCCGCTATTCATTACTTTTCGTTATTACAGATCCGTTTAACAAACCAACCTTCCCGAACCCTGTTTCATAGCTTCCGGACAAAATTCCACACCACTGGAGCTGGCTATAGAATTTTTGATTGAACGGAGACGTGTGCGCAGCGCCACACTACGGTAGTCATGGCTATCCGTGTGGGTGCTGATGAATTGCCGTGCAAATCGGGTGCAATCTTTAGGCCCTCTCTGCAAAGAATAAGTACCAATAAAATGACCTCGAAGGCGTTGATTGCCATTTTACAACTATTGCTATGGGCGGCGGATTCGCAGGATCCTTCCGACGCTTTGTACTCCTTGATTCAGAGAGACGCTTCTGAGCCCTACCCAGATGACAATTGCATCGAGATATGTGTGGCTGTCAGTTATTGCGTGGGGATTATCTTGTTGGGTAAGTTTAGGCTCAGTCCAAGCCTGAGCCAAAGCTCAAGTCCAAGCCTAAGCCTAAGCCTAAGCCTAAGCCTAAGCCTAAGCCTAAGCCTAAGCCTAAGCCTAAGCCTAACCCTAAGCCTAAGCCTAAGCCTAAGCCTAAGCCTAAGCCTAAGCCTAAGCCTAAGCCTAAGCCTAAGCCTAAGCCTATGCCTAAACATTTTCTTGTCAATTTCAGAATCAAAGTGCTTGATCCTCAACTCAACCGGAATTGTCAATTATCCCACATCGTATCTGATGCTCCGAAGCGGAAACGCTTCCGGTTACCAACTTGCTAGTTGCGGGTATTACGCAAATATAAGTAAGTCTTTTAAAGGAATGGTAGCGACTATTTTACGAAAATAATGGGTGCGGTTTTCTGGGAAATTGAACAAAAGCGCGAGACTTTGAACGCGTCCCGGGTTTGCTCGTGCTCCTCAGCACTTGCTCCCTAACGGGCTATATCAGAACGCAACGCGCGCATGACACCCCTTAGTCCCATTAATGCGCTTATTCAGGCACTTCCGTCGATCCGGCCTATACCTGTGACACCACCGCCCTCGAGTTCCCCTGCAACTCACCATATTGGTTCAAGATTCGGGTATAAAGTCTCTAAGTCGTGAAGCTCAATTGCTACAGGAAGACCCGGCGGTCGGAAGCTGCGTTGACACGTCCACTTGTCCATATTGTATGTTGACTAAGGACGTGAAATGCTATACGATACTTTCTGCTTCGGCCATGGCTTCGGCACAAAGTAAGAATTGCTGCAAAACGCAAGAGAGAGGGAGAAAGCGAGCGGGAGAGGGCGACAGATAGATAGAGAGCCATAGAGAGAAAGAAAGAGAGCGAGAGAAATCGTCAAATTCCTTGATTTTGCAAAGTTTTTCGTTTTGAAAAATCCCGACCCCATAATCACGACAGCGAAAATACCGACAGTCAAAATCTCCACAGGCCAAAATCCCGGCCTTTTTCTTTTCTTTTTTGAGTCCCAATTCCCAATTCAATTTTGCCATTTTTACTTACAGGATTTTGTTTGCCAGTGTTAGTTAACGGGGTTTTGGTTGTCGGCATTTTGACTGTCGAGATTTTTATGTTTTCCTCTCCCCTACCCATCAGTGAAACCACAGTAACATTTTTAGTAATGATGGCCCGCTTTGACCCGACCGCCCCAGCATGGACGGGCATCAAATACGCGAGTAGGCCCAGAAATGGACGATCGGCACGAATTGCTCAAATTCCTACAACTACACGGATTGGCTTGGGCCTGCTCTTCAAACGGCGATGGCTGCCGACCTGTCCACAAATGTGTGGTGTCACGTGGTAACCCTTAAGCGCCAGACAAAAATCGATGAAATCAGATCAACTTCACGTCGAGCTTCTTCTTGCCGTGCACGCAGTATTTGGATTATAAAATTTGTTATGGCAGTGTATAATAAATGGCTTAAATGAGTTTGAAGCCTAATTGTTTGACACACGTCTTGCTCTCTCTTTCTCTCTCTCACTCACACACACTCTCACTCCCTCTCGCTCTCGCTTTCTCTACCTACCTTCTTCTCTTCCCATCTATCACTCTCTAGCTTCCTTCCTATACTTCACTCGCCCTTTTCTTTTACTCTCACCCTTTCTCTCTCCTTCCCTCGCTGCCTGCTCACTATCTCTCTCTCTCTCTCTCTCTCTCTCTCTCTCTCTCTCTCTCTCTCTCTCTCTCTCTCTCTCTCTCTCTCTCTCTTCTTACCTCAGATGCCTTACATCTGATTAAAATATCACCTCTCGCCTCTACATCTCCCAAATGGCATGACTACCCGGCAGACGATTGAAAAATTCAAAGCCCGCCGAGGGACACCTCATCAAAATGTATCCATGACAATGACTAGTCGGCCGAATTTTGATCCCTTCTTCCATTCAAATTCCACCATCAAAATGATCCCGATCTCTGTTTTATTCTGTCTTATCTATTTTCTATATTCTGATGCCCAGAGTTCTGCCGATGCCAATTACGCCTTGGTACCTCGGGGATGCGATCCGGCTTATCCAACCGCTTCATGTATCGAAACTTGCTTGGCTGTACCCTGGTGCGATGGGATTTTGATGAGGGGTGGGGTGTCTTAACCTTCCGGATATCTTCTTAGATTCGACTTGTATGATTTTGAACTCGACGGGAATCGACGCCTACCCGGAATCGTATCTGTTGATCAGGGGATCGGCGGCTATACAAGACTATGAATTGACGACGTGCAGCTCCTATGATAATACGAGTAAGCGGAATTGCGAGGGCGAGAGAGAGAGCGAGTGAGAGAGAATGTTGGAGGCAGTGAGCAGGCGAGAGTGAGCAATAGGTAGGTAAAGAGGCGCAAAAAAGCAAGCAACGCTTTCTTAAAAGATTCGGTAACGATTTTAGGATTGCTTAAGGAAATCCAAAAATCGTCTGGATCTGTACATTTTGCGGTAGATGTACATCTATCGTCGCCAAAAATCCAGGAGTGGCAACCCAGAAAAATGACCGAAGGAGACAGGGAGGGCGAGATCGAGAGAGAGAGGAGAGAGAGAGAGAGAGAGAGCAATATATATTAGTTTAGCAACATCTTTATATATACGACATCTTCAGGCAGTTCAACCGCTCCCGCCTACACATGCGAGGTCGCGATTGGAAGCGAATTTCAGTGTGGTCTGAGAAACTTTACAATACGGGTACTGTTTCATTTTCTTATCTTCGTTCCGTTATCTCTCTCGCTTGCTCTCTCTATCTCGCTCTCTCTCTCTCTCTCTCTCTCTCTCTCTCTCTCCCTCTCCCTCTCCCTCTCCCTCTCTCGCTTTTCGTTAGCATCCATTTCAAGCCAAACGCCGCCCCAACACCAACCTGTGGAGCAACATGTGCACAGTGCCTAAATCAAGGCAAACCCTGCTATACGATGCTGACCGCAGCGGACTTGACCAGATCACAAAGTAATTTCCATATTTTCAACTGACTTATTACCTTTACTTTGCAGTCATCATGGCCAGGACCAACATTGCCGCGCTGGCTTGGACGGGTATCGTCTACAACAAAACCACATCCACCTGGGTGACGCAGTGTACGGTGGCGAATACGTACAACACGTGGTTGAAACCGACTGTGAATACTGCGATCGCGGCCGATGCTGCGACAAAGATATGGTGTCATGCGGTGAGAGAGAGAGAGAGGGAGAGGGATAAAGACAGCGAGAGAGTGAGAGAGCGAGAGAGAGACAGAGCACGAGAGAGAAAGTGAGGGAGAGAGCGAGCGAGACATGCAGTGAGAATGAGGCTCGGCTATTTCTCTTATATTTTTCAGATCAACTACACGCATAGCCTCTTCTTGCCTTGCGCCCAACCGCTAGAATGGAAAATTTGTACGTCGTCGAGCTGAATAAATCTTTTTATTCCTTTCGAAAATTTGAAAAAGAAGACGCTCTTTGTCGCTCTCTCTCTAACTCTCTCTCTCTCTCTCTCTCTCTCTCTCCATCTTTCTCTCTATTTTTCTCTCTCGTTCTCCCTCTGTCTCTCTCACAATCTCTTTCTCTTCCACTTTGTCTCTCTCACACTTTTGCCGTCTCTCGCTCTGCCTATCTGAGGCACAACGTTTAAGAATTAATTTTGAACCAGGGTTGAAAAACCGCTTCGCGGCTTTTCAACCCTGGCCCCGTCTTCTCCAAAAATATTCTTGGCTTAGCATAATTTTCCCGGATTCGGATGACGAAAAATGAAAAATGCTCTTGCCATCCCTTTATATAGGCTACCGCGACTTCCGGTGCATGCTAATTTGATCCTAACAAACTGCGGTGCCCGATTTTCCACGAAAAACTTAATTTTAATGTCGACAACATCATATTTTGTAAAATCTAATATGTGTGCAGTCATCTCCAGCCCATTACGCACCTAATGATGTATCGAACATACCCCTAAGTACTTCCCTTCTTGAGATACTACTGGAACACGGTGACGGAAGTCATGCAAATGCACACACACACACAAACCCTATTTTTTTCTATATAGTAGGATTTCTATCGTTTGTAAATCTTTCCAAATCTCTCGCTACCTCTCTCCAGAGCTCCCTCACGCCTCTCTCTCTCATCTCACATTTTCTCTCTCGCTCTCTCATTCTCTCTCGCTCTTTCTCTCAGGCTCTCTCTGGTTTTTGCAAAATTTGACACTATTATTCCTGCTGTCAAACGAATCCTGTTGCGGCCCATCACCATGACCACCTCCATAGAGCCCACGCGTGCCGATCTGAAAATATTTGAGGCGAAGATGCAAATTTTCTGTGCCTATATCTTACTCCTAGTGATCAAATTTGCCTTTTCGCAAAATCAGACCACCCTCGGGCTTTTCAAGGTCGATCCTGGGGCGCCGGATATTCAGGATGCTTGCACACAGATGTGTATCAGCCTGGACTTTTGCGATGGCGTGCTGACGAGAAGTTCGTTTTGGAGAAGCTAGAACGAGCGAGAGAGCGAGAGAGATAGGGAGCGAGCTAGAAAGAAACGCTTTAGACGACAACTGCGTAATCCTGAATTCAACGCAACTCGAATCAACCTCGCCATCCTATATAATTCTCCGGGACAACTTTTCCGGTTACGTAAATTCGGGTGGATGCGTGGAGATGCAAAACGATTGTGAGATAAAAGCTATCCTCAAATAAATCGGTTTTAGCCTATAGTTTTCTGGCCGGAATCCCGGAGCTGACTTGCCCGATCATTTACGACGAGCCTTTCGAATGTTTCTATCTCCGGCAAGACTTCAACACGTATCTAATTCAGGTTTGTTGGCAATTCGATCTACAAATTTTTGCTTTTAGAATGAGCCACAGGGAGGCTGGGCAGATCTGTATTGCCCGGTTCTAAATTCGAGTTCAATTTGCTGGACATGGTCGTCTCATGATTTCTGGATGTATTGGACAGGTTTGGGAAGGCCAGATTCTCGAGCTCTCATTCTTTCTCACTCGCTCACCCTCTCTTACCTCTCTGTCGCTCTCTCTCTCAGTCTCTCTCTCTCTTTCTCTCTTTATCTCTCGTTCTCGCTCTCTTTCTTAATCTCTAGCTTTCTTGCTCGCCCTATCCCTATCTCGCTCTCGCTCTCCAACTCCGACGTTTCCCCTCTCTCTCACTCGCTCACTCTCGCTCTCTTACGCCCTTATTTCTCGTGCCCACTCTCTCTCTCTCTCTCTCTCTCTCTCTCTCGGGTTTCCGGAGGTATTCAGTAACAGGATAACGTCAACGCGTAGGATGGTGTTGCCTGAAAAAGCGCAAAGAACTCCCCGAAAAATTTCGGCACCTCGCCAGCCGGGAATTGGAAGATTTTTTAGCAATTCTGGCACGAATCAGCCCTTCCGTGCTCGCCTGGACTGGCATTGTCTACTCGACGAGCACGGCAAGCTATTCGAGCAGTTGCAACTTCACCATCGACTACAGTTGGTTGGACGACGCGAGGACGACGGCCACAGCCCAAAACGCCAGCACCGACCTTTGGTGCAATGCGGTTAGCCATACCCAATGCACCAAGTCTTTTCTTTAGATCAACTCGACAGATTCCCTGTTCCTGCCCTGTTCGCAATCAATTCCGCTGCGCATCTGCGGCTTGAACAGTTGAATAAACGATACCAAGCCGAACGGATTAGAAAGAACTCCCAATAAATATCGTAATAACGCCTCAACGCCCGCCACTATAAAACTTGTCACCGATTTCGAAACTTGCATGCCGATATGGCAGCGATACATGGTGGTAGCGACGATTCAGCCATACAAATACGCGGTTTACATGATGTATTTGCATAAAATCGGTCAGTTCAGACCCTATGCACCTGGTCTGAACGGTGGGTTCTTGGCGTTATCCCAATCTGCGAAATCTCATTACATAACCTGGAAACTCGATTGGAGACCCAGCCTACCTTATTCAAAAATTTTCGCGGATTCCGAATTTGTTTTTCAAATCTGCCAAGCACCCGATTTGAAAACTGACAGCTGCTTTAGTCACAAAATGGCCGGAAATGACCTCAAATCCCTTCAAAAATCTTATAGAACACTTTCTATCTTTCTAACTTGCCTATCTGAAGGCTGGACGATTTTATCGAACTAGTTTTATCGTAAAAAACTTCTCGTTTCTCCAGCAAGTTTCGACTTCTTCGGCAAGTTTCGACTTCTTCAGTTGCTTTATTACTTACTTGGGCAGCTCGCTTCTTTCCTCCCGCAGCCCTCCCTGACACAATAAAATAAATCCGGCTTCAACTTTGTAAACCTGTATTTTACCGGTATTCTGAAAACGCCATCAGAAACACAAGGGTCGATTCCCCGACGTGACGAAGAATCCGGGCAATATATCCAGGGCGCCAAAATCATATAAGGTAGGATAAAAGAGGACCGCTTTATTAAGAAATCGCACCAGAGATCGACACTTCAGGGAACGGGACAATCACATTTGGGCGGTACAAATACGTAAAGATAGGCGGTGAATTTTTGGGGCTTAATTTGGGCGCTGCATTGAAGTTGTGGACGAGTGACGCGGGAGAGAGCCAAGTCTAGGATTAATGGATAATCAGGGAAATGTTTTGCTCACTTAAGCAATTTTCTGGCCATTTCACTTCTCGGGCTGCTCGTCCAAGTCGAAGTCGGCGCGGGAAGCCGAGCTCTGCAATCGAACCTTGTGTAAACCGTCGGAGCCGCGGGCTCACCTCAGAATCTTGACGAGTGTAGAAAAAGGGCAACTTGGTAATGTAGATGCACTCGCAACCCGACGAGCATCTAATGACGTTGCAGCCGTGATCCTAAATCGAGCTATTCTTAGGGCACAGAGCTATTTCTACCCGAATATTCGTTAAAGAAATCCTTAAATCTCATTCCTAAAATTCTACCAAGTAAGAAATTTGTATTTTTTGTTTGTTTTAAATTATTATAGGATTAAATTAAAACTAAATCAGATTGAAAATTAAAACCAAAATTAAAAGTAAAACCAATCTAAGATGTCGATCGAAAATGTCTCCTTGTAAGTATAGGCAAAAAATTAGCATTCTCGCGGTCCCCCCCCGCTAACAGTAAAGTGCCAATATTTACTTGCTAGCTAGGATTAATTACTAGTCCAGGCTTGATACCCACAGATCGCACAAATCCCATGACGCCCTTCTTGAGGGACATCAGGCCAATCTTGGCCAGACATCCACCGGCTTGTGCCTTCCCGAGGAACACAGCTCGCCACCAGCCCGCACCCATCTTTCCGCGCTTGACGAACGCCCAGATGTACTCGTACTTGCTGAGAATGCTTTCACATGACCATACTGTTGTATTTCAACGGGGGGGGGCTATACCGCGGGGAACTAGATCCTGGTTCTTTCGCATTATCGGGGGACGCAAAAATAGCGATTTTCACCTAAGACTTTTCCGAGTTTATTCCGTCCGGGAATCCATTTTTGCCAAGACACCCGGTCGAATCATTACTCACCCCCTGCCCACCGTAGTGATGGCGAAAAAATAGAGTCCTACTGCAGCTCATCAATCGAACGGCCCGAAGTCGAGAGCGGCAGGAAAGAGGCATCGGGATGCTCGGCGAGGTCGAGCTTGTCGGGGTTGGGCACATAGTAACCAGGGTGCTTCTCGCAGGTCTGCAAAATGCAGCCCCTGTTACTCGTGACACTTGACGAAACCGTGACAAGAGCCACTGTTTCTAATTTTATTTTAGCACCTTCACCAATACACACGAATAAAAGGTGAATTTTTCAAAATCAAGTCTCGTCGTTGCTATGATTTGTCTAGGACAAAGATTTCGATTAATATACCGGCAGCTGGTCACCATTCGGCGGACCACCGCTGTTGTCGTTGTTCTCGCCGGCCTACGGGAGGAGGCTCGTGTCGGTGTTGAACCGGCCGCTGGCGGTGATCTGAAAATCATGAATTGCCGTTTATCTGATTTGTTTAAGGCGAGGATTTCGATTAGTAAAAACGCCACCCCTTCACCCGTGGCTCGTTGCCTTGTTAGCCCTCCCCCCGGTGCTAAAGATGAACCGGCACCCTGAACTCCCACCTTGTATTCGATGTCGGAGAAGGCCGCCAGCGTCGCCTCCAGGCACCTACGAAATGACCAGCCTGCTGCAGTTTTGAGCGTTCCTTGTTCAGCAATTCCTGTAGCGATAAAATGTAATGTTCTGCGTTTCATACCAGCATGAGTACCTCGATCGATGTCTTTTCCTTGAGCGAGTAGGTGGCGCCTTCGGCCTCAATCTCGGAAATCAGCTGCAAAAGTATCCCTATTGAGGCTGGTCGCAGAGCGGTTACTATAGCCAGCTATCGGGGAGGGCCAGTCAAGGCCGTTTTGTTTGTTTTCAGCCGATCATTTTTGGAGGGAGGGGGCATTTTTGGTTGTCCGAAATTTTTGGCGACCTTTGCAACTGCAACTTTTACGACTTTTTCCGAATTTATTAACTTTTTTAATTTTTATTATAATCAACGGATGCGTTTTTAGTAGAATTGTTTTTTAACTATTCCTAAGCATAGACGATTGACAAATTTTAATTAAACACTTTATTTTAGGTCGAAAATTGATCTTTTTTTTGAGGCAAAATATTTACGTATTTCCCACATTTTCGACTCTTCCAAACCTTTATCTAACTTTTTTTGGACGTTTTTTTGAGGCTTTTCTATATTAAATATAGTTAAAACTTACTAAAAAGTAAAAACACTATATTTGATTACTAGGTGAACCGAGAGCGCCAGGAAAAAAAGCCCCACTGCCGCAAAAATCCTAAAGAACCCAAAAAAGTATAAAAAGGGGTGCAAAAAATTGCTTGCGCAGCTAAAAACCGGTCGGCAACATGCAAAATATCGCCGCCGGCGTAGTTTTTTTGGAAATAGGCTGAAGAACAGCGTTAAAAACTCTATTGTTGAAAAATCTAGAGCAAAATTACAATTTCCTAGGATCGATGTGGAATAATTCTAATCAAATAATCCTAAAAAGCGACGTACTGACGAGTTGCATGCAAAGTGGCACACACCCAGACGGGCACACAAATACTATTTTTTACATGTAGTGGGAATTGGGATACGGCACTACAGTCTCAAACGGTTTTTACCGGGCATTTGGTCAGACCCTGCGGCAGCTTGGAATCGATTTTGGCCATTTCCCGCTGCGTAGGCCGCGGGAAGAGCTAAACATGGTTTTTTTTTCATTTAGAGAAAATAGTGTACTTTATTCAGGTACTTTGCCGGTTTCTTCACACCGACGACATCCCTGGCGTCGCCGAGGCTGAGCTGGCGGCCGGCGGCCTGCAGCGCCTCCTCCTGTAGCTTCCAGTCGGATTCGGTCTAAATTACAAAGTTAGTTTCTATTCTGCCACAGGAATTGGATGGATAAAACGAACTTTAAGGATTTGTAGCTGCAAATTGTAGGAGAAGTCGTCCTGGATCTTCGCATTTCCCATCACCTAAAAACCTTTCAAAAGTCGACATGTTTCTCCCCACAGCTCCACCGCAATGATAGGCGGATTGGATGAGCGCGTTCAGCTGCTCCAGCCAGCTGTTGTCCGCTTGCTGGCGAACGACCTGGAAACTCCTTGCTCAACAGGTTGGTGGGGCGAGGGGGGGAGGGTTAGGCTGGATGAAAGAGTAAGGATTTTTCAGGGGTCATTTTCGTATATTAAAGACTTACTGTGGCTTGTCCACGCGAGATAACCATTTTTGGTCGAGCGTTGCAGATGGGTGATGAATTTTTGCCGAAACTAGGAATTTCGGTGCTATGCAAAAAACCAGATGCAAATTTTCCATCCGCGTTTATGCCTTATGCGCACGGCCAACCTTCGTTTCGTCGATTTGTGTAGAAGATACACCAAAAGGTGGAGAGAGAGAGAGAGAAAGAAAAAGAGAGAGAGAGAGAGAGAGAGAGAGAAAGAGAAAGGGAGGGAGGGAGATAGTGAGCTAGGCTCAGAGACAGTGACGAGAGAGGCTGAGAGGCGGTGAATGCGCGAGATATGGAGGCCAGCGATAGCTAGAAGACAAAATTCTGAAAGAATTTCTTAAAAATATTACACTTGCCATAAGCATAATTATAGGTCTGTGCTACAAATTTTGATGACCGGATTGATGACATAATGTGGCGCAGCGCAAGTTGATGTCACAAAGGCAGCGCTTTTGTATCTTCGACTGTGGAACTTGATGGGAAAGCCAGACCGCTAAGAGGCAGAGAGAGAGAGCGAGAGAGATATAGAGAGAGAGATAGAGAGAGAGAAAGAGTGAGAGTGAGTGAGAGTGAGTTTGAGATTGAGAGAGAGGGGAGGCTGATAGAGTATTTGTTCGGAAGAGAAAAGAGAGAGATTTTCCGGCTTTGCTAATTGATTGAGCTATCGCAAAATTAGCGCTGGTGTTTGGGCCCTCGCTTGCTCTTTTGATCGGCAATTGCAGCCGGTTTGCCCAATCGAACCCAGGTGCGGATTTTAATCGCGTAAGCAAACTAATTTCCTTATGAGGCCCTTTTAAAGCCTTTCGATATTGTTCTCTCGCTCTCTCTCTCCCTCTCTCTCTATCTCTATCTCTCAGGATCTCTCTCTCTTTCTCTGTCCCGCGCTCTCTCGCCCAATGTCTCTCCCTCCGCTTTCACTCCGGCCATGTTTTTGTCTTTCTTTGTGGGGCCCTGTTCTCTTTGCACTTTCGAAGATCCGATCTTTTTGACCTAGCGTCTGCGGCCGATGCTTGGGCCGGGTGTACAACGTGTGTGGCCCCAATACCCAGCATAATGAGGGCGACATCCCTGCCCCAACCAGATCGGTCGACCAAGCCCCAAATTATCGATCCATTTTTCGCAACCGCTGCGTAAATCCGGCAGCTGTTCGCGCAAAACTTACCTTTACCTCTTGTTCGATACTTGCACGATTGTACACCTCCAGGGCTAGGCTTCACTTCACTTCCCCCCCCCCCTCCCGTCGGAAGCTTACAAAATCTTTCGACATTTTGTATTTGTATTTTGTTGGGATCTTGCTGAAACCATTCGATAAAGTATCAAAAAAATGTACTACTAAAAAGGTACTATTACAGCCCAAAATAATGTAATATATAAAAGTTTTCGCGAAAAACTTCCTGCCGGGTGTGGGGTGAAGTAGAGCCTTACCGCCGCTTGAATAAATTCCCATTTAGGTCCGTCAAATATGGCCACTCCTGAGAAGAAATTAAAGTCACCCCCCCGCCCGCCACAGATGCCACTACGCGCTCCACGTGACAAATATCAAAGCAACGGTGGAAATGAGCTCGTGTCCCAAAAAAGCGCCCCTCCGGCTGATGGCCGTCTTACATCCGATCGGTCCCAGACTTTGCACAGGGGTTGGCAGCCCGATTGCTAAAGTATAATATTATTCAACTTATAGCCAAAAGACTGTTTTTACCCGTTGATAGCAGTTTTCCGGTTATTTTGTACTTTCCATCGGTTTTTATCGACTTTCGGCTTTGAATACCTCATTCCGGCTATCGGGGGGTGTTTTTTTGGGTTGCAGAAACCGTTTGAATAAGCGATTGTTTGGTCAATTTTTATCCGGCAAGAACAGTTTTTGGGTAAAGAAGGCTTGCCGCATCATTTTCACTTAACATTCCAAGGGCATTTTTATCCCGACGAAAACCCCACGAAAAAAATCATCAAGTGTATTTTTGCTGTATCGCGAAAACTACTGTAGCTATGAGGCTATCAGTCAGGGTTGTGGTTGTTTAGGGTCTAATACACCTCTGGTCCATTTTGGCATCGATTGGATGTAAGACGGTGAAATGTGGGAGGGGTGCTTTTTTGGGACGCCCTGTACTTTTTTATGGTGTTGTTTGAAAACTTTTTAACTCATAACCGAAGTTCAGGAGCCCTGCCCTTCATTTGAACATTTGCGCTGGAGCCTGGCGAACCATCGGGCCTACGATGAAGGGATGCTTTTATACCCAGCGGTCTTCTTCACGACTACCCTGGAGTGTTCCAACGCCGGAGAAGCGGTGATCCCGAAGAAAAGTGTTTACCCTTGCCGAGCGATTTCCGGAGAAAAACACTGGAGAGCCAGGGTGCCGCTGAAGAGATTTAGCGGCTGGAGCATTTTCAAATTGAGGTGGGTTTTTGAGGTGCTTGCATAAGTCTGCATTTTCATGGAGATTCCTGTCCCCTAACAAGGAGACGTTTTTGAGTGTCATCGGGACTTTCGATGGGACCAACCTATCTTGTGCTGAAGTTTCCGCTAATTCCGAATATAGTAATTAACTTCTAATTTTCAAGCCATTTTTATCAATATTTGTGAAAAATTGAAAATTTTGTTACATTTGAGCCCAATTAGTTTTAGAGAAAATTTCAAAAGTTTCAAAGTTTCTGAGTGTAGCAGCTTTTTTTATAGAGAATTTTTCTGTGTCGAGACACTAGCTGATTTTTTTAAAGCCTATTCCGACGCTTTTCAAGTCTTGCCTAACTAGCCGATTTGTGGGCGTTTTTAGCTTTAAATTGTTCATAACTCTCGAGAAATGGCCATTCCGCACTCAAAAATTATTGCCATATTCGGAATCAACAAAAAATTCTGCCCAAGATCGGTCCATTCCAAAATCCCGACGACACTCAAAAACGTTTCCTCGTAAGCCTAAATCTAAATTTGACCCTAAACACGTAGTTCCAACCAAAAGCATATTTCGCAAACGTAAAACGCAGGTTACCTTGTTGATAAAAATTCCTTGTAGGCATCCCGAACAAGTGTCGTTAATCCTGGTGGATGCGAGCCATGAACCTTGGCTAACCGGCAATCCTCGCCTTCAAAAGCTTGACGCCGCCGACAATCCATATCTACGTTACAAGGGCAGTTCCTGGTTTACGAATCTGTACCAAGATGACCACCGAACCTACTTGAAGGTGGCTATAATCGGAAATGTCGACCTAGAACGATGCATCCGGGTCGAGGCCAAACTTTTTGCGGCTATGAAACAACATATTACGATCGAGGCAATCGAGGCGTATTTTGAAGAAAATGGCGAACACCTGCAGTGGCGAGAATCAGAAATCGAAGGACAAGAGGCCGAAGACGTGTTCCGTTTTATACACTCGGAACTGACGGGCGTCGGCAAGACCCTGGATGCCAATCGTTGCCGAAAGTACGAGTGCAAACGAAAAAGCCAAGAAATTTCGCCGATTCAACTTGACGAACTCGCCAGGATTCTGGCCAAAGAATTGATGGTGCACGTTTGGAAGTACCGGGAGCTGCGAGATCCGCAGCAAGCGGGCCCGGCACGCTCGCAGTACATCCCCCGCATGGCCGAGATCGTCAACAGGTACAACGCACACGGGCCGGTTCCCTGTTGCTGCTGGTGCGCACACTGGGATACGGTATGGAAACGTATTGACTTTATGCCGCCGCTTATGGTGGAAGATGAGCCGACGTGGGAACTTGTTAAAATCATTAATGAAAGGGTCCAGGTTAGAAAAGTTTGTAAAATTAATAATATGCTTCGTGTAGGTTCCGGAAACATCCGGTCGGCCATCGGCAGCGCAACTGACGCATTCCCCATCAAAAGGAGGATGGAAGAATAAACGTTTTTTAATCGAATAAATTCGTATCGCTTGCAAAAGCGTGGCCGCTTAAAAGACAATTTTTTTGCCACGTGATAAATGCCATCTCATCCCGCGCTCAAGATCCTAAGCCTCATTTCCAAAATTCGCCCTCTGCCAAAAATCTTTTTTTTTTTAAAGAAATTTGAAAGAAAGAAAGAAAGAAGAAATTTTTTGAAAGCTTTATTCTGCTTTATTTTATCGGCATCAGCTATGCGCATAAGTTTAATAAAAATCTTTCGCACAATAAAACTAGCCACGCTTCTCCAGAATCGAGTCAAATTTGCCAAACCACCATTGTTTTCGCGGAACCACTTGTTGGTTGTTCGTGAGCGGCCGATCCCCACCCCCGTCTAAAACAAGAAGGGAGCTTCCTTATATAGCGCTTTTCGTTCTAGTAGCTCGATACTAGAAATCGATATACTTCGATTCTACCGTACTTCTACCATGAAGACCATTTTGCATTTAATTCTTCTTCTGACCTTTGCCTCGTTGGTAAATTCGGTAAGCATCCATTTCGGACAGTCAGATTACGCCCTTCCAGCAACTGCTCTCCGGTGGCCTCTCCGGTTTACGGATCCCGCCCGGTTTGAGCGGTTTTCGGAGCCTGAACCGACCGGCGGAAAGGCTTGGCTCAAACAGACTATCCAAGGTACGCACCGCAAATTGTTAAAAAAAAATCGATCTTAGAAATTTACCGAGATGTTGATGCGGAAGCATCCCGGAACTATTGCATGACGCATCGATTACGCGGAAATAAATATTTTTTAATTATTTTCAAAGAGCTGGTTTTAATTTTTCCAAAGGAGGACAGTCAGCCGATAAAACACAGAAAGGCTTTGGGGAAATGTGGGCTACCGAATGCTTTATCATCAATTACTTCGATCACTCCCGCTCGCTCTCTCTCTCTCCAACACACAATCCCTCTAACTCTCTTTCCCTCTCTCTCAAACACTATCTCTCTAACTCTCTTGCATTGCCCTAGCTCTATACCCCTCTATCTCTCGCTCGCTCTCTCTATCTCTCTCTATTTCTGTCTCACTCTCTCTATCTCTCGCCCTTCCACACTTTTTGCTTACGCGACTATTTTCTCTCCGCCCATGACCTCTTTTTGCTCGGAAAGGAATGGCAACCTCCCGGGCTCCGACCAAAAAAAGCTCGGCACACGGCTGGCCGAACAGCTGATTTGAATCTCATAAGCAAAGCTGTGCCCATTATAAAAGATGCTCGGGTATTGCACAAGGACATTTCGAGGGTTTCGTGTTCCCCCATTTTCCAGATCTTTCAGATTTTTCCAGCACTGCCACTTTTAAGCCATGCTTCCAATTGATTTTAGGCTAATTTTATATATTTGATATACTTCCGGTCTTCAAAAGAGGATAAGCAATTGATTTTTTAGCATTTCGTATAGCCGCTGTAATGACGGAAATTGTGGATGTTGGATGTCATGTGACGAATGTCAGCGCGTTGGTAAGTCCAAAATTTAACTTTTTGCAGGTAGAAAAAGGTAGGAGATTTCGGGCAAATTGTAAATATCGTTAAACAACTCATTCTTTGAAAATCAGAAGCTCATTGATTTTTATTTTAGACAGCACCGAATAGTCGAAATATACAAACAAGCAAACCAAAATAAAAAAATCTCAGGAGCCCTGCCCGTCCTATCCAACGCTGAAATGGAGCCCGGCACTCGATGAATATTATGATGGACCGCTACTGGGTTATCCGCTGACCTTCTTCACGACGTCGCTGGAATTGGATGAAGAGGGCGAGCCGGACCTGCCCGAGATGAGCGCCTACCCGTGTGGAGGGATTGACAAAATGAGATATTGGCGTTGCTTGATACCGCTGGAAAACTTTGAACGTGGATATGTGCTTTTTGAGGTGCTGCCGAAGATGTGAGTTTGAGAGATTTAAGGGGAGTTAACAACAAAGCTCAAGTGAGAGAAAGAGAGCGAGAGAGAAAGAGAGAGGGAGGGCACGCAGGTGAAAGAGAGCGAGAGCTTCAGAGCGAGAGAGACGGGAGATGGAGCAGGAGAGAGAGAAAGAGAGCGAGGACCCTGAGTATACAATAATATTTTTTAAGACTAAGAAAATATCTAATCTTCAAGATACTCTTCTAATATAATAACTAATCTACTCTTCTTTCAGAAAGGGCCAGGACTTCCTGCTCTTCGTCAAAGAAAATCAATCCCACCTCTTCGCCAATCGCCCAGACCATTTTCAACGGTGTCGCGGGCTCCAACACCCATCCCTCTCTTTCCGACAAGATGAATGGTACAGCACCGTCTACACTAGCCCCAGGGATCGCTACTGTAAAGTGGCCGTCCTCGGGGACGTCGAGCTTCCGACTTGCATCCGAGTATCAGGACGTCTGCTCCTCCAGGCAATTGACGCCATGAATGATGAGCTCATTTCGGAGGCAGTTCCGGATGAGGATAAGGAGGGATGGTCGAACCTTAGCCTGGAGGAACGCCGTCGGAGCGTCGTGAAGACGCTCAAGTTTCTTTATGCAAATCGGTGTCGCAGTTTGGGATGTAAACATCCGGGACGTCGATATCCTGAAGAGGTGAGTGTAAGGTGGTTGAGAGACGGAGAGATAAAGGGAGATCGAGAGAATGAGAGTGAAAGAGGGAGAGGGAGAGAGAGGGGCGGTATGATGCACAGCAAACCGTTGTGTAAAACTCTGATCTCCAGATGTTTTTCAGCTCGCCGAAGCAGTCGCCCTCCACGTCTGGAAGCACTCCGAACTTCTCCACAAGGGCTCCAAAAAAGCCTACCCAGAACAATTCCTCGTATCGCTGATCCAGATCACGCAGGGCAAGAACACGCACGACAGTCTGCCGTGCGACTGCCCCTGCGACCACTGGGATACGGTAACAAAACGCCCGGGGGGCCATGGTCCACTTTTGGAGCGGGACGTCCTCGCGGAGAAAATCGTGAAGCGATTCCATGCTATGAGAATTTAGGTGAGCTTCGCGTTAGAAAGATAGACATTTTGAATTTTTACGAAAATGAAATTAAGAATTTTCTTCAGATGTTGCCCTTCGTTTTATGCAAAAGATTCTACAAAATGATCAAATATATCCACTACCATAAATAGACCATAATTTGCCACCATGCGCGTGCTTGTGATGAAATCGGAATAAAAATTTATTAGTCCTGAACTTTGCACATCCTCTCGCACTCCTCCTGCGTCCGGAATTGGTGATCCTTCAAGCAAGTATTCGGATTTGTCACCATGGTGCAAGAATTACGGCGGATACTGTACTGGTAGGCCTTTGAGAAGGCTTGACTAGAAAGATACAAAATTGGTGGTCTTTTTGAGGCTTCTCCTACCCGCAAATCCTTCCAAGGACGCCATCATACACTTTCCGAGTAGCCCTGCAGCGCTGTGGGACCTCCTGGGAGTTCGGGAATCGCTGGAGGTCGTGGATTTCTGAAAAGAAGCGATGGAAGTTGATTTTATTAATGGTGTCAATCCTTTAAACTTTGTAATATAGCTTAAGGGTGTATTTCGTCGGGTTTTGTGTCGGATTCTTGAATTGGTGCACTTTTTCTATTAAACTTCAATAAAATGTACCTGTCGAAAAAGTGAAGCAAAAGTAAATTACTAGTAAGATTAAGTGGAGAAAAGTCATGACCAGTTATAATAGGCCGGAACGGTGAGCTACTAGTGTTTACTTAGATGTCAGTCCAACCCCTCGGCTAGTGCGGTGATCCGTGTAAATAAACTCAGTCACGCTGAACCAAGCAGATTTTTTGGACGCGCGTTTTTCGCGAAAATTTGGAAACGGACTGGCGAAGGTGTAATCCTAAAATTTAAGCGGATAATTCTCAATCGCTGTTAGAAGATATCAGCAAAGCCGTCACAAAATGAAAAAATAATTCGCTTCTTCGTCGCGATAAAGCTTTGTATTTGCGATTTTCGGCATAACCTCGAACTCTGGGCTGAAATTCTATGTAGTTTGGACTCCTACGGAATCTCGGACAGCCATTCCCTTCAAAAAGAAACAAATAATTCCCGATCTCTCACGCCAGCCCTGCCATCTTTTTTCGCGGCGCACTTCCGCGCGGGGGAAGGCGCCCCGCGGGTGTCAGCCATGGTTTTGAGGGGCGGATACCTGGAATTTCTCAGATTCACATAGCTCCGATGAATAGCTTGATGAAAATTTTCATCCTCGCTTTTTGCCTTTTTCAACTAGCCACAAGCTGCACCAAAATGGACGATCATCCGCTTGGCGGGAATCTTAAGTGCAGAGGGGCTTGTAAAATGGAGGTAAGCGCTATAAAGAATGTTTTATTCGACTATATATAAATTTCAGTAACACGAAGAAAATATAAATTCATCCTAGGGCTGCAAAACCGGAAAGTGCATCAAGGCGGCCGGGGTACCGGCTTGTCAGTGTCAATGCAACACCGGCCTCGTCATCCAGGCCAACCTGCCCGAGGCTCCATTCCCGAGATTTTCGCGATGAATTCGTGTTTATTTATTTTGTGGCGGGTTTTAATAAAAGTAAGATACAGTTTCTCAGTATAAATCGACAAATCAGATTGGCTCAAGTCTAGGAAACCCCCCCCAGCCGTAACTTTTCAGCCATACGTCCTATTAATGCGCCGAGTATCTCAAAATGTTCGCCGTGGTCGAATTACTATAGAAAAGTTGTTTCTTTACACCAAAAATTGTTAGAAAAATTTTAATAACAATTATAAGTCTGGGTTTTCTTTAATTAATTTTTCCTGGTCTAAAGTGACTTTTCGTATCTCGGCTATCTTTTGTCCTACAGAGCTGTCAATGGTATCAAAATGTAGCTCTTGCTCTGTAAAATAAGGCTACAGTACATTTGAGTCGAAAAAATAGCGGAAAATAAAAATATTTGAGTTTTAGACTCCTGGTACATTGAAGCACAGCGGCTTAATCTTTTCAACTTTCAAAATCTTGTAAAAAAATTTCTAGCAATTTTTGCCGCAAGGAAACAACTTTTTTATAGTAATTCGACCACGGCGAACATTTTGAGATACTCGGCGCATTAATAGGACGTATGGCTGAAAAGTTACGGCTGGGGGGGGTTTCCTAGACTCTTACCATCAGATTTGCTTACAGAGAACGACGTTTTTATGCAGTTTAGACCCCCTAAAATCTCGGGCAAACCCAAAATAGAATTTAAAGAAATCGCTAAAATAAGAAAACAAGTTTTTTAAGGTATCTTTTGTTTTATCCGCTTTTTTGTATAGCGAAGTCAGGTTTATGACGTAAATTTAGATTGAGGCAGCTTTAAACAGCGTTTCTAGATATTTTAGAGGAGCTACGACCTAAAAAAAAACATGAAAAATGATAAGACAAGTTTATCAATGTATTTTCCGGAGTTTTATAATTTTTTTCTTATAAAACAAATCTGGATTTCTAGCGTATTTTGTCGTTTAGAGCGCTTTTCAATACATAAAAACCCTTAAAGAAGCCCGAAAATGCAGAAAGAAACTTGTTAATGTATCATTTTTGATTTTTCAAAGTCTATTTAAGAAAGTAAAGCCCAAATTTTATTAATTTAGTACTATTTTTCTTTACTTTCTGCTATCCAAACAGACCCTGAAATCCCACCCGACCTCGCGTAAGCTGGTGTAGTTCGTAGTCGAGGCCCCTGCGACTGGGCTAGCCAGTGAAAGTGACCAAGTTGCTACTTTTCTAGTTATATCTTGGGTTTTGTTTAAAATTATTGTAAAACACGTCATAAAATCACTTTAGGAATGAACGCGATTCGTTCCTCAATCCACCGGCAGTTATTCCAGCCCGAGGACGAGCGGGTGGCCTCGATTATATGCATCACGAAAATCGATGGCAAACGGAAGAAGCACCCGACTTATTTGGCGATTGCACGTAGGTTTTAGAAAGATATACATAAAACAAAATGTTTATACAAAATACTATATTATTTATCATCGAACGTTCAATTATGGCTGTTTTATCGACAAAAATATCCCTCTAGACGAAATAACTGGGATGTTTCATGAATACTGTTAATTTTGGCGCGTAGCGCGCGTGTTTGAGTATATTAAGAAAGTTTTTAGTGAGAAATCGACCACAAATAGTACAAATGCAACTTTAAAACGTTTTATAGCGCTGTTATATCTGAAATTATAAGAGTTTTACAAGTTAAAGTGCCGTAAAGTTGTCAGAATCTATCCAAACATACCTTACTTCGTCGTTAAGGCATTTTTATACCTCAACAAGTAGAAGATAAAGTGAAAAGTAAAATAATTTAGCTAGAGAGCATTAATTTGAACGTTTGAGCAGTTCCAACCTGGGTTTGGAACCAAAATTGGTCAAATTTTTCAAATCCAAATGTCGATTGCCGAATAAATCGATTAAAATTAAATCTGCACCTTAGGATATTATTTTGATAAACGAAGGTATCTTTTTCTATTCTAGTAACCGCGCAGCACCCATTCTCCGTGCGCATCTACACGATCAAAGCCGAGAAGGAGGACAGCTACCGGAAAAAGGAGACATGGCAGCTGAAGGATATCCGGATGGTCGATGGGATCAATCCGAGAAGAGTGGGTGTTTATGGGGAATATTTTTGAGCGCTGAATAGGATTTTCCTGGAATATTGGACCCGCGCCCGCCTCGAAATTGATGGCCTGTGAAAATGGATTTTGGGGTTGGGGGGCGATGGGAACGCGATTTTCGATATTTTGCATGGAATTTGTACAGTTTTTTACCTGTTTTGAGGGTTTTAAATACCTTGGAGAACGGGGAATGTACTTAGGGTTTTTCTACAAACACTGAAAGCTAGATGGTTTTGTAGGAATTAGAGCACCTAGAAAATTTGATAATCAATTCAGCGTTTACTTTTTTTGTGATAGTAGGAGTTGATTTTCAGAGATTAAATGAGTGAAACTTTTGTATTAATGGCATTGTCTATTAAACTTCTTAAAACGGATATTTCTAAGGTGCGAAAAAACCAAAACTTGAAAATCGGCAATGTTTTGAGGAATAAGGCAATTTTTAAGGAAAAAGGTGGCAGAAAAATGTGTCTTGATTCTGGGTGTAAGAAATAAACTATTATTATAAGGTTCTTAACTTTTTAAAGACCTTATCATATTTTTCAAACAGTCATTTCACGCTCCCTTTAAAAAGTTAACGACTATTTTATTTCCAGGGCTCCGAAGACTTCATCATCCAGCACAACGAGAAGGCCTTCAGAATGTCGGCCAGCACGGTGGAGGAGAAAGATTCGTTTGTGCTTCAGCTTCAAAAGGTTGTAAAGTTACTGAAATTTAGTTATTTTCGTTATTTAGCTCTGCCGAAAGTACGTTCCATTCCAAATGCCGGAATTCGTGAACGTCCCACTCTTCATCGAGGAGAACGCTGCGGATATGGAGCTGCCAGAGGATATTCAGGATGCGCATGAGGATCATTTTAATGAGTACCAAGTAGGGGAGCACGATCAACTCCAGTAGTCCTTAAAATGAGCTGTAAAAAGAAGCATGATGGTACCTCAAATTTACCGATGACTTGGTGGCACTATCCCTTTAAAACTAAAAAGGTAGTAGATAAACCCTGGAGGTTTTCGCTTTTTCGCAAAATCCATAACCCTGCCTTGCGCGTCCATTTAAAGGCGCGTAATACAAGCGTTTCCACGTTTTTTTAAGTACTGAGAAAACTAGCAAAATTCTAAAAGACACGTTTCAGCCAATTTCCGCCAAAGAAGAAGCCGATTTCCGGAAGCTGCTGGCGGCTTGTAACTTCAAAATTGACGAGACGGACTTGTTTCATCAGGTAAATGCCTCGAAAATATTTTAAAGGGATGGAGACACTGAAAATTGATACCGCAACAATTTCTTTCAGAAACTAACCGAACAGCTCCATCTCCTCGATGGCCAAAACGTGCAGTCGATCATGGTCAGCGAAAATTCGGTGAATCAACTGCTGAAAATCATCGACCACTCGCTGAAGAACGAGGAGAAGCTGCAGAACGAGTTGGACAAGTGCGACTCGATGCTGGCGGTGGGGTATTTACTGAATTTCCTAGCGTCTGCAGCCTGAAACCACATTTTTTACCATTCTAAACGGACCAGAAACACAAAAATTTCCTACATCTTGAAGAAGCATTTAAAACTACAAAAACAACCTGTTCGTCCGATTATTTCGGATGATCAAGGTCACAATCCCGTTTCAAGCCATACCAGCTAAGCCTACGCCTACGCCTACGCCTAAGCATACTCGTCTGGGGTTGTCACGCGGAATTTGACTATTTTAAAGGGACAGTGAAGTCAGGACTTACCTAGAAGTTGCGTAAAGATTTGGAATGTTACAAGCTACACCTGAAAACATGCAAATTATCACCTCTTTTCCAGACAGTCCGCGACTCCGTTGAACTCATCGAAGAAAAGGATTCCCTCTGCGGAGTGGAAAAGAAAAACAAGGAAAAGCTTCGTCGCGAGCTTGAGGACTTCATCCAGGCCCTAGATACCGTAACCGATAATCATTTGAGGGTACTCCAAGATGCTAATATTTCGGATCCATCGAGGTATTTATGGTTTATGGAATGTCGCAATAGACCGTCTTTTAGTATCGCTAGGTGCAGCGAGGCGGCGAGGGCCTTTAATGCTTTTCACAGGGGTCGGATAGCTCGGCCGCTGGAGAATATGTCGGCTTATAAAGAAAGGGTAACTTAATTGATTTTTAGGTTTATTTTCGCTGGTTCTAAAGTTGGTGTTTAGCCGCTAAATGCAAAAAAAACTTTTTAGGCAGTCGTGAAGGAGAGCATCAACTTGTTTGTCGATCGGTTCATGTCTCATCTGACGGCACTTTTTCATAATTTGGTAAGTCACGAATATGGTTAAGGCTAAGCCTAAGACTATGCTTTGCCTAAGCTTAAGCCTATGCCGAAGCCAATGCCTAAGCCTAAACCTAAGCTAGTTATAAGACCAAACTGAAGCCAAGCCCAAGCCGTTTGCGAAGCTAAGCATAAGCTAAGCCTAAGCGAAACCTAAGCTGAGCTTAAGCCTAAACTTGAGTAAACCGAAACTAAGGCTAAGCCTCAGCCTAAGCCTAAGCCAACAAAGCCACATTTTCAGAACGACCTAACCGACCACCAGGATCACCTCATCATCCCCAAACAATCCCAGCGCTTCCACGCCCTAGCTCCCTTGAGTGAGCTGATCAGGTATGCAAATCTAGCTAGAAAATACTCGCTAAATCCAGTTGGCTAAAAGGCTACGCCCCGCACGTCTACGCATCGGCCGTCGACAAGTATGTACAAACTACAAAAATCCTGTATCGACGGCTGTTTGATCGATTCTTTGACGATGTCGTCGGAGAAGTACAGCGAGTTGGGAGTGATCGGAAATTTAGTGTGTTTTATTATACTTTAAATTCGAGAAACACACGATGCGTTGACTACTGTAGCTCAAAAGATTCCGTATTTTCAGACAGCTCCAACTTATCGAAGCACTCGCACGACACCACTTTTGCGGATAACCACGTGGAGCAGGCGGAGCTGACAAAAGTATGCAGAATTTCGGGTTTCTTTATTTGGAACGCTTTAGCTAATTGAGACTGTCCTTGGCGAACTTGGTCCAGTCGTTGAAATGGAGCAGAAATTCGTCGTCCGATTCTTCCATATCACCGCCGATTTGCTGAACGTGGCCGAAACGACGAGCCAGGGATCGGGAGACAGCGGAAGCATGGGTGAGTGGCTTAAAGGGAGTGGGACACTAAAAATTTAACGTTCAACAACATCGCAAAATTCTGTTAAATATCTGCTTTTATTTCCTATTTTGAGAGTCCATTTTAAGGCGGAAAATCCCTCGAAAAGGTCCTCAACGAGCAGGTCCGTGGTGTGATGGCACCGCTTTTCGACTCCCTCATCCCGCACCTCGACAAGTTCTGCAAGGCTTGTTGTAAGCAGAATCCCAAGTAAGTAAAAAAATTGGTTCATTCAGCTTCTTAAAAATTTAGTAATGTCCTCCTGCTCTTCGTCATCTTATCAAAGAAGGCCCTTGCTCCCTCAGATGCTGGGTCCTACTTTGCCGTTACTTTTGGTAGCTTGACAGTGCTGATCAAGCGGCAGTTTGATGCGTATATGGTAAGGTATATTAGTGTATACGAACTATAGATATCTGCGCATTAATGAGAACAGCAAACTGCCTAAATTGGGCCTAAAATCCTCAGCAACCCGGCTTCGAAGCCAAGCAAGCTTGTCAAATCCGAAGTATTTGTGAAAAAATCTCTGCATAATTTGGGTTTCTTGCCAGGCCCGAATCTGT
Organism: Mesorhabditis spiculigera; assembly: GCA_958295435.1. NCBI lineage: Eukaryota > Metazoa > Nematoda > Chromadorea > Rhabditida > Rhabditidae > Mesorhabditis > Mesorhabditis spiculigera. The sequence goes on from CATQJA010002634.1 coordinate 292,607, forward strand.
AGCGCACAAAGCAAAAAACTAGTCAATCCTGTTTTTGTAGGAATCCGAAGCCCAAATGCTGTCCGACGTGCGCATCAGCAAGCGGGTCAGGCTTGGCATCCTGCCAAGTCTACCGAGGTTCTCCGAATTTGTCCGCCAGACTGAGAAAGTGTTCGAAGGCGCTGATCGGAGGACCGATTTGGAGAAATGGTAATTTCGAAGCTCAGGCTCACCCTCGTGCTCATAAGAAAGAAAAAATCTTGCTTCTGCTTTCAACCCGAAAGGAAGCAAAACCTTGCTCAACCCCCATGCTCAAAACGAGAGAAAAGCTTGCTCAAGCCTTGAGCTCCTAAAGAAATATGAGCCTAGCGCTTTGAAAAGCCAGCTAAAGCCTAATTTCCGCTTGAATTTAGCGCCGTGCTTTGGACCTGGTAGGCCTATGGAATTTTTGGTTTTTTTTGGGTGTATTTTTGGGTAATTTAAGGCTCTTTCTCCTTCTTGTGGTGCCTTAAGTGTATTCAAAAAATGAGTTTTAGGTACGCCCACCTCTACCGAGCCGTTTGTGATGGAATTTCCAAAGCTTCCGTGAATCCGAATAGCAAGAGCCCGTCTTCAGTGGTTCGCCTCGAGAATTATCATGAGCTTTATCGTAAATAATTTTTAATTATCATTAAGGTAACATATATTTTCAGAAATCCTTTCCGAATTGAAAATCTCTTGCCTGGACGCGCAGAGGAAGGCTGCGAAAAAGGAGAAGGACGACAATATTGACGCCTATGTTCGAGAGTCTTTAGGGAGACCGTTGGAGAAGATTCAGGTATGTCTTTAGTGTATTAGGTTACTTAGATCACAAAAATGAAAATATAAAAGCATGCTGAATGCTGGATAAATCCCTAAAAATCTCTTCTAGTTGCCAGGCTGTTTCTAAGATTGATCCAGCGTCCAAGCAAAATTAATTCATAGTTTTCAGCATCTTTTGAGCCTCAGATTCTTTAAAATTTGGATTTTTTTTGTTGTATTCAAATAGAATAGTCCGTTTAATAAATTTACTACTTTTTATATCGTTAAATTTGAGATGAAATCATGGTAAAACTTCCAGATCTTCTTCGACAACGTTCAACTTGCCACGCAAAGGGGCCTGAAAATGGATGAAGTCTCCTATCAACAACAATTTAGCAGGATAGAGCTGAAAAAGGTATAACTGCTTTAAAACTGTTGCCTTCTGTGTTTTATGCTAATCTATAGATTTAGCAAACTGTATTTCAGGTAATCTCGCAATACCCCGCCAAAGAAGTGAAGAAAGGGCTCGAGCAGTTGTATAAAAAAGTGGAAAAACACTTGGTGGATGGGTCAAGCTTGGTGCAGGTTGTTTGGAGGAATATGCAGGTGAGCATCAAAATTAAGTCAATACCAGGGTTGAAAAACCGCTTCGCGGCTTTTCAACCCTGGCCCCGTCCAGGACCTGTGAAAGTCCTTAATTTGCATGTTTCTTCCTGAATTCTAGCAAGAAAAACAGTGAAAAACGGCTCCTCTGTCCCTTTATATAGGCTCTTCCTACTTCCGGCGCATGCTAATTTCCCCTAACAAACAGGGTTTTACAAAAACCTATTTTTAATAGCGAAAACCACAATTTTTCAAAATTTTTATGTGTGTGCAGTCGATTCCGGACCATTCTAAACCTATTGTCGTTTCTTCCCTATCCAAAAAACCCTTCCCCGAGGCTGTAGGAGGGAACATCCAAACGGAAGTGATGCAAATATACACACACACACACAGACACTATTTTTTTATATATAGTAGGATACACATCTGTAATAAATTTTAATTAAAACCAGTTTCATTTGCGAGACCCAGCCACCCCAGGGGATAGATTATGCCACTTCCCAGCCCCTTTAAAATCCATAAAACGATCTATCAGGACCAATTCATCAAGCAAATCGGCTCCTATCAACAGCTGATGGCCGACTGCTACCCCTCCTCCCGGCCTGAACTCGAATTCTCCATCCAGGACGTCCTCCAATTCTTCTCGGAAATCGCTCAGGATCATTGAATATTGATTGAACATCTTTAATGCCAAAATATCTGGTTCTTAATTTATATGTTTACACAATGAGCTTTGAACCGCTTCGATTTTAAAGTTTGTACTGTGATGAGGCCGTCTACTGGTTAATTGTGCATAAAAAATGTCTAGAGTTGTCAAATCGCTAACGCGAGATGAAGAGAAAAAGGGAGAGAGAGAAACGAAGAGAGAGAGAGCGCGAGAGAGAGCGAGAGAGAGAAAGCTATAGAGAAGACTGTAAAACATAATAGGTAAATTCTGTGATGTTCTGATATGTTCGTTTAAATGTATTTCCTTACTAGCTCCAGCAAAAGTTTTATCCTTTCCTACGATCATCTTTATTTTTTGTTTCGGCGATCGCTATCACATGCCTGAAAACGAAGAAATGAAAGATTAAAACAACCCGAAAAAATTACTGGAATCTAAAACCCGGCAAAATACCCACCATCAATCCCACTTGCGCAATGGTCGACAAGCGAAACCGGGCAATGAAAAACTTGTTTTTGCTATCTGAAAATGAAAATTAGAACTGGAATCCTAGCAAGTGGACGGCAAGCGAGAACTGATCAAAAGATTAACTCACTTTTCCAAAATTTCTTCTTACTTTCTGCATCCTTTCAAGTCAATTTTGATGCCGTTTTCTTCGGGCAAGCCTACAGCGCAAAAATCGACTGGTTAAGCCGGGCAAGTGCCAAGCGGCACGGCGCTAAACATCTATTCGTAGAGATGGCTTCACTGCACTATACTCTAAAAAAAATCGCTGTGTGAATCTTTGTTGTCTTTAGCCCACCTCAGCCATTCTGCTTGTTCCATTGATGAATTGTCTGCGCGTCCCGGTCCACGGAATTTAAATCGATCTCAGTTCAATTCATTCCTAAATTGCGAAATTTAAACAGGGATCAGCAACGGTGAAAATATTCACATAAAGTCTTTTTCGTGGACTTTTCGGTCCTGTTTCGATTTCTGGACTTTTGCGAAACGAAATCAAGGTACTACTTCAAGCGCAAAATCGATTTCCGCTCATGTTTTAGCAACGATCGGAGTTGGGAGAATGTCAAGGGTTATGATCAGGCCCGTAGGAAGGGGGGGGCAACTGGGGCAAGTTGCCCCCCCCAAAATCGGCCGAAGGCCGAAAAATTCATAAGGGGGGACCCTTACGATTTTTTCTCCTCAAAAATTTGCCTGCGGCGCTTTTATAGTTGTTTTTAAGACTGTTTTTACTGTCATGGCCCTAAGTTTTCAAAAATTTTCGCCTGCGGCGCTGTTTTTGATAGTTTTGATACGTTGCCAAAAATTTTTTTTTGGAGTTGCCCCCCCCAAAAATCGGGGATCGCTACGGCCCTGGTTATGATCAAGGATGGATTTATTGGCTTAGCAAAATTCTGGTTCAGTAGATTTTAAGGTCAAGGCCACCCAATTCGGTATGATTCGCCTCTCTTTAGCTTCAAAATGCTGGAATTTTGGGAAAATAATGAATAATGATACAACTCCAATTGGAAAACGGCCGACGCTCTTTCTTTAACAAGGAGTAAAGGCCTCTTATCAACCTATTGCTAGTTTCTAAGATTGAATTTTCAATCTAAAAGATGGACGAGAAATTTAACATCAAGGGACTCAGTTGAGCAGCAAATTAATGTGCAAAAACTAAGCAATATAAAATCAATTTGTTGTGTCTAAGGTCATTTCTAAAATTCGTCGATCAGTAAGAAAACCGTACCTTGGCGTCACCGGATTTGTGTTGGTAGGCACTGGAGGCAAGGTTATATTTATATCATCTATATCATCTTAAAATGGAATTTTTACCAGAGATCCACAAACGTGCACGAATCCGAAAGTTCCATACTATGAAAAGCCTTACATTGGCGTCACCACTTTTCCGTTGGAAGTGGCCGAGGAAAAAATCCCGATGCTCGGCGGTAGTTGTACCTTCTAAAAAAGGAAATTTTTAAGCCCAAAGCAGAGCCCTCCAAGGTTCAGAACAGTTTTCCAAAACGAAATTTAGGCTTTTGAGCTTGCTTTATTCAACCGGAAATGCAGAGCCACTGCGAAACGAAATTTCCGCTAAATCCGCTTAGCGATTTTGACGATCTTGAAAAAGTATATACCATAACTAACCTTTAAAACCTTGATCGTTACATTGAAAAGCTTTTGCTTGCTTCATTTCGTTGTCAAAATTTTCTGATGAGCTTGCACCGGCTTGCGATTTAACACAGTTTTTTTTTGATTTTTGGTTTTTGTTCCACTTCAGACGGTCAATATCTCCGGGCTCATATTTTTGAGCTCAGTCGAAGGCATTGTTCGAGCAGGTCCTTATTTCCCATTTGCCTGATTTCTTCTTGATTTTTCTTCTTTTCCGTCGTACTTTTTTGATACATCGATTTCGATCGGTACCTTCCAATTTCAAAATCCTCCGCAAAATGCTCATTTTTGCATCTTCCTTTCATCTTCAAATTTTCCCAAAATTTACACAATATTGGTTTTTTGGCTCTTAAAGCGTTTTTGAACGCTTCTTTTTTCCATTTCCGTTCCACTTTGACAGATCGACAGAGCTTAGCTCTTAGAGCTTTGAATTCTCCTATTTTTCATTTTCGTTCCATCGCCAGAAATCCAGGTTGAGCGGCTTCAAAAGCTTCGAATTTCTTCCATCTACACATTTCCTTCCATTTCGATAGGTCTACATTGCTTTACTTCTAAAGCTTGCAACTTCTTCATCCTTCTTTTCCTTGTCATTGCAATTTTTTCCCCTTTTCTTCACAAAAATTTAACCATTTCTTCTACCCGAAGCCCGAGGGCGGCTCCTACTCGCGGGTTATTTATGAACCCGACGGCGGACGGTCCCTGAAAATTATCAAAATAAGCATAAAATTAAAAGCGAATGGAGTGAAAGCAAAAAAGCGACGTTTCAAAAACATAATATCAAATTTAATTTAAGAAATCTGACATTCTAATCGATTTTCTAAAGTTTTTTCTTGGTTTATCCTGTGAAGTTTGATTTTCTAGAATTTGGTTCTTAATTTCTAGATTTTTTTATAAAGGACACGCGACATATCGACGAAAAATTCATGTTTTAAACTACAAGCTTATTACTAAAGAAGAAGCAAGATAAACATTACGCCATATAATTTTCCAGTAAATTTTTAGCTAGAAAAAAACACTTTTTCATGAAATTGGTAAAGATTATGATTCAAAATATATCTTAAATTAATCCCAAGAAAAATCAGAAAATAATGGCAAGAATAAGACAGGGTAATTTGATGATTCGATAGTATTCGTAGCATCGGCCCCGCGCCCCATGCAAATCGATGGCGGGGCGAGGGAGCGGGGAAAGGGATGAGGCGGCAGAGTGGCAGGTGGGAAGATGATTGCGAGGGTCAAACGATTTCCGATCGGTCCCAATATCGTATTCTGACCGGAATTTGGATGGCCGGGGTTTTGTGACCTAGAAAACTTCAAAAGTAACACGTGTTGGTGGCATCTACGGAAAAGGATCAGGGGAATCACATGGACATTACCGGCAGTGGCTAAGTAAGCGGAAAACAAACGTAATCCGCAGTGGCTAAGTGGAAGGGTCGTAACCAACGGTCACTCAGCATGAGGGAGACAGCCGGCATTTGTGGTGTGGTAAACTATCGTCGACTACATCGTCGCCTCGTCTTCTCGTAGCCTGGTGAGCGGAGTCTACCCTAACCGTAAACGATTTACGCCGGGTTGTAGCGTACCTTAAAGTGTCACAAACCGTATCTTAACGATGTCTGATGTCGAGCCAATTGGCGCCAAGCGCACCTTGCGTTCCGTAAACTAGCGTATCGCATCGGAGCGTCACATAGTGCTCCATAGTCAAGCGTATCGGACTGGAGCGTATTGTAGCGCGCTCGAAACCATCGTACCGTACCGCGTTTAAGCGTATGGTTGGGCCCCATAACCTAGAGTATCGCATCGGGGCCTATGGTGGCATAGCATATCGCATTCGAGCGTCTCCTAGCGTTTTTTCGTAACGTATCGTAGCGTATTAGATAGTGTCGCTATCACAATATAAGCATATCACGAAGGTAAGCTGCAAGACCACAAATTCTCGTCTTGGATCGTTTCATCCTGTCATTTTTGAGATAACGAAGCCGCCGAAAAATTTCAGAATTTTTAGAGATCAAATTCCAGGAGGAAAGTTTCCCAAAAATCTGACTTCCAAATCCCTCTAAACCCGCCGTTTTGTCCCCAATTTGCTCGTCAGCTCAAGCGCTGGTATGCGAGATACTAGTTTGGGCGTAGATTAAAGGGGTAGCTGTTGGGGGATGAGAAGCCATCCATCTCCTTCACCACCCATACTCGGGTAACCCACTTGATCGGTGTGACCGGTTTGGCGGTAGGTGATGAGAAGGGGATGAGAAGAGGAGGAGCAGGAGGTGGAGCACCAACTAGGAGTATCCATGGCCGGTCTCGAAGTAGGCAATTGGGGGTCTTCGTGTGTGTGCTTCAGAGTATCCATCTACTACCCTAGCCACCCAAAAGCTTTGTTTTTTGGGCCGACGACGACGACTACAAGTGGCTACTAACAACATTACGATTGGACAGGCTACTGTAATTTGGAGCGGCTCGGAATTTTTTGAAGTCACGATTGCACCTGAAAAATGGCCATGTAAGTTTATCTTATTCTGGGGCCTTGTCAAATGCACGTCTAAATTGAAGCGGCTTCGGACTCCTAAGCCTAAACCTACCTGGAGAATAAGCCTTTTCAGCGGCCCCATCCTCCCCTACCTCATCAAGCCACTCTACTACTACCTGGCGATCCAGGTCTACCTTGAAGGATATCTGAATATACCTCCAGAAAAGTTGAATACCTTCAAGGTATGGCTTCACTGGTCCTTTAACCCCTTCCAACTTTGCTTAGGGTACTGTAAGGCTCCTTTTCCAACCCCAGACCGACACACATGTCTTCTACTTGAATTACGATATGATGGAGATTCAGAATTCCAAGGTATCTACTGGATTAATTTATAAGATCCGCGGTTTCTTCTAGCTATACACCCCAGATAACGTTACAATTCCCGTCACTATGAAGGAAATACCGGAAGATCAAGTCTTGGAATTCCGAACCGATACGCCATTGATGAAAAATAAATTTTATTTGATAGAGGTAGGCCTATGTTTCGATACCGTAAGATTGGAATGTTTTAGTTAAATTATAAGGGAAAAATGAGGATGGATGGAAGTGAGGGACTATTTGTCGGCAAGCATGGAGCGCAGTAAGTTGATGGGAGAAATAGAGGAAGAAAGGAGAGAGAGAGAGCGGAAACCAGGCCCGACGAGGGGGGCACCGGGGCACGGGCCCCCGAAACGGGCGAGGCCGAAAAGCATAAGGGGGACCCTATGATTTTCATAAGAATTTTCGCCGCGGCGCATTATATTGTTTTAAAACAATTAAACTGCAATAAAACCTGTTTTCCAAAAATTCGCTTGCAGCACTAGTTTTCGGGAAGTACTGTTTTATTTGTAAACATTTGCCGCGAGACTATTTACATATTGAGGCTAAATTAAAACTCTTCGAATTTTGACGCCACGAATGGCGTAAAAAACCCGACAAAATGGCGAAAAAGCGAGGAGGCAGAGGCAAAACTATGGGGCGAGGCAAAACTACCGGGGAACCCTAGGATTTTCCTCAAAAATTTTCTGCCTGCGGCGCTGTTTATCACTGTTTTGAAACGATTTTACTCTAGAAAACCCATTCCTAAAATTCTTGCGCGGCGCCCGTTTCATTAGTGCACATTTTGCTGAGCAAAATTTCGCTTGGCGCGCCGTTCCGAGTGTCACACGAATTAAGCGTCCAACGCGGTTTCAAATTTTTTCGCCTGCGGCGCTGTTGTCACATCTTCGAAATTGAAAGGCGACCGGGGCGGGGGAGGTCGCCAAAAATTTTGGTGGGTGCCCCCGAAATCTCGGCTCCCGTACGGGCCTGATATATCTTACAATCTCTATGTTTTTATAGATCTTACGCCTCCACAAAATTCGAGCCTCATTACGCCAGGAGAATGGTCCCTTGCATCGATCAGCCGGACGCTAAAGCTATTTGGAAGGTAGGTAGCTTTTCCTTCTCTCTCACTCTCTCTCCCTCCCTTTAGCTCTTAACTCTCGCTCTCTCTCTCTCTCTCTCTCTCTCTCTCTCTCTGACAGGTTTATGGCTAAACCAGTGTTACGATTGCTGTTAAAGATTACCGTGATTCACCCCAAACAAACCCGCGCCATCAGCAATTCCGAGCGGGTCAAGCTCATCGAAAGGTAAATTTGAGCCTCAACCAAAATTTCATGCTGATTTCAGAAAAGGATGGGCCCTCACCAAATTCGCCGACACCCCGAAACTCTCGCCCTACTTGTTGGCCATATTCGTCTCCAACTTCAAGCACTTTTCCGGGGCGACGAAATCTGGAATTAAGGTAAAAACTTAATTTTAATATCCAATAAATTCCAGGTCCGTCTCTTCGCCCCCAACTTCACGATCCCGCGCTACAAGGCGATCTTTGAGCACTCGATCAGAAGCCTTGATTTCTACACGAAATATTTTGATACTCCGCCGATGTTGGAGAAATTGGGTAAGTGAGCTCGAGCCTCGAGCTCACTCGCTTAAGCCTAAGCCCAAACCTAAGCCTAAGCCTTGACCCGTTGTTTTTATCTAGATGAAGTCATCGTTTCGCTCAACACCTCAGCCGGCATGGAAAATCACGGTCTCATCTCTTTGAATGCACGAACGATGGACACGGACAACAAGCTGACCACTGTATCTCACGAAATTTCGCATCATGTGAGTACTTTGTATCGGAATCCTTAGAATTAATTCCCTTGCATTGGTACTCCATTTAAAAGGTCTAGAGAAAATATAGAGATCACTAAATTTAGTGGATCGGGAACCAAGCCACTCCGAAGTGGTGGGACGACATCTGGATCAGCGAGGGGTTGGCGACGTTCCTTTCTGAACATCTACCACATTTGGATAAAGTGGTGGGTGACAGAGGAAAAGAGATATAAAGAGAGAGAGAGAGAGAGAGAGAGAGAGAGAGCGAGAGATAGGGAGAGTGAGAGGCAAATAAGTTTTCGATCGTTCCAGTTCCAACTCTACCAATCGATGCGTACACTTCTGGAATACGAACGGGCCCTAGATGCAAATCAGGGAATCCTGTTGCCGTTGAGGACCGAAATTGGATGGGAAGAGCTGAAAAGAGGAAGACACGCCGTGCTAAACTACAACGTCTACAACAGGGTACGGTAGAGAGCAAAAAACCTAAAAAGCAGTAGTAGAAGTTCGTCGTCTAGCTTTTTAAAGGGACAGTGACACTAATATTTCTGCTTTTAGGGTGCCATGTTTATGGCAATGCTTCATGCGACGATGGGAACGGATTCGTTCCGGAAGGCTACTCAAGTACGTGGATTTTGGAATTTATTCTTCGTTTAAGCTAATCGTCAAAAACTACATCAACGGCACCATCACTACGAAAGACTTCTACAACGTCTATGGCTATTATGCTAATGCCACCGATTCGCCGAGAGACTTTGAGAGGTTCTGCAAATCGTGGGTCGAGCAGGTGGGATTTTTGCTAATTTTATGACTAAAAAGGCTCCTTATCACTTCTAGGCTCTGTTTTTAATTTCATAACCAATTTCTGGCTTTGGAGCGATTGCAGTACATTTTAGGGGCTCTAAAAACCTGCAATAAACTACTTAGCTGTCTTACAACATTCTAGATACCTTAAAGACGTAAGCCTGATTTTCCAATTCCTTAAAAAGCGCTTCTCGCCAAAACAAATATATGTATTCAGGCCGGCCATCCTCTTGTAAACGTCAGAACCGTCGTGGGAGGCGTTGAACTCTCACAAGAACGCGACTTCAACTCCGAGCGTATTCACCCCAAATACAGGGCTGAGGCTCCTTTCAAGTATGTCGTATCCTCAATACTCAATCCAAACAATTTTTAGCTACAAATACGACATCCCCATCTTCTACACCACCAACACGAACGAGGGCAATTTGGTGTGGCTGAATTTGGGTACGTTTCGGAATGGAAATTTTGCTAAATCCGAGCCTACCTATGCCTAAGCCAAGGATGAACCCTCGAAAATTCAGACGATCCGACGCTGTTCATCCCGGTCGGCGAGGACGACATCATCAGCGTCGATCCGTTTGGTGAAGGACTCTATAAGGTTCACTACGATCGAGCCTGGTATGAAAAATGGGCCAAAATGTGTCCAGAGAAGGTAAGTACGTAGCTGTTTGGAACAGATGTCGCTGTTTCTGCCCCTTTAAAACGCTAGAACACCACGAATCGTTTCACCTAAACGGAAGCCTATAAAATCGGGAGAGAGTGAGAGAGAAAGAGAGAGAGAAAGAAAGAAATTCTATGTTTCCGTTTCAGAAATGCCAACAAGACCTCTTCTTCAAACCCTGCGAAGAATTCCTACGCGTCCAGATGAGCTACCCCTTGGAGTTAAGACAAAAAGTCATCCAAACCTGCGGCGGACTCGATCATGGCTTCAACTCAAGGCACCCCCATGCTTTGAGGATTGCTTAATTCCTTTCTTACTTTAATTTTTGTGCTTATTACCCTTTGTTGCTGCTCGTAATAATCTATTTATTGTGACAAAGTGTTAATAAATAAACATGTTGCCAATTTTCGACGTTAGATCGAGCAAGACTTTATTGCACACCAGAAGACCCGGAAAATTAGATGATTGAGGGTACGAAAATTGGTAAAGCGAGAGAGAGAGAAGGGAGAGGGAAACAGAGACATAAAAAAATTATAATTTTTATAAAATATGAAGCGATCGTAAAAATTGTTGAAGTTCATCTGCGGTTTGACGATCGGTCGCTTGGAGGACATTCATGACAGCCTGATTTTTGTGGAGGCGAGCGGCCAAGGAAACCTGGAAGTATAATTTATAACAAAGTATAACCTTTTTTCTTTCAATTTCGCACTCCACGCAATTTCCATTTTCTACCAATTTAGACGTTTAGTTGGGTGATCCAAAGTCGAAAAACGGCCAAATAAAGAATTCAAATTTATGTAAGTTTCGAAAATCTATTTTTAAGTCATTTAAAAAATGAGAAATATTTTAAATTAGTTTATCTTCTAAACCCACCGGCCACAACGGAGAGCCAACAGCTGGTGGGGCCACATAAGGTGTCGTCGTGTCGCGAACAGTAGTAGGCCGGAATCCGTTCGGTACCGGTCCTGGCTGGGCAGGGCTCCAGTTTGCCGGGTACTTTTCCGGAATCCTTTCTGGATATCGTGCCGGAATTCCTTCCGGATACTGTGCCGGAGACCTTTCCCGAATTCCCTCCGGATACCGTGCCGGAACCCTTTCCGGAATCAGATTTTGCGGGACCGTAGCCATTTCCCTGGGCGATAGCGAACGAGCCGGAGGTTGGAAAGGTAAAGCTATCGGAATTGCTGGTACTGCTTGTGCGGATAGTTGTCGACGGCGTGGCTCTGGGATCGGAGGAGCTGGTGATGGTGGCCGGAAAGCACTCGGAGGCTTAGGATATCTATAAAAAAAGTTGATTTTTAGCTTCTGAAAACTGGTACCTTGGCAGCTGATGCTCTTCCCAGTCGTCTGAGCGGCACTGGGCCTTGGCCATTTGGAGTTCCGCGGATAGGGTGTAGGTTGAGATGAACCACTGCTGTCTTTTCGGGTCGTATACCTGAAATAAGAGTGATTTTTCTCCTTCGCTTGGTTGAGTCCCCGTTCTGCCACTCGCTCGCTCTCCATCTCCCTCTCTCTCTCTCGCTTTAGAGGTGAATCATTAACTCACAATTGGCAAGATAGCTGAGAATCCATGCGGAAAAAGATTTGCAAAGCTTCGATCTTCGTCGATGACGCAAGCATTTAATGCAAGGCAGCATAACTCATTATCAGCATATCCGGGTGGCCGAATTAGACGACTGTTCAGTGCCTAAATGGATATTAGTATACTTGACATGAAACTGACGTCGTTCTCCAAAGCTTCTAAAAATAAAACAACGTTTAAGAACTACTCCTGCTCCTATAAACTGACACTTCAAAATTAAGATTGTATTACCATCAGGGTAGATCTATACGATACTAGCTAGCTACTAATTAGATCGGCAGAAACGTCATCTAATTACTTACCATCAATTTCCCTTTCTCCTCTCCAAAATTAATGAGCCCATCCCTTTCGGCGACTTCTTTGCTTGGCGCTGTGCAGCTTGAGACCCTGTTGCTAAAAAATAAAAGATTTGAAGTTATTCCAAAAGCGGTTCTGTGCGGTTATAAAAGACAATAGGATATCGACTTACCCTTCCCACTGAAGATAAACCCACATTCCGCGTTCCGGATGTGGGTAATTTGATTGCCTGGAAAATTTGAAATTTTTATTTTCTTTTTTCCGAATTTGCGATTCGGGCTTTTCCTGGACTGCTGGTAACTTTAGGAAACGCAACTCACCACGGGATAGCGATCGGCTTTCCATAAACACAATCCCAGAGCTCGACGACGCCATGTTGGTCCGGGAGTTCCATAATCACGGCTGGGTCTCCGGTTGGGTTTGGATCGGCGGGCGGTGTCGATGGAGTCGGAGTTTCTGAACCCGTAGCTAGCTAATTTGTGGTACGGTATTTGTATATTTCCATACATTTCTATATGTCATTATTCATACAACGATAGTATATTTTGCCTATAACAAATTCTTGCCTAATGCTGAGAGTCTTTTATCAAAACTACCTTGTTAATTTGAGAGCTGGCATAATTACCTTAATAAACCTTAAGAAAAGGAGTTAAAGGCGAGGTAAAGTTCTAAGATATCCTACGGTTCAAAAAAAATGTCTTTTCAGGCGGATTATTCCCGATTTGTACCTGAAAACGTTCCTGCCGGAATCTGCTGAGATTGGGCGGCCTGGCGCTTCTTCTTTCCCTAGAAAATTTGTAGTTAGAGAGAGAGGGGGGGGGGAGAGAGAGAGGGAGAGAGAGAGCTAGAGAGGAGCCAGAGAAACTCACCGTCTCCATTCCAACGACATGCCCAATAATCCACATAGCCGATTTCAAATTGTCCGGCTTGGCGAGCAGGTAGATGTAGGCCTTGAAGGGCTGGAAGCGATCAGCTAAACCAGAAATCAAAATTGCTGAAGCTCAATTTGCCTTACGTTTTGTATCCGGATTTTTGACGAGGTTGAAGACGTCAAAGATATTCTGATCGAAAAAGCGGTTTGGGTCTGTGCTGCTGTACTTCCACACCAGGTTCATCTCCACCTTCATCGAGCCTTGCGGGCCACACCAGACAAGTTCCACTTCTACCTGTAATATAAAGCTAGAAAAATAGAATTGCTCTGAAATTAAATGAGAAAATAGTGTAACTTCATATTTAAGTGTTTGAGGTAAAGATATAAATTCGGCGGCTTTTGGCTTGATTTTACTATAGCATACAATAATTCTCTACAAATATAACTTATCGTTAATGTTTGAAAAGACTTAAACTAATGAATTGAGCCTATTATCGAATTGTATAAAACCTACCACTGTCAACGGCTTGGCCTTGATGGTCAGGGTCTTTGTCGGAAAGTACTGATTCGTCTCGCTGAGCACTCCAACCCTCCGGACGACTTGAGAGTGATTTTTCGCCGAATTTCCACGCAGGTAGATTCTGAAAACAATTCGATCTGATACACCTACCTAAAAACACTGAAATTCTGCTAGTGCTTTCACAGGGACCGCCAGTAATTTTTCAAAAAGACATTCTGAAAAATTGACTTACGCCGAATTTCCTCTGTATACCATTCCCGGGATCAGCTCCTCTGCTTCGTGTTTATGCACTTCCGGCTGAAACCGCTCAATCGGGATCACCGGAAAGCAGTTCTTGTTGGCGCTGGCAAAAAAGTGAAGGTCGTCCTGGATTCCGAGGTAGAGCAGAAGTTCGTCAAGTGATTCGCTCAGCGCTTCTTCGTGGGGCTATAAAATTCCATTTAGCCTTTTGAAAACAATAATGATACAATTGCTTACTCAAACAATAAATACACTTTGCAAAATCGAAAACGCAGCAAGGCTATGGCATCGTTTAAAAAAAACGTACCTTCAAATCCTTGGCCTGGTCTCTCGGAAACCATCGCGCAACTTTTGGCTTCAACGTGATCTCGATTTCCGGCGTTAGCACGTATTGGCTTTTCTGAATAAATATGGCCATTGTAAATCTAGAAAAACTTGACAAATTCTATAAGTTTTCAGTCAATGAACATTAAAAAGTAGGTTTTTCTTTTTCTGAGTTCGTGCCAAGTACCTCTGAAGTTGAAGCCGCTTGAGAGTCCATTTTGGCTTCCTGATCTTGTTGGTCGGCCATTCCTCGTTATTAGATATATCTAAAAACAATACATTTTTCAAACAACATACAAGAAAAACTGGAAAATTCAGAAATTTAAAAACGCGCCTTATAAGCAGAAAAATTAGCGGAAAATGATCAAGCTGGTGACTGAAAACCCAAAAATGACAGCTTAAAATTGCTCGAAACTATATTTTGTCTACAGCATCGAACTGTGACATGAAAAACGCGCTGAAGAAACATGTTTGGCTTTGAAAATGCCATGAATTATCTCGCGTAAGCGAAGGCGTTACAACAATGTGGCCGAGAGATTGGGGAAATAGAGAGGGCACTGAGAAGCCGGAGTGGCACGAGGAGGTCATTCCAAACAAATTTTCGTGTCGTCAGCGAAAATTCCTAAAGCCACAGCCTTGTAGAGAAATAGAAATCGAAATGGATAATGACGTATTATCTCTCCAGGTTCAAAATTGAAATTTACATCTGCTTGCGACTGGTTATCTGATCGCTTCCCGCGCTATAGGAGCACGGGAGGCCCGAATGCATTAATGAGAAGTAGACGCTCATTAATGAAAGAGGGCAGCCAATTATAGACGAATTAATGATACGTAATAATACTTACAAAAATTACGGTGAAAAAAGAAGCCAAAAGTTAATGACGAATTGATACAAACCTCTTTTAAAGAAACCGGATGGAGGCACAGAAAAATAGCGTTAAAAACCTATCGATTGGTGCAGAGATGAGTTAAGGAGAAAATCTTGTAAGAAGTCAGTTTGAAATTTCGATAATATCACCCTCACGCTCTAACTCCATCTCTCTTTTTCTTGCTCCGTGTGTTTCACTCTCTCTCTCTCTCTCTCTCTCTCTCTCTCTCTCTCTCTCTCTCTCTCTCTCTTTCTCCTCCTCTCTCTCTCTCTCTCTCTCGCTCTATCAAATTCTATCTGACTGTCTCTGTCTCACTGCAACCCTTAAAAGCTTGAATTCTCAAACATTGGGAGTATCCCAAGAGCTCCAATAACTGTATTCCTTCCATATAATTTTTCTGTGCTTTTTGACAACCAAATTCTTTTGATTCCTTTATTTCCTCCGTTCCGTCGCAGTTGTTCGCGCCTGGAACCAATATACTTCAAAAAGACAATAACGGTCAAAACAACAAGAAAATCCGCGTGGGGGTGGGTGGGCGGGGTCGCATCAAAAACAACATTTCTGCACACAAAGAGACAAAAACATACATCCAAAAAACGTCGAGATTTCGCTTCTCAGGGTGGTATTGGGGGTTGAGAATCACAAAAATCCGTTTTCCAAAAAGGGGCGGGGGCTTGATTTCATCAAAAAAAACTCAGAAAATCGCAGAAAAATCGGTGAAAGCACACACTCACAGAGACACACTGCACAGCTGCTGCCTTTGCCCGTGTCTTCTCTCACAGATTTAAATAACGACATAAAAATCGGGGTTTTTAGCTTTAAAAATTTGCGGATTTCAAGAGTTAACATATTTAGTCAGGGATAAAGCCAAGGAGTTTGCCGGGATTTGGGGGGTGGGAAATGCGTAAATTTAGAACAAAAATTTTACAAAATTTTACAGGGGTTTTTTTGGGCTTAAAAACGGGGTCAACTAGATGCAGGATCACAGAGACCGGGGGTTAGAAAGCGTTATTTAGATAGGCAAAGCTGAAAGCTCAGTGGAAATCGGGGGTACGGTAGAACGGTCACTTTTTAGAATCTCCGGACCAGCCAGAAAATCTCAATACCCCGATTTCCACTACCAAAGACGAAAAATTTGGGTTTTGGTGGATTTTTTTCTAAGGCAAAGCCCAAGCCTAAGCCTAAGCCTAAGCCTAAGCCTAAGCCTAAGCCTAAGCCTAAGCCTAAGCCTAAGCCTAAGCCTAAGCCTAAGCCTAAGCCTAAGCCAGAAAATCCCAGATTTTTCGAGCCCCTTTAAAAAGTTTACGATAATATTAAGCTTTATTATGCTGCTTATGGGTGGGAAAATGCCAAAATATTGATTTAGGGAAAACAAAATCCGGTAAATTTAACGATTCCAACGCTTTTGTACACTTTGTGGCAAGTGGCTGTATAGATATACACGGGTGGATGTACACAAACACACACAACAAGCTGGGGGGCAACTTTTAGGGGGGGCGGGGTTCTAGGGACAGGGCGGGGGGTTGACTAGAATCTCGGAAAGTGGGGAAAAATTTGTATAGGGGGAGCCATGCAGCTAAATATCGGTTTCATGATAATTTTCAAATTTAAGGGACCAGGAAGGCAGAAAATCTATAAAATTTGAAAATACAAATACTGCATGTTCACCCGGGATTTTTAAGGAAAAGGGATTTTAGGAAATTTAGAAGTTGCGCCAGCCGAAGCCGCCGGGTCGTTGTCGGGCCTGTTGTTGGGGCTGTTGGGATGGGTATGCGGCAGCCGGGACGTTGGCAGGAGAAGCCGTCATCGGTCGGATTGGTGCCGGACCGGTGACGACGGATTGGCGATGGCTTTCGAGACCTCGGGGTCCTGGAGAAGCGGAGGCGAACCGCGGAACGGCTCGTGGGTCTGAAAAATGAGGATAAATATTTTTGTCGAATAAATTAAGATACGACGGTAATTAATGCGCTATCTCCAATTTTAAAGATCAGTTATAGTGGGTAATGGCTCGTATATTACCTTGCGCAAGGTCATTAAATAAGTATTACTCCTCAAAATTGAGATAAAAACGAGGTCCACCCCTCCAAAAGTCAAAAATGTTAGTCAGGGTAGGTAATGGACACGATTGGCGAAACAACCGCATCCGACCATAGTCCCTCCTGTTGCTATTGGCGGTTTTCGGCCCAAAGCCACTATTGGAGTGTCCCTGGTTCCTAGGCGCCTGTTGCGGGCGGGGGTCGAACCCGGGCGCTGCGGGCGGCAGTCCCCGGTGTGGTCCCCCACACCACAGAGAGTGGTGGATTGGGGGAGGAAGAGGCGGCTCTTGGGGGCGGGGCGCCAGTTGGGAGAGGGTCACTTTAGCGTAACTTTTGCTACTTTTTAAGCCTGTAAAGTTAGATTTAAGCCTAGAAAAATTATCATAGTTGTTATTAAATTTTGTGGTAAAGCCCTTGGAGCTAGTTTTAGGTGGTGCCAGAGGGCGCTGTGGTAATGGATGGGAAGTCGCTGAGGGGCGAGGCACGATAAGATTTACGGGGATTTCAACTTTATATTAAATTAAATTGAACTTAGTAAAGGTATACTTTATTTTTGTGGAGCTTTTCTTAACATAGGGGCGAGTTTGGAATGGTTTTCAAGCGATTTATTATAACGTATAGTATTTTGAAAATGCGTTTTTTTTACCGCTTTCCGTTCTAAATTTTTAATTATTAGTAATTCTTTTCAAGAGTTTTTTCACATTTTTAGAGCTAAGTTGTTGTCGGAAACTTCTGATTTTTCAAAGCGCCAAAAGTCATTTTTTTAACTTTTCGTACCTTAGGGGGTTAGTCTTAATTTTCGCTTTCTGAGAACCAGCATAAAACTTATGACACATTTTTCAGTCTTCTATGTAGTTTTCCGGCTATTAATTAAGGCAAGCCGTCTTCTAACAATTTCAAAACACCCACCTTTCATCTCAACCGCCGACTCCTCGGGCACCTTTCCCCAGATGCTCTTGAAGACATCGTCAGTACATTTCCGGAACATCTCATCCGACTCGTACATATTTTCCGTCGACGTGCGCTGGATTTTGAAGGGTTGATCCTGGACCATATGATGTCTTGAGGTGTCCGGCGGAACGGATAGGCGTCCGGCGCTGCTTGGGGGTTCTGCGAAGGCGCCACCAAAGAGTCTGAAAATTTGATTTGACTACTTTACAGGGATTGTCGAAGCAAAAACTATGATTTTTCCATCTGGTTAGGCTAATATTTTTTTCTAGAACCTACCCAACGTCGATGAAGCTGTGCCGGTTCGGGTTTGCCGCCGCGGGACCGGGATGAGGTCGAGATTGGTGGCGAAGACCCTAAAAATTGGATTTTTTAGGGCTTACTGGTATCGGGACTGGTACTACGTAATATATCGTGACTAATTTGCATAATTAGGCAAGTAAAGTGTTACGGTGTAGCATCTCATGCTCCTTTTCTTTACTAAATTAACCTATCGTAGTCAATTACAGAATCAATTTTATGAAACTCACATTCAAATCCTGGTTCACCAGCCCGCTTGGCCCGAACGGATTCGACGAGTTGGGCAACGACTTCCCGAACGGATTCTCCGAAAACATTCCCATCTTCGGCGAGCTCGATATTGGCACCGGGCCCGGGCCAGTGTTCTTCACGATCGGACGACCCATGCTCGGTCCGGGAGCCTGAGAAGCTTGTCCCAAGCCTTGGGCCGAGTGCTGGCGAACGAATTGGGGCTGCTGCTGGGGTTGCTGCTGTTGTTGTTGGCCGGATTGAGATGGGAAATTCCCGCCCAAAACCCGTTGCACAGCGTGATTTTGCACGGCCTGGTTAGAGAGGAGGGAACGCTGAAAAATTTAAGATGTTTAAGTTAACAAATTAGTTGAAGGGTTTAGAAAATTTGGAAATTTAGTTTAATTTAGGTTTAATTTTCAGGCAAATTTTAATTTGTTTCAAGGTGCTTGGCCTCGCTTCAAAGAGATTGGGAAATCTGAAAAACGTTAAACTATATTTTGTACTTTTTTAAAACCATTTAGTTATATAAAAAATTATAGAAAGTCATTAAACCAAAGTTACATTATCTGCTATTTTGATAAAATAGCGACTTTAAACTATAAAAACTCACGATAATCTCCGCATTGTCAGCATTCATCTGGTGCCACTGCTCCATTAGACTCTGACCGTCACCGAGGAGGGAACCGGACTGAAAAAAAGGACATGAAAATCAACATACAAGATTTTGCAGACCAGAAACCAGCTATAAAATATTCAGAAAAATCTAGAAAAATGAAAGCTTTTGCCGAATGAATGCTAAAAAACCCCTGAAGTAGCAATCTCCTTTTCAAACAGACAGATGTCGTGACCACTAATAAGTGCGATAACCATGTGACACACTAATGATGAGATTTCATAAGCATTAAGGGAGCGTTCAAGGCCGTTAATGCCGTTCCTGCACTACCATTCCTATTTCCGGGACTATAAGCATTAATAACGCGAATACAATCAATACAACTTTTGCCCGTTAAAAAAGGGTTTTCTGCCTCACCTCAGCTCTTCTCCTCTCCTGTGCTGCTCGTTGTTGGTGTATCAAATTCTCGAACCCAGGTGGCGCATCCATCGAGTGTGGAGATGCGGAAGATGATGGTGCTGGCGTGATGGGACCTGAAGAGAAGGTAAATTTGGGAATTAACAGTTTTAGGGTTTTCGGGGGAGAATTTCGAGGAGTAAGTCACGTTGGTCCCTTTATGCTGACATAAGAAAGGCGCTGATAAGAACTTTTGCTCGGTGCCAAGTCAGAAGGTCCAACAGTCTACACAATTTAATAGAAATTTTTTAATGTAGAGTGAAAAGAATTGGATCGCTTGTAATTGGATCGCTTTTAAAAATTAAATACGAACCTGTAGGAACAGCTGTCGATGGTGGCGTCGCAGGAACCACCGATTTGGCTGCAGATTCATGGCCAACAGCCATGAAATTGTAGCACGGTGGCTCCTCGTCGATTGGCTCGACAGCTGGTCCGGAAACCGAATCGGTGTCCCGGAATGGAGTCGCACTCTCCGACGCTGACATCGAGGAGATCTCGCTGCGATTCTCGTCGTCGACGCCGTCCTAAAGGAAATGTTTGGATTCCAGGATGTAAATTTGCTTATTAATAGGCTTTTAGAGGTGTTTAAGAAAAAATCCTAAGCCTCAAAACGTACCTCTTCTTCCTCCTTGATGTCTTTCTCCTGCTTCGCTCGCTTGGCCTCTTTGGATTCTTTGGATTTTGGGATTTCGTGCTAAAAATAGGTATGAGTTGCGAACTTCCCCAAGCCTACGCTAAAACCTAAGCCTAAGCCTAAGCCTAAGCCTAAACCTAAGCCTAAGCCTAAGCCTAAGCCTAAGCCTAAAGCCTAAGCCTAAGCCTAAGCCTAAGCCTAAGCCCAAGCCCAAGCCTAATTTTTCAAAGCACCAACCTTCGTTTTACTCCCAACCGCTACTGCTTGTGGTGGTGTCGTACTCTTCTGCCAACTCAACCCCTCCTCAGAATATACGGGTTCTTCGATAACAAGTGGTGAAGAATCCTTCACATTCTTTGCGCCTTTTTTCGCCTTTTTCTTTTTCTTCTCCTTCTCGCCGGTATTTGCCTAAAATTTCCGATACTTGGAATGAGTAAATCTGCGTACCTTTGCCTGGTTTTCCTTTTGTTTCAACATATCTTCCTTCCGTTTCTGTTCTTCCCGAATTTGTTGCTTTCGCATTTCTTCTTCTTTTCTTAATGCTTCCGCTTCTTCTACGGCTTTTTGTTCTGCCTCCTTTTTCCGGCGCTCCTCGTCGGCGAGTTGTTTTTGGAGTTGCTGAAATTGTGGGAGGTACAGCAGAATGTATATAAGTAAAACATTACGGGGATTTCAAAGATGACAAGCATAAGCCTAAAAGTTACTTCAAAAAATGTAAACCATCCAAAACTAGCAAGTCCTGCAGGGCAGGGTCATGTGATGGACACAGTCCCACTATCTCCCGCTGCGGTCAGGCGACTCAAATTTCGACATGCTATTTATTTGTACTAGGGGTGGGTATGGAGAGAGCGAGAGAGAGATATAGAGTGAGAGAGAGAGTGAGAGAGAGACCGAGAGAGAGGCCATATTTGGTGATCTACCCTCCTTTGGCATCCAGCCAGGCGATAAGCAGCCACCACCTCACAGCTGGCCCCTAACTGATGCAATTCCTATTTGCATTTGGGTAGGTGTGAAAAATGAGAAAGAGCGAGAGAGAAAGAGAGTGCAAATATCCGGTACTGTCTAGATTTTCCCTATGCTACGCCCTAATCTAACAAATCCGTGGTAAACTGCGCTGTTAGGCGTAGTTTGGAGCTTTTTGGAGGTTTTTAGTGATTTTTCGAGTCCGGGATCATTTATCTACGCTCATTAATTCTCACTACATATGCTTGGAGTGAAAAACAACCCCCTAAAAGTGTAGAACGTGCCCCAGGGTCAAGATACACTCTCACTCGATGCCAGATGTGACCCTTGAAGCCCCGGAGGGCCCGACGAGGCCCGACTTATAAGCATAGCTGCTGGTGAACCATATTTTGCTTATAGAGTCTATTAAGTAGTATGATTCCATAACCAATTGCATCATTTAAGTATTTTAAAGGGACTATGAAGACGGATCTCTTGCAAAAAAAATCGTAGTAAAAATTTTGACCTTCCTGGTGCTTCTAAAGATTTTTTCAAACATATCTGAAGCCAAAATTTGCCGGATAGACCAGAATTTTGCCTAGTCCCTTTAGATACCTAAAAATAATCGAAAAATCACTTTGACCCGGTAGCCAATCCCAAAAATAAACAAAAACACAGGCTCCTGGCGCACGGAGGTCACAGCTGGCTCGTGACTTGCCCAGAGGGCTCTGTTTAGATTTTAGCAATGCCCTAAAAATGCCCGAAGATGGGCCACAGATGGTCTCCCCCCGCTCTCTCTCTCCCTCTCTCTCGCTCTCTCTCTCTCTCTCTCTCTCTCTCTCCTGATCCGATCGGGAACACGCCCAAAAAAAGAGCCATAAATTCTTGGGGTCCCAGGCCACCTGGCCGGCACGGCTTTTTAATTGGGAGGCGCTTGTGTATGCTAATCGTTGAATGATGGATATTTGAAGGGGAGAGAATGATCGATGAGAGAGTCAAGGAGCCGAAACTATGCAAATCTTAGGGGTTAGGAGACAGATCTATGACAAGGCTTAGTATTTGAGGCAGAAATTAGCATCTTAAAGGGAAGGAGAAGCGCCTTCTGGATAAAGTACATTGTACACTAACCTGTTTCTGCTTTTTCTTCGCTTTCTTGGCTTGTCTGGCCTTGCTGTCGCCCTCGATATCAGCAACAATCTTGTCCAGATCCTCTTCCCCTCGCTCGGTATCATCGCAGCAGGTGGCCGAGGTATCTTCCTGCAAAAGATGGGGATAGTTACGAGAAAATTGTAAAAAAAAGGGTACCACCTAGGCCTAGGCTTAGGCTGCAGTAATTTTGAAATACTGAATTTCCTAGTGATTGATCGGTTCTCATTTTTCTTTTTAAGGTATCGATTTTTAAGCCATTCGAGCTCATTTTTGCACCTCTTCCGTGTCCACTTCCGATCTGTGGTCAACGATGTACTTCTCCCGATGTAGAGAAGCCGAATGGCTGTGATGGTGCATGAAAATCTGGCGTTGCACCCCGATGATCGTCCGCATGTCTGATGCTGCGAGTCGGCGGAGCGTTTTGAACGCTACAAGGGGATACAATAGACGAGTGGCAATAGGAAAGTGGAGGAATAAAATCTGGAGAATAAGAGAAACGCATTACGCATTAATAAAGGGCTCAAAAATGCTTGTGGACCGCCTTAGAACCCGAAAAACTTTAGTTTTGCTGTTTGGACGCTACAATACGCTCGAATTGACGCTAGTCGACAGTAAGGTTCTGCAAAAAAGATCGCAAGAGCGTGGAAAAATTAACGTTGGTAGACCATTTTTTAAGTAAAAAACAGGCAATTGTGAAGTTTGAAACCCTCCAAGCCTTCCCAAGCAATTGTCAGGTTTTAAAGTTCGGCCCAGTGGAAGCCGTAAATCTTGGCAATGCGCCAATTCGAAAGTCGAAACCCGGGAGAGGAGGAGGAGGTAGCCAAAAAAAGGAGGGAAGATCCAGAAGAGGAAGGGAACCCCCAAAAAAGGACGAAGAAAGGAGGCAGAGCACGGGGAACCGACTGGCACAAAAGGTCACGCCGCTAGGGGAGGATGTTGAAGGTTCCTTGCGTTCGATGGGTAAGGGGTATAGGAATCGAGTGGAATGATTTGGAAACTTGTCCAAAAAAGGGCTTAAAGGAGCGTTCAAGGCAGAGAAATTGTCTAAAGGTATCGGATATTGCATAAAAATTTAGAAAAACGGCGATGATCCCCGTAATTTCTTTCTAAAGAACCTGAATGAGCGAAAAAATGAAAAATTTACGCGGAATACAAACGAATTGGGGCAAAAACTGTATTAAAGGTACGTTGAAGGTAGAGAGATGACTTTGTATTTATTCAGGCATTTCCGAGGAAGCAGATCCACAGAAAAATTCAAATTCAGAGTGGAGTTTCTCGTCCATAGATAATAATAATATTAAGTACAACAGACGAATGTCTAGCATTACGAAACTGTACAAATACCCCCTCTTTCGCGCGCGGAAGCGCCCCAGGCCTCCGCATTGCGCAATATTCCGAAATGCTACGTAGCGCTTCGCAAGGGAACTAGTTGGAACGCTGACTCAGTTTGCAAAATTTCAAAACCCGTCCGCTTCCGTAATTTGCGGATAGAAAAAGGGACAAAAAAGTCCAGTCAGTCGGGGACCACTGCTTATAAATAATTCTTGTTTACGGCTTTTTAGAGCCCTAGGCTAGAATCGAAAATGGGTATGTCTGTGCCCACAAAACTAAGCAATAATTAATCCTCGGAGTTCGCGACGTCATCGCAAAAATCGATGAGGAAACTGGGCTAAAAAGCGTACAAAATTAAGCAAAATTGAAAAATAATACTAAATCCAAAAATTAAGCATTGAAAATCAGGTATACAATTGGAGGTCAAAAAGTTTCCCGTAATACCGCCAGCCAAACAAATCGATCCCCGCCGCGCCCGGCTACGCGACCGATCTATGGACGCCAAAGGCAGCCGGCGATAAGGCGGACAAATTCCTGTGGACGGACGGGGTGTTCTCATGGTCATCACTCTTGAGGAAAATTAAGAGTATCGTAAAGGGGTTGTACTTTGGAAAAATACATAGTTGAGAAGCTGTCGTAAAAAACAGACTTTCAGGCTTTAGCCTAAGCCTAATCCTAAGCCTAACCCTAAGCCTAAGCCTGAGCCTTACGCTTTCTAAGTCTTTAGACAGTTTTTAAAGTTTGTAAAGGATCCCTGAAAGCGAATTTCATAAAAATTCAAGCCCTCCTGGGTTCCAATAAATCCTAAATATAGCCCATGCCCCAGAATATCCATCAAAAATCCCAGAGGACCTGGGAAGAAGCCGAATGCGGGAAGGTGGACCCCCGAAAACGAGGGCCCAACCGGGTCAATATCTACCCCCTATGGGCCCGTTGTTCCCACGCGCCGGCAACTCCACGCCGTATCCAATGGCCATATGGGGCATCGGGTGGGTAGCATAAATAAATATACAGCTGTATCGATTTGAAGATTAGGTAGAGCACACAATATAAACAATTTTTGGCGGGTTAAAGGGACTGGGAAGGCAGGAAAACACGGCGTTTTGAGAGAAAACTCGTTCCGACAAAACTAAAATATCTTGGGGATCACAAAAATCCCGCAGCCAAAAGAATTCAAAATAAAGTTCTTCGGCTAAAATTTCCGGTTTCCAAAATTCAATTAACCCCCGGTTCGCGAAAAAACAGTTTGAAACCGAAGATCCAATTTTCGGGCGGGGAAGACCGGGCACCGGTCAGCAATCAGGAATGTTGCAAGGTGGAGAGAGAGAGAGAGAGAGAGAGAGAGAGAGAGAGAGCGATCGAGCGCAAGAGAAAGCCAAATTCTCAGGCCTCCCCTTGCAGCAGAAGCACGTGTTTTCGATTCGTCTCGGCCCGCCCGAATTTTCGACCGGGCCGACACCCTCGGTTTCACATCGTGGAAATCGATTCGAATCGGGCGCCCCCTCTCGCTCCGTGCTACACCAGATGACACGTCTCCCTTCAGGCCGAAAGGCTGGCCCACCACCCCAGATGAGCCAACCGATTGTAAACAGTCCGGGCGCGTACACACAAAGCCCCGCGGCTGGGGGCCAAATTTCTCATTGGGGGTCAAGTCGCGTAAGGGTCGCTGGCGAAGCGCCAAAAATTTTGTTAAACACCATAATTTGCTTATAATTCAGAATTATGCAACTTTAGCACCGATTAAAATTGTTAAAACGCTATCTCCTCGAGTTATCCTCCCTACTACAACTTATTTCTTATGTTTTTGCCAAAAGTACAAAATTTAAGGTGCATTCGACGTCAGTGGGTGACCAGAAAATTCTATGGTTCAAAATTAAAGGCTTTGCAACGCCTGGAACTTACAATTCTTCAAAATCCATGGCAAAACGTATATTTTCGAAATACTAAAATTAAATGTCGTATTTCCCCGAAGGACTGCGGATTAGCAAAAATTTCTATGCATTTTTGCGATAAGTTCTGAAGTCTCCATCAAGTTCACTGGAGGAAAAGTGGATCCCGTTATGGCGTAAATAAATGCGATAAAGCCGTCAATTCCAAATTTTAATGGTTTTAAAAATTAAGGGAACATATCCGTCTTAATGGCTTTCGCTAATTTTCCACTACAAATTCCGGCCACCCCACGAAAAGCAATCAATTTCATGCCTTTTGCATCAGCTGATAGGCCGCCGCTGCCGGCTCTACCCTAATAAATATTGAGTGGTTTCGCCGCGAGCCGTTGCCTGGGCCGCGTTGATTGGAAAAACACGGAACTGAGTCGGGAATTCGATCGTGGAACGCTGAAAACGCCGGAAAAACGGTTAGTTGCTGTCGATTTCGGTATTTCATTCGCTCGAAATTTTTAGGCGGAATCCAGTTAATTTTCGGAATTCTTAAGTTTGAAAAACGTTACTCAGTAGTCAATATATCGGGATTCCTTCTGGATCCAAATTCCGGTGCCGAATTCAATCAATTCCCGGAGCAAACCGCAATCTTTGTGCCGTTCGGGGGTGCAGAACGGAACTGCGGGAGTGGGAGCCCGCAAAAAAATGTGGGTCAATGTCGAGAGTGAGGGGAGGACTAGTAGGAATAGAGTTTGAGGATTAAAATTCAGGACCCATCGACTTAAAAATGAATATTATTAAATCGTAAAAAAGATGGGAAGTCCTCACTAAAAATTCTGCAAAATCGGCCTAAAAATAGAAATTTTTGATGAATATTCATTTGCAAAATTTTTAGTGGTTTTTTTTTGCCAAAAATCGCCTAATTTTGGCCAAAAACAGATCGATGCAAAAAGATGTAAATTGCCCGCCAAATCCGGCGTTGTGACGGGTGGCTGTGGGTGGGGTGGGGAGCGTCCATGCGCCTCGGTGCGCAAGCCCGTAAATGGAAGCCGGGGCGCGCCAGCTGGCTGTGTTTAGAGGGCAGAGACGCAGGGTGGAGAGAGCGAGAGAGAGGGAGGGAGGGAAAGAACGATAGAAAGAACAGAAAATTGGGGAGAGCATAGAGATCGCCAATGAACAACGTCAACCTCCTAGTAAAAACTTTTTACGTGAACCAGAAAATATTTCGATATTAGTAAGGCAAAAACCTAGAGCTTACGGGCTTTCTTCAGCTTGTAAAAGGCTCGGTAACTCCAACAAAACCATGACAAAAATTTTTTAAAGGTAGGAATTTAGATAAAGCCTAGCGTAGCCACTCGGAAAAACGTGATTTCGGTTTAAAGAAAGCTAGAAAAAAGTCACCCAAACTTTATGAAGCTTTAAAACGTTCAGTAAAGCCTCTATTTTGCCCGAACCAGGCAGTTTGGCGGCCTGCCAAACTGCCTGTGGGGCGAGGCCGCCAAACTGCGAAGATTGGATTTAAGAGCTCTTATAGGTTACAAGATTTTATTTGGGCTTGACTTAATTTCAAAATTACAATAAACCAGTAGATTCTAAACTAAAACCCCTCTTAAAAACCCGGGGAATCCCCCGAAACCGCGAAAAAGGCGCGTAACACCCAAGTGAGAGTGCGAGAGAACCGATGCGTCAGCCGGCCCATGTCCAGTGTATCGATTCGGAGGGTGGGTGGCCAGCCCCAAAATGGATGGTTGTAGAGGGGCTGCCTAACCACCCGGTAAATGGTGGGACGAGGACATGGGGAAGGTGTGAAAAGGGTATGTGTGCGTCGCTATAAGCATAAGAGCAAATACAAGACAGTGATCAACGAGGGGTCAGCGTGTCGAGTGGGTATTTGGTTAAGCCGGAAAAGAGGGGGGTTTAAGCAGAACGTTCAAGCTGATAGGAGGCGTAGGTTGATTACGCAATGGATTTACGAGGTCATGAGAAGTGGCTAAAATTCAGATAAGGTCTTAACTCCTTAAAAATTCAAGGTTAAGCTTGTCAGAAGCTTGGAACCGATTACGCAATGTATTTCTGCCCTTTTCATTTGCTTAAATGTATCTTTAAGACGAAATTCCAAATTGTAGATTATCTAGAATCCGTTGCACAATTTTTTTTGCACCTGCAACTCGATTGAAGGAGTGCGAAAGTCAAAATCCAGACCCAAAAACATTTGCAATCTCCAAACAGTACGGTTGGCTTTTAATTACGTTACGCAAGATAAATTAAGGCTCACGAACAGGTTTTAAGCAACTGGCAAGCCAAAAAGGCATCCGATTACGCAACACTTTTCGCCGTCAACAATGATATGCAAAAAACCGCGTCACTCAAAAAGTGAAGTTCCGGGATCGCGTTATCTAATCGCGTTGCAGAATCGGGAATTACGTGGCGTAAGTAGATCAGGGAACGGCAAGAAAGAATTTTGTGTAATTTTAGAGATGCTACGGACTTCCTGACAGCTTCAAAGGACCTAGAAATTTGGCGCCAGCACGCTCGCCATGCGATTCAGCTTATATGATGATCTGGCATCGAATCGAAAGGCGAGAGAGAGAGAGAGAGAGAGAGGGAGAGAGATCGAGATAGAGTTAGAGAAACAGATCAAACAAACCCCGGAATAAGGTGTGAGCACAGGGCTGGGACCCACTTTTAGAGCCTGGAAATAAGGAGAGAATATACCATGTGACTCACCTAGGAAAGGAAGGGACAAGACAACACAACCGACGAACAGACGAACAAACACACAAACAGAAGAGAAAGAGCCGCGCCTAGGGTTGAACACAAAGGGTGCGTGTGTTTCGCGCCGACGACGCGCGCATACTAGGGACCGCCGACGCGGAACGAGCAACACAACGGGAAGTTTGTCAAGGAATGTGGAGAATGGGGGAGGTTGGGGATGGGTTTTGGGTTTTAATGGGGTTAGGATTTTGCTTTGTTCTAAACGAAGCCTAAGCTTAAGCCTAAGCCTAACCGAAGCCTAAACTTAAGCCTAAGCCTAGGGTTAAGCCTAAGCCTAAGCCTAAGCCTACGCCGAAGCCTATGCCTAACCTAAGCCAAGCCTAAACCCAAACCAAAGCCTAAACCTAAGCCGAAGCCTCAGCCTAAGCCTAAGCCTAATCCATAGCCAAAGCCAAAACTTAACTCTAACCGAACAAAGCGCCCTCTCTCACATGACGCCAATAAAAATTGAGAATTCTCCCTGCCGTGCGGTGTGCGAGGAGGAGGAAAATACGACCGGGCATCCCTAACGAGCCCTTCTCACACAAGTGCCCCGGCATTTGCATGGGAGAGAGAGTGAGAGAGAGAGAGAGAGAGAGAGACGCGTAGTGGAGACGCAACTCTGCACGTGACACCCCCACACACAGCCACAACATTTTGGCCTGTCGCCAAATACTCGTAGGGCTGGGTGGGTGGCGGGTTGGGACGGCCAATTTTGTGAGCTGGAGAAGTTTATTTTCGAGTGGAATTGGATGCAGAATTCGGGTAAACAGATTTTTGAGGGGGTGAAATCCAAAACCTGAACGCCGGATAGCTACTGAAATGGAGAAAGGGTTAGTTTCGTCGCAAAATTTGCATATTCGGTAGCTCAAAGTCAGAGCCGAAAATCCTCAAAAATTGAGATGAATTCGGGCTTTTCATTGATGCGTGAGGAAATATCGCATGAATGTAGCTAGCAGAGGCGTTTTAGGAAGCGGCACAGCTTTTAGAAGATTCGAAATGACTGAGGATCATTCTTTGGCAGGAAAACCTCTAAAATTTCAAGTTTTTAGGGAGCGTTCAAAGCTCTTACTGGTGCCTAAGTCATTACTGCATGAATTTTCTTTGACTAGCTAACTAGCAAAGACCTTTGAGGAGAAATACAGCGGCTTTTAGACGATATACCTCAGCTAAAACAGGAAATTTGCTAAAAAATGTCCAACCTGGACCCCGAGTTCCTATATCCGGTTACTATAACGAGCCGTGCAAACTTTGCTTCGGGCTACGTCTAGCCGCTAACAAAGAGGCCCTACTCGGGCCTTTGATGATGCCGATATGGCAACGTGCCAAGATCACCACAAGACAAGGCAAGCCATGGCATCTGGTCGATTGCACAATTTTTGCATAATTTTTGGCTTGGTGGCGCTAGCTGGTTGTTGTAAGGAATTGTTAGCAGAAGCTACAGTTTTTCCCACTTACAAAATTTAAACTAAAAAGTTCAAATGACATAAATCCCGCACATAAATTGAGGAAACAGCCAATTGGATTTTCACCGTATTCTCCAGCTTAAAAAATGCTGAAGTTAGTTTTCTACCGTATTTCTGAAGTAAAAAAATCGGTAAATTTGGATTCTACCGTACACCCGATCCTAATTTCTTAAATTAAGCCTAATACTACCCTTCCTTTCAACTTCAGTTTTGACTAATTTTGAATTATACAGTGTTGACAAGGCGCATAGACCAGTGGATTCCGTTCCGTCCGTTTACGGCGTATCTTCTACTACGTAATTAGCATCCCCACGTTGCACCCAGTTTCTTGACGCCTTCCGCCTCCCGTACTAGTCATCCAAAATGGCCTCGTGGAGGTCTTCAGGAAATGGGATTCCCTGCTCGAGTAGCCGGGCACCATGGCCCTGGGCCCTCCGATTCGGCCGATTGGGCCCTTTTAGGCACCCCTCGCACCCCCACAATTATCGGATTGGCTACGGCCCGGGCAAGTTGTCATGCTGTTTTCCTCAGATGGCTATCGCCTCCTTTGGTAAGGGGTTTGGAAGGGATCTTTGCTCGTTTTCCCTTGATGTTAAAGAGAGCAAAAGATCTCTGCTAGCCTGCCCTGGGGGTATAGAGTGGATTGTTTAAGCATCTCTGCTAGCATGCCATCATTAAAAAAAGTAGCAAAGGAATATTGCTAGATCCCCTGAGACGAGGAAATCTACAAAGATTATCTGCTAGCATGCCCTCGAAAAAATTGGCATAAAAGAATTGCTGCTAATTTGCCCCAAATTCTACCGGTGCTCTACAGATCCGGGCTCGATGACCGGCTCATTTTTTGCAAAGGGTGTAGAATTAAAAATTTTCCATCCCTTTACAACCTCCAAAAATCGAGTAGATGTCGAAATCGAGTAGCCGTATTTCGTCGTAGCCCAATTATCGACTGCCGGCCTTTCCGGTCTGCTGCCCAAATAGTGGAATTGTTTGGGAGGTAGAAGGGAGTGGCAGATGAGACCAGCGGGGAGTCATCATTCCGGAGACAAAATATACCAGAACATCAGACTGCGATGGAATACTAGATTTTTGGGGAGATAAGGACGATCGGGGCCTCTACTGCCGGTTGGGATAGTAACAACAAATCGTTTATTTTATCTAAAAAGATGTAAAAGCAAAGATTCTAGCTCCGATAAATTTTTTTGAGTTCTTAGGATGCTGCTTAAGAATTCCGTTATACCAAGAGGTGATAACTGCTACTAAGCCCTGCAAAAACAAGATCACGACCCCCGCCGCGACCGTCTGGCTGGCACTGCGTCCAGCTGCGAGCGGAGCGCTGTGAGCGTAAGGATTGTTCCCTGGAATGGGCAGGGGAGGAGGAAGAAGCAGCGGACAGATAAAAAAAGAGGAAAGGAAGGAATGGGATGGAATGAATAGTAGGAAGGGAAAGACATAAGGAATGGGAGAGGAGGACTGGTTTTGGAATAGAACTGTCAGCTGGGAGGAAGCTGCGATGACTGATGATCGTCGGGTCAACTTTAGAAATAAACCTTTTTTAGGTTTTTAAGTAATTCCAGCTTTAACGCTTCGAGAAAGGTAAGCCGACAGGCAAGCTTTTTGGAGCTTTAAAGGGACGGTGACAGCAGGCGATACTGACAAAATTGAAGAATACAGCGTCACCCAAGTATATTAACCGAGGGGGAAATCCCGCAGCGAAAAACAAGAAAACAGCTGATTGCCGCAGCGCGTTCAAAGGTTTCGCTCGGAAAACTGGAATGAGCACAGCACCATGGGGGGTAGACGGGTGCTAAATTGAGCGGAAGATGACAGATTGTTTGTCGGGAGATTTGTGGAAAACAAGGAAACAGAAGAACGGAACCGAGTTTGCGTATCGACGCATTAATAGGGGCAGAAATTCCATAAAACACTCCGAAACCGCAGCATATAAAAAAGTATCGTTCTAAATCTCTAAATACTTTCTGAAAACCGATCAATCACTAGGACCATTTTCAACAAAAAAAACTGCGAAAATCCGTCATCAAAATGACCGCGAAAATTTTTATAATAACTCACGCATTTATGGGGGCACCAGTCGGCGTCGTTCTCCTTCTGCTTCATGTTATGCAGTCGTCGAAGTCGATTCAATCGCTGTCGGTTGACACCCGACTTCTCGTCGTCGAGGTGCTTCTGCAGCTGGGCTGCCTTGAGCACGAGGGATCCTGAAAAATAGAGAATTAGAGAGAGGAGAGAGAGAGAGAGAGAGAGAGAGAGAGAAAGAGAAAAAGGAGAGAGAGAAATCAGGCGCGAAAGGGCTGACTTTTAATTTCAAATATTTTGGGTGGAGTTTTGGCTTCCCAGTCCCTTGAGGCATCGATAATCTTCGATTTTAGGCTATAAATTACAATTTCAACGATTTACTTGAACTTTAAACGCAAGCCAAATAAAACCTGCTGACCAGTCCGACCCTGTCAATCAGGGTGGCCCCGAAAAATGGTGATAACGCGCGAAATGGCTGAAAAAGCTAATCAGAAGTGACGGGCGTCGTGTGGAGCCCCACCTGGGTGTTCCCTGGACGGATTTTGATCATAAACATAAAAGCGGAATTGATGCGAAGAGGCCTTTAGGCAAAAGTTAGCTAAAGCCTAAGCGGAAGCCTAAGTCAGGTCTAAGCGAACCCTAAGCCTAAGCCTTAGCCTAAACCTAAGTCTAGGCCTAAGCCTGAGCTGCTTATCACTCTAGGAAAAATGATACGGTTTCACCTGCCGGCCTACCAACTCCCGAAAGCGCCAGCAACAAAACCCAAGATCAGCTGACCCTAAGCGAGTCGGGGGGGGGGGCGAGGCTCGGGGTTGTAAACAACATCGATTTTTGGGGAGTTTCAGCGTCGGAAAGCTAGTTTTAGGGCTAAATGGGGTAACAGGAACCAAAGAAAAAAGAGTTGCAACTATTAGAAGTTTCCATCCACTGACAAGAAGCTGAATTTCCAATTTGATAGAAAAACTCGGGTTCGGAAAGCTTTTCGCAATGGTTGCGCTTTCAAATCTGTAGTTTATATTTTGATAAAACTCTTCCTCTTTGGATACTACAATCTAATTAACAAGATTTGATCTTGCAAGGGAAAAACGTTGGCCGGAAAACCCTAAAAAACTTCATAGCCCCCCTGAGTTAACAAGGACAAGTTGACGAGTTTTATGGGCTCACGCGAAGGGGTAGACCGGTTTTCGGCAGAGTCAAAAATTTTGTAGAGGTCGAGCGGGAAGGGAGAATAGCATTTTTGAAAAAGGGGACCGAAGTTTGATAGATTCTAAATACAAAGGACCTTTTCTACGTTTTTTAACAAACTGCATTCCGGAAAACGGGCCTAAAGAACTTGAAAATGCCATAAAGATCCTCATCTTCGCTTCCTAAGCCTAGTTTTCCCATCGCGGTGATCGTGAGGATAACTCTAGCCACGCAGCTGCGGGGGCAAAAACGCTGATTGAAAGTCCACCGCACTACAAAATCATTGCGAATTTCAAGACATTGAGGCCCAACTCCTCGCGTGATTCCGAATTTGTAGGGACCTCTGGGGAGGGCATAATTTCTCGCTGGGCTACTAAAATTTCGGTTACTGTCCGTATTAGAACTTTTTGGATATGGCAATTTACAACGTAAAGCTTGAAAAAGATTATAAAAATATTAAGGCCGACAATCAAGGAGAAAGCACTGTTAAAACATTCATAATTCATCTACTGGCACGATACCTTTTACTAAGTAGGAGCAAGAAAAAAAGTAGAAAAAATTAGTTATTTTTCAAGTAAGAACAGGAAAAGGTAAAATAAAACTTTAAGCTTCAAAATTGAAGAAAAATTCACTATAAACAAATTCCAGGCGCATCAAATTCCCACCCATGTGGGCCTTAGGCAATGTGTCCTTTTGGCAGCCGAAGGCCCAGGAAAAGAGGACCCAAGGCTGTGTAATGGGTCAACGAAACACTTTAGCCAAGGCATGAGGGCACGGCTTTTGCCTAGACATTTGGAGCATGGGCTTCCCTATGTGGGTGGGGCATTAGATCGGCTAATGACGCAGCATAGGGCCAGGCTAGGGCCAAGAAAAGCATGCTAGGCGTCGGCTAGGGCCCAGCTAGAGCCAGACTCACCGGCTAGGGTCCTTCGTGTTCCCCGGCGAGGAATAGGGACTCGGTCGGGGTGTATGATTTTCCGGCGCATGTCAGGATTTATGAGGCATTTTAAAGGGATGGTGTCAGCAAAAAAAAGAGAGGAACATTGATTCTTGCGTCCCAGTTGGCAGTTTCGGCGGCCGGAAAATTATACAAAAATCATTAGTAAGCGTAATCCATGACTAGGCCCTGCATGGCCCTTTAAAGGGAGGATATCGCTAGCAAAAACCAGTAAAATCGGTTTTCAAGGGGCGGGGACAGCAAGAAAAGACACTGAACCGCTCAGGAAAAAAACCGAAATCTGAATTTAAAGGGATAGCGACAGGTCTAAAAGTAGAAGAATCATGGTCAGCTGAAGCGAACGCTGGACTAAGGATAGAGGAAGGTAGCCACTTGGTCCTACAATCAACGCCTCTACCTCCCATTCTTTCTACCTACCTACGTTCCACCCAACACCTAGAACCAGGCTGATGTATAGGTAGAACCTAAAGGGATGCGAAAGTGGAACGGAGGCGCAAAAACGAACGATGCCTGCCCCTGCCATACAAGCACACACAACCTGTCTTCTTTCCTTTTTGGAGGTGAGGCGCTCTCGACCGAGGGGGAACGGCGTTCTCGACGAGAGAGAGAGAAAGAGAGAGAGAACAAGAGAGATAGAGAGGAGTATGAGCTTTTCCCTAGAGACATGCCGTGCTCGGCAATGCAGTAGAAATGGGCGAATCCGGACGGCCCCGAGGCTGAGGCGGAGTTTTTTTAGGGTTGTTGGCCTCGCTCTCTCGCTCTTTCTCTTTCTCTCTCTCTCTGGCTCTCTCTCCTGGTCTTTCTGCCTTTTTTACCATTGCTCAGCTACTTACCTAAGTTTTACTTATGCTTGGCATGCCTCTCGATGCCTCTCTCCCTAACTCTCATGCTCACTTTGTAAAGCGCCGGCCAGCCGGGCGTAGGCAAAAACAAGGCTTCAACGCTGTTTGAGGAGACAGAGGGATGACATTTGAGCTCGAGAACATGGCCTTTGAGGCTTGAATTCCATTTTAAAGGGCCATTGAAGTGAAGGAACCGATAGATATCTCAAAATCGATAGGGCTCAACCCTGCGATGGATAGCCAACAAGGTTCAAAACAAATCACTAGTCTTGCCAACCGATTTTTAGGGATATCTCGAGCTGAGACTAAGAATCCGCAGCTCCCCCCAAGCAAATGGCCACTTTTTGCGGGTTTGGATGGACGAGGAGGGAAGGGCCATAAGGGCCCGTACCTGCGCTTGAGGGCCCATAAATCGCTGGCTTTTCGGTGGTGGCGGGGAGCCTGAGAAGCACAAAAAGTTGAGCGATTGGCGGGGGATTCCCAGAATGTTTGTTTTGAGGAAAATGAAGCGGGTTCATTAAGAAAAACGCCCAAATATACAAAATTTGTGAGTGAAGCTCGGAAGTGATTTTCTAATTACACAAAAATAAGCCTTAAGTTTAAAAGTCCTTGTATAAAATTTGAATTAACGTTAAAGCGAAATTCCGAGGTTGTGTAGCTTTTTCTGCCTAAAAACGAGAAAACCACTACGAATTGCATCAATTTACGTCACTGCCCCGCCCTCCAATTTTCACAAGTGATGCAAAAAGGGGGGCGTGGCCTCGTTTTTTCGAGAAAAACGGAAAATTCGATACTAAAATTTTATGGAAGCGCAGATTTTCTTAATGTTCTTTTCATAATTTGAAAATATTGTGCCTACAGTATGCCTTAAAGGGGCCGGTAAGTTAAGCATTCAGGTCTAAGCTACTGTAACGTCAAAATTCCGCCTTAAAAATGCGTTACAATAATTCTTAAGGGTATCGACAAGGTAAGAACGAAACTACCACATGGCAGAAACAGACGTAAAACCAAAAGTACAATCAAAAATTTATAATTTCCCGGTCTTTCCAGCCACTGATCAAGCTACACAAAAGGGCCGCTCCGGGACCACAGTGAGCACCAAAAAAAGTTCGACTGTTTGTTCCGACTAGAGCGCGCGGAACCCCGCCACGACCCGATCGACCCCCACCACCAAACAGTGTGGCCAAAAAAAACCGCGCATTGGTAAATATTTTTCCACCTCCCGGGATTCCAGGTGTGCTGAATGGGCGTCGAGCAGGTTTTGGTACGCTCTTTGGGGGCGAACAAGTTTGTGCATAATCCGGTTTTGGGAGCGGGAGCGAGTATTATAGAAAACAGGAACCTGGATTACCTGGGGGAAGTTGCGCCATTTCCGGAAAATTAGCGGAAAATCAAAAAAATAATTTCTTTCGATTTTTCGATTACGATTACGAT
This sequence comes from Mesorhabditis spiculigera, assembly GCA_958295435.1. NCBI lineage: Eukaryota > Metazoa > Nematoda > Chromadorea > Rhabditida > Rhabditidae > Mesorhabditis > Mesorhabditis spiculigera. Next base: position 328,788 of record CATQJA010002634.1, read on the forward strand.
TTTTGTAAAAAAGCCGTTTTTGGGGTAAAAAATTGGCTAACAGAAGCGTAAAAATTTTTGAGAAGCCAGAGGAATCCCAAAAGTGTCTGAATTTTGTGTATGAATAGAATCCAAAGGCTTAACGATTACGACGTGAAAATGAAGGAGAAAGCTTGATTTGGAAGGCTTCAAAGCGTCCAAAAAAAAGATTACGAGCGTAAAGTACAAATTCTTAAAAAATGCAATCAAATGTAATAATTCTGAATGGTGCAATTTGCCTAAGATTTTTTGCAAGGTTTGAATGATCACGACATGAGAATAGCAAAAAAGGATATTTTGAAGTTTTGAAGGTGGGGTGAGGCTCGAAAAGCTACGAAAACTCACTCAAAACGAGCTGCTCTTGGAGGTGCTGCCGATTTCGCACGAATCCCTTTTGCTGCTTCAGCGCGTTGACGGCTTCCCCGCTGACCTCGCAAAGCTCCAACAACGAGATTCTTGCATCTTTCAGCTGCTTCTTTTGCCACAGGCTGAGTTGGTGCGGGTTACGGTAGTCGGGGAGGTGCTGAAAAGATAAAATGTGATTTTTTTAGTGTTAGCGTCCCTTTAAAACGCCAAAATCTCGAACATATCCTACATCTTTCTCCTCCTCGCCCTTCTCGTCCAACTCCAGCTCCCAGATCTTGTCCTCCGGCTTCGGCTGCACCTCTCCAAGGGTATCCACATATGAGACGAGACACTTCATTAGTGTGCGGAAGATGAGGCACATGTTGAGGAAGTGCGCCACCGGCTCGTAGCCGCCTTCTAAAAACCGATGAGGTTATCAAAACAATTGGGAGTTCATCGAAAAGCTCTTGCTCAAAAACCGACCTTCTTCCTGCTGCTCAGTCAGCACGATGTACTCGCCCATGTAGTTGGCGGTTAAGAGCAGGCATTCGAACTCCATGTCGGTTTTTCTGAAAAAATATCGACGGTTGTCAAGCTGTAAGTAAGCTATGAAGCCTCAGCCTAGCCCGAAGCCCAAGCCTAAACATGCCTAAGCCCAACCTAAGTCAAACTCAAAGCAATAACTCACAATATCACCGTACTCGCGAACACCATCGCCGCCCACAGCGACTCGAGCATGGTCAACTTGTGCAGCTCCAGCAATAAGCTGTCGTAATTCCCCGCGTCGTCTGTTGCCTCGTATTTCATGTTGTCAAGCTAAAGTCGTGGTTTTCTGCCAAAATTTGGATTCCATACCTTATACAAATCCTTGCGTTTTTCAAACACAAGCGGATAGATCGATCTTAAGAAGTAGTAGGTGATACCTCTCCTTGGGAAGGGCGGTAAGGACCGCCAGGTCGAAGCTATCGAGTCGTTTCATGAAGGTTCGGTCGTCTTCCCGGATGTCGACTTTTGCCCTGGAAAATGTTTATATTCGGAAGCAGCATAAGCCTAAGCCTAAGCCTAAGCTTAAGCTGAAAGCTAAGCATGAGCCTAAGCGAAACTTAAGCCAAAGCCTAAGCCAAAGCCTAAGCTCCAAAACGTACCAATACGAAGGCGAATTGTTGTTCTGCTTGATCAACTCCTGAACGTCGCTGACCCGATATTCATAGTTGTTTTTGGGAGGATCCTAAAAGATGGATTTTCGATTTTTCGGCATTTCCGTACCGGAAACATTGGTTGCCCTTTGTAGGAGAATTCGCCAAATAATCGAGACGCTTCGGCTGCTTCCTAACAAGTGGGAATTACAGTAACCAGTAGTTTTTCATACTTTTAAGACCCGATCCACGATAGTTCTTCTCCACTTGGCATCAGCGTCCACGTAGAAGTTCTTCATCGTGTGCGCGTAGCCGGAGATGAGCGTCTTGATGGCGTACCGGACGAAGGCCACTTTGGAGCTGAAATTTTGGAGTTTGTACTAAGTCAAAACTTAAGTCTAAGCCAAGCCTAAGCAAAAAGACTTACACATCCTTCTCGAAAGTGTCCCGAAATTCCTGCTGCCCCATTATGAGCTCATTCGCACTCCTGACGTTTAGCTCCCCAAATCGCTTGATGTATGGGTAGGGCTGGCAAGAACATGCGGAATTTCCGATTTTTGCGCATCTAAAAAATAACACCGCTTAGTTTTAAAAAATCTCTACCCAAAAATCGTGCGTTTCAGCTGTTCCTTATTCGCATTCTTTCTCCTCCATACGGTTCTATGCGGTAGGCAGCAGAATGGGATGTCGTCCTGAAAATGATACAATAGAGGAACGAGTTCCAGATAATTTCTAAAAATTATCTGCTAGTTTGCCTCAGCAGTAGTAGCACTAGAAGACTTTTGGAATCTTTCGGAATTTCGGCTAGCTTACGACCTTCATCAAGGAAATCTCTATTAATCTCTGCTAGCTTCCCCTGAAAAAAAATTCTAAAGAGAATCTCTGCTAGCTATAGCTCTCTATTGAAATAGCTATCTGGCTAAATGTACATACCTTCGCATTCGCTTTGCCCTTCAGATAGTCGAGATCCTTCTTCAATTGCTCGTTCAACGCTTTCGTGCCGTCGTTGGCGAAGAGCTGAAGACGGACACTTGATTAGGGAATTTCTTTCGATGAGTGCTTCGCATGCACTATGAAATAAAACCTGGTTAACCCTGAGTTCAAATGGCTTTAAAAACGGCACTAAATTCGAGCTGCGGCTCGACGCCGATTAGTACGCTTTTTCGGTAACCTAAGTCTTTCGTCGCACCTGTTTCCTGGGTTGACATCCCGATCCAGCCGGGCACTCATCCATCCCATCCAACAAATCTTCCGCTTCCGATTCACTCGATGTATCGCTCGTTGACGGGCTGAAAAGAAGAAACGGGTGTGAACGGCTCGGGATCGATTTTCGAAGCAGTCGCGGGTTGCAATACCCCAAAAATAAACAATATTTTTAATTTTCACGTGAATGTGAACAGCTTTCAATTTTGTCAGGTTTGAATTTAGAAGCTAACCCTGAATACGCTGTAAAATTCGAAAAACGGACAAATAAGGGAATAATGTAGGTGTTTGGAATGTCGTATTTTGAGGGTGGGAAAATTAGGCGTCTTTAAAAAGCTACGAATTCTTGGGAGGCTACACGTCTTGGTACGCTCGTCTCTCTCTCTCTCTCTCTCTCTCTCTCTTCTCTCTCACTCTCTCTCAATCTAGTTCTCTCTCTCTCGCTCACTTTCGCTCTCTCTCTGTCTCTCGCTAACTTTCTCTTACCTTTTCTCATACTGCTCCAGCTCCCTTTCTTGTCTCCTTCTCTTCAATTGTGCCTCACGTTCCCGGATGGTTATCGGCGCGTTGGCTACTAAAAATGTGGTTTTTAAAGGGATAGGAGCGGCATAAGTCAATCGATTACGCGCAGGAAAGAAAATGTCTCTGCGCCTCTTCCCTGAGCGCCCTCTCTCGCCGCGCATCTGTTGAACCCCCTCCCCAAGGGGTTCAACGCTATCTCTTTAAGGTATTTATTAATTAGTATTCCGATCGTTGCCACTTACATCTCGCATTCGGTGTGCTCTTCTCAATATGCTCTATCGCGTCCATGACCTCTTGCTCCTCCTCATCCTCATCATTATCAGATGGGTCGGCTTCTCCCCATTTTGAAAAATCCCAGCTACCGTATGCGTTGTCCATGTGCTCGCCGCGGGACTAAGAACAGGTTTTTAAGAAGAAAAACTATTTTGAGTTTTCTAGGTAAATTTTGAACTATTTTGGCAATTTTTCATCATTTTAAAGTTTAAAACCGACGATAAATCGATGTATATACAGCCCGGATCCACATTTGTGCTCCAAGCTCCCCTCGCTCGTTTCCGGGTTTAATCGACTATTCTAAAAACAAAGAATTAATCCTGTTTAAGCTAAAGTACCAGTTGTTCAGCCGATATTCCGCATATTATCAAATGGGCCAGTTGGCACGAATCGCAGGCGCAGTTCTCCTCGCCGCACTCGTGGCATTCCGTTTTTGACGAGTCGCGCTCGCTTTCTTCTGAAAAGCAAAATTCTAAATCTGCAAAAAAATTTCTCTTGGTAAATTTATATGGCTTGACTTACCAGCGCAAACCGTCAGCACATTCAGTCCTCTTTCGAACATCTGCGAGAGTCGTCCCAGAAACGCCTCATCATCCTCCCGATCTTCCACCGATTCCAACGAAGCGAACATGTGCTTCTGCGCCTCTTCAAAAGCCTGGCAACAACTTCCAGAGGGACTCGGCACAATCTTCGACAACCATCTCACATATCGCCTTTGCCGCAGAAAAAACTCCTCGTCCTCCACGATGCGCTTCCGCACCTCGAAGCCGACTTTCGAGTTGATCTCCTCGCGCGCGTATTCTTTCACCTTCGCGTCGGCGTTTTTGAATATTTCGCGGGAGGTGAGCATAAGACGGCGGAGGAGGCGGAAGGATTTTGCGAAGTGTTGATGGGAAAAGTTGTTATTGCTGTATTCCCGGAGGCTACGTTCCGCTTCTTGTTCCGGGGTGTCATGGACGCTGCCTCTGAGGTCGCATCTGAAAAAAGTAGCATATTTTGGGTTTCAAAACTTGATTTAACTGTCTTTTCACGTCGTAACTGGTTGTGAAAGGGCAGCTTAAGCTCAGACTTATTTTTCATCAAGGGTTAGATTTATGTTAGGCTTAGGTTTGGGCTTCCGTTTCTTCCTAGGCTTCCGCTTAAGCTTAGGCTTCGGCTTAGGCTTGGCTTCTCTAACGCACCCAATCGTCTGCTCGACCACCTCCAACTCTATCTTCATCAAGGCATCCTTATAAATCAACGAATCGAACAGGTAGTGATTCAGCACGCGCCAGTTGATGCCGATTTGTGTAAAGTGCTGGTCCTGAAAAGCAGCAGGCTCTGTAGGAATTCCCGATCATCAAATTTTGCCGTTCTCCTCTTGAAAACTAGGAAAAACAAGGTCGTATAGTAACGTACCATTTCGCTAAAAAGCGTACACATCTTGTTGACGGTCCGGTGGTTTTCCGTGAATTTCTCGAGTAGCATTTTAAGGAAGGAGATCATGTGCTCGGGGGTCGTCACCTCAAAGGTACCCGGCTTGTCGATTTCCTGAAAAAGGAATGGATTTTAGATTTTTCTAGCTGTTTTGGATACCTTAAAGGCACATGCAAGGCAAAATCATAACCTTTCGATAATAAAAGAGGGATTTTGCCCTCCAAATATCTTTGAAATCTATTTAATGCTGATTGTAACTAATTTCTAAATTCTTGTAAGAAATTGTTCTGCCTTCCACAAACCTTGAAGGATCGATTTCAATGTGTTTTTGATGGTTTCAAAGCTCTTCGGGGCGCATAAAAACGTAAAATTTGATAAATTCCAAACCGCTTCACCGATTTGTTTCTTACTTTCCCAATACTTTACCACCCAGATTTTTTGCCGCTCACCTCAATCTTGGCCTCCTTGTTGCTCTTGATCAAATGGCTCCACAGATCGACCTTCATATTCATCACGTGCTCATGCACGATGGACTCCATCCGGCGGAGCAGCTGGTGTGCATCGACGGCGGCGAGTAGCTGAATATCCTTCTTCACCTGGGACACGTCGAACAGTTTCCCGGTCTGGAGGCTCTTGTAGTCGTCTGAAAAATTGGGGTTCAAGGCGTTTAGCGTCATTTTTTATTACTATATGGTATTATACAACTATTATATTATTTATTACTACTACGTACTACATGCCATAAAAATGATGTAAAACAGTTCCAAAACCTCTACCATCGACGCCCTCCTTGAGCATCTTCCGCACGCTGTTCCGCACGTTACTCCAACGCTCGCGCACCAGGTCGCAGTTGGCCTTTGAGAGAGGCATTTTTGGCCTGAAAAATGGGGGATTTAGATGTCTTAATCAATTGGGAAAGGGAAGGGCACGTAGAAAATTCGCAAACACCGAGACACCGGAAACCCGGCCGTGAGAAACTACAGACCAGGAAGGTATATGGTGAAGCCACCGATTTTTTTTTGGGGGGTGATGCCTTTGTGTTGGCCTGTGTTGGTGATGATCATCTGTGGCGGCTGTTCGGTACCCGTTTCCCAAGCTTCCCCCCTTTACTTTCGTGGTGGGACCCGGGCTCTTGGCAAATTTGTAGACAGTTGCCTGGGGGGCACACAAGCCAGCCCGAGCCACCCGGAATCGGTTTCGCTACCCCTTGGCGTATGTAGAAGACTACGAGCTCTGCGTTGCGTTGCGTACGATGGTGTAATTAGGAAATTGGCGAGAGAGAGAGTAGAGAGAGAGCGGGAGAGAGTCAGCGAGAGAGACAGATAGAGAGTGAGAAAAACAGTTTTTACAAGCAATATTCTTGCGGAAAACTCGTAAAATTCGAAATTTTCAGATTCCAATAACTCTAAATCAGAATTTTTCGATTCCAAACTACGTCTAGGCTCCAAATTGACCTGGGAAAATTTGCAAAAACGTCGCTGCCCTGAAAAACGCGCCAAAAAGAGCCTAATTTGCCGGAACGGGGCGGCACGGAAAAGAGAGGTGATAGTTGATCCCCCAAGGGAGAGAAGATACAAGATACTAGGCGTTTTTCTCGAGATTCCACGGTATCGACGAACAAAATAATCATCCAAAAAATATTTTTTGCAGCTCCTATAGTTTTTTCATTTCTTTGGAACTTTTTAATTAAGGAAGAACGATTAAGGGCAACGAATTAATCGCAATCCCTAAATTTAATAAAGCCAGCATTGAACGCCTAATTAAAAAAACTCACTGAAAAATAACAAAAAGTCGGTAAATTTTAAGATTTTAGATGTTTTTAAAAAAGTAATTAACAATTTTTTATGCAACTTTGGGTCCAAAGGTCTGACAGAAACTTGCGCTTTGCCGTGAAGAATCGAGTGCTGCGCAGAACGCAATTTTAATAAGGACAGCTGCGCGAAAGCTGCAGAAAATGGCCGAAGAAACCGTAATTAGAATTTTAATTATTTCATCAGCGCGATAATTTCGCAGCTCATGGGGGTGGGACACTCCAACGCAGGGGGTACTGAGGGGCCAGGGCTTAAGGTCGATGGCATTGGGCTCTGGAGGGCTGTGGCTGGGGCTGTGATAGAGAAGAAGGTGGTCTCCGTCGGAAGCACAAGAAGAAAAAGAAGTAGGGGAGAATCCGGTGGATGGACTGTCTGCAAGCAAACAGTGTTGCCTCCCTCTCTATCTCTCCCTCTCTCTTTTCTCTCTCTCTCTCTCTCTCTCTCTCTGTCTCTCTTCCGATTTACTCCTACACACTCCTCCACGCACAGCAGCAGGACTGGGCCCCAAGAAGCCAAAAAAAGTGCCGACGACAACGAACGCAGGTTTTGGATTTTCGGGTTAGGATTGGAATGGCCAGTATGTACGTAAGACTACAGATAGACGAAAAACAGGGTTGGTGTTGGCCAAAAACCTCCAAAACGTTTGGCCCAGTAAGTTTCAGTTTCGGTTTGTCTGCCCCAACGCACCAAAACGAAAGGATATATTTTTCATATATGAGTACGGAACGCTACGTTAGGCGGCTACGATCAGCGACGGAAGGCTGCCGATGTCGATATGAGTACGTAAGGCTACGGCTTTACTATATGAGTACGGAGGGCTACGTATCGACGGCAAGCGGGATCAGGGAAGATGAAAATACTGATGAAAAGCATAGCTAGCGAAAAAATATAAAAATTACGAGTACGTATAGGTCCAAGTTTACGGTGTAGCGATTTTGTGATTGAAAGATTTCTAAAGTTGGTGTAGTAATTTTGAAGAATGCGCACTGGTAACTTGAACTTGCATGCGATTAGGCGGGGGAAAGTTGAAGGCTGACGCTGAAAGCATAAAAAAATTGTGAAGAAGCCAGGTTGAAAATCCGTAACTTCGTAGCATAGCGTAGCTGAACAGAGCCTTACTGTAATCTAGCATCGCATTTTAAACCACATCGAAATCTTAACTCTCGAAAGTTCACAGTTACCCAAAAGTACATGCGATAACGTAATTCGCCCCGTTATCAACCCCACCCATGCGCCGGTGACCACCCAAAAAAGGGCAGAGATAAGACAAGCAGAGCAACTTTTTAGGGCAATCCTGGAACCGGGAATTACTCGTAGATTCGTGCGTCTAAAAGGTTCCCTAAAATTGCAAAATTCGGGGAAGTGTTTGGAATTTGAGAGAAATTTCTCGGGAATTCGTGGTAGTTTATAAACAACGGGGAGAGGGTGTCTGCTGCTCCTTGGGTGGTAAGCTGGGGGCTTTTCTAAATTGCTAAACGTTCAAAAAGTTTTGAGGAATATTTTGGAACACTAAAATTGAATCGAATGTCCAAAATCTCGCATTCTTTCTAATTTCGTAGAGGGGCATTGTTATCCAAAACTTATATTTCGAATTAATTTCTTTTAATTTCGTATCAAAAAAGGTAGTCCAATACCCAAAAATCAACGTTAAGCATGAAAAAAGTTGTTACTACGCTTTAAACCGATACGAAAAACTATACCAAACCTTTTCTGTATCCTTAATTTGCATACAACCAACATATTACGCGTTTTTAATCAAAACTAACGGCTTCTGAAAGGGATTTGTAAAATATCGCTGCAAAAAATCTAATTTGAGCTGGAAAACTATAGAAATAAATGAAGAACGAGTCATTTTACTAAAAATGCGGAATGTGCAACAATTTACATAATTCCCTATAGAAACCGTGTTATCTAATTGTTCTTAGCAAGAATTACATTCCCAAAAAAAGGTGGGAAACCTCGAATCAAGGCAAATAACAAAAATATATACAATTAATTTTTTACGCAAGTTTTAAAGTTTTTTTAAGTGGAACTCTAACAATGTCTAAACGCGGCCAAAATAACCGGAATATACCATCATAATTAGTCTTATTTTATGGAAAAATAAAGCGCAAAGTTACGAATAATACTAATGACAATCATCCAGAAATTCTTAAAAAACATACGGCTCATCAACTATAATTTAACTGTAATTATAACGAAATCGCAAGCCCGCAACAGCACGTGCCAAACCGAAACCCCGAACCACATGACCGCACGTTTTAAGAGTGAAATTTCTGAAACAGCGTAGCTCCCAGAAAATGTAATGTAGTAGGAGGACCAAATCCATAATTAATGGCCGGGCAGTAGGGGAAGGAAAAGCCGAAGGAAAGGGGCCCAGGAGCCGAGGGGCCGATCAGCCATGGCCAATCGATAGCCCCAATATTCCCTCCCTTTGCCCCCCTCTTCCGTTTGTTCGTCTCGTGTGTGTCTGTCTCTGTGTCTGGCCGTTCCGCCTAAATCTCGCCCTGTCTCGTCGGTGTCTGGAGTATCTAATTTTAGGCGCTATCTCGTGATTTCTCGGGGTCTCTCACTATAACCCATTCTCTCGCTTTTCTCAGGGCTTCCTGGAAAACCCCCGTTCTCGCTTTTCCTCTTTTCTACTCTTCGGAAGGGTGTTCCCTCGATTTTTCACATTTCGAGAATTTTAGAGAGGGTGCGGAGGAGATGGAGAGGAGGTTTTTGGTTTAGGTTGTGACAAATTTTACGAGGAGCAAAAAACGAAAAAATCTTGGCCGCCGCCCCCACCACCGCTCCCTCCGCATCCCCCTTCTCTATATACCGCTTTTCTTCTTCTAACCTAGAAGGATAGGAAGCACGCATTTTATTTTCGCTCTCTTTCTCTCCCTCCCTTGCTCTTTCCCTCTCCCTCTCTCTCTCCTCTTTTTCTCTCTCTCTCTCTCTCTCTCTCTCCCTAACTCCCACTAGTCCAAACTTTAGTCCCGAGTGGTCCATCACTCTTTCCTCCCCACGGGACACCCCGAGAATAGAGTTAGGATGCGTGTTCGGTGGATGGAAATGGAAAATATATGGGCACTCCAAAATATGGAGCGACCTACAGCTGCTGAAATGGGTCAGGGATCTGGAAAACCGAAAAGGAAAAATTAGTGAAAAAGAGATGAGATAGAGAGGGAGAGAGAGAGGGGGAGGGAGAGGGGGGGGAGAGAGAGAGAGAAAGAGAGAGAGAAAGGGAGATGGTGAGCAATCTCTTGATAAACAGAGTAGCAGCCGAGAGGAGAAGTACACAAAACCACTCATTTAACCCATTACATCGTACAGACCGCTAGGAAAATCTCTAGCTTTTAGATGCTTCGATTTTGATGCAAATAATACGTCACATCGGGCTAAAAGTTGGGTATTAGGGCTTTTCCAGCAGTCAGCTCCTTTAAAGGTACTGTAAAATCGTGAATTTTAGTCTTATTCAAGCGAAACCTTTTCAGGGCATTCATTACGTTCAAGTCTGTGAGCTCAGATTTTCTAGTTTTTCTAGATTTTTCGGATTAAATTTGTTTTCAAAAAACTATTTAGCTCAGGCTTACTGAATTTGTCCATGATGACGCGTGGAAGGGCCAAAAAAGAAAACAAATAAACAAAAAAAAAAAAAAAAAAAAGGCCAAAAATAATACAATAAAAAAAAAAAAAACACTCTTTATTTTCACTGCACTAATCCCAATATCATTCTCCCCCTGATTAACCTCACCTGCCCCCTCCATTTTGTCCTCTCCATGCCCCTTGTTTTCCCCAATTCCAGTCAACACGTGTTTACGTTCTGCACGCAACGCGTGTGAATTGCATGGATTTCAGGGCCCACCCACCCGGAGAGGACCCCCGGAAAAACAAGAAGCCTCCCCTCCGCTGAGAATGGGACGTTTTTCCCTATTTTCCCTCGCGGCTGGCCTTCTCGCTGCGCTGTCCAGGTTTGGCAGTCAACAACTTGGGCACGCTTTCATGCCTGGGGGCAATTTTAGCTCTCTCTATCTCTCTCTTTCTCTCTCTCTCTCTCACTCTCTCTTTCTCTCTCTCTCTCTCTCTCGCTCGCTCTCTACCCCGCTCTCTCGCCTATCCAAGATCGACCAGCAGCCAGATGCCCCTTTAGCCTGCTAATGAAATTGAGCCCCAGAGGGCAAGCCTCCCCTTACTTGTTTTTGTTGTTCCCCGGACCCCCTTTTTGTCAGGCTATAAAGGTGCGGCTGTCGAGCGGAAGAACTTTACATGTCTAGCAGCTTCTGGCCCTGAATTCGGGAATTAATTTGAGGGATTTTTTGAAAATTCAGAAAAGTTTCGAACCAAAACCTAAAAAAACTTTTTTGAGGAATTTTCAGTTATTGTTTTTGCATAAGCTGTTTTCCAAAGCTTTAATTACTGAGTTTTCTAAATTATAAACCGCAATTCTGCAAAATAAACAAAATTTGAATTTTATTGAAGCGCGATCTTAATATATCGAGATTTTATTAGCTATTTTTTTGGCTCCTGAGCTTTCCAGGATAATTATTGATTATGGCCAAAATTTTTACATGCCAGTTTAATGGAATCGGCAAACCTAAAAAAAACGATATTTTTCTGGGCTTGAACTCAAGAATTTTTGGCGGCTTAGGTGCCGAATTGGTACTTTTCTTGCCCTATGCCTTAAGCCCGGCAGTGTCGATTCCCCCCACAAATGGCAAGAGCAAGGGGAGGGGCCGGGGGGAGGCGCAGAGACTTTCCTTCCAACGTCGACGTGGCGGTCGCACCCCTTTCAGGCTATTTTTTACGAAACAGTCGCTAGGTTCCCAATTCTATTTTCATAGGTCAACGCTAGCAACCAGAAAGCCAATACCATACATTATTTTAGTAAATCACAATGCTTAGCGCCGATGGTGGAGTTGTCCACGAGGGGCTCGCCAACTTCAATAACGACGGTGTCGTCCCAGATGTGATTCCAGTCGCTCCGAAAGATATTCTGGGAGTGACCTATAGTGATGATGTCAAGGTGTGCAAATTTTGGGTTTCGGAGGCTTTCAAAAAACTACAGGCCGATTTCGGAAATGAGCTGACGCCCACCCAGGTGAAGGACCAGCCAAATGTGACCTGGGATGCGATGCCGGATACGCTTTATACCTTGATTGTGTCTGGTAAGTCGTGAAGCCTAAAGTAAGCCTAAGCTAATGTTATGGCTAAGTCTGGGCCTAAACCTAAGCCTGAGCCTAAGCCAAAGCCGCAAACTAACTCTATGCAAAGCCGAAGCCTCAGCCTAAGCCTTGCTATGCCAAAAGCCTAAGTTTATGTGCAAGCCTAAGCCTAACCAGGCAAATTCGAGACCCCGCCCCAAGAGATGACTGAACAAGACTGTGTTGTTTGCGGAATGCTGTCCCTGATTTTATAGAATTAAAAACCAAGCGCGACCAACAACTCGCTCCCCAGGCACCAATGTTGGGGTCGCCGGCAGTTTCTTATTTTCAAAATCAGGACGCCATTCCGCAAAATGAACACAGTCTTGTTCAGAATTCAATCTCTATCGAATGAGTGGGTCTCGAATCTTTTGCGATGACAAAGGATCCTTGTAAGCCTGAGCCTAAGCCGTTTTTTTTCAAAAAAATCTGGTTCGGATTGATTATTCGACGATCCGCTACGGTCCCAGAACACACTTTTTCAAGCCCCCGTCTCCATCCAATTTTTCCCTTAAAACAAACATCAGCTTCAATTCCGTTCTGTTAATCCGTAATCCGCCCTAATTCCAGACCCCGATGCCCCATCACGAGAAAATCCGATTCGCCGTGAATTTCTGCACTGGCTCGTTGTCAACATCCCAGGGCACAAAATGGATGAGGGGGATATCGTGAAAAGTTATATCGGTAGCGGACCGCCAAAGGATTCTGGTAGGAATGCTTAGAGCTATTTTAAGGTAGCGTTCAGGACTTCACCGTTACGTCTTCACGCTCTTCAAGCAGTCCGGGAAATATGACTGCCAAAATTGAGGTGCGTTTCGAAGAAGGCGCATTGAAGAGACATATTTGGCCCAAATTGTCACGTATTGCTCAGTCCCAGCTTGCCACCTCAGACCAGTAATCCTAAAGAATCTCGGCTGGCTTGCCTTGTACAACCACGAAACTGACGAAACACTATTTCCAATCATTGAGGCTAGCTAAAGTCCCTCAAAAAATCCTAAAAATCATGATAATTGTCTTCAAGATACAAGTCGATGCTCAGCAACAAACTTCAGAAATCTGTTGTCACGCTCCCTTTAAACTCTAGCCAAATTCAGGCTCGCCCAAACTTCAACACCGTAGTTTTTGCCGAGCAGCATAAGCTGTCGCTGATCGCTGGCAACTTTTTCCAGGTGATCATATTACTATCCCATCGGTCTCTCTCTCTCTGCCTCTCCTCTCCTTCAACCTCTCCCATCTACTTACACTCTTCCTATCCCCTGATAAACCGAACGACTATTTAAGGCCAAATACGACGACCACGTGCCGAACGTCCACAAGAAACTCGCCGAGGAAAAGTAATTCACCACGACCAAAAATCGCAATGTATTTATTTCCAAAACGATAGAAACACGATAAAACTGATGATATTGCCTCCTTGGAAAAAGACAAAGAACAAAAAGTGCTTGGAGAAGACACAGTCTCGGAATTTTTGTTGCCAGGGCCTAAGCTAGATTTGAATAGAGGAGCCAAACTTACAGTTCCTGCTTCTTGCAAACGTCGTGCTTTAGCGTTTCCGGGAATAGTACTAGGGCCACGCATCCGAAGGAGATAATGAAGACGCAGGTAAGGACAAAGATACCTTAAATTAGGGATTATTGGACAGAGCGTTAGAGAGAGAGAGACATGGAGAGAGAGAGAGAGAGAGCGAGGGATAGGGAGGGAGAGAGAGAGACCTAGGGCCACCTAAAAGCGGAAACGTGTCCGTCTTCGGCATCTGCTGCGAAATCATATCCACAAAAGTGGTCATAGACATCATACTCGTCAACGCTATGCTCAGCTAAAAACCAAAGATTTTGAGCTGTTCTAGCTGATGCTCACTTTCACCAATTGCTCACTCTTCACATTCGGAGTCCAAAAACATCCAGTAATGGAGAGAAACGTTAGCAGGAAGCAGGGAAGCGCGATGACGTTGAAATAGAAAGCAGGCTGACGTGAGCACGAGAATTTGAAGACCAACTGAAATTAATGAAACGCTCCAATACACGACTTCTCCCCCGCTCTTGCTCTCTCTCTCTCTCTCTCTCTCTCGCTCTCTTTCACTCTCTCTCTCTCGTTTTAATGGAAAGCCCGGGAAACCTGATGAGAAGCCCAGGCATCCTCATTATTCACTGGCCATTCGTCTACCGCTTTGTGAATATCGGTGATGGTCCATTCGCCGGAGCCCTGGAATTTGAATCAAAATACCCTCCCAGGGATCCAATTATCATAATTTTAGTATAAGCACCATATTAGATAATTCCTGTTTATATCTGGAGAACAGCGTGCCCGACAAAGTGAGATTGGTACCATCATAGGACGATGAGGAAAAGCTCAGCATGCACGTCTGCGAGTCGAACGGGAAATTGCCGATCTGGAAAGATTATCAAAACGTGTTTCGTGTACAAAGACTTACATCCATCGGGCATACCAACTCATTGCATGTGCTCTGCGTATAAGATACCGATCCATTTGCGAGGATCCGGCATTGGTCCACTCGATTAGGGTTGACTCGAGCAGCCGACAAGCTAAATCGGTTTGAAAAAGCTTCGCGGTGTTAAACCCTGGCCTGGCCCAGGACCCATGAAAGCCTTGACATTGCATAGTTCTTCCCGAATAACAATGAGGCTTAAGTGCAGCTTACCCCCTCCCCCGAAGCCGACCCCCGCCTATCCTATCTCGGCTCTCTGTTTATCTACAGGTGTGGAAAAGCAGAGAAGAGAACGTAACTTTGGCACTGTTGTGAAAGGGAGGTGATACAAAGTTGGGGCGGCCTGGGGCGGTAAACTGCCACACCCAACATGATATATGTTCCTACGCTTCAGGTATGGGCTAAGCCCCAGACGCCGCTTTTTTTGGAAAACATAAATCATTTTAATATCGAAAAAACAATTTTTCAAGAGACATGGATGTGGGTACTCGATCCCGGCCCATTATCTACCTATTGACGTTTTTATCTATCCAAAAAAGTACAAGGCAAAGTAATTCGGAAAAACGTACCTCGAAGAAAACCCAACCAGCGGCACCCAAATTTCATCACAATCCACATAGACGAAGTCGATGCCACCATAATTTCGGGGATCCCAAGAAAGCCTCGGATCCAGCCACGCGGTGTCGGTTTCGACATAGATTTCAGCGGTTTGCCGGGAGACATCCTAACTAGATCGTATAAAAAAAAACCTCAGGAAAAATTTTCAATCAGGGAAGCGAATTACCATCAAAAATTCCTTGCTAAGGACCTACCAGATCGATAATGTACAACAACTGCAAAATTAGGCGCACGTTGAAAGACCCATTTTCTATCGGCGCTATTTTTGAACGATAATTGTTAAATAAAGCATCGGAGATCCGATTCAGGTTGTTATAAAACACGTTCGGTTCGCCCAGATCGGTGGTGACATCTGTTAGAGGAATTTCTGGACTTTATCTCCACGCATACCGTAATCAAATCCGTCGGAAAGGTTTTGTGAGTTGCTGAACCGATAAAATAACACTAAAATATAGATCGAACCGAGAAACATTGTGACCCCAGGCTGGACCGGAAACCGCGGCTTTTTAGCGGCGAGGCTAATGAAATTCGAGTCGGCCAATAAATTTTGGGGCTCCATATTGCGCTGGGGATCGAGTTAAGTACCCGGCAACGATTAAAAGTCGAGAATGCTGAATGGAAAACGCGAAAAGTCAAAAATTACGTGCGTAAATTGATTTGGCCGAATTTACGGGTATCCCCAAAAAACTGACGTCATCTTCAAAACAGTTGTTTGCTCTTTATTTTTTTCTGTGTAGCGGGTTAGTTCACGTGTCACGACTTTTATTAAAACACCAAAATTGGCCTCTCTATCACCAAAACGACAAAAACACGATCAGATTGGCGATGTTTAGTCCCTGAAAAATCAGGAAGAACGCGAAATGCGTGGAGAAGACGAAGATGCAGAGACGTTGCGTGATTGTGCTAAAAATTTCCTGCCCTGAGGGTTTTTAGATCCAAAGTCCCGACAAAAAAAATATCGAAAATTGCTGACCCATTCGGCTTCCCCTTCAAATCGACGTGCTCGGTAAATAGCACCAAAACGACACACGCTACCGAGATGATGAAGACACAGACAAGTACGAAGATTCCTAAACTGGTTGTAGAAGTCTGTATGTATGCTTGACTGTCTCTCTCTCTCTCCCTCCCTCTCTCTCTCTCTCTCCCCTCTTTCCGTCTATTCGTCTTCTTTTTTCCGAAAAAAAAAAAAAAAAAAAAAAAAAAAAAAAAAAAAAAAAAAAAAAAAAAAAAAAAAAAAAAAATTTATTCGACTACCACCAAAACGACAAAAACACGATCAAATTGGCGATGTTAAGAGCCTGGAAAATCATGTAAAAGGCAAAGTGCTTGGAAAACGTGAAGTTGCAAAGACGTTGGGCAAGGGTGCTGAAAACGATGATTTAGGAAATTCCGAGGCCGTACCAAGCCTGAGCGTCACTTACTAACGAAGAACTAAGCAAAAGATCCAGAAGCCTAAAGGGGCCTTACCCATTTGGCTTCTCCTTTAAGTTGATATGTTCGGTGAAGAGCACCAATACCACGCATGCTACCGAGATAATAAAGACACACACGAGTACGAAAATGCCTGAAAAAAGGCGCATCTCTTTGTTTCGTGTTCTGTCCATTTCTTTCTCTTGCTTCTCTGGGGCCTCACCTAAAAGCGGGAACGAAGCAGTTTTTGGCATTTGTTGTGAGATCATGTTGACAAAAGTGGTCATCGACATCATACTCGTCAAAGCGATACTCAACTAAAATTGAAATTGGGGCTTTAAAGAGACAGGTAACCTTGGCCAGCTGCTCCTTCCTCGCGTTTTGTGTCCAAAAACACCCTACTATCGATAGGAAAGTTAATAGAAAGCATGGCATGACGATGACGTAGATGTAAAAATCCGGTTGTCGCTTGCATTGGATCAGGAAGGAGAGCTAAAGATATCTTTGGGTATCTCTTGCGCTCACTAGCTCTTTCTCTCTCTCTCTCTCTCTCTCTCTCTCTCTCTCTCTCTCTCTCTGCCGCCACTTACCACCGTATTCGCTCCCGGTCCATAACCAACTTGATAGGTTTCTTGCGTAACGTTGATAATCTGCCATTCGCCATTTCCCTAAAAAAACAATTACAACTTTTTCGACGAGAGCGGCCTACCAGAGCACTCCCATTTTCGTTGAACGTCTCGAACATCGAACCATGTACGGTAATCATGCCTTTGCCGTAGCCGTGAGGGACAAATCCAAGCGCACAGTTTTGGGTATCGAATGGAAAGAGTTTGATCTGAAGATCGTCATAATTCTGTATTAAAAATTTCAAATTGATACCTCCATCATGCAGGCCAATTCCATTCTTACCGTCAATACGTATTCTACCGTACCATTCGCCTTCAAGTGGCACGGATATTGGTATTCTTTGCTGGTTTTCTTGGCGGAAAGACTGAAACTAGGGTTTGGAAGCTTTAGGGAAACCCTAATCCGACGCCTAACCCGAAAGCTAAGCCTTACCTCGAGCTCATGATCTCCGACGGTATCCAGAAGTAATCGCAATCCACGTAGATCTCCGGAATTCCTCCGTAATCCGAAGGATCCCAAGTCAGCCTCGGGTCTATCCAACTCATCCCAATTTGAGCATAAGCGTCCATGACCTGACGCATGGCGTCCTAAGCTCAATTAATAACCAAAAAAGCATAAAATTTACGAGGTTTATGATGTAGAGGAGCTGCAGCTCCGGGTCAAGCTCGAATGGGTCAACTAAAAGGCAAAAAAGATGAGCTAGAAAACCAGAAACCAGAAAATTAAGCTCTAAACCTGAGCATAAGTTAACCAATCACCTACGCTCAACATCGCTCTCATTCCCAGTATTTATCGCCGCCAATTCTTTATAGTAATCTTTAAAAAGAGCAGCAAACAGTCGATTGGAATCTCGGACAAACGATTTGTTTTGTTCTGAAATCGGACGTTTTTTCCAACTTTCTAGACAGCTTTCGCTTACCGTTCAGCCTTAAGGATGAGGTAGAGGTTATATAGATACCCAAGAAAATACAAAAATTTACATGGCATTTTAAAAAATACGGTAAATATTGCATGCCCCTTGAAATAGTGGTCATAGAGCGGCACCAACCCTCTAGAAATTTGATCTGCCGCTTATTAGGTTTGTCTCAACGGTCCAGCGGAGGCGTTTCATATTATTTGAAATTTTTGAGCAGCGAGAGAGAGACAGAGAGACAGCGAGCGCGAAAGTTTGTTAGTTTTTAATTATTGCAACCTGTGCTTTTCGGTATGTATTATTTTTATTACCACCAATGCGACAAAATCACAATCAGATTGGCAAAATTTAGCCCTTGGAATACGACAAAGAATCCGAAGTGTCTCGAGAAGAGGAATCTGCCGACGCGTTGCAAACAAGTCCTAAAAAAGTGGTACTATAAGTAGTAGTGCCTATTACATACCCAACCGGCTTCTCTTTGATGCCGATATGTTCGGTAAAAAGGACCAGAGCGACGCACGCTACGGAAATCAAGAAGACGCAATCCAGGACAAAGATTCCTAAAAAAGAGCTTGCAAGAGCTCTAGTGCGAGAGAAGGCTCAAGAGAGAGATAGCTAGAGAGAGGGAGAGGGAGAGAGAGAGAGAGAGAGAGAGAGAACGGATACCTAGAAGAGGAAATGAAGCCGTTTTTGGCATCTGTTGAGAGATCATATTTACGAAAGTGGTCATCGACATCATGCTGGTCAAGGCGATGCTCAGCTAAGATTAAATTTTTGCTATTTAAAGAAAAGCCCGACTTTTGAGAGCTGCTCTTTCCTTGCATTCTGGGTCCAAAAACAGCCAACTATCGATAGAGAAGTCAGTAAAAAGCAGGGAGCCACAATGACATAGATGTAGAAATCAGGTTGTCGCTTGCATTTAATGATGTAGGATAGCTTAACGGGATTGGAAACCACAATCTTGGTATGGTTCTACCATTTCCACTTGCCCATGGCGCTCCCCAGGGACCATCATTGAGATCTGGCTGACGTTTATGATTTGCCATTCGCCGTTGCCCTAAAAAATAAATGAGAGGCTAGAGGTTAGTAGATGGAAACCAGAACAAAAATAAATGCTAAGTTTAATACTTGGAAAAATGCTAGTTACCATCAAACTGCGTCCGCCTTCATACTGTTCAAACATCGACCCTTGTACTTTCACCCGGTCGGTGGTGTAGCCATACGGAATAAAGCCAAGCTCGCAGAATTGGGTGTCGAAGGGGAACAGTTGGATCTGAAATATGGGTATCGAGAGACAGAGTGAGCGAGAGAGGGAGAGACAGAGCAATGTAAAGCAAAACATCAATTACATCCATCATACAAGCCAACTCCAGCTTCACATTGAGCATATTTTCAACGGTTCCATTTGACAACAAACGACAGGGTAGTTTGTATTCCTTTGTTGTCTGCTGCGTCGTCAGGCTGAAATTGTCACCCAAAAAAATAATTGATAAAAGATAAAAGCCCCAAAAAAATTGCCGCGCATATACCTTGAGCTTACCTCGAACTCAAAATCTCCGAAGGAATCCAAAAATAATCGCAATCTACAAAAATTTCTTCAACGTCTCCGTATTCCACTGGGTCCCAGGTTAGCCTGGGATCGACCCAAAACATTGCAATCTGGGCGTAGGCTTCCATGATTTGGCGCAAGGCATCCTAAGACCAAGGATTTTCGTCGATCAAATAGCATACCAAATTGATGACATACAAGAGTTGTAGCTCAACGCGCAGTTGGAATGGTTTGTCTAAAAAGTGGCTTTGATCTCTACATCCTTCTCTCTCTTTCGGTCTCTCTCTCTCTTTCTCTCTCTCTCGCCTTTGGTCTGGCTAAAATCTCTGGTACTTATCACAGCCAATTCTCTACGATAGCCCGCAAATATGGCTTCCGCTACCCGGTTCGAATGGTAGGCAAAACTGTCAGTGTCTTCCGCTAAAAAAATTAGATCATTCAAATAGGGCTCCAGTTACCGCCAACTGCCACCTTGGAAAAACAACAAATCAGGATTATCAGTAGCATCTTAATGTCAAAAATATTGATGTTTTAGGCGCGGCCGCCTATCGACCACCTATTGGTCTCAAGAAGGTGCTTGACCTGGAGCGGATATTCGATCCCCCGGTCGCCGCTAGTGAAGATCTAAGGAATTACAATATTTTTCGCCTTAAAGAGGAGCTTAGCCCTATGCTAATGGAGACAGAGGTATCAAATCGAATGTAATAGCGTAACGGTAGTCACGGAACCGAAGTTCTGACCCATTCGAAAAGCCAACCTACAACGATGTCTTCAGAAATGAGTTCTTTTAGTAGAAAATCTGATACAAGCCCCATTTTTTGCATATTTTCAATCACCAATAGAAAATATTTATCGCGAAATCATCTCCAAAAAGAAAGAAAAACGATAAAATTGGCGATATTGCAGCCCTGGAAGACGATGAAGAAGCCGAAGTGCTTGGCGAAGACAAAGCGCATTAATCGCTCTTTCCAGGTACTGAAAGGTCTGATAATGGCTCGGAAGTGCTCATGAAAACAAAATTGTGGTATTAAAATATAGCAACTTATACCCTGTTGGTTGCTCCTTAACGTTGATGTGCTCTGTAAAAAGTACCAAGACCACACAGGATAGTGATGTGATGAAGACACAGGCCAGGACGAAGATACCTGAAAATAAGGTTAATTAGGGAGGGATAGAGAACGAGAGAGAGAGAGAGAGAGCGAGAGAGAATGAGAGAGTGAGACATGGAGAGTGAGAGGGACGTACCCAACAGTGGAAACGATGAAGTCTTTGGCATTTGTTGAGAGATCATATCGACAAATGTGGTCATAGACATCATACTGGTTAAGGCAATGCTCAACTAGGGCAAAACGTCAATTTTAGCTTGTGTTTTATTACCTTGGGCAACTGCTCCTTCCTGACGTTATAACTCCAAAAGCACCCAACTATCGACAGAAATGTTAGTAAAAAACATGGAATTGCAATCACGTAGATGTAGAATTTCGGTTGTCTTTTGCAGTAGATCACGAATTCCATCTAGAATGGATTAAAGGTATTGAAAGACAATTTGCCATCGTGATCCGAAAGCCATTTGTGCCGCCGGATAGAACATCGTCCACGGTCGATACGTTTACTACCGTCCATTCGCCGTTTCCCTGAAGTTTGAATCGTAGATGGGCAGTGAGAGAGATAAAGAGAGAGAGACAGAGAGAGAGAGGGAGAGAGAGAGAGAAAGAGAGAAAGAGAGAGAACAAGCTAAATTGTGAGAAAACCTGCCACCAGACTAATATTTCTCGGGAACTTCGTGAAAAGTAGTCCATAGGCGGTAATCTGGTTATCATCATAGCCGTAGGGGATGAAGCTCAGCTCGCAGATTTGAGTGTCGAAGGGGAAAAGTTGGATCTAAAGTATTGAATTCAGCCGCATACTGAGGCGATTGAGAGAGGGAGGGAGAGAGAAAGAGAGCGAAGGGGAGAGAGAGAGAGAGAGGGAGAGAGAGGTCTTACATCCATAATGCAGTACAGCTCCATCCTGACCGCTAGCACGTATTCCACCGATCCATTCGACTGGACCCGGCACGGATATCGTTGATCCTTATTGGTCTTCTTGGTCGATAGACTAGATCCGAGTATCTCGGCCGGAATCCATAGATAATCACTATCCACGTAGATGAGCTCGACACCGCCGTAGTCCTCTGGGTCCCAGGTGAGCCTCGGATCCGTCCAGTTCAACTCGATTTGCGCGTAGGCCATTAAGCTTTGCCGGGACACGTCCTAAAGGGTTTTTTCCATTTGCCGAGGATTATAAATGTCGAAATTACTTCATTCGAATCTTTGGCCAGGGAAATATATTATGCGCCGGCCCCGACCTACCAAATCGATAATATAAAACGTCTGCAGCGCGATGAAAATTTCGAAGGGTTTGCCTTAATTCTTCACCCTCGCAATTATTACATTCCCGACTTACTTTTTGTACGGTTGTCGTATAAAGTGCTAACGGCAGCCAACTCTTTTTGGTAATCATGGAAAATATTTTTGAAAATTTTTGGGGCTTGTTGGATGAAAATTTCGTTGCCACTGAAATCTAAAGTATAAGTTCATTTTAACAAAACTTACCTTCGTCTTCTAAACTGATATTTTGAGATTCAGAAATTGCAACAATAGCACAAAAGATAATGGTAGATTTCATGAGGTAAGCAGTGGACTAAACCGGAGGACGCGACATTTTCGGGGGTTCAGGCATGAAATTCGAGCCGTTTATGGTTTTTGCCGAAGGATTATGACATTTTGGATTTTGTTTCCACGATCGTAGAGAGAATTGCCATTGTCATATGTAAATTAGATAACTTTAACAATTTGCGCCGAGTTCGAAGGAAGTTAAAAACCCTTGCTACGCAATGACGTAACATACGCAATCTGAACTGATTTATTCAATCCTGAGACCAAAACGACAAAAACACGATAAAATTTGCAATATTGCAGCCTTGAAACAACAAGAAGCATCCAAAATGCCGGGAGAAGACGGATCGAAGAAGCCGCTGCCAACCGGTACTGTAAGAATATTCAAATTTTGTAAAGATTGGAATTACCTAGCTGGTTTTTCTTTCAAATTCACGTGTTCTGTGAAAAGGACTAGTACCACACATGATGCGGAAGTTATGAAGACACAAACGAGGACGAAGATACCTAAAAATCGTAGTTAATAAGAGCGAAACAGCAAGAGAAGGAGAGAGCGAGAGAGCGAGAGAGTGAGAGAGAGAGAGAGGGCGCGAGCACGAGAAATCGAGACGCCTTACCTAAAAGCGGAAACGACGCCGTTTTAGGTATTTGTTGAGAGATAATATTCACAAATGTTGTCATTGACATCATACTCGTCAAGGCGATGCTCAGCTACAATCAAAAACTTTTAAAGGTACCTGGAAGGAACACACCTTTGACAATTGCTCTTTCCTAACATTCTGGCCCCAAAAGCATCCAATTATCGATAGGAAAGTCAGTAGAAAGCAGGGAACGGTAATGACGTAGATGTAGAAATCGGGCTGTCGCTTGCAGTAGATCATGAATTGGAGCTGGAAACCAACGAGATACGAGAGAGAGAGAGAGAGAGAGAGAGAGAGAGAGAGAGAGCAACGGTGGATGTGAATACCATAGTAACTCGAAGGCCTTCGTCAGCTCCCGTGACCAGGTTATCGACGACCGTTACATTTTGTATCGCCCACTCTCCGTTGCCCTGAAAATTGTATTTTGTATCTGAAAACGGCTATTTCTTAGCTATCATTAATGCGGCATTAACGGCATTATTCATTGAGCTACGCTACGCTCCAAAATACGTACCACGCAGCTGACGTTGGGTGGAAATTTCGTAAAAAGAAGTCCATGAGCGATGATTTGATCATCGTCGTAGCCAAACGGGATGAAGCCCATTTCACAGACCTGGGAGTCGAAGGGGAAGAGCTTGACCTGAAAGTCGGCTCTCTCTCTCTCTCTCTCTCTCTCTCTTTCCCGCTCTCTAGCGCACTCTCCCGATTTCTCTATCTCTCGATCCAACTTACATTCACAAAGCATAACAGCTCCACCTTGACCGACAGCAAATATTCGACGGAACCATTTGATTGTACACGACAAGCATATCGTTGCTCTGTATTCGTCCGTGTAGTTGAAAGACTTGTAGAGAGTGTTTCGGCAGGGATCCACAGAGTTTGGCATTCCACATAGATCAGCTCCACTCCACCGTAGTCCTCTGGGTCCCACCTCAGCCTTGGATCCGTCCAGTTGAACTCGACTTGTGCATAGGCGGTCAGGCTTTGGCTGGTAATGTCCTAAAAGAGATAATAAAAGTTATATTCTATCTCGATAATACAATAACGCCGCGTCAGAAAGCCGAAAACTTAGCCAAGGTCAAGCCACTAGAATTTACAAGCGAAAATACCAAGAACCAAAATGCCGACAGCTGAAACCTCGACGGCCATGTGCTGATAAGACAGAATGGCACTAGAAATCCACATTTTGCATCTAAGCCGGTAATTTCCGCGTCGACGCGTCCAGTTGTCGGCATTTTTATTGTCGACACTGCACTCGCGTACGCTCAGTCCTTACGCATTGCAAAAATTACTGACCAAGTCGATAATGTAGAAAAGCTGCAACGCGATGTACATCTCGAAGGGTTTGCCTAAATTAAGCTGCAGCGACTGGATTGTTTTTTAGAGAGCGCCTTTCTTTGCTGTAGCAAATAGATTGCTTACTTGTCGTCCGATTGTTGTATAGCGTACTAACGGCTGCCAAGTCATTTTGGTAATCTCGGAAGATGTGTTTGTAAATTCTAGGCGCCTGATCAACGAAAATTTCATTACCATCTAGATCCAAAGTATAGCTTGCTTAACCAGATACCTGTTGTGTTTGAGGTGAAATTTTGCGCGCTGGCAATCAATGGATTAGCAAAAATTAATATTAAGAATATCATTCGAATATTTGCTCTAGCAAAAATCCATCAACCCAATTCTAAGGTTCGAGGATGAAATTCGATACCGCTTTGTGTGCTTCTCGTTGCATTGCCAATTGAAAGAGCAAATGTATTTCATTTTACTAAATGTCACCAAAACGATAAAAATATGATGAAATTCAACAAGTTTAATCCCTCAAAGAGGATGAAGAAGCCGAAATGTTTTGAGATGAAGAAGTGCATCAGGTTTTCTCGCGGTGTCCTGAAAAACAGTTTGTAAAGATTCCTAAAAGTGCTTTCGTACCGTTTCTCTTTAGCTGGTATTTTTTCCGTAAACACAACCAATAAGGATGTTGAGGTGATAAAGACGCAGACGAGCACAAAGATTCCTAAATCGCGCACTAATGAGACCTGGTGAGAGAGAAAAAGAGAGAGGGAGAACGATAGTGTGGGACACTCTAGCACCTACCTAAAAGCGGAAACGAAGCCGTTTTTGGCATCTGTTGCGAGATCATGTCAACAAAGGTGGTCATCGACATCATGCTCGTCAACGCGATGCTCAGCTAAAAACGATGAGTAATCGAACTTATAGCAATTTAATATCATGCAGCAATCAGCTTACCTTTGCCAACTGCTCCTGACGAACATTTTGAGACCAAAAGCACCCGACTATCGATAGAAAAGTTAGTAAAAAGCATGGAATTGCGATGACGTAGATGTAAAAGTTCGGTTGTCGCCGGCACTCGATTTGGAACTCGATCTAAGATGTTATGTTTTGAATCGAACTTTTAAATCTCACAACTGTGGCTTGAACTCCACTTGTCCCGCCACTTGCGATATACTTATTAAGGGTGATATTTTCGATGGTCCATTCACCATTGCCCTGAAATTGGATAAGACAATTTGTGAGAAAGAAAGAAAGAGAGAGAGAGTGAGTGAGTTGGAGAGAGAGATAGAGAAACCCACCACGATGCTGACTGAACGATCAAATTTTGTAAACATTGCTCCGGACGGGTCGAACATTATGCTGTCATAGGAAGGCGAGAATCCAAGGCCACACTTCTGGGAATCGAATGGGAATTTCGAGATCTAAAACAACATGTTTGGCAACAATAGCTTTTGAAAAAAATCAACCACGCGAAAAAACGTACGTCCATGCCGCACACAATTTGGACGCTAAATCCTGTCACGTATTGAATCGGGGTTAGCGGGCGTAGCCCGCTAACCCCTTTTGGTTTGAGGTACCCCCCCATACGACTCTTTTGGGGTCCTTTTCCGGATTTAAAAAAGAACCAAGCATCGGATCGCAAAACTAAATACACCATCGGAACCGGCGACACTTTTTACATACTATAAGCTTTTAAAAATTGAAAAAGAGTGAAATTTCGAATTTTAACAGCCGATTTAAATTGCGTTTCGAGGGGGGGGGTCTGCGTTTGTTTGTATGTATGTATGCCCGCAAAACCTTTGTAGTCGTCAAAAAGTGCCTTCCCATGGTCCGTTTGGGCTGAAATTTTGCACAGTTATTGGGTGACTGATAATCTCGGACCGCAAGAAGAGTTTTTTTCAAAATAGGCTTTTAAAAAATTTATATTTAATTTTTAAGTTTAGAAGCTAAATTGCGGTCAAAACAATGGTTAGTGATGTCCGTTTGGGCTGAAATTTTGCTCAAATATACATTAGACCATGCTGGAATAAGTAAAGAAGAAATTGCAACGAAAGAATGCTTCTTCTCTGAGATATTATAACTTTAAACCTTCGCCATACGGGGCGCCACCCTCCCCTTTGGCGGCCCCAGTCCCGGGTCAGGGCGGGCGGGTCTAGCTTCCCCAAGCCAGGCCTCCAGTCTCCCCGTTGGCCTAGTGGTTAGCACGCTGTACTGGGAAGACTTGGCTCCCGAGTTCGAACCCCACCCAAAACATGTTTTTTGCCGATTGGCCCCCGTGCATCCTTATGGTTTCTTGTGCCGTCACAAAGCGCCGCAGGCAAATTTTTTTGAAGTTGTGCGTACAAGGGTTCACCTGAATGAGTATTCCTTGGCTTATTTTACGATCTTAACAATAAGATTGAGGCAAAAAGGGCTAAATTCTCTCTAAGGCTAAAAAGAGTATTTTTAAAAAAGGGCTTTTGGTTTTCGCAAAAGAGACGAATTCTCGTGGCAACAAAAGAGCTAAATTCCTTTCAAACTCTTAAAAATACCACAGAATGTGGGATCAACCAAAAGTTGCTGGCACCTTATTAAAATGGACAGATCTAGTTTCTAGCGGTTTCGGCTTGCAAATAATTTCTGTTATGATCTATTTGCACTTTCTTGAAATTAATCTGTGGACCTGACCTGTGATCTGGGATGGTACCGAGTTTATTATGGTTTTAAATAGCCAGCAACTTTTTGTTGTTCCCGCATTCTGTGGCATTTTTAAGAGTTTGAAAGGAATTTAGCTCTTTTTGTTGCCACGAGAATTCGTCTCTTTTTGCGAAAACCAAAAGCCCTTTTTTAAAAATACTCGAACCGTTGGCGAGGAGGAGGCATGGAAACGTTTGGTCCTTATTAGCTTGTTCGGTGGCGATGCTAGAATTTGGTTGATTGAGAGAAAGAGAGAGGCAGAGAGAGAGAGAGAGATAGAGAGAGAGAGAAACGTGCCTGCTCCCCACGACGTCACTCGGAATCCAGATCAAATTGCTATCAACGTAGATCAGCTCGACATCCCCATACTTTTTCGGGTCCCATGCTAATCTCGTATCGGTCCAGTTCAGCTCTATCTGCACGTAGGCCCACATAATTTGCCTTGATACGTCCTAAGTCACGCATTAATATGTCTTACTTTTTGAGCCCACCAAATCGATCAGGTAGACCATTTGGAGGCTGATGTACATCTCGAATTTCTTGCCTGAAAAGTTGTCGATTTAGACTTATAAGGAGTGCTTTTTTTGAGTCATACGCAAATCATTTCCAAAGATAGTGCATTCGATAGAGAATTTAATTCTGAGTAACGCTATAAAGTTCATTTTTGCAGAATGGCTGTTCCCGATTTTATAAAATTAAAAAACTAAAGCGCTGTTTTCCATCTCTCGGCGCGCATCCATGGCTAGCCACCGGGACAAGGGGGGCCCAGATGGCTTCCCAAACCACGATTGACGATAGCGCAGTCGGTAGCACGGTTGCCTTTGAAACTTTTTTGAACTTCTCTGGCAGGTTCGATTCTTCCAAATGTAATTTCTTTTGCTTTTTATGGTCAATAGCGTTTCCGTAAATAGGGATGTAATTGTTGCGATTTTGAGTTGGCAATTGCTTCAAAGTTGATCAAAGTGAAGTCTCCAGGCCCGTGCCTTGTCACTGTTCACCGGGATTTCACTATAGTCGTGCCTGCTCATAGAGCGGATTCCATGGTAATTGAAGCCAGAAAGCCATTCACCGCTATAAAAATTCAAAAAGCAAAAGAAATTACACGCGGAAGAATCGAACCTCCCAGAGAAGTCCAAAAAAGTGTCAAAGACAACCGCACTACCGACTGCGCTATCGTCAATCCTGGTTGGGAAGCCATCTAGGCTCCCCTTGCCCCGGTGGCTAGCCATGGTTGCGATCGGTGCGCGCCGAGGGGGATGCGGGAAAACACCGATTTTCTTTTTTTGATTTTATAAAATCGGGGACAGCCATTCTGCAAAAATGAACCTTATAGCGTTACTCAGAATGAAATTCTCTATCGAATGTACTATCTTTGCAAATGATTTGCGTATGACTCAAAAAAGCACTCCTTATTAGGTTTAGGCTTAGGCTTCAGCCATGACTTACTTGTAACATTCTTCGAATACAGCGAGCTCACAGGAGCAAGCTCCTTGTGATAATTCCGGAATATATCCTCAAATATTTTATTCGACGCATCAAGAAATATTTGGTTTCCATCTAAACATCTTAGTTTGCCGTTTTTGCAGCCTGTATCTTACCAGGAGCCACGGCATCCGAATCATTTTGAGCAAGTATAACTTGTAATCCTAGAATCGATAACAGTAAGAACTCAAAAACCATAATTCGCTCAGGTACTCGACCTCTACTTCCGTTCTCCCTCCTCGACATGTGGGGAAATTTGAGAAAGCAAATACCGGACCCGAAGTGCAAGTTCCAGTAAAACAGTGTAGTTTGAGTATGACCTTTATTCGGATCACCAAAATGATAGAAATATGATGAAATTTATGAGGTTTAATGATTCGAACAATATGAAGAAGCCGAAGTGCTTGGAGATGAAGAAAATCATAAGGTTCTCACGTGAAGTCCTAGAATTTTGGGGTAGACAAAATGTAATTGTCTTAAATTTACCCTTTCTCGCTCGAAGAATTATTTTCTTTCTTTTCTGTGAATAGAACCAATATTACGCAGGATATCGAGGTGATGAAAACACAGACGAGGACGAAGATACCTGAAGCTCAAAATTACGAGAAGGAGAATGATCGATAGAGAGCGAACGATACAGAGAGATAGGAAGCAACCAAGCGAGAGAGCGTGAGAAAAAGAGAGAGAGGAGAGAGAGATAGAGAAAAAGAGAGAGAGAGAGTGAGTGATAAACTTGCCAAGAAGCGGAAAAGATGAAGTTTTAGGCATCTGTTGTGAGATCATATCGACAAAGGTTGTCATCGACATCATGCTCGTTAAGGCGATGCTCAACTAAACATCGTGAAAAATCAGTCATATGTACACTAATCCCTTTTGTCTCACCTTTGAAAGCTGCTCCTGGCGAACATTCTGAGACCAGAAACACCCCACAATCGATAGAAAAGTTAGCAAAAAACATGGAATAGCGATGACGTAGATGTAGAAATTTGGCTGTCGCTTGCACTGGATCCTGAACTCTACCTAAAAATCATCCTTTGCAGTGTTTTCCTGGGCATACGATCGGCGACTTGACCCCGTCCACTCCTCCACCGGCTATAAAGCTTATTAGTGTGACGTTTTCAATTTCCCATTCGCCGTTTCCCTAAAAACGCGATGGATGCTCTTTGTAAATTTATTCTAACCAAAACACTCATCGAACGGTTGAATTTGGTGAACATTGCCCCGATCGGCTCGAAAATGTTGCCATCGTAGGAGGCGGAAAATTGAAGGCTGCACGTTTGGGAGTCGAATGGGAACTTGGAGATCTGAGGTGGAAAATGAATATGAATTCAGCTGGACGCGCAAAATGCAACGTGGCGCAACGCAATACAACCCAACGTAGCGTAGCCCAACGCAGGGTAAACGTAACGTAACGTAACGAAACGTAAAGTAAAGTAACTTAGCGTACCTTAACACAACGTAAAGCAACGTAGCGCAAGACAACCTAACGCAATGTAACGTAACGCAACGTAGCTTTGCGCAGCGCCGTGAAGCGCAATGCAACGGAAACAACCCACATCCATAGCGCAGACTATCTGCACGCTGACGCTAAGTACGTAGCCAACGGAACCGTTAGCCTGGAGTATACATGGATAGATTTGATCCTTGTTGGCTTGCTCAGTGGCGATGCTAAAAAATTCCTATATTTCTTCGGTCAATCTCTCTCTCGCTCTTTCCCTATCTCTCTCGCGCTCTCTCTCTCTCGCGCGCTATTGTTCTCGCTTCTCCATGCCGTACCTAGATCCAACCACGTCCGTCGGAATCCAAATCAGGTTGCTATCAACGTAGAACAGCTCGACGCCGCCATACTTTTTCGGGTCCCACACCAGCCTTGGATCCGTCCAGTTCAACTCAATCTGTGCGTAGGCCCACATCAGTTGTCGCGACACGTCCTAAAACACGCATTAATCAGCAACTAAGCAAGCCTAAGCCTAAGCCCAATCCTAATCTAAAAGCGTAAGCCAAGCCTAAGCCTATGCCCAGGTCTAAGCCTAAGCCTACGCCTAAGCCTAAGCCTAAGCCTAAGCCTAAGACTAAGCGTACTTACCAAGTCGATGATGTAGAACCCTTGAAGAGTGATGTGCATCTCGAACTTTTTGCCTTAAATTTGTAACATAGTGGGAACATCTGGGGTTGCAACGTACTCGTGATATTTCCCCCATTCACCGTACTAACCGCGGCCACCTCTTTATGATAATTTTTGAAGATATCTTCATATATTCGATTAGAGCCGTCGAGATAGAGCGCGTTTCCGTCTAAATCTTATAAGGTGCATGATATCGAAATACCTACCGAGAGCGTCTGGAATCGAGACATTTTGAGCAACTATACTTTGCCGGTTCGAAATAAATAGTACTAACATGCCAAAAATCATATTCTAGACCCTAAATTAACCCGCGAGGTTTGAAAAATTGCGGAAATTTGAGAAGAGAGAAAGTCAAACACTCGAACCGGAGCAATCGTTGGCCCCAAAAATGGCGTAGTTTAAACGAGGCGGAAATCTCGGAACGTTTGTTAACTTAACATAAATATTGCTTAAAACAAATATATTTTAAATCGCTGCGCCAAACAAATCAACGCTTTATTTACGTTACCAAAATGATAAAAACACGATAAAATTTGTCAAGTTCAGTCCTTCGAAAACGATGAAGAAGCCGAAATGCTTGGAGATGAAGAAGTGGATCAGATTTTCGCGGAGGGTACTAATATTGGGTAATAATTCATTAAAGTATAATACGTACGCAGGCTTTTTCTCTTTTGAAAGCGGCTTCTCTGTGAATAGGACTAAAATAACACATGATATTGAAGTTATGAAGACGCAGGCCAGGACGAAGATACCTCAAAACCATCACTAATGGGCTAGAGCGAGGAAGGGAGAGAGAGTGAGAGAAAGGAGAGAGATAGAGAAGCTATAGAGAGCGAGAGGGCGAGAGAAAGCGAGATAGAAAACTTGCCAAGAAGCGGAAAAGAAGACGTTTTTGGCATCTGTTGAGAGATCATATCGACGAAAGTTGTCATCGACATCATACTCGTCAGCGCGATGCTCAACTATAAATAAAACTCATTCTATTTTATAGCAAATTTAACCCAAAAATCATAGCAATTACCTTTGACAACTGCTCTTGACGAACGTTCTGCGACCAAAAGCACCCAACTATCGATAGAGAGGTCAGTAGAAAACACGGGATGGCAATGACATAGATGTAGAAATCTGGCTCTCGCTTGCACTTTACAACGAAAGTGAGCTAGATTCAATTATTTGCACGGGTTTTAGCACCTACAAAAGTCGTCTCCAGCCCTTGCTGCCCTCCACCAACAACCTGCTCATACATGGACACGTTTTCGATCTGCCACTCGCCGTTGCCCTGAAAATAAAAAGGGAAAATTTGACGGCTGTTGAAAAACCGATAGTAGCCCTTACCACAACACTAATATCACGTCCAAATTTCGTAAATAGCGCGCCGTGCGGGTCGAATTGGTGCTCCTCATACGAGGGTACAAAGCCGATCCCACAAGTTTGGGAGTCAAATGGGAAGCGGGATATCTGAAAGGGACTTTAAGGCTGAGTTGAAGCATAAACCAAAACTTAAGCATAGACCTACGCTAAGCCTAAACCTACACTAGGCTAAGCTTAAGCCTAAGCCGAATTTTGAACCTAAGCCTGAGCCTAAGCCTATGCCTAACCCTAACCCTAAGCCTAAACTCCTAAGCTGAAGCCTAGCCTAAGCAAATCCTTACATCCATCGGACAAACCAGCTGCACGGTGACGGAAAGCATGTATTGAAGTGATCCGTTGGATCGAAGGATGCACGGAAAGGTCTGGTCCTTGTTGGTCGGCTCCGTAAGGATACTGAAAACAAGCTAATCTTCGATACCTCAATATATCCATACCTCGAACCAACAACATCAGCCGGCATCCAGAGCAGGCTGCTATCGATATAGAGACTGTCCACCCCACCATATTTTTGAGGATCCCATGTCAGCCGAATATCCGTCCAATTCAACTCTATTTGCAGAAACGCGGACATTATTTGGCGGGAAACGTCCTGAAAAATCGTCAATTGTTTTAAGGCAACGATGAAGCCAAAATTGTCGGAAGGTTAAATTGTCTGAGAAAAGTTTTTTTCGCTGAAATGACAGATATTTTGATTCAAATGCTATAATTCTAGAAATTTTCTATTTCCCTCGAACTTCTACCGTTGACGTTATGATATGCCTGAAAACTGCTTAAAACCCTTAATATAACGTAATTAAAAGCTAAGTTTCATACTTTTATTAACCCACCAAGTCGGTCATATAAAGCATTTGCAGGCTTATCCACATCTCGAATTTTTCACCTAAATAATCGAAAAATCTCCAGAAATGTGTTATTCACTTACTTGTAATATTACCATTGTAAAGTGTACTAACTGGAGCCAGCTCTTTATGATAATGCTTGAAGATTTCTTCATAGATTTTCGTAGCGCCATCAACAAAAATACGATTACCACCTGAATCAAATTGCATAAAGTCGAAAATACGGTAAAATTACCTCTAGCCGGTAAATTTGAATTATTTTGAGAATCGATTGATTTGTGTAAAATAAAAAATAGAATCAGCCTTTCAAAAATCATATTTGCTTTCAACATCATTCTCCGATGTTCACGGTGCTCCCTGGCCTTTTGTTGAAATTCGAGAGCCCAAGTACTCCACCCTCTTTAAGTAGCCGAAAAAGGTAGGTTTGAATAAATAAATAGTATATTTTAGTCTCTTGAAAAATAACTGATAAAAAGTATTTTAATATGAAAAGGCATAGAAATATTTATTATGCACTGAAAACAGCAAGATCCGAGCGAATATCTAAAATGACAAAAACTTTGAAGATTGAATAAATGCTGTAGGTTGGACATTAGAAAAACGACTATTTTAGCATTTTTAATCTATAAAATATATAGAAATATTTATTCAGTCCTGAAAGCAGAAGCAAATCAACTCAATTCTATCCCCAAAATGACAAAAACACGGCCATATTAGCTATATTCAAAGATTGAAATACGATGAAGAACCCAAAATGCTTCGAGGTGATGTTTTGTCTAATCCGCGCTCTCCAGTTCCTAAAAATGATCGTTGCTTTTTAGGAAAATTCCAACTCGATCGGGAGTTCCTTTGTGTTCAAGTGTTCTGTAAATAGAACCAGGACCACGCAGGCAACTGAGGTTATGAATACGCAGTCGAGTACGAAGATTCCTAAATACATCTTATTAAAGGGATCGGAAAGTGTCGGCCCCTTGGCGCCGTGTATGTCTCTTTTCTCTCTTTCGCTCTGTCTCTCTCCGTCCTCCCTCTCTGCCGTTTAAAACATTACCTAGAAGCGGGAATGACGACGTTTTTGGCATCTGTTGAGAGATGATATTTATGAAGGTTGTCATCGACATCATACTCGTCAGCGCGATGCTTAACTGCAAAAAATATCAATTTCTGCTATCAGCTTGCACTTGCCTTTGCCAGCTGCTCCTTCCTTGCATTTTGCGTCCAAAAACACCCGACAATCGATAGGAAAGTTAGTAAGAAACACGGCACGGCAATCACGTAGATGTAGAAATCGGGTTTTCGTTTGCACTCGATGTTGAATTCGAGCTTAAAGACAGGTTGCATCAGATTTCTTCTGTTTAGGCTTTCCACTGCTTTGAAAACCCACGACAGTGGCTTCGATTCCTTCCTCGCCGCCTCCAACCAGGGCACGCTCGAGGGTCACATTTTCGATGGTCCATTCGCCGTTGCCCTAGGTTTGTCCCCGAAAACTGCGGATCGACATACCACGACGCTCCAGTTCCTCCCAAATTTGGTGAACATGTCGCCGTGCTGTGTGAAGAGATCATCTGCGAAGGAGGGCACAAAGCCGATCGGGCACAGTTGGGTGTCGAACGGGAATTTTTGTATCTGGAGAGCGAGACCGCATTGGAGAGAGATCGAGAGAGAGGGAGAGAGAGTGAGAGATAGAAAGAGAGAGAGAGAGAGAGAGCGAGAGCGAGAGAGGGAAAGCGGCAAAACCTACATCGATCACGCATATCAACTCCATGCTTTGTTCCAGTAGATAACCTACAGACCCGTCGTGCCGCACGCGCACCGGGTTGACTTGGTCTTTATTTGTCTTGCCCGTGGTCAGACTAGAACGTTAGTCGGAACTCATATGGTAACGGGGGGAATCACGGTGGGGGCACTCATTATTAAAAAGTTTTATAGCCTAAAAACTATTTTTGAAAACTATGGGCAGCACATAGGGTAACGGGTTAGGGAAACATTTTTTCGACATTTTGAATATTTTCGATATTTTGAAAATTCGATTCGATAGAGGGCCGAAAAACATACTAAGAGCTTTTTTATAACCCAGAAAAAAAACTTATTTGAAAATATTTTTATGATAAAAAACTTTGAGTGCCCCCCCCCGTCTTCTCCCCCCCCTCCCCCCCCCCCACGGTATTTGTACCCTATGTATCCCCGTTGGTCCACTAAAGCTGTCCACGAACAATTCCTAGATTTTTGAAACACTTTGTAGATGATGAACAGCAGATTTAGCTCCTCAACCAGATGAGCACAACCCACCTCGATCCAACCACATCCGACGGTATCCACAGCATGTTGCTATCAATAAAAAAACTCTCGACGCCGCCGAATTTTTGCGGACTCCACGTGAGCCTCCGGTCCGTCCAGTTCATTTCCACTTGGCAAAATGCGGACATGGTTCGGCGAGAAACGTCCTGGAAGCCATTTCAAAAGCCTTATAAATCTTATTAAATCAACCACGTACCAGATCCAAGATGTAAATGGATTGTAGCGTGATGGAGAGCTCAAATTTCTTGTCTAAAGACTCTCAAGAAAAACAGCCTCTTGGTTCTTACGAGTTGTATTTGCTTTGAGAATAGTGTTGATCGGCGCCATTTCTTTATGGTATCGTGTGAATATAAAATCGAAAAGCCGCTCGGAAGCCTCCAGAAAAACGACATCATCATCTAACAACCATAACAGATTGACAAAGTTGGCGAAAACCTTCTCCCTGTTGGGGTACTGTAGCCATTCCTATTCGCACTCCATTTTGAAGAATCAATAAAAATGTAAAAATCAGCTTCATTTAGCCCAGAAAAAATATACTATTGGAGCACTTGTAGCTTCGAGGACTCGGTTCTCGGGTCGGTAATTTGATAACACCAATGAGAAACCTTGGTGCGTTGCGTCGAAAAATTATTTTAACCATGTGTCGCATAGACGTACTGTAATAGCCATATTATTATTTTTCAGCATTATTAAATCTTAAAATGTTTACTTCCAAAACCACAAAAACACCACAAGGGCGGCGATATTTGCAGCTTGGAAAAGGACGAAGAAGGAGAAGTGCTTGGTGCAGATTCGTGCTCGGAGGCGTTGGTACCATTTTCTAAATCTTGCAATTGCATTGGGTTAAGCGATGAGAGAGAGAGAGAGAGAGAGAGAGAGAGAGAAAAGATGCTTCGTCGTACCGCTTTGGCTTGTAATCCGGCGTGTTTTCCGGGAACAACACCACCGCCACGCAAGCTACTGAAGTGATGAAAACACAGCTCAAGACGTACTTTCCTAAAATGAACGCTTTACTCATTGATGCGAGAACAACGATATTTTAATGCCAAAATTGAGGATGCGTGGAACGGCTGCCCAAACTAACCTAAAAGCGGAAATGCCTCTGTTTTTGGCATCTCATGCGAGACCATGTTTACAAAAGTGGTCATCGACATCATACTCGTCAACGCGATGCTCAACTAATTTCAAAATCACAGTCTTATTGTTAGATATAGATATACCTTCATCATCTGCTCCTTCCTAACATTTGGTGTCCAAAAACAGCCAGTTATTGATAGGAAAGTCAGTAGGAAACAAGGAATCCCGATGACGTAAATATAGAAATCTGGCTGGCGCTTGCAATCGATGACGAAGACTAGCTACAGTAAATTACACTTTTTACGATTTTTTTTGCATGTCAGGCTTACAGGTGCCTTTAAAACCGAATCTTCATAACTTCAGAAACTTACAGTATCAAATCCGGTCGGGGATTCTTTGTCAAAGTGTTTCTCAATGATGGAAACATTTTCAATGCTCCATTCTCCATTTCCCTAAAGCAAGTTTTTAAAAATAGAAGCAGAGGCGGAGCGAGGGATAAAAGAGCTACAGAGGGGGAAGGAGAGACAGTGAAACCTACCAATAACGTGTTCCTCCTACTCCTCGTAAACATGCGTCCAACCATCCGGATATGCTGCCAATGAAAAACCTTCGAAAATACGCTCATCGCACATTTTTGGGAGTCGAAAGGAAAACGGATTAGCTAAAAAAAGATTGTTTTTGCGTTATTAATACGCTAGAGCCAACAAAATTGTAACTTTACATCCATATCGCATCCCAGATCGGCTACAACATTCAGCTGGTAGAGCACAGAACCGTTAGAATATAGAACGCAATGTTTGGGTCGATTCTCGTCGATATCTTTTATTTGAATCCTGAAAAAAAGGATCTCTCCCTGTCTCTCTTGCGCTTGGCTCTCGCTCTCTCTCTCTCCCTCTCTCTCTCTCTCGCTCTCTCCCTCTCGCTCCATCTCTCTATCTTTACCGACTTACCCGGACGCAAAGAATTCTCCGGGCAACCAAAGGGAGCTACAATCGATATAAAGCAGCTTGATATGGCCATATTCGTCTGGATCCCAGGATAATCGACGGTCCAACCATCCAAAATCCAGTTCTAGGTATACGGTAAGCTTTTGCCGGGTGGCATCCTATTATAAAATCGATTCGTTTCAATGCCAAAAAAGAGCTACCAGATCCAAAACGTAGAGAATCTGAAGCGTGGCAACGACTTCGAAGCGTTCTAAAAATAGAGTTTTTATCTTTTATTAACATTTTATGTCGAGGGAATTTTTCCAATTTTACGTCGCTTTTTAATTTTAGTTTTATGGTTTGAATCGTTATTTAGACTGCGACCCGGTTTTAGTATACGGTAACGCAGAAGCGTTTTACCATCAATATCATGAATCCGGCTATCAATCGGTGCCAAGTCCTTTCGATATTTTGCAAAAATGGCGCTATAGAGCTCATCTGATTTCCGGAAGTAATCCGTTGGACCTAGGATTTTTTCAAGACACAGGTTCGCTTTTAACCTGTTTTATTCCAAGGTACTAACTCTTCTGTACCGACCATTATCGCAAATGAAAAATTTAGAACGATACAGAGTATTACCGAAATCGATAGCGTCATCAGAAAAAAAACTGAAAAAGACTAAATTCTTGTCTTCCCCATCGACCAGAGGGAGCATTTCTGAAGTGTGTGAAATACGAGCTCGTAAATTCAAGCATTTCAGTTCAGAAATATTTATCGGAGGAAATAAATTAATCCCAAAAAGACAAGAAAATTGCAAATGACGCTAGATTGAGGAATTGGAAAAGAAAAAAGAACAAAAAATGTCGTTGGAAGGCGAAGGCTTTCGTCTTTTCGAGGATGTATCTAAAAATTGGCTTGAAAATGTCTAATTGTAGGAACATCCCAATATTCAAAATGCCGACGATGAGATCCTGAAAAAGCAAAATGCCGACAGCCAAAATGTCGGCAAAATGCCGACAACCAAAGGCTGGCGATAAAATGCCGGAACGGGTGACGACAGCAAAAAAGCCGACATGTCGGCAACTGTATCACAAATTTCTTTTTGCGTTTCAGCCATCGGGATTTCCGTTGTCGGCATTTCTAGTGTCGACATTTTTAGTGTCGGTATTCCGGCTAGGGATCCCGTAACTTGCATTTCCGGCTAAGGTTTTTGGGAATCTATGCAGGAAACTACCTACCGTTTGTGCGATTTATCAAACTTGGGCATGATCTTCTTCTTTTCTCGGCAGGTGACAATGATCAGAGCAGCTACAGATACGATGAAGACACAGCAGAGCACGAAAATTCCTGAAAATAAGGTACAGTCGTGCTTAAGGCTGCGGTTACCTAGTAATGGAAAAGTTGAGGTCTTAGGAACTTGTTGAGAAACGATATTGACAAAAGTGGTCATCGACATCATACTCGTCAGGGTCAAGCTCAACTGGAAAGTTCTTGCATTAATGGGAGAGGGAAGAGAGTGAAAAAGAGTGAGAGAGAGAGGGTGGAATGAGAGGGAGAGAGCGGGATAGAAGCTACCTTCGACAACTGCTCCTCCTCCAGATTCGGCGTCCAAAAGCTGCCGGAAATCG
Organism: Mesorhabditis spiculigera; assembly: GCA_958295435.1. Lineage (NCBI taxonomy): Eukaryota > Metazoa > Nematoda > Chromadorea > Rhabditida > Rhabditidae > Mesorhabditis > Mesorhabditis spiculigera. The sequence goes on from CATQJA010002634.1 coordinate 367,265, forward strand.
ACAGGAAAGTCAGGATAAAACATGGTATTGCAATGACGTAAATGTAGAAACTTGGCTGTCGTTTGCAAGTCAATTGGAATATTAACTAAAAAACTCAACGTACTCCGAAAAATTAGATCGTGCTCAAGTTCTGGAACACGAGCTCGGAAACTTACCACATCCTGCACCCCTCCAATAATATCAAAAGTGGCCACTTGCTGTGTTACATTTTCGATCAACCATTCGCCGTTGCTCTGGAAAATCGGTAAAATGGGGGTGAAAGAGAGAGAGAGAGAGGAAGGAGAGAGAGAGAGAGAGAGAGAGAGAGAGAGAGAAAGGTGCAAAATCCTCACATAGACCGAGTTATTCATTGCTGAATATTTCTGAAACATTAGGCCTTCAAGCTCGATCTCATCCCAGCTGTAGGTGCTTGTCCCGAATTGCAATGAACAATTTTGAGAATCAAATGGGAAGTTTTCGACCTAAAAATTGTATTTCTGAAGCGTCTAATAAAACATACTATTTTCTGCATTTGTTATTTGGTTTACCAACCTCGAATTGACATCCGATATCCGCTGTAAACATTAGATCATACTTTACCGTTCCATTAGCGTACAGAGTACACTCCCGGAATTGCTCGGGAAAGACTTCCGTCAGGCGTAACCTGGAATGTACAGCAATTTCACGAAGTTATTCGTATTGTACGTCTTTAGACGTAGTTGATCGAACTAAAACTTACGCGCTGATTAGTGAAATTCCAGGAATCCAGAGAGAATCGCATTGAATGTAGGTTTTATCCACTGCGCCGAATTGCTCTGTACTCCATGCTAATCTAGGATCCATCCAGCGCATCTCCAGCTCAAAGTAGGTGCTCAACATGTGTTTCGAAACATCCTAAATATATTTGAAAATAGACTGGCTGGACATTAAAAAACTTCACTTACTAGATCGGTTAGGTAGATCGTTTGGAGGATAATCAAGACAAGCAGTTTAGTGGCCTCTAAAAAACCTGATTTTGGCCCATCCCTATGTTTACGATTTGTTTTACTCAATTTGCGTGCCCTAAATTATACTAGAGCTTTTTAAAAACAAAAATTTTTACCTTGCTCAGCTATGATACCTTTTCATCCTTTTGCCCACTTTAAATTTGCCTATCACTTTTTAAGTGAAAAGATCGTGCTAAACCATCCTTATATTGCTTTACGTTAAGAATTGCCGCTTTAAAAACAAATTGTTTTATAACTTAAACATTAAATGCAGTATTTTCCATGCTATAATAAGGTATTTAAAAGCCGTTCAACCAACCTGTCGAATTCCCTGGCACAAGCACATTAATGGGAGCCTGGTCACGGTGGTAACCTCTCGTCGTGAATATCTCATCATAGAGCAGCTTAGACGAAGTCAAATATAACTCAGTATTACTAGATAAAGTCAGTAGACTTTCACCCAAATCTGTGCGCTCCATCAAAATCAAACAATCCCGACCAAAAACCTCTCTAATCGGGAAAAGGCTCCGGAAACGAGGTTAGGTTCGCGCCGAAATTTGAGCCCCGGCCTCGATTGTCTGGGTCTGGGGAGGGCGGTCGATACATTCCCTTCAAAATCCGGAACCAAAAAAACCACCCCGTGAAGCCGTAGGTATGTAGATGGGCGATGTACTTTAATCTGGACGTGCAAGCCATACATTTCTCAAAACAGGATGGTTTATTCGCGAAATAGCCCGATCACTCCGTAGACTGCCAAAAATGCCAAAAGCATTTAAAAGAGATATTTTACGGGGTAGCTGCTGCGTTGATTTGATGAAGGAATGACCGTATCGAACCCCATTTACCCATGCCAAGAAAAGAGACGAAAATATATCATTGGCCGTTTGATTTCAACATACGAGATCTGAATGCGATGTTTTGAACTTTTTGCCTTCAACAGCAAGTAGACACTACCAGCCGGTACAATACGCTACAGAATAAGCCTCATCTATTCCAAGATTTTGTTATAAGACGTCGAGTTTAGGGTCCAAGATGCTCATCATGACTCGAAGCCTATCTGGCGCGCAAATACGCTAATTCCCATTCTACCTTCGGAGTTTTACCCAGATGACCGGATTCAGGAGTCAAAGCGCTTTCAGTACGGAAAAGACCCAAATTGTTGAAACCTGCGACTTTCGGACTTCTTAAAAGTCGTCTTACTTTATTGTTGTTTTAATCTTAAACAAATTTTACGCATTCCTTGTCCTTTCTCTGAAGCGATCTCAATTCACTGCAGGCCAATTTTCCATCCTCGTCTGCCCCAACACATCATCACTTCCATTGTGCTATTTCCATCTCATCCGCTTTGCTAAAAGCCTCCTGATCCCCGGGTTTTGGAGGTGGTCGGGTTGTCCTGGGGGTGTATGTGTAGGCAATTAATCCCCAGGAAGATGACTCTCGATTCCGCAGGAGAGCTATATTCCGTGGAATACAGGATGAGAGCGGTGGCCTTCCAGGGGGGCAATATCCACTCGAAAGATGGACACAAAATTCTGCCGACTTACTCCCCGGTTCTGACGACGCAACTTCCACAGCGTTTCGTGTTTATGTGCAAATTTTAGAGGGGTGGAGGAGGATTTGGATTACGAGGTGGATTAGGAATAAATTCTCAAAAATAGGGTTAGGTGAGGCATTGATTTTTGGGGGTCTTTAAGGGAATATGGGCGTCACGGATTTCTGTCTTTCTCTAACCATCTTTTCTCTCCCTACCATCCCGCTCTCTCTCTCTCTCTCTCTCTCTCTCTCTCTCTCTCTCTCTCTCTCTCTCTCTCTCTTTCTCACTAGCCCGATCTCCCTACTGTTTATTTTCCAAAATACACCAAGTTACGGCCTTGGTCTCTCTTGTAGCTTTTCCCCAGATCCTGTTTGTAGCCTTAGAGGGCAACCGCAGCAAGACGGAAAATAGCAATTGTTTTAGCGGCAGCTCCATTGATCCCAGGCACCTGCTTTCATTAGAGCAATGGCCCAATTTTGTACAGTAATTTAGTCTGGAGAGATCTCTCCTCTCTCTCCATCCCTCCTCTCTCTTTCACTTTCTCTCTCTCTCTCTTTCTCTCTTTTTTTTCTCTTTTTTTTTTTTTCCCTCTCTCCCTCCCCTTTCCCGATTTAGCCGTACATTTGACTAATCGCTAATCTCCACTATATCCCGATCCCAGGGTACAAATGAGCCGGCTAGTGCCTCGGGTTCCCAGCCTAGCTTCACATCCACCCCGGCTGGTAATTTCCCCTGTCCCGGGGTACCATAATTGGTCTCGCAGTCAGAAAGGGTGTAGGGGGGGATCAGGTAGTCGCTAAATGGGTTCTTTCCTTCTGTGACTTGATTCGTTTAGCTGTTAGCCGTTTAGCCTAAGCTGAAGCCTAAGAATAAGCCTCAACCAAGCCTAACCCTAGCCTAAGCATAAGCTAAGCCTAAGCTAAGCCTAAGCCTAAGCCTGAGCTCATGCCATAGCTTAGACCAAAGTCCAAACCCAAGCTCAAGGCTTAGCCTAAGCCATAACCTATATCCGAGCCTAAGCATGCTAATCCTAAGCCTAATCGAAGCCCAAGCAAAACCTAAACCCAAGTCGAAGCCTAAGCACGGCCTAAGGGAAGCCAAAGTCCGAGGCTAAGCCTAAGCCTATGCATATGCCTATGCCTAAGCCGCCCAAGCCAACCCCATGCCTAAGTCTAAGTCTATGCCGGAGCCTAATCATATGCCAAAGTCTCAGCGTTAGCCTAAGACTAAGCCTAAACTAAGCCTAAGCTACACCGGATCCTAGGCCTCGAAATAGGCTCCTTTACCTGATTACGCAACCTATTTATTTACCTGTGCCCTCGCTGACACGCTCCCTTTAATGGCAGGTGTCCTGTCTCCAAATGGACCCTTTTCACCCTCTCTAAAGGTACCCCAGGGACCCAAAAGCAGTGTGGTTAGAGTCCTCCTCCCACTATAGGGCCCAACTCTACCCCTCTATTTTCGTCGCCAAGCAACCAGCTGGACGTTCTCTACGTTCTCTATGTCCGAACGCCGTTCCCTCAATTCCCTCGCCGGTCTACTGGTCAGCCAGCCCATTCACCCGGATAACTCGGCTATTACGGAACGTCTGGGCGTTTGGATTTTGGGGAAAAAATGGCTTGCAGGTTTCGGAAACTAGTGTATTTTTTCTAGATCTGAAAATTCGATATTTTCTCTAGATTTAGGTCAGAACGCGGAATTTTTCATAGATACATTGTTATTTTTCAGTATGTTTATCTCCGGTACTGTATAGCTATGTCTCCCTTTCTCACACTCTCTCTCTCTCTCTCTCTCTCTCTCTCTCTCTCTCTCTCTCTCTGTCTCGCTCTCTTACTCACAATTTTTGAGCTTCTCCTTTCGCCCTGACAACCGACTAAAACAATTCTTGAGAAAAGCCGGATTAGCGGGTTCAAGATTTCTAAATGCAAGCTATTATTCGTGCTCGTTTTCTGAGTTCTTTCTCCTTTCCTTTGATTCGTGCTCCCTCCTAACATCTCCTTTTGCCGGATTTTTCGAAATATTGGGAGCAGAGAGAGAGCGAGATAAAGTAAAGAGAGAGGTATAGCGAAAGAGAGATAGAAAAAGATGGGTGAGAGAGTGCGAGCGAGAGAATGAGAATGAGAGAGCGCATGAGAGAGAGACCGAAGAAAGGAGAAGACCAGAGAACGAGCAGACGTTTGTCGATAAGTTGTCCATAAAGCGAGTTGTTAAAAATCTTACGATTTTTCGTTTCTTTCATTTTTTGCGTATATTTTTCCTATTTTTCCTCTTGATTTTGGTCCCACACCGCCCCCTCGCGAATTGGGCACCTTGCCAAAAACAAATTGTCCCCGCGGAAATCAACCGGCCGGTCCTTTTCAGGTGTTGTCGGCAGATATTTCACACCGGCTGCAGAGAAGGTGGTGCCCATTTTGGCCACCCCCCAACTTCAGTCCCCCCTGCGTCGTCGCCACGGCAAAATTGGCACCTGGCCCGGATGAGGCTTGAAGTCAAGAGGTGTGTTTCGGAACAATATTATTGCTTGAATCCAAAGCATTAGTAAGGGATCAGGGCGTCCTCATTTTTAAATTTGGGGTTTGATAATGCCGACAGTCCGAACTTTCGACATTTCTAACGTGTAAATTGCCGTTGCATCGCGTATCTTCCACTTGTGTAGTATCGTTCGGGACATCGAAATTTTAGAATACCGATAAAATTCATAGTATCGAAATTTTACATTTTTTCGTAAGGGTTTCATTTTTCGAAAAACATTTGATGGTAGACTTGGACGCCCTCAAAAATACGGCAGAATGACATTTCGGCATTATGAATTTCAGCATTGAGTTTTGGTGCTTTGTACCCTATACTTTCAGATACCTTACCCACCTGATGCCCCGCTGATGCCTGCCTGCAGCGGACCAACACCCCGTCTTTCACGAATTTCACTTCAGCGCCTTATTTCTGCCCTCTTTATTGCTCTCATCAATGCTCAAAATTGTCCAAGTAATTTTTGCGCTATCATATCGAATCTTTTTTTCTTTCTTAATCCGTAGCTATATCTATTAGTGCGACACATGCCCATTAATGCGGGCTGAACCCAAACAATTCTTGCGCCGCTATCTTTTTTTAGATTACCCCGCCTACGTCAAGGTCGGCCAGACCGAGCAGCTTTTCCAAACGCCCGGGTACCCGGAGGCGTACCCGCCCGATGTGGATTGCTCACTGTTTTTGAAGGCCGCAGACCCAAATTATAGGTTTCAATTTTTCTCCGCTTTGTAAAAAAAAATTTGTAGAATCCACGTAGCCATCCAGGACAGCGAATTCGAGGAGCGCCTGTTTACAGAATGCTCCGATTACATATCGATTAGGGATGGTAAGGAAAACATATCCATCTCACTCTTTATCTCTCTGACTCTATAACTCTCTCGCTCTCTCTCTCTATCTTTCTCTCTCTCTCTCTCTCTCTCTCTCTCTCTCTATCTAGTGCCCCCTGCGTTTGTAGCTCGAGGGAAGCTAGCAGCGATTTTTCGGGCACCTAACGAGCTTTATTTTTCAGGCAGCATCCAATCCTCAAACGAGTTAGCTCGGTTTTGCGGCCGGGAGAGCCCGTTGAACGTCGTCAGCCCCGAGGACTCGTTGCTGATCATCTTCCACTCTGACCATTCCATCCAGAGGAGGGGCATCAATCTGTCATTTGTAGAATTTCGTACGTTTTGCTAAATGGTTTTCATTTAAAATTAGACTTAGGCCAGTCATAGTCTCAGGCTTAGGTTCAGGCTTTGACTTAGGTTGCCGCTTTGGCTGAGGCTTAGACAGGCTTAGGCTTACCTTTAGCTAGCCGTCACCATTTTTTCAGGGATGCCCGGCTGCCCTCCCGGCTGGAAGCAGCCCACCCTAAAGGATAGTAGCATAGAGATGCAGTGCTATAAAATTATCGACCTTTCAAAAACGGAAAGAGGAAACCCGACCTGGCTAGAAGGACAGAGGTAACTTACAGACATCCTGGCTCTTCATGATCGGCTTTTCAGACTTTGTAGCTTTGAGGATGGCGATCTTTTCACCGCTGAGTCTGAGGCCGAGCTTCAGGCTATAGTTCGTAAGTTTTGCGTCTTAAAAATGACCTGGTTATACCTTTTCTAGATCTACTTGCAAAAACGCAGCTAACGCCCTGGATTGGGTATCATGACACCAATACGGAAGGAATATATCAGGGAATTGATGGGAAGACGACGGTACCGAATAGGTGAGAGAGAGAGCGAGAGAGAGGGAGCTGGAGAGAGAGACGAGAGAGAGCGAGAGAGAGGGAGAGAGAGAGGGAGAGAGAGAGAAAGAATGGAAACGTATAATTTACTTTCAGCCCACTAACGGTCCGAAAGAATGAACCGGAAAAGGACTGCGTGGTTTTGGATAGTGGTGGTGGCGAGGAGACGGAAAAGGTCTTAAGTTAGAATAACTGTATCTATAAAAAGCTCCAAGTATTCTTTTAATACTAGTTCCATTCTTTAGGTCTACTACTTGGCGGGTGACTGCAGGGAAAAACATCCGGTGCTCTGCAAACGGCCGACTTGTGAGCATTCCTGCTACCCAGAATTGTCGTAGTTTTTCTTCGTTCTAAAAACTGTCTAAAAATTATATATAAAAAATATCTAGAACATATTTAAGGGCATGCCTTTACGCCATTTTTAGCCGGAAATCACCCTGCTCACCCCCCTCTCCGGGATGGCATCCGGAAGGGCTACAACTCCAACGGGACCCGCCTCACGGTATGGGCCATTTTCATCGTGCTGGCCATATTGCTACTGGTGATACTGTACTTTGTATTTAGACAGGTTTGCCATTCTAGGAAGTTTACAAAAAAATCTTCTAGTGCAAAAAGATATATGGCGGTCGCAACCACGTCGGGCCGATCGAGTCGACGGACACGAAGACGATAGCCGGTAGGTCCCGTCGCTCTCTCTGCCACTCTCTCTCTCGCTCTCTCTCTCGCTCTCTCGTGCTCGCTGAAAATCGCCGAATTCAGCTAACAACAACTATGGCGGCCAAAGCGCTCAACCCTTCGACCCGAACCGGATCAAAACACCGCACCCAGGGGCTGCAGGATCTGCTGCACCTTCACCTGGACCCCCGAAAGTTGAACCGGGTTCGCCACTTAATCAAGAGTAGTAATGTATGCCTTAGAAATCATAATCCACGAGAAGAACTACTTGCCTCCAGTGGAAAAGGCAGAACTGGTAACGAGTGAAACGGAAAAGGCCAGATTAGCAACGTCGCCTTGGCCATCGGATGAGAAGAAGGTGGCCATCGAGGAAAGAGAGGTGAGAGAGGGAGAGTGAGAGAATGAGATAGAGTGGGAGAGAGAGAGAGACAAAGAGAGAGAGACAGAAGAGAAAGCGAGGTTGGCTTTGTAGCGCTTAACCCTTTTTTAAAGCCACTTCCCCATATTGATCGACTATCCACACATGTGAAGCACGAGGTGGTTAAAGAAGTAGAGGTCAGTATGATAATTTTGGTTATTCACGTATAGCTAAGAAGTGTAGTACGCTAAGTTCCTTTTTACAGACGGCCCAAGAAGAAGCCGCCCGAATCGAAGCCAGAAGAGAGCTGCCACCGCTTCCGATCCGTGAAACGACCTATTTGAGTATGAAGGAGCCGGAGCGCTCGTTTTTGAGGACGCATAGGTATGACCGTATACTTTTTAAAGGGAGTGAATGGGCACAATTTTGCTTCGGCTGGCGAGTTCAAGCAGTTCAAGCTCCATCAACCTTCATAGAGGGGAAACAAAAATACTTGTGGTTTTCTGAAGGGTCTGAATGTGCAAAGTCATATTGACAAGCTAGAAAAACTGATTTGTCTTGAAACTATGCACTGCTCGGAAGCTGGCAGGCTAGCAAAAATCATTTCAAGAAAATATAAAAAGCTTCCCGACTCCAAAGGGCAAACTAGCATAGATATTTTGCCCTGCTCAATGCCCTATTTCCAGGGACGGCGGCCTATTCGATCGTCCAAAAATGACGGTGCTCGACAACGTCTCGGCGATCTCGCTCGACGAGTTTTGGAACAACTCGAAATAGACTTTTTTTTTGCATTCTCAGTAACTGCCCGAATTTTCTCGTTTTTCTCGACATTTCTCAACTCCCAAAACCTCAGCCCCTCCGGTGCATTCAAAAAGCCGTTTTCTGCCATGGTTTTCTCTGAAAGAAACTCCTGAATGTACATCATCCCCAAACGGGTCATATTTTATGCTTTTCGTTGTGTAATAATCTTTATTATTTTATGATTTTAAACGCTTTTATCGTAATTGTAAGTGTTTTGGCATTTTTTTGAAAAGAGCTATCAGGCGAATAAAGAGTTTTTAACAAAATTGCATTCGTCAAAAAAAGTGACACGTATTTTTCTTTCTTAATCGATTACGCAATATAATTATACTTTTCTGTTTTTCATTGTTTTAAAATTACTGGTTCTACTAATTAACAATTCCTACAAAAACCAGATAGATTTTTATTGGAGAGTTCCGCCTTTTTCCATTAACTTCTCACTTACGCGACAAATCAACCTTTTTGTTTTCATAGCTCCTTTCAAAGACGTAAATTTTTTCAACATGGTGTGCGTATTGAAATTTTGATTTTTATCGCAGTTTGCAGAATTGTAAGTTTTCAAAGATTTGGCACGACTAAACTTCCAGAGTCCAATACAGTACAATATTACGGCATTACAGTATACCAAAATGGAATATGGAATTGAAGGCACAAGGTATGGATTGGTCGCAGGATCAAGTATACAAAACTACGCGAGACAACCAAATGACAGATCGGGATAATGGAGTGCGAAAATGATAAATTTGGCACACAAAAATTAAAAGTTATCGCAAATTTAGCTAGCCGTTTTTTATAAAATAATATTAAGGAATGGTGAATTGATATAATGCTGGAGATTGGACTGAGAAAGGCCAGAAAAAGTAAAAAAATTGCACATCTGTTCGAAAATTTAAAGTTTCTGATCTTCTGGGAAGTTACCGTAACTCAGCGAGCACCGTCCGGCAGACTAGGGCGTTGGTTCTGAAATTAAATATTTAATCAAGTACAGAGTTTCGTAAAATACAAAAACCAAAAATGACAAGTTTATGAAAAACTGAAAATTAGGTGCTCTTTCAGGGGTTGTCTAAGGGTGTGTCGATAGAAAAGAAGCGTAGTGAGCGAGGAAACAAGCTGTGTGAAATAATATCGGCTCCTCCTCTTCATTCTTACCCTGATCAAAGATGAGCCGCAAGTCTTGCTGTAGGTGCAAAAAAATAAAGTTTAACAAATTTTAAAACCGTCGTTATGCTAATTTTTCCCTATCAGCGAAAAAGGCTCGTTAGATCCTGCTTTTCCTTACCAATCCTTAGGCTAATTGGCAATTAACAACCATTTTGAAGAACCCGTCAATTTAAAAGTGATGGCACAAAAAATTAGAAAATTTAGACAGGGCACATGCTTTCTTGGCTAGTACGATCCGTAGCATCGCGCAGTTGAGCAGAATCATGCCATTTTTGAAGCCTCACAGTTTTCAAAGCTTGGCATGCGAGTAAGGATGTTTTTACGAAATTTCCTCCATTGGCTAAGAGAGTAGATTTTACTCTAATTGCAGGTTTTAAGGATCCTAGCTTTTTCAAAGTTTTCAACGCTGCCTTTCCTCTAAAGAAGACTGCTAATTGCCCTCGAATTCTGAAGTGTTTGGAAGCAAATAAGATCCTTGAAAATCGCCTAGCGTTACGAAATTACCTCAGGATTCGGCAAAACGTTCAAATTGTTATAATATGAAGAACCTGGCGTCTAATGACCGACTTCCAGTCACCTCCAAAGCTCCATAAAACCTACCGGATCACTTCCATCAAATCGCATCCTTTGCGTCAACCCGTTGAAGCGATTGTAGGTGAAGTCGACGAATTCTCCGCGTCTACCCGGCAGCTCGGCGTCTGGGGGTCGCTGGGCGGGCAGGGCTGAATAAAATTTAACTTGTTTAATCTAATTTTATCATCTTCGCCTAGTTTTGTAAGATAACTGAAAAACGGTATTCCAAATTCAGGATCTCTAGCTCAAAAACTCACGCAATCCCAAATCTGCATCCGGGAAGTCGTCAAAATTTGAGGTATCGTCTATCGATTTCACCTCCACCCGAACGGGGGCTGGTTTTTCTCTAAACAATATTATTTTCAAGAATTTCATTAAGGTTTAAGCTACCTAATATGGAGCCAATCAATCCTCTTGAAAAACGGGCAAGCCTTGATCTCCTCGATGCCGTTGTTGTGCCCCATGCGGCGCTCGGACTCGGAGCAGAAGCGTTTGATTGTCTGTAAAGGGGAAAGATTGGAGTATATTTAGATCCAAGCCTAAGCCTAAGCCTAAGCCTAAGCCAAACTTACCGCTCGGGCTTCTACTGAAATCGGCATTTCCGGCGGGAATACCAACGTCTGCTGCCAGTTCACCACTTTTCGATACGTTTCCTGCGGCGTCTCCGAGCAAAACGGGGGGTAACCTAAAAATGGATTTATCAGAGAGAGAGAGAGAGAGAGAGAGAGAGGGGGAGGGCGAGGGTACTGGCTATGTTTATCAACTTACCTATCAACATTTCGTACATAATAACCCCCAGGCTCCACCAGTCGCAGCTTTTCGTGTAGCCGTTGGGTTGGAAGACTTCCGGGGCGATGTAATCCGGGGTTCCCACAGTGGAATAGGCCTGAAAATAAGGTCATATGAAGAGCGAGAGAGAGAGAGAGAGAGAGAGAGAGAGACAGAGAGTGAGCGAGAGAGAAAGAGAGAGACGCTGAGTTCTCCAAAACCTACAAAAGCTCGTCGATTCTTCTTCCATGTTTCGGCTTTTCTTTTGGATTCGAAGGGTTTTTGGACGAAGTCAGCTGGCAATTGGCTTGGCCAATTTCTGAAGCCAATTTGGATAAATAACTAAGTTCTTAAATAGCTTAAAATCAGGATTCTAGCTGTTTTAAAACCTACCTGTAATGCTCAGTCCTGTGAATCTTCTTCAAACCGGTGCAGAGCCCGAAATCGGAGAGCTTGACGTGGCCCTAAAATTTGCATGTAAAGCGACTAGGGGCTTCTGATACCCTAGCGTCTAACAATAAGTTGTCCGGCTTAATATCGCGGTGGATGAACCCGAGGTTGTGGATGAATTGGATGGCTAGTGCGGCTTCGGCGATGTAAAACTGGGTGGCCTCTTCCGGGAGGGTGTCCTTTTTGATGAGGAGTGTCATCATGTCTCCTGAAAAATGGTCGGTACCAGAGAGAGTGACAGAGAGAGAGAGAGAGAGAGAGAGAGAGAGAGAGAGAGTAAGAAGGAGAAAACTAATAGTTTAAGGGACTTACCTCCCGGCAAAAATTCCATAACCAAATACAAGTTTGCGTAATCTTGGAACGAGTAGTACATTTTCACCACCCATTCGCAGTCCGCCTCTGAGAGGATGTCACGTTCAGCGCGGACGTGGGCTGTCTAAATTAACCACTTTTGAAGGATTTTGCATTTTTTTTGGTTTTGTCTAGACAGTAAAAACAGAATTACACGGAATTTTTGATTATTTTGAGCGAAAAAAAACAGATTTTTCGAGCTCCAGCGTTCTCACCTGCTCCTTTTCCAACATTTCTGATTTCCTTAAAATCTTCATGGCGTAGATATGGCCAGTGTCGACTTTTTGGACGAGACGAACCTGGAAAAATTGCTCAAAAATTTTTGTTACCAGGTCCACCTCTCCAAAAGCTCCCCTTCCAATCACTTTCAACGAGTCAAAATCGGTGACTTGGAGTCGGGTTCTCTGGAAATCATTAAAATACAATTTTTACCCTAGGTTTGCTTACCTTAAGCCTCAAGAAGTCGCTTTCCTTGGCGCGCTGAACTTTTCGCTGCTCCTCTTTTTGTTCCTCGGTGAGGCCTGAATACACTCTATGCAGTAAAACTTCAGAACTCTCATGGAATACCATTTTAAAAATCAAGAAAGTTTCTAACCTTTTAGTGTCATATCTTCTTCCAACTTTTGCGCTCGCTTCTCACGCTCCACCGACTGGGTGACGCATTGGGCGTAGAAGGATTCGATGGCAATCCGGGTGCGGCTTGCCTAAAATCTGTCATCTCTAAGTCTCACTTTAGTGCGTGTTTCAACTCATATCATTTTCTATTAGTGCATATTCAATTTGAAGTTTCGACCACAATATCGTGGTGCTTTCAGCAACGAAACAACAATTTTTTTTCCAAGCCTAATTCTATCACTTTTAACGATTAAATTGTCTTACATTACGCTCTTTTCTGAACATCGTATTTTTATAGCTTTCCAGTAATTTGGTTGACTTCCCTAATTATCTAACCGACCTTATCCCTCGTGTACTGCGAAATCCCGTCCGCCGGAAGTTGTCTGGCATCACCCATGTTCCTAAAAGACATAGATTAAACTTTATAATGTTTAAAACCAGGCAAAACTTATTTTTATAACGTAAAGCAAACAATATGCTGCCGGCCTCCATGCACAAACACGATCAGATGTTCCATTCCAGGGGTGAGAACCGCCAGAAAGGATGGGCTACGGTGACTAGGCCAACTCCTAGGAAAGAACCCCGGGAATTTGAAGGTGAAAATCAGGCAAAACCCGGGAAAAGCCTATCTTTTTGCTTATAAAAACAAACAAACGACGTCTCGAAAAACAGTTTTAAATCAAATCAATCGGTGCATCGATTTTTTTTGTACATTTTTTGTAGTTTGGGCCCTTTAGGTTTTTTACGCGTTAGAAAACTCCGTCCAAGGGAAATTGTCGGACTCCCGGAACCATCAAAATCATCTCTTTTTCATTAAAAAACCGGAAAAGCACGGAAAATTGAGCAACAACACCTCAGGCTCCTTTTAAAAGATACATCTTTGTGGTTTGAAATTTCTATGCTATAAAAACCGCGAAAATGCTATGTAAGGCAAACTACAGTACCCTAGCGCGATTTTTTAATTGTTTGGAGTTGTAGTTTTGCCGATATTGCGGTATCAACAGCTTACTTTAGGAAACTGGCGGGGGTTGTTCGCTGTTATCTTCCCCCTCTGCGTGTCTGCCCGCTCTTTGGCAACCGCCAGTGACCCGCTGCGCGCCTCTTTTCCCGCCCGCGAAGCGACCGGGCTGCGGCGAATCGATTTCAGGCGCCACCACCCCGGCACCTGCCGCGGTTTCGGGCCATTCTAGCCACATCGGGGAGCGCTTTGCATTTCTAGCTTCGATTTTTGACTCGATAGTACTGGTTTTCAGCATTTAGAGACGTATATAATCGCTAAAGAAACGCTATAATCTTCTTCCTTGTTTGACATATTTCCTCTTTTAATAGGTCTTTTAAAGCATTTCTTTACCAGCTTGAATTTTTAGTTGCATAGTGCGTAATAGCATTTTTTAGCAACTTATACCTTTTCTCAAAGCTTTTAATTTCTAGAATTTTGCCCGATTTCTTCTACGAAATCTGTTTTAAGCCCTACTTTCCATCATTATTTTATTTTTTCATGTTTTCCGTCCTCTGAAACCTTGTATTGACTTTCTAATTTTGACGTAATCTTCCAATTTCCAGCGTAAAATCGAAGAACGCGCCAACACGACGATGACGACTCGCAGCAAGGGCGGCAATCTTTTCTGTAAAGTAAGTTTATTTTGATATTTTGCAATGATATATACAATATTTGATGATTAATACTTGATTTTATGATTATTTTCAGGGTTGCGGGCTCGGCGTCAGCTCCGAAGAGAATCTACGCGTTGTCGGCCTACTCGAGCACTCGGCCTGCCACCTCATCAAGTGCCAGTTTAAATGTGGAGGTTGAATTGAATTTACTGTGTGGATATATTTTTTAGAATGTGGCCACGAATGGCGCCGGAAGCGCGAGATGCAACGCCATATTCGGGTCAAACACGGCGGCCGCGGAGCCATCATCGATCAGGCGTATGTTTTCAATTTAAATTATCGTTAAGCCTCGAGAAAAGGTTTTTTACGATCCTTTTCTATTTATTCACATATTTGAAATGGAAATACTTTTTGGGAAGCTTTAAAACCTGCAATTTTGTTCTAAAATTTATATTTTCGTACTTTTAAGGTTTTTTGTAACGTTTTGCGTTTAATAATATGTACTAAAAAAAACAGCTTAAGAATAGTTCTGAATTTGCATTAGTCGATAATGTGAATTTTTGTCCAAAAATCTGTTTTCTTCATTTCAAATAGCTTTTATAAAATTTTTTAGCGATGTCGAGTATTGGGAGGCGCTGCGCGATACGGCCACCTCCAACTTCCCCGTGTACGCAGACAAGATCTGCAAAAGCATCTCGAAGATGGCCGGCATCCCGATGCGCAACAAGAACAAGGCCAACGTCGAAGCGTCCCCCTCCGCCGCCCGTCAAGGAGTTCCAGTCGCCTCAGGAGTTGTTGCAGGTAAAAATTCTTTTTTTTGGAAAAGGTGGTACTTTGGCATTATCGGTGGGGGGAGAGGAGCTAATCTCCCGTGGATGCAAAAGTACCAAAAATACTGTTTTCCAGCTCTGGACAGCCCCCACCGATGCCGCCGAGACGTACACTCCGGAGACCGATGACGGCTGCCTTGGCTCCGGCGAACTTCCGGATTCGTCTAAGCTTTTGAAATGCCAGGTATATTTTTTTAATTGGTACAGACCTAGTAATACCATTTTTGCCTCTCTTAATAAAAAAAAAGACAATTTTTAGGCTTGCGACAAGACTTTTCACGGTGTCAAGACCTCGGCCGAGCACCTCCTATTACACACACTCAGCCACACGCGACTTCCGCTTTTTAAGTGTACCGGTTAGTTAGAGTCTTATTTGTTTGTAGTTTCTTTTATTTTAGAGTGCAACTACATGAGCAGCTGGCCATTGCCCATCGAGACCCACCGCAATAAGGCGCACGACGGGCGAGGCGGCAAGATTGACTTGAGGTTGGTTTGAAGTTTTCTTTAGCATTTGCACTAGACATATTTCTAAATTTATAAAATGCATAAAATTTACTTCCTTGAATTCGTTAAAGGAGATCAAATGTAAGTTGTCGAAGTAGAGTTTAAAAAATTTGATATAGGGTTGAGCGTTCAGATCTACATACCTAGCAACGTCATAGAATCCATTTTTGTCGGCTTTTATTCAGATTAACTATCCATTAAAAGCGGATAAGGCTATTTAGAAAACTTGGAATAGACTTCAAAAATTTCAAGTTCCGCCCGAAAATCGGCTGTTTCGAATTTTACGGAAAATTCTAGTAAAAGTGGCAAAAAAGTAAAAATCGCTAAAAGTATCTAGCAGCACTCCTTGTAGTAACCTTAGAAAAAATTCTTTTAAGGAATAGGCTAATAATCCTGCAAATCCCGTGGAAAATAATAAATATAGGTTTTTCGAATTTTTAATCAAAGTTTGTTAAGGCTGAAAAATAGCTGAAAAAATGAAAAAATGGAAAGGTGGCTAAAAATTATAAAATTTGTCTAAAATTATTTTGTTTAGTTATAGAAATACTAGAAAAATGAGGTTTTTCTTCAATACCCCTGTTCAGAACGCCGGCTAAGTACGACTCGCTGCTCACCGTCGCCATCCAGAACTTCCCCACCCGCGCCGACGAGCTCGCCGACCACGTGATGGCGCTGCGGAAGTGGCTGAACGAGCGCGACATCAAGGAGCAGGCCTCCACCTCGAAGAACCTGAAATCCACGCCCAGACCGGTGCCCACGTGCGTAGAGGACCTTCTACAAGATTTCGACCATGACCAATGCCAGGCATCTAAAAATTGTATTTTTTAACTCGCTAAAATTTAGACTTGTCTCCGAAAAATGGGCCCTAATCCCGGCCCGCTCGCCCTGTTGAACCACAGCCTTGCCCACTCGACACTGGAGGTGTTTGGGTGCTCGA
This sequence comes from Mesorhabditis spiculigera, assembly GCA_958295435.1. Classification (NCBI taxonomy): domain Eukaryota; kingdom Metazoa; phylum Nematoda; class Chromadorea; order Rhabditida; family Rhabditidae; genus Mesorhabditis; species Mesorhabditis spiculigera. The sequence continues at coordinate 383,641 of CATQJA010002634.1, forward strand.
GTCAGATTTCGGAACCATTTAGCATTTTTAATCCTTTTTTAGGGTGCGGATTCCGGGCCCCGACGAAGGCCAGCGTCGATGAACACCGGCAAAGCCACCATCGGGGAACCGGCGAGTCGTCGAATGTCGCGTAAGTTTTTGGCAATTTGCTTCTGAAGGTATTAAAAAATTGAAGTTTTGGAAAGTTTTGAGTTTTGAAAAAAGATATGTAATTTCTGGCAACGTCACGCAAAGGATTATAATATTCTTTTTGGTCAAGTTTAACATTTAGTTAGATGCGTTGAAAATTATTTTGAAATTTTTAAAAATTTTAAAAGCTCTTTGGCGATTTCAAATTTGAACTCTGTGTTTTTACCATGTTATTTATTTTTTACAGTTTTTTTATGTAAAAGATTCAAAAACCGTTCGGAAACGCCTTCTAGGCTTTTTGTTGTATTTCGATCCCCGGTTAAAAATGCAACTTTTTGGTCGAAAACTATATTTTGAATGAAATTGTATTTTTTTCGTTAAAAATGAGAGAACGGTGTCAAAACCCCTAATTAATCCGGAAATTAAGATTTCTGCGAGTTTTATTTTTCTAATAATTACATGATTTTTTTAATCAATCAAGCACCCTGTTTTAGCACCCCAGCCGTCTACGAAGACTGGCTGGCCACCGCTTCCAACGATTTCCCGGGCCATGCTCACTCGTTCGGCGCGCTAATCGACAAAATGAAGCAGCATCGCCCGCTCCCGAAAGAAGAGCCGCTATCCGAGGGTGATGACGAGGAATGTGGCAATGATGACGGCACGGGCTCCCAAATGGTATAATTTTTGCTATTTGCAAAAAAATGTTTTATTTTTAGGCCTCGCCAGCGGTGCACGGGCGAAAATTACGTCAGTATTGCACGGTAAGATTTTTACTCCCATTTTTAAAATTGAATCAGCCGATCAAATTCTTTAGTTTCTAGGCAAATTTGGTATGAATTGTTAAATTATATAAATGTAATTTTAACTTACTTATTTAGGAATGCTCACATCGACTCGGCGTTGACCCTTGTGTGGAGGAGCTGCTCCAACACTCGCTTCAACACAGCACGGCCATTTTGTGGAAGTGTAGAAGTCGGTTTTTATGTGGAAAATAAAATATTTGCTTTTAGAGTGCCCCTACAAGTCGGTATTGCGCCGCAGCGCCACGCGCCACGTCGTCGGAGTGCATCGCGGAAGCGCGCACGGAATCGAGGATCGGAGGTATGGTATTTCTTTGTGTCTAGTTTTTCTCACCCGTTCTCTCTCTCTCTCTCTCTCTTTCTCTCTCTTCCAGCAAGTTTTTCAAAACTCTTTTCAAAGTTCGAGTCTTTCTCATTTCAGGAGCGAGGACGAGTTCGACAAGCTGCTCCTCGTCGCCCAGGCCAACTTCCCCCATCGCGCCGCCGAGCTCGACGAGGCCATCTCCGGCTACAAGGGCGAATGGGCGCTGGAGAACGTGGGCCCCGAATCCACCGAGGGCAGCCCGTTCAACGACACGGCGATGAGCAGCGCCAACGGCTCCTTCCAAGCGCGAGTCCCGAAGCCGGAGCCCGTATCTGACGACGATGAGCCAGCGCCGACAACCCAGGAGACGCTGCAGCAGATGGCCGACCGGGCGACGACTTCGGCCCAGCCGACCACCCCTCAACAAGCCGCCCGGCTGCCGTTCTGCGAGGTGGGAAAAATGGATTTTTGTGGAAATTTGGAAATTGCTAATGGCGAATTCAGAATTTTTGAAATTCAAAATTTCCGAAATTTTGTAATGGGCAAATGTCATAAGGCCGAAATGCCGTATTTCCGAAGTGGAATGCCGAAAATGACAATTTCGAATCTTCAAAATGCAAAGTACAGAATGTCGGCATTTTTTTAAGTATTTGCAGGATTTTGGAACAATTTTTTTGGTTTGTGCGGGGACATATTGAATCTGGCTTATTGCGTTTCGGCATTATGAAATTTCGAGGTTGTGATATTTCGAAATTTAAGTTTCGGCCTTTCAAATCTGGAGCCCCTGAAATTTAGCCTTTGAAATTTCGACATTCTCGGGTTTTCGACATTGCGAAATTTCGATATTTTAGTGGCCCTCGAGACTTCCTATTTTTACTCTCATTCGCTTTTTAGTGGCAAAAATGTCGCACGGTGCTGGAGACGAACTCGGACCCGGCCGCCCTGCTCCGCCACGCCTCCCACCACATCAACTTCCAGCTGTGGAAGTGCTCATGTGGGTTTTTATTATCCTTTAATCTTTTTAAAATTGTAAAAATAATTTTTGAAATCTTCAGGTATCTTTAGAAAACCATGGTTTCTTTTTTAGTTTGCCCGATCGTCTCCTCGTATCGCGATCGCCTTCTACAGCATCAGGTCAAGGAGCACGGGGCCGGCGGCACGATCATGGACATCGGGTATCGCTTTAATTCGTTTGGATTTGATGTAACTGCTTTTTTAGCACCGACGAAAAGTACGCAATCGCCCGGGGCGTCGCCCTGAAGTGCTTCCCCACCCGGGCCGACCTGATCGACAAGGGCATCGCCGAGATGCGCATGCACACCATCAAGGTGTCGACCTCGGAGCCGACCGGTCAGGTGTTTAAGGTGAAGGGTTTTTTATTTAAATTTAAGTTTGAAAGTGTTCAAGTTTATAATTTAAAATTCAAAATTTAGATAAAATTTTCTTATTTAGTTTTGTTCTTTTTTTCGAGTTTAAAGACGTGTTTAACGTACAATGTGTTTTAAAGAGTAAAATTTCGATTTGGATTAGTAAAAAATTAGATTTCCTAAACAAATTTGATTTTTGATAAAAACGTTTTTAAAAACAGATCTTTTCCTCAATTTGCTGGTTAATTTTCGCCCTGAAATTTAGCTAATCAATTATAGAAGAAATTATAAAATTACGCAACCTTGTTTTTAGGCAAAGAAGTCACCACCACCCCCTCAGCGACTCCCGGTGAAGGTCAAGGCAGAGCCCGGTATTTTTTTGCGCATTTTTTGGATATTTATTTTAGTCGATATCGACGAAGCGCCGGAGCAGCCGCCCCCGAAAAAGCTGCGCCTACCCCAAAAAGCGGAAGCCGAAGACTCCGACGGCGACGATGCGTCCTCGAAATTCAAGCCCAGCGTATGGATCTCGCAAGCGGATGCTGAAAGTGGGTTGTTTTTGGATTATGGTGATCAGAATCTCAGAATTCTTGATGTCGAAATTCAGAATGTAGAGATTGCGAAATTTTGAAAAGCTGAAATGTCAGCCTCATGAAATTTCGAGATTGTGAAATTTCGAAATTTTATTTCGACATCAGGGAAATTTGGCATTGCAAATATCGGCATACGATTTTAGATATTTTGAGAGTTAAAATAGCTTCTCGTTTTCAGGAGATTTCGAAGAGGAGGAGGCGCTCGGGCTCAACCCTTTCGCCCTTGCTCAGCCCAACCCCGAGGCAATTTTTTTCGAGCGATTGTCGAGTGTATCTAGACCAAAAATCAATTTTTTTCGAGTGTTTCAATTTTATTTTGTCAACTTAGGAAGGTCAAACCGCAAATGACCAGGCAATGCAACTCCTCGTCGAGGCCAAGGACAAACAAATCGCCGAGCTGCAGCGCCGCTGCAACTCCAAAAACATCACCATCAGGCACCTCTTCAAGGAAATGGTCGGTTCTAGTTTTCCAAAATTTCTAATTTTATTCTGATGTTTAGAGGACCCTCCAGAAGGCCAGCGACGAGAAGGCGCGCGCATTGGAATGGGAGAATGTAAGAACAATTTTTTATTTATTAATTATATTCCTTATTTTATTTTGTTAGTCATGCAGTTTTTTTCTTTCGAATTAGATACCAATTTTTTCATGGGCTCCGATTTTGAAAAATAAATGGTCAGGGTGTTTCTAAACTGTTTTTTTTTACAACCTAAGCATAAACCCTTTATAAGTTTTTATTAAAAAAAACTACCGAAAATATCGGGTTTTTACCAAAAATGGCCGATTTTCTGGTTGAAATATAGTGCATTTTTCTAAAAACGCTAATAAAATGCTTGCTATTAAGTTACTAGGCATTTCTAGACTTCTACAAAAATTTTTTTACCTTTTACTAATCCATTTTTAGGAGGAGCTGAAGCGCCGCCTCGACGAAACCGAGAACGCCGATCAAGTGGTAAAAATTCCTTTTCACTCCTCTTTATTTTCCTTTTTTTAGCACGCCGACATGAAGAAGGCCAAGGAGGAGCTGGCCGACATGTTGGCGAAGAAAAACGAGGTTGTTTTCTATTTAAAAATTTGTATTTATTTTTATGTTGAATTTATTGAACTTTTTGTTTTAACGCGATTTTAAAATGTTAAAACTGTATTTTTTAGATCATTCGCAAATCGAACGCGAAGATTGGCGCCCTGTACGGCCAAAACCTCACGCTGCGCCAGTGGCTCAACAACGAGGAGCTGTGCAAGGAGCTGCCCGAAATCCCTGAATGATTTTTAGATTTTTGAAGTCTTGGTTATTCGTGGTTGTCACTTTTGCCCCCCCCCCCGCCCCGTTGATCTCCCCTTTATCATGACTGGATTTTTATTTTTGTAAAATTGGTAGGATCTCTAACACCTTTTCCACGATTTTAATGCTGTACGATTTTAATGTTGTACGTTGCTCACTTTTCCAGCATGACCCCGTTGTTTTCCCATTATTTACAAAAATTACCCGATTGTTGTCTGCGATTTAGCCGAGAATAAATGTGCTTATTCAGGTTTTTATTTTTTTTTTTAAATGCAACGATCCTTAGGCGTTAAATTTTGGACGTGACACTTTTTAGCGGTGATGGCCTTATATTACGGCCAGTTGATGGTCTTTTTTACTTTGAGCTTCTTCCGCATTATCGGGGGGTGGGGGATTGTTGCACAAGTCTAGAATCGTATAATAACTTGACTGGAAGTATTTTAGTAGTGTTTTTAGCAAAAGTATAAAGGTATTTGAACTAGAAAATCAATCTTAAAATCTGAGAAATTGGAAAGTCGAAATTTGAAAATCGGCCATTTTTGGCCGAAAAATCTATCATTTTTAATAGAATTTGTAAAGTTTGCACGTTGAAGAATGGTGAAAACAGCTTAGAAACATTCTGCAATTTATATTTAAAAATTGGATACTAAGAAATAGAAAAGGTGCCCACTCCCGAAAATGCGAAAGAGCCGAGTTTGAAGCGTAGAAACTTCGAAAGAGCCATTTTCTTGCTTTCCCCCGCTATCATTTCGACCCCCATAGCTCTCTAGTGAAAAGTCTAGTGTCTGTGCCCTCTTTGTTGGCGCGCCTTTGTCGGGGTCTCCTTTTGTCGTTAGGGCTCGTGTCGTGTGCGCACACAGCTGCCCACCCTCGATCGATTTTTCGCGCCACCACTCCCGGGATGACAGCATGGCGCCCGACATTTCGGCGCCTAGCGAACACGGCTCCCGAAATTCCGACGCCCGGTTTTTGGGCTACCATCTAGCAACCGCCCTTTTTTTTCGAATTTAAAAAACTACTATTATCTAGAAATTCATAGCATCTTTTTGAATACCAAGCGATGCTTCGTAACATTTTGAAACTTTCAGAATTCTGTGTTTTCAGCAATTTACATTTTTTAATTGCCAAAATGTTTTTTTTGGCGAAAAGGCTTTCCCTTGTTTGAAACTGGCTCCACGCTTCCATTTACAAAAAAAACGCAATATCGTTGTTTTTAGCGCGGCTAGCCATCAGCCTTGAATGTCTCCAAACAAACCCAGGACCTCGAATTGTCAGGCGAGTTTTTATGCTAGCAAAGAAATGCGAAAATACTTTTTTGTTAATATAAATAACGTAAATGTTCCTATGTTTTTTTACGATTTATAAACGTAGACAATTCAGAAATTTGATTGAAATTACAAAATGACCAGGGTTGAAAAGCCGCTTCGCGACTTTTCAACCCTGGCCCCGTCTGACCCCATTCTATCCTTCACTTTGCATAATTGTCCTAAATTCGGATGACAAAAAATGAAAAACAACCTCTCCTCGGCCGAGCCCGGCCCCGGAAAAATTCGGCCGGGCCCGGGCTCGGCCCCGCGAATTTGCATATTTTTCCGGGGCCCGGAAGTGGGTGTTTTTTTCATGTTAATTAGATTCCAGGCCCGGCCCCGGGGCTCGGCCGCCCGGAATTGCCATGTCTGCTAAATACCTTCCTGATGGCTTCAGATACCCCCCCATGGCTGAAATCCCCTTCAAAAACTACCTAAATACTTCCTGATGGCTTCAGATACCTCCCCTAGCCGAAATCCCCTTAAAAAAACAAAAATAACGACCGACCGGATGGAATGAGAGGAAAAAAAATGAAATCCCTCGTGAAAATTTTCATCCACGAAACGCGCGCGACCTGGCCTTTCAGAGCGCGCACGAGAGGGGTGGTCGGGGCGTGGTGTAGTGGTCTAAGGCGGCGGTCCAGCCCCGAGACAGGGGATGCGGGTTCGGTTCCCGGGGCCACAGCCGTCTGCATTTTCTTTTTGCTTTTTGCTCCAACCGTTCATAATTGGTTGCCGTAACGCTATAAAACCAAAAAAAGCCAGCCAGCACCTTCTGTCCAGGCCGAATAGGCCAATAAACATCGCAAGCTCATTTGCCCTCTTCCATGTCCCGCTCGCTAAATTTCTACGCTAGGATATTCTAAAAATATGTGCGAAAGATAGAGCGAAGTCTGTTCCATGTCCCTAGGCCGTAATTATAATCGAAAACCGTCGTCGAAAAAGTTCTGGCCAGTTGAAAACTTCTGAAAACTTCGACTGCAACCGTCAAGTAAATCTCAAAAACCTCAAGTTTAGGTTTTATCTGGGTGGTTTATAACAGAGAGTCTACAAAAAAAAACAATTCAGGTACTTGGGCTAGTATTTAGCTGGATACAAGCCCACTCGATAACTGACACCTCATTTTTCAAACTTCAAAAAATCAGAAGTCCCGTTTGCCACGCTCAATTTTCGCGAAACCGCTTTCATAAGATAAAGAAAATTCTCTTCTATTTTTCCAGCGTTCAAGTAGATTATGAAAGTCGCGTAGAAAAAAGTTACAGCGTGATGAAAGTAAAAATTTTTTTGCCCCTTTGCTTTCTATCCAGTTACGCGAGGGTTTTGGAGCGCGGCGTAGTCTAGCTCCCCCGGCCCCTTTCGTGCGCGTTTTTCTTAAAGGATGAATTGTAGTGTCGAAGAGAGCTAAGCTCTAGCTCCTTTCCCCTTCGAGTTGAATTCGGCTTCCGATGGACGGACAGACAGACGCGTCAAGGAAATTATTATAGTTGATATATAGTAGGATGTGATTTTTGGACCTAAATTTCGAATTAAAGTTTTTTTGTCATATCATAAAAATGAAGGTTTCACAATTCTATTCAAATTTATTCAATTTCAATTTCTAGGGGCCGAGCAACGCACCCTTGATGCGAGCTCCGAAACAAGAACCCTTTTCCGAGAACGATGATAACGCTGAAAACCAGACGCTTCCTCATTTTCCGATGGCCTCCACGACGTCAAATGACCACGCGCGCCTCCTTTGCCGCATCAAAACCGAGCCAGGTAGTTTTGCAGGCTTTTCTTAGGCACGGATTTTAGTCAACGACGACCTGGAGCCGCTGCAGAAAAGGATGCGACTTTCCGGGGGCACCAACCCAAATTTTAGCAACTTTGGTGTTTGCGCTGCGGATGGGCCCACGACATCGGGACGCAACTTTTGGAGTCCGTTGGCGGAAGCGGAAGGTGAGTGCTAAGCAAGTTGCTAACACTTATGATGGCTAGCTTACCCAGAAATTTGGTTTTTCAAGCATTTTTAAACAAAAGACAAAATTTTTCGCAAATGTTTACAATTTGCCCTAAGCTTTTTATGCCTAAAAACTGCTTAAAATGCTATTAAAGTTGTTTAGACTTAACAGTCCAGTACCGCATATCGAAAGATATGCAACAACTAGATTGATTTTAATTTGTAGATTACGCATTTTCAGACAATTTCGAAGATGGGGATGCGTTGAACCTCGATTCATCGCAGTTCGATTCAAAGGACGAGCAAATAGCTCAGCTAAGCCAGCTCTGCGAATCGAAAGATGTCATGATCAAGTCGCTGCTCGAGCAAATGGTGAGCTAAAAGTTTTACAAGTGGAAGTTCTTATTTTCAGCAGCATATGCAGCAGGCGAATGATGAAAAAGTGCGCGCCTTGGATTGGGAGATCGTAAGAGCTCCCGATATTTTCGAAATTTCCAATTTTTAGGAGCAACTGAAGCGTCGTCTCCATGGCCCGGTCCAAGATATTGCTATATCGGTAAGCAGTCTTCTTAAAACTCTGAAGTCTGTGATTTTAGCGCCCTGCGATGAAAAAGCCCAAAGAAGAACCGCCCGACATTTTGGGGAAAAAGAAAGAGGTGCAGAATTGCTACATTTTTGCTTACGTAATTTGCAACTTTTCGTACGACGTATAGAACCATAAAAAAGAAGAAAGCTAAAAATTAAAGATAAAAATAAAGTAATAATTTTTGCATTTCAGATAGGCCCGAAGGGAGCTGCGCCTCACTCCGAGATTTCTCAACTGCCATCGCTCAACGAGTAAGTTACTCTCGTTTAGAAGAAGTAGTTTTTAGGTGATTTCGAAAAACAAAACATAACCCATTTTTTCGAGAATTTTAACCGGCTTTTTAGTTATTAAAAGCTGATTCAAAATTCGTAACGATTTTTCAGGATGACTTATCAAAAATGGCCAAAAAGGCCTTTTATCCATTTTCAAAATTTTTAAAACATGTTGCAGTTTTCTAAAAATGAAAAACTACAAAAAACTCTGTAAAAATAAATTATTTATGATCAGTAGGTGGAAAACAAAAAATGGTCCGCTAAACCCATGATTACAGTCCAGTGCCGTCTTTCGGCAATTTTTTCACAGGATGGAATTTCTGCTGAATTTGTCACATCAAAAAAGCAATACCGCATCAAAATGCAGACACGAAAAAAGATGTGTCCAAAAGTGACATAAAAAATTAACGAATTTCCCTTTAGACTGCCCATCGCAACGGTGCGCTCACAGCGAGGAAAGCCGCGATACTACGATTCGGCCGGATACGAGTACTGCATCGGAAAGACGAACTCGCATGGAGACACCTTCTTCCGGTCAGAGATTGGAATTGACTAACCAGCTAGCCCTGTTCAGGTGCTCTCGGAAAACGTGTAGAGGACGTGGGAAAAACCTTTTCAATGGTTCTGTTATCCCGGAAATCGGTGGCGAACATAACCACACGCCGGCTAGCCATCAGGCCGAGGTAATTTAATCGTGTAATTTGAGATGGTTTATTTAGTTACGAGCTCTAATAGAAGAGGCGAAAAAGGACCGGATGAAGGGTATCGAGACAGCACGGGTAATAGAGGAACGATTCCTGAAGGCGCCGGACCACCTCAAGCCGCTTCTGAATCTGAGTGCGGTCACCAGGACGCTTCAGCGTACGACTGAGGCGACAGGGATGAAGGAGTGGCCAGCCGAGGTCGATGTAACCTTATTAGGTATGGAGCTTGACGTTAGGCCCAGGCCCAAGCCTAGGTATAAGCCTAAGCCTAAGCCTAATCATGTGCCTAAGTCTATGTATGCATAATCCAAGCCTAAAACTAGCGTTTTCAGATGCTCCCTTCCTCAGAAAAGACAACTGCGCACAATTTCCGGCGCCGGATTCCGAGGCTTTCAAGCTCTTCTATACGGATTATGGCCGAAAGCTACTCGAAACGGTTGGTTGAGAGTGGCGAGAGAGAGAGAGAGAGAGAGAGAGAGAGAGAGAGAGAGACAGAGAGGAGGAGAGACAGAGATCGAAGGAATTCATTGAATTTAGGAAAAAGTGTGGTCGTTCGACGGTACGGTCGTCAGCGCCCCTGAAGGCTTCCAGCAAGTCCTCGTCATCGGTGTTCAGGTAAGTGCTTTTTAGTCGGGATATCCCATATCGATACCGGGATATCTCTTCATAGGCTTAGGCCTGGCTTGTGCTCAAGCTTTGCTTAGGACACTTTTTAGAAAGCCCATCTCACCATCCCTGCCGCCTTCGCTTTCGTTACTACAGAGGAAGCCGTCAGCTACCGGAAGGTATTTGAAGAATTATACCAACTTCCCGGGATCAGCGCGCCCGATTACATAATGTCAGGTGAGAAATTCAATTTTTTCTAGTATAAGGGCCGATTTAGACCTGGTGAAAAATCTTCGAAGCGGGTATCAGGAAGCTTTCGAGCATCCGGTGACGCATTTTATGTACTGTGGCTTCCACTACATACAGCTGATCATTTCAAAAATACAGGTTTGAATTTTTGCCTGGTCAGGATGGCTTCTTCCGCTCTTATTCTTTTTTGGTTATTCGGATCTTTTCTATTATTGGGGCGGGGGTTATCTAATAAGAGTAGAAGAAATTTTTCTAAGCTGTTTCTTCCAATCGTTAAACGCAAAAACGTCACAAATATTGTTTAAAAAGTGCAAAAAATAGTGTTTTCGGCCAAAACGACCGATTTTTATTAAAAAAAATAATTTTAAGTTTTTGTAATTTTTATAGTCTGTTTCCGCGTAAAATATGGCAACTTTTTGCTAAAAACACGATTAAGAGACTTACCAGCAATTTCTGGACGGATACATTGGTCCCCCCGATAATGCAAAAGACCAAATGCTTAATGCGGTGTTTTAGAAATGTGGACTATCCGAGCTACTCTGTGACCCTGGCCTCGAGTTGTATGTCCGGGGCCTGCTCCTCCTTGCCTTCATCCAACCATCCGACGCCATCCGCTATTTCGAAGAGCTTCGGGATGAAGCTTTCACAAAAGTCCCACACAACTTTCATCCATCTTTAATAGGTATTTATTAAATGAACCAGCGGGGGAGGAGCCGCTTCGCGACTCTCCCCCGCTGGATCCCGTCTAGGCCCTATGAATCGAGCGCCCTTACACATAAAGTTACCTTGAAGAAAGCAAAACCCATCTTCCATGCAAACCTCTTTGTATTGACATGCGGTGCAAGCTTGAAATGCTAGTCCCGTTATTAGGTCTGCGGCGCATGTTTCATCGGCTAGGTCGCTACCTCATCCTGCGGCCCAAGCTTGAGGGATTAGCCTCCTTTTTTGGGCTGTGGCGCCAGCTTGAACGGTTTGCTTCAAGATTAAGCTTGCGGCGCAATTCAACGGTCGCCTCCTTCTTTAAGCCTGCGACGTTAGCTTCAATGGTTGGCTTCATTCCTTAGCCTGCGGCGCTAGCTTGTGCGGCTAGCTTCGTTCTAAAGCCTGCGGCGCTAGCTTGTGCGGCTAGCTTCGTCTAGCCTGCGGCGCTAGCTGTGCGGCTAGCTTCGTTCTAAAGCCTCGGCGCTAGCTTTACGGCTAGCTTCGTTCTAAACCTGCGGCGCTAGCTTGGCGGCTAGCTTCGTTCTAAACCTGCGGCGCTAGCTTATACGGCTAGCTTCGTTCTAAAGCCTGCGGCGCTAGCTTGTGCGGCTAGCTTCGTTCTAAAGCCTGCGGCGCTAGCTTATACGGCTAGCTTCGTTCTAAAGCCTGCGGCGCTAGCTTGTGCGGCTAGCTTCGTTCTAAAGCCTGCGGCGCTAGCTTATACGGCTAGCTTCGTTCTAAAGCCTGCGGCGCTAGCTTGTGCGGCTAGCTTCGTTCTAAAGCCTGCGGCGCTAGCTTATACGACTAGCTTCGTTCTAAAGCCTGCGGCGCTAGCTTGTGCGGCTAGCTTCGTTCTAAAGCCTGCGGCGCTAGCTTATACGGCTAGCTTCGTTCTAAAGCCTGCGGCGCTAGCTTGTGCGGCTAGCTTCGTTCTAAACCTGCGGCGCTAGCTTGTGCGGCTAGCTTCGTTTAACCGCGGCGCTAGCTTATACGGCTAGCTTCGTTCTGAGCCTGCGGCGCTAGCTTGTGCGGCTAGCTTCGTTCTAAAAGCCTCGGCGCTAGCTTGTGCGGCTAGCTTCGTTCTAAAGCCTCGGCGCTAGCTTATACGGCTAGCTTCGTTCTAAAGCCTGCTTCGCAAGATTGTGAGGTTAGCTTCATCCTTTAGCCTGCGGCGCTAGCTTGTGCGGCTAAATACATTCTAAAGCCTGCGGCGCTAGCTTGAGGGATTAGCTTGCATCTTTAGCCTGCGGCGCTAGTTTCAGTGCCTGGCTGGATTCGTTAGCCTGCGACGCAGTTTAGAGCGACTGACTTCAGAATAGCGCCTCCCTACAGGAAAATACACTCGAAACATGCATTCCGAGCATAAAGCAAAAATACGATAGCCGGGGATCGAACCCCCGATAGCAAGATTGGCAGGCTGAGGCTCTAACCACTATACCATGATACGCTTGGGAGCGCGCGCGCAACAGCCCTTGTATGCCCCGAGGTGACTGCCGGGAAAGGGGAGCCAAGGCAATCGGAGGCAGCACCACTGAGGCAGCCAAACGCGCGAGTGCAACTGGCAAGAATGAGGAAATTTGTATTTTCTCGCATTCTGCAAATTAGCCCTCAGGGACCCCCAAAGATGAATAAAACCGGCCTTAACTTTGTAAACTTGTATTTTGTCGAAATTCTGAGAACGCCATCGGAAACAGAAGGGTCGATTTCCCCGGGTGAAGCAGAATTAGGGCATTTTAGGCACGGGAAGGCCCTCGAATCGGGCCTCGAAAGTGACATCCACACACACACACACACATACGCGACCAAATTATATAAGGCGGGATGTCTAAAATACGGCTTTAGAGCTCTACAATTTCTACGCGGAACACTTCATCGGCTCCGCGGATCCGGACGATCCAGCCCTGCGAACGGCTCCCATCTACAAAATTGAGGAATGGAATCTACATGAGCGCGTCTGTCACGACTGGCATCTGGGAATTTCTACGCTCGAAGGGTTTAATGTCCGACTAAAGGTACTGTAATTTAATTTAAATGTTTAATCTTGGGTTTGCTATCGAAATTTGACGAAATTTCACTTTCTGGAAAACTTTATTCGTGCAAATTAAATTTTATCTAAATCGCAATTTGGTGAAATTTCATCTTGTCGATATTTTATTTTGTCGAAATATAATTTTGCCATACATCATTTGTCGATATCTTACTTTGTCGAAATTTTACTGACAAAATAACATGATTATCGACAAATTAAATTTCTCTTAAGACAGTTTTTGACAATTAGAAGTTTCGACTAAACGAATTTCGGTAAGATGGAAATAACCATCATTTTTCCTTTTTAGCCTCTCGCCAAACCCGCGTCGGCGCACCGCGTGGCGATGGAGCTGCTCAAGTTGGCGAAGCGGTACGAGGAGAAGGAGCTACAGGCTCAACAACGTAATCTGCCCCTTGAACAATGCTTCCCCCGACCACGCGGATACCAACAATTTGCCGATGCTCGCGCCCAGGCAATCACGGCTGGCCCGAATGATATGGAGCCTTGTCGATACCTAGAGTCGCTATTACCCTACATATCTGATAAGAATTGGTGATCCGTTTTGATCCCGTTTTTATCTCTTGTTTGTTAGTATCGCTAAACCATAGTGGCGCTTTCTCCGTGATCTCTTTGTTGTGATAAAAAATCTATCTAGAGGTCGAGTCGTTTTTTAGAAAATTTAATGTAAATATGCCGAAATTCGGTTTTTTTTGCGATGTGTTTATCCAAAATTCAATTTAGCGACGCTTCATTTTATCTAAATGGCGCGGTAATCATTTCTATTAAAAATGCCACTTGTTCACATCAAGTTAGTCATTGTTTGAATCTTATTGTTTGAATTAACGAATGAACAATTCTTTACTCGGTTTACGAGAATTTACTATTCCTTAAAAAGTTCCACCATTTCACATCAAATTCGTTATCTGGGCGCTAGGCGGCGGGGACGAGGATCTGGAGTGGCGTACGACAGATACGGTATGTACGGAGGAGGCTTCGTAGGCATTCCTGAAATTCACAGATTAACGAAGCTTTGCTGTGCCTTTTTGGTCGTTGTAACAGTAAAATTTGTAAGTTTTGATTATACCTAAATATCGGGATCTTTGATATCATCCGAACAGCCTCCATTCGATAGGGTTTTATGAAGAAAATCATCGTCATTACGTTAAGATTTGTATGTAAGCAAATGAGGACTAGAAAGCCGTGACAGATTCCTAAAAAAATTTAATAATAGGATAAATAAAATTAATACTAAAACGTGAAAACTCAGAAAATATTAAAATTGATAAATAATATGCATTAAAGTATCTTATCTTACCTTGAACGTAAGGATTTTCCTTTCGATCTAATAATAAATAAGTCCAAGCGAAAGTGAAGGGCAAGTAAAAGAATAATATAGGTAAAAGCGTCTAAATTATATTTACAAAAGTCTTGAGAAAATAGCTTACTTGAAGCGCCAAAGATATTGTCAACATTCGGTGCTGATTGTACGTTTTGTCGCTCATGATATGGCGAGAATTCTAGGGGGTATATGCCTTTTTTAGGCTTAAATGTCTTACCTTTAATTCTACAAATATTTTTCTTAATATATAACTGACAGTTATGAAAATACATAAATTTCCGGTATTTAATGTGACGAAAAAGTAGGTGTTCCAGGGGTTTAGCTCGGGCTCCATCAGCAGAAAGTTTGGCAGCGAGAGAACATCGGTATGGAGGGGAAATTTCTATAGAAAATCGTGATTTAGATTATACTTTGATTTAGACATTATAAATACAGGTTTGGACAAAATTATATTAAAAAAAGGTTTAAGGAGCAAAATTCTCGACGTTTTATTAACCAAAATTCGGCTATTTTTTGAGGTCTTGAAGTGCCAAAATTTCCTTTTTTACCGCTTGCTTAAAAACTTGGCTTTTATGTAAATTTATATCGATATTTATAGAGCTATAATTACCGTATTAACCAACCTCCCGAATAAACTTCTCCATTTTGTCCCTAGGAGTATAGGCCATTATGCATTCGCCGGTTTCTAATGACGATTTTACAACGTGGACCCCGGCGCAGACATAGAACAGCCTTCTGAAACGGTTAAAAATGAATTCAAATAAATACAAATACTATACGCTTTATAACACAAAAATTATAATTTTGCCATCATAAAAAGTATAAAATTATAATTCACAATTCATATTTACAAAAACGTGCTTACTTTTTTGTTTTTGTAAACCAATTCGTGTTGTCGAGCACCCAAAGTCGGTAGAAGAACCCGTTAAGTAGCGATATTGATGCGTTAATTAGCACAAATACAGTCAAGACCTAAAAATACGCCTAAAAACTTATCACAGCTACACTACGCTACCCATACAGTATACCCGTTGTCCGGAAAAGTCGGAAAAAAATAGTTGACGATAATTGAGGAAGAGGCTCCGCCAAAAAGGGGGAAGAAGAGTTGGATCTCCAGGATTATTGTGAGCATAAGGTCGCTGAGGGCTGTCCAGAACTGGAAATGTCGCTTGGTATGTCTAAGCCTAAGCCTAAGCCTAAGCCTAACATAAGCCTAGGCCTAAGCCTAAGCCTAAGCCTAAGCCTAAGCCTAAGCCTAAGCCTGAGCCTAAGCCTAAGCATGAAGCCTAAGCCTATAATAACCTGTCCGACTTACCCAGATATTCAACAAAAAATATCGGTACTCCTTCATCTCGGGCGGGCTCTTTTTGTATACCAACCACCCGGCAAACCCGCTAATCGGCAAGGTGAAAATGTTGCAAATATAAAACGCCTGCAGAGAGGGGTAGAATTGAAAAGTGATGTTGTGGCCCCATACCGTTTGCATATTCCAAGGACGAGTGTTTTGAGGTGTAATGAGGACTTTAATCTGCTGACCAGCCCGTTCATACCCACCCACGTGCCGGTGAATTATAAAATTGGCTTGCAATTTTGCACCTGCTTCTGTCTCTCTATCTATCTCTCTATCTAACTATCGCTCTCTCTCTCTCTCTCTCTCTCTCTCTTCTCGCCTTGTTTACGCCAATTTCGGTTAATGAGCATGACTCGTGGATGTTTGTCATAGAATGCACCGGATGTTGGAAGGCCTGGGACTAACAAGGGAAGGGCAAGTACACGAACTAGAAATTCGAAAAACGCTCGCGGCTACCCCCAAGTTATCGACTACGGGGAACACGATGGTGGTGTCAGAATTTTCCACCGAGCCCTCTGGAGCGAGATACGGTACTTCCGGAAAAGGGGTCATTTGCATACGCGAAATTAACATTGAAATTTTTAGGTTTGACTTCGGATTTGAAGGAGAAAGTTTGCTTCAAGAACAATGAAAGTCAAAGTCACAGTCAAAAAGGCTCCAAAAATTAACATTCCAAAAAGCAAAAAATTAAAAGTTCTGGGTGGATCCGAACCCTGGCAGGTATTTCAAAAAACTGTTCAGTTAGCAATTGACTAACTCGCAGCTGATGGTAGAGACGTAGAAGCTTCTAATAAACCGAAAGTAGCATGTTAATTTGGCGTATGCAAATGACCCCTTTTCCATACCTATCTCCTCCAGAGGGCTCGTGGAAAATTCTGACAACACCATCGTGTTCCCCGTGGTCGATAACCTGGGGGTAGCCGCGAGCGTTTTTCGAATTTCCAGTTCGTGTACTTGCCCTTCCCTTGTAAGCCTAAGCACTAAGCCTGAGGCTAAGCCTAACCTAAGCATGGACCTAAGCATAAGCCTAAGCTTAAGCCTAAGCCTAAGCTTAAGCTTAAGTCTAAGCCTTATAAACAAGGCCTATCGAAAACCCTGTTATTTCCTTAAAACCTTTATTCAATCACTGAATTCTCGGAAAAGATCAGACCAGCAGCAGTAAAAACACAGTTAAAGCTTGAAGTAAAACCAACTAATCGTGGCTAATAAAACAAGAAAAACAATGTAAAACTTGTAAAAAATCCTTATTAAGAGGGGAGGAGTAACTCAGGGAACCAAATGGAAAATGGGGCTAGGAAAAGGGAGAATGGCGCATAGGAGATCCTGCGGAACGCAGAAATTTGAGATGGCGTAGAAGGGGGGAATACAAAGACATGTGTACCAATAAATCAAGTAATTGTTTTGACCTTTTGGCGAAAAATTTAAGTATAGAAGGTTGCCTAAGCAAGTCCAAAAACATCTTTCAGCGTTTGGATCGTCCACCCGTCGTCCTGGAGGTGGTTTTGGGTGATGCTGTAGATTTCCTAAACGGGAAGTATTATTAGATATCGAAATAGGCTTGATTAAGATTATCTCGGGTAGTTACGTAACGTGCGCGTTGCGGTGGGCTGCGCAAAGGCATTAGCGCGAAAAAATTTATTGAAATCTTTAAATTATGCAAAAACCTACCGCTTCCAGCGTGTTCTTCACCACGAAGTGGTGTACGGTAGTGGGTTTAGTCTGGCCGAAGCGATCGATACGACCAATTGCCTAGAAATAAACATCTCAATCTGAAAGTTTGAGCTTACCTGGGCCTCAACACTTGTCTCCAGGATCGGCTCGGCGAAAATGACATGATTCGCCTCGGTCAGGTTGAGCCCATTGGCGCCCGACGAGAGCGGCATCACGCAGACCTAAACAAGCGTGTGGAGAAGGTGAGCGAGAGAGCGAGACAGAGAGAGAGAGAGAGAGAGAGAGAGAGAGAGAGAAGGTGAGCGAGAGTTAGAGAGCAAGAATGTTATGGAAGATCAAATGTTCAAGCTCACCTTGGTCGCGTACGAAGCTTTAAATTGCTGCATATTGGCGTGTCTATTGGTGCCGGCACGGATGTAGACAAAGTTGATGTCGCACTGCTTCAGGGCGCCGACCAAGGCTTTGAGCACCGACTCCAAGGAGGAGAAGATCAGGATCTACACGCAGGTATTATGAAAGCCTAAGTCAACGTCTTAGCCTAAACCTAAGTCGAAACCTAAGCCTAAGCCCAAGCCTAAGCCGAAACTTAAACCTATCCCCTACCTTTGCGCCCTTGTCAGCCGCCGTAATCTCGTAGATCCTCATAATAATCCCACTGATCTTCACCGGAAGCGCAACGTCTACAGGCGCCAAATTCTCTGCCCGACTTGGCCCTGGGCGATTTAGTGGTAATTTGGGTAGATGGGGCTGAGCCATGACCTAAAAAGCATTAGCAAATTTGATCCAGAAATCTGAAGTGAGCCTACCTTTGACACCTTGTAGTCATTTGCGATCTGGCGGCACGTGGGGCATTGAACTTTTGCGGCCGCAGTCTTTCTAAGGTTTGTAAGTGTAAAAAATAATGCGATTGGGCTTACAAGTGTTTGTAGCAGTCCTTGCATACGGAATGGGCGCAGGGGAACACCATCCACACGCTGTCCAGCGCGGAGTAGCAGATAGGGCAGTCCCCAGGGGAGCCGACGTTGGCACTAAAAATTGGGGTAACCTGAGTTTTTTTGCGAGTTTTTCATACCAGAGTCAGGTATTGCAAATTGTGTAAAAAACGTGTTATTAGTTGTGTATGTTTTATGGAATATTAATGTATAAAAACTTACGCGTGCAAGTAGGAAATCCCGGCCATCTCCCGCTTCAGCTCGCTCTCGAGCTGTTTGTCGGCGAGTTGGAAGGATTGGAGGACAGGCTGCAAAATGCTCGTTGTTTTTCTATTTCTTTCCCTCTTCCTCTCCCTCTAACTCTTTTTCTCTCTCTCCCTCTCTCTCTCTCGCACTCTCTGTCTCTCTCTGTCTCTCTGTCTCTCTCTCTCTCACCCACCTTATCCATTGTCTTCGACAAGATCCTCTTCGTGTCCAAAGTATGACCAATCGGTTGAGGCAAGAAAAACTCCATCCCATCTTCACAACGACGCGCTGACATCTCCAGCTCCACCCTAAAATTTGGATTAAGAAGTCTAACTGCTGAATATTACAATTGATGTCCCATCGCCTCCACTTCTCGCAGGCAAGTGGCCCCCGTTTGGATCAGAGGGCGAATTGAGGAGAACCAGGAGTTGAAGTCTTCGTAGAGGGCGGCAAGTCCTGAAAGAAACGTCCTAAACTGCGCCCAAAAACTTACGCTTCTTCGTGTTCTCGTCATGCCCCATCCTCGAATTGAGCTGCGCCACTTTCGTGACCATCAGCTCGATGGACCAGACACTAAAATTGATGGATACTTAACGGTCCGCGTGTCGAAGGTTTCTTCTTTATACAGGGTGTCCCAATAAAAAAGGTCACGCTGGCATTTTGCTATTTCAAATCCGACCGACTTGAAATTTTGCACAGAGGTGCGGAAGGGAATTTAAAATGTTCACAGAAACTTTCAGCCCGATCGGTACAGTGGTTTTTGAGTTATTGTAAAAATACTGTTTTTCCCACACTTTAGCATTTTTTTTCGGCTATCTTTTTGGACTTTGCATCAATTAACATAAATTTCCGGCTCGAAATCCCTTACTCTTCTTAAAATCGGCGTCGTTAGCCCTTGTTAAAAAATACTTAAATAGCCGATTTTCGACCCAAATTTTACGAAATATAAAAATTCCTAGGATAAAAAAGGGTCGGCGCTTCATTTTCTCCATACATTCCAGGGCTAAATTTCGGCGGAATCCAGGTGAAAAACGTAATATAAAGTTTAGTTTTGCTATAACTCGAAAACTACTGTACCGATCGGGCTGAAAGTTTCTGTGAACATTTTGAATTCCCTTCTGCACCTCTGTGCAAAATTTCAAGTCGATCGGATTTGAAATAGCAAAAAGGCAGCGTGACCTTTTTTATTGGGACACCCTGTATATCTCTCTCTCGCTCTCTCTCTCTCTTTCTCTCTGTCTCTCGCTCTCTCGCTCTCTCTCTCTCCTTAAATTGTTACTCACGAGTCTGAGGTGATGTCCGAGTCCGGTCGTCCAGTTAGCGCCTCCTTTAGGTCCTTAATGTAGCGACCCAAACGGCACGTTTCGCAGCGAGTGGCGATCAGGCTAAAAAATCAATTTACTCTCGCTCTTGCTCTATCTCTCTGCCTCTCCCCCCTTTCTCTCGCTCTTTTTATCTCTCTCTCTCTTTCTAAATCTTTCTGTAAAGCTCTTACAATTCCGTGTCCAACTCGTCAGTGAACATGAATCGTTGCTGCGATGTCCCTTCACCAGCATCGGATTGCTGCACCTTGTCCTTCATGTGTTTAGCAACACGACGACCCGCTCGTCCCTCTTGCTGGATTCTAGAGTTGATGATCGCCCTCCTCTCCTCCATCGACATCATCATCTCCTGGTAGTGGTCGCACGTCATCACCTTGCGCATCGTGTCGCTGATCTCGTCCTGGACAATAGTAAGGTTGTTAAACTTAAGCCTAAGCTAAGCCTAAGCCTAAGCATCTCAAAGTTCTGTTCTCGGCCTACCGTTTTGATCGACTCCTCGACGAGCTTCCGAAGGTCGTAGATGATCAGCCCAACATTTCTTCTGACCTCACCCATGATGCGCTCCAGGTTTGCGATCAGCTTCTTGCCCTCGATGGGGAAGTGGTTGTGCTCGCCATGGTGATTAACGACTTCGAAGAAGAAGGATCTGAACGGGATGGTCTCGTCGAGAGAGAGCGAGAGAGAGAAAGCGAGAGGGAGAGAGAGATACAGAGAGATATATAGAAACAAGAGAGTGGGAGGGCGTAAGTCACTAACCTATGCAAAACCGCCCGCTTCGCCACCCTCATCGTCAACTTCGTGGCGTTGGCCACCGACTCTTTTCCGATCATGTCGACCATGTAGGCGCTCAGAGCAGATCTTTGCTCCGGGTCCCTTTCCAGGGTGTGGAAAGCCGTCTTCAGCCATTCGTTCGGGTCCCCTTGCAGCTTCTCTTGGCCCTGAATTGCGGAGCTAAAAGTAGACGACCACGGCCTACCTCGTGGTACTTGTCGGCCGCTTTAAGGTACCCAGAGAGTTCCAGCTGGAGGGTGCCTACTTTGGAGGCGAGGAATCTGGAATAGTAGGTTTAACCCGTGAGCTCGATTGTCTGCTCCCTTTCTCCTCCGCCTCTCTCTTTCTCGCACTCCCTCCCTGCTTACCTATCGTGTACAGCTTTTTCGACGTGACCGATCGTATTTTCTTCATGGAATTTTTTGGCCGGCTCGTATATGTCAGCTAAGGCTCGGATAGCGCTAAAAACAGCATAAAAATTAGCTTATTTTGTCCATACCATGCCAAGTGATAGACCTGCAGCGAGTCGACGATGATCGGCTTTTTGATTACTGAAAAAACCCGGAACTAGAAAAACAGAGCGAAAAAAAAAGAGAGAGAGAGAGAGAGAGTGAGAGAGAGAAAGAGAGAGATAGAGTGAGTGAGAGACATACCTTCATCAACCTCCGCCGTCTCATTCTCCAGCTCATCCTTCTCCTCATCTCCCAACATATCCAACAAGTTCCCTCCCGCCAAGCACAACTTCCGGTTCAGCTCTTGGATTTTGAATATGGACTAAAGGTGGTTTTTTTGAGATTTAGAATTTGGCTTCTAACCGCCCAGGCGTTGGAATAGACTTCGCAGGCTCCCTGGTAGTTCTCCCACAAGAAGTAGAGACCACCAAGACCTAGAAAGATGTTTCAAAGGGGCTGGGAAACTAGTTTTTATCCGAAAAGGTTGAACATACCATTCCGATTGCTAAAAAGCGCCCGATTGGCCTCAAGCAGCTTTCGTCTAGCTCGGAGATGAAGCCGAGCGAAGAGCACGTGAGGGGAGAACATCTCTGTTTGGTCCCTCCGTTGCAGGCCCATGCCGAGTCCTTGAGCATTTCCGGTGACGATACAGGCTCGGAGCTACAAAAATGTACTTTACTGACAGACAAATGGGGTGCGGTTGAGTTGTGTCACGTTACACTAGGTCGCACTGCGTCATCATACGTTATAGGCTACGCTTTGTTTCGCTACGTTGAGCCCAAGCCACATCCATATCCACCCACATGGCACAAGTGCTTCCAGATGCTCGTAAAGGTGCTCGGATGCAGATCTTTGAGTAGGCGCTGCGGCTCGTTCGTCCAGACGGCGCCTCGCATTTCATGGCCTAGAGATTTAATAAATTAAAAATCATGTTAATTTTTAGGAAAAGAAGATATAAAAAGCTTACGAAGTCTCAGCTTAGTAATGGCCAGCCCTTCCTGGTACGTCCGCTCCTCTAGCGGGGTGAAGTGCAGTTCGGTAAGGCGTGTTTGTACAGGAGGTAGGGTTAGCTAAAGGTATCGATTCAATCAATGAGGGCTCTAAAAACATACCTGCGCACTAATATCGACCTTGTTGTTCCGCCAGAAGAACTGTCGAACAAAGTCGAGGAGGAAGTCGGTTTGGCCGTGGGTATACGGTAGCCAGAGGGCCTTGGCGAAGATCTCGGGGACACTGTGGGGGAAGATGCCGAGGAAGGCGAGCAGGCCCGTGAGGTCTAAAAAGTATCTGGTTTTTGCATAATTAAGACGTATTTTTACATATTCTAGAAACGTAGCGTTATACGTCTATATTAATCGATTCTCCTATAGAACGTAATCCAGCTGAAGCGTTTCTGTCATAGCGCAATTTTTAACATCTAAATTTCCATACCTAGTAACGACTTCTGCAGCGGCGTACCGGTGACGCACCACCTCGCTCGACTTTGCAACTTCAGACACATGGCCGCAGCCTTTCGACCTCCGCCCTCGATCATTTGACTTTCATCGAGACAGATCTAGAAAAAGAAGGATGACGAAAATCTATCAAAAAAAATCACAGCATTCTTTAAAAATTACCCTCCACCAATCCACCGACAGCAATGGGGACGGTGAAGCAAGAGCACGTTTCCGGTCGCGTAATCCAGCTAGAAAAACACATTAACATCACAATTTCAAGGTCCTACTCCTCGGCTTGAACTCCACGAAGTGAAGCTCCTTCTCGAGGACTTCATAAGTGGTCAGAACAATATCTTTGTCGGCGAGTAAGGTTGGGTGCTTGTAGCCGTGGGTGCTGAGGCCTTGGTATAGCTGGAAAAAATAATATCAAATTTACCGTTTATAGGCAAAAATTTGTAAAGTGTGTAGCTTTTTTAGTTTTTCGATTCATTAATTTGAAGATTAACTTACCTCGACCTTTACGTTCTCCTTAATATGCCGGCGGATCTCCTCGTACCACTGGGTGAAGATGGCGTTGGGGACGATGATGAGCGTGGCCTTGCCGGGGATTATCTAAAAGTCACGAAATGCAAATCGTCTGAAAAGCTGGGTGGGCTACGAGAAGATACCCGCAACGTGGACTACGCTGGCATACTCTGAACGTAACAAACTTATGCGCAGCTTGCAAATTACAGCTTTTCCCGGCTTTTTGTGACTCTACACCTTTAAAACCTACCGTATCCGCCATACAGCCCGGACACTCGAAGCTGCCCAGGTCGTAGTCGGGTGGTAACAGGACTCGATCTGGAGCACATTTCTCACCGCAACCGATGCATTTTAGCTGCAAGAATTCTGGTATTTTTCTGGTATATTGCAAAATTACCGCCTTGGTCCTTGAATACATCGGTTGCACATTGTAGAACGCGTTTCCGTTGATGGCCTTTTGACGTTCTTTTGCCTGAAAAAACGTGTAGACCTCTTTCTTAAATCGTTGTTTACCATTTTCTTGATTCCTCGATCGCCTTCGATCATGGCGGTCACGGAAGAAACGAGATGCTCCATGGTGGCGACGATAGGGTCTTGGTTTCTAAAGATGGTTGCTAAGCTTTTAAAAGCAGAGTGAAGGCATTTTCTTATGCATTGAATCTGGAGGATCGTGAAATACAACGCGTAGCTGCATGGGCGACGCGAAACGGAACGAAAAACGAAAAACGGCCGTTATGTCGAAACGGACGCGCGCTGCGTGTCGCGTTGCGTACCGCTCTTTAAATGGGCCGGAACATTCATGAATCGGATCTTGCCGGCTCCTCAATCCCCCTGCGGTTCTCGCCCCGCAATCCGCAACGCGCGCGCTGCCTGGACAACCGCTTGATCCGTTACGTCAACGTAAGTTACGCAAGTACGAGCCACGTATTGCGGCAAATTTCGTGAGAGCAGCTTTTACTGTTATACAATTTTTTAAGGGATCACACTTACCTGTATCCGTGATACAACAACGACTTCTTGACCATCGGCGGCTCCGGCTTGTCCCTCTGGATCGTCGAGATTAGCGCCAGCAACTCGACCGTTTTCCCGAGACCCATCTCCTCAGCCAGGATTCCGCCCCGGATGCGTTGTGAGGGGATCGGGTAAGTTTCTTTGGCGAAGAGGCCGAGGTGCGGGAAATAATGTAGATCCGTGCCGCAGGCTTCTGATTGGAACTCCTTCCCGTTGCGGATGGTGCCGATGAGCTCGCGCTAAAATAGTTTTTCTAGAAAATTAATCGTTAAGCTACCTCAATCATAAATCGAACTGCATCCGCCTGATATGGTCTTAAGGTCGAGCTTAGATGGTCGAGATAGATTTCGTAGTTTGGCGGCTCCCTACGCCCAAATTTCAACTCCCGGAAGTAGTTGCCAAAGTCCTCTCGCGTTATCTCGGCTTCTTGGGCGTGGAACTCGGTTTCTAGCTGTAATAATATGAAATAATGATATTACTATAGCGGCGTACCGGATTTTGGGAATGAATTGCGTTATAGAGATGGCTAAGGGTGTACGGTGCGGCTTTCATCAGACGATCTCGCATTAACCCTAGAATCGGCGTCTCGTCGTACCAGTTTCGGACGATGCAGTTGTTCTAAAATGTATAGTTGAGGAAGTCAAAGCGTAAGCCTATGCCCAAACCTAAGCCCAAAGGAAGGCCTAAGCCTAAGCCTAAGCCTAAACCCAAACATATGCCCAAGCCCGAGCCTAAGCCCAAACCGAAGCGAACCGAAAACCTACCTTCTGATAAATATCTACAAAAAACCCGTCGTCAGTTTGTGCATTAAAACGTGAAGAAGCTGTCAGGGTGATGCCGAGGCTTTTGTAGCTTCTAAATCCCAAACTATTCAGAGTTTTGGTTCGAAACTACCTCATCTCAACCCCAAAAAAGATCAGTGACTGTTGCGTCGCAGCGACGCGACCAAGTTCAACGACAGCATAGTAGGAATTGGCTCCTTTCCAGGGAGAGCCTTTGCGTTTTTGGCCGTAGATCTGAAGAAAGAAAATTTTGATTTGTCAATATTTGTCATTTTTTGTCATTAGCTTCAAACAAATAACTTTTAATGTTTTCAAAAGGTAGTTTTCGACTAAAATATTCATTTTTTGGGATTTCCTATGGAATCGGATCCATGAAATTTTTGGCAGGTCATCTTGTAGTTTTTATTGTTTTTCTATTTTACGAATAAAATTGCTATTTTTTACTTACCACAATTTTCCCCTCCTGCTCCTCCTTCAACACGATACTGTCGTCCAAAACCGTCTCATCTGGAGGAACCGGCAGCTCGTCGGGTGTAATTTGAATCGATCCGAGATATTGGGAATGTGTCGGCTCGACCGGCTTCAGCTCGATGCGGAAACAGTTCGTGCGGACGATCCACTAAACGGCGAGTTAATTTATAGGTCTTGAAAGTCAAAATCGAAAAAAATCGTTAAAACCTCAAAGAGTTTTTGGCTTTCCTAAGTTGAAAAACCCATCATTTTGTCTTTTCGCTTATAATGACTTACCCCAATCTTCCGTTCCTCTTCCGGTTCTTCTTCCGGTTCTTCAACTCGGCGAACCCGAGGTTGTCGAGGTCGGGGCAGCACTATCACGTCGTCATCCGAATCAACATCTATCACCGCCGGCTCCTCCCGCGGCAACATCACCACCACGTCGTCGTCGTCCGGCCCGGCTTGCATACCTAAGCTGAATGGATTTTTTGTATAAATAAATGTAGAAAATTTCGTTTGAAGAAATATAGATAGATAAATATACTATTTTTGGTAAACATAAAAATAAATAATAAAAGCAGCATAGAATAGCAATGTTAGATTCATCGGTGAAAATGAGCCTTAATGTATGGCAAATAAATTTGAGGAGGAAAAATCGTGGGGTTATGAAACCGGAAATACAAAAAAAATGCCAAGCGAAAAAGAAAGAAAAAATGAGAAACTAAAATTTTGTTGGTTTCCGGGTCAAATACGGGAAGGTCAAGAACATCTTCCGGCTTATCAATCAGGTACCTCTAGTGAGTGATACCGAGTATACCATTAATGCGCATTTTGGTATCCATTTACGTCATTTCGCCGCTTTTCGACGACCCGAAAAATCGATAACGCTTCCGTTTTCGAGATATGTCTTAGAATTTTTGGTCTCCTTATTGATTTTTTGCAAATTCGTTTTAATTCCCTATGTCATTGAAAGCAATTAGCTTTGCGGTTCTCCATATGAAACTCAGAATTATTTTCTTGGCATTAATAGACCTAATAAAATATGAATATTTATGAAATTCGACATAAAATCACCAGATAGGATCGCTCTATCTATTTTCGTAAGCAATTACGCTGCTGTAGGCAGGAACACGTAATGAAATTCAGGGGCAATGGCGACGCCTAGACGCCAGTGTACCGTCGCTCTTAGTATTTGCCCGTACCCCTGAAAACCGGCCGCAAAAAATCGACTTCCGATGTGGGAAAGCGGTGCTAAATGCGGTTTTTACTGTTTTAAGAGTGGCGAAATCGTTTGACCTTGAATTCACGACTTGTGATTTCCTTCATAGCACCAATCCAGAATTTTTGGCTTTTTGAAGCTGATCAAGAGGTGATTAACATTATGCAATGTATTAGTCATCAAATAAAGGCTATATATTGCATTTGAATTGCACGGTCCACCAGTACTTGTCTTCGAAAGGTAGATTCAACTCGCGACTTTTCCAAATTGTGGCAATTAGGTGGAGAAGCCCGTTTTTAACATCGGACTTTTCAGCCAAAACTGCTATTTACCCCCCATTCAAAGGATTGCATCGTTCGCGGCTACACTACGCCTCACTACCATTTCCGTTTTATATTTTACATGAATTCTGGACTTTCTCTGTCTCAATTTGTTTAGGTTTCCTAAGGACATTTTTGAATAGGGTCTTCAAGGTATGGACGAAGAGGAGGGAGACGTGGTGGCCGTCAGAGGAAATGCGGCAGCAGAAAGGAGGAGGTTAAGAGTAGGTT
This sequence comes from Mesorhabditis spiculigera, assembly GCA_958295435.1. Classification (NCBI taxonomy): domain Eukaryota; kingdom Metazoa; phylum Nematoda; class Chromadorea; order Rhabditida; family Rhabditidae; genus Mesorhabditis; species Mesorhabditis spiculigera. Next base: position 410,569 of record CATQJA010002634.1, read on the forward strand.
CTAAGATTAAGGCATGAAAGGTGTAGCGGTTTATCATAGAAAAATACGCATCAATAATGGATTAGTATCCAAATTTCAGCGCCAATTCGCCGAACGTGACGTCGACTTCTGGCACAAGCTTTCTTATTCCATTGGTCACTTCTATAACGATCTCTGCGCGTCTATGTGGTTCACCTATTTGATGATCTACATGGAGAAGGTGGTGATGCTGAGGAGCAGCCTGGCCGGGATGCTGATGCTGATCGGACAGGTGAGCAAAGCTAAGCCCAAGCGTAAACGTAAGCAGGAGCCTAAGCCTAAGCTTAAGCCTTAGCCTAAGTCAACATCCCTTTAAAAGTCCCTTTAGGTCACCGACGCGATCTGTACTCCTATAGTAGGGCTTGGCAGTGACCATGCTTGCCTTCCGGCTTGGATCCGGAAAATTGGGCGCCGGATGAGCTGGCATGTGATTGGTAGGTTGACCTAAGCCTAAGCCTAAGCCTAAGCCTAAGCCTAAGCCTAAGCCTAGGCCTAAGCCCAAGCCTAAGCCTAAGCCTAGGCCTAAGCCTAAGCCTAAGCCTAAGCCTAAGCCTAAGCCTAAGCCTAAGCCTAAGCCTAAGCCTAAGCCTAAGCCTAAGCCTAGGCCTAAGCCTAAGCCTAAGCCTAAGCCTAGGCCTAAGCCTAAGCCTAAGCCTAAGCCTAGGCCTAAGCCTAACCTAAGCCTAAGCCTAAGCCTAAGCCTAGGCCTAAGCCTAAGCCTAAGCCTAAGCCTAAGCCTAAGCCTAAGCCCAAGCCTAAGCCTAAGCCTAGGCCTAAGCCTAAGCCTAAGCCTTGGCCTATGCCTAAACCTAAACCTTTTCTAGGTGCCATCTGCGTGACGTTCTCCTTCCCGTTCATCTACAACCACTGCTTCGTCTGCAGCTCTGTTACAAGCGAATGGATGACGGTCATTTGGTACATCCCGTTCATCATGGTGTTTCAGTTTGGGTGGGCTAGTGTTCAGGTTTGTCTTAGAAAGTTAATATCTACAAAAAACTAGGAAATTGACTTATTTCCCGAAAGAACGGTCAGCTAGGCTTATGCACGAGCAGAAGCATAGAAAAATCAAGCGGTATAATGTAAGACAAGGCTTAAGAGAGCATCTTGAAATTTGGTGGCGGAGAAAAACCGGAATAGTTCACTTTGGTGCTCCACCAGTTTCACAGCGTGCAAATTTACACCCCCGCACGGCAGCTGTCGCTGTGTAATTTCGACAACTGTCGCCAACTGACGCTTTACACTCGATTTCGATTTGCCGGTTTCATTCCGGTAGGAAAACGGACGGCGCTGGGGTAGGGCATTAATTGCTAAAACGGCGAAGAAAAATGGTAAACCCGATAAATAAGGATTAGCCCGCATAGACACCAACTTTTGAAATATCCGCTTTTCAGATCTCTCACCTGGCAATGATTCCCGATTTATCAACTCGAGATGAGAGCCGCTCAACGATGAACTCAATGCGGTCAGTTTACTAAGCAGCTAGACCTAGACATAGGCTTAGGTTAAGGCTTTGACTTCGGCTTAGGCTTAGGCTTAAGCTTGCGGGGTGAGCCTAGGTTAACTTTTCATTCCAGGTACGCTTGGGCAGTTCTCGCCAACATCTCAGTGTTTGCCATCCTGGCCTACCTTCTTGGAAGCGATGATCAAAGCCATGGTGGCACAATCGGACCACAAGAAGCCCACATTTTCCAAATGTCATCTGGGATCGTGGTCATTACCGGAATATTGTCTCTTGTTCCGTTCTATGCCTTTACCCGAGAGCCGGAGTCGACAGGGCGAGAGAGGAGACTGAGCATCACGTCGGGTAGGTTTTAAAGGGATGGCGGCGGCCAGGAGTTTTTGCTTAGTTCAAACTAGTGATGGGGTTATTCAAATCAAATCTTGACTCAAATCTGAGAGCTCAAATCTGAATATTTGAAGGCAAAAATTTCAATTTCAAATCGACGGATTTGATTTGAAATCCCGTGGACGAGTTCAAATCAAATCTCGAGGATTTGATTAAGCTTCCGGTCCTTAATCAAATCTTATGGAGATGCCGGCATGCAAAATATAACAAAATCGCTATCGCCGAGCTGGCGCGAACCGGAAATCCCCTTGATTATGCATGACATCATACAATTAGCATCCGCGTAATGAGCTATTGATTTTTTCGACTCCTTTCAAATCCTCGTTCAAATCTTCAGATTTGAACTCAAAACTTCAAGTCCAAATCAAATCGATTTGATTTGAAGTGCTGAAACCTTATTCAAATCAAACCGTCAGATTTGATTAAACGGATGCAAATTAGATTTGAGATTTGAATAATACCATCACTAGTTCAAACTCTGCTTTATTATGACGTCAAATTTAAAATTTGTTTAGACGCCAGCGAACTGGTCCGGATGCACTGGACAAGCTGGTTTGGCCATCTACAGTTTTATCAGGTACTTTTTTGCAGGGACGTTTGATCGTATCTCCCTCCCTCTCTCGCTATCGCTGAACGTTGATTGGTTCCAGATCTCCATCCTCTACATGTTGGCCAGGATGTTCATCAACATCACGCAAGTCTACTTTCCGTTTTACGTGACGATGACGCAGGGGATGGACAAGGTAAGCTATAAACTACAAGCTACAGCAAATTCTTCGAAAATAATTGGGTGTGCGCTACAAAATCCACCAAATTTCAGAGCTACGTCGCCATCCTACCTATGGTGTCTTATGTCTCTTCCTTCGTGATGTCCACTGCCTATTCGATGCCTTTCTTGAATGGGCGGATTAATAAGAAGGTATTCCATCTCTCTCTCTTTCGCTCTCTCTCTTTTTCTATCTTCAAAACCGACTTTTTTTTCAGTTCCTCTACCTGTTCGGCATCATCGTCGGCCTGGGCAACTGCGTGTGGATGCAGTTCGAGCTGACCGGGTGGCAGATTTATGGGGTGAGCAGAACGGAACGGTTTCCGCACGACACCCAGGCAAAACGCGTAAACCTGGGAATTTATTGTTGAGCGAACTTTTGTAGGCAATTCTGCCTCAAAAATTTATGTTCAGAGAGCAGAACACGATTTGCATTTTTTGCATGAGACAGAGGGAGGGTGAGACAGTGAGAGAGAGAGAACGAGAGACATATATAGAGCGAGATAGAGATAGAAAGGGAGGCAGAGAAAGAAGGAGAGGTTGTAAAATCTTTAGGTGGCTGTCTTGATCGGAATCACTCAAGCGATCCTGTTCATCACCTCAGTGGCCGTCACAGCCGACCTGATCAATAAAAATACGGTAGGCTTGCTGTCAAATAAGACACTGTTTCAACGCCTTGAAATACGGAGCGAAGGCTAGCAGAAATTATTTAGGAAAAATATGCCTAAAAGTATCTTTTCTGGACATGTTTGGAATGCTTTATTTTCCTAAAATCAGAATTTTCGCTGAAGCAAGCTAGCAGAGAACATTGCGGATCCTCTTGAAAAAAAAAGCAAATTCTGTTTTTACAGGAATCCGGCGCTTTCGTCTACGGCGCCATGTCCTTCGTTGATAAGCTAGCAAATGGAGTGGCTTACCAGATCATTGAACTCCTCAATCCGGGCTGCGAGTAAGTAACGTTTGACTTTATCTGATTCTAGACGATCTGCAACCGGCGAGCCTATGAATTTAAACTACAGACAATCGCTCTACAGATCAACCAAATTTCAGTGGTCAGGGCGATCCGAAGCAATGCTCCCTGTTCTACCGCCGAGTAGAATCGTTTGTACCTGGTGGCTGCCTGGTGCTGGCCCTAATCGTGCTGATCTCTCTGATTCCGCAGAGTATCGGGGAGCGAAGAAGGACTGCTGGTAAACTTGCTTTAAGAATATAGATGGACATACATGATAATTAGATGTGTCGAAGCGTTAAATTCATAAAAAGATATGAAAAAAAAAATTGGATGCACTGTATACCATTTTTTTCAGAAGACCGTCAGCCAATCATCTTTGCCAATGAAGAGGAATTTGATTAATCCCAGACGGCTCTCCAAGCCTTGACAGTTTGGTTGGTTTTTGTCAAGCTGTTCCCGCGCTTCCAAAATTTGCTGCTTTTCAGGAATTCTTTTGGGCTTTTTTGATGTCTTTAATCATCCTTAAATTATACTGGGGAACCTTCTTTACTTATAGCTTATTCATCGTACCCTACCGTACCCTATACAATTCCACATCTAAACCAAATATTTCTGCATATCCCATCCACTTTATCGAGCTGTCATAATTTATTTTTCTTGGTCTGCTGTGTTTTTGCATTTTTTCGTCACATCCGGCCGGTCTTACCTATCCGCGTTTCAAATATGGTGCCTTATCTTTATAATACTACTCGGTTTGAATACTACTCTTGGTAATAATTTAAATTAGTCAAAGCCTTTAATCAAATTCCCAAATCGTCATGTGATCCTTTACGTACCCTGTGATGTCACTAGTTGACCCTCGCTGTGTGCAATTCGAGTCGAATAAATAAACAGTCTCTCGGAACCAAAGTCTGAAAATTGTACATTGGATTATATTACGAGCGAGCTAGCAGAGATTCCTGGGGAATGGTGAAAACTCATATGGAAATCGGATTCAACAAGTCCCAGATTCTTATTCTGAACGCGAAGACCCGAATTTGCAGAAAATTCATGTGCCCCCTTTGCTCGAAATCAGGCGAAACAAAAACTTTTAAAAAAGCATCGCAGCAAAGCCAGGGTCTCCCAAGTTTCGTACCATACCAGCGCTGACCCCCCGCTACGCGGAGGTTCAGCGCTGGCCTCCCCCCTCCCTCGACCCCCCAGAATTTGAATTTTGAATTTGCATGCAAAATTTGGCTGAATTCCCGGTCGGGCGGACAGACGGACATTAGAAATTTATATATAGTTGATATTTTTCGGCACTACCCGGCGTGCTCTTTAAGATGCAAATTGAATTCTGTCTTGGAAATGCCCGATTGGCCTGAAATATGCCTGGAAAAGTATAAGGTAGCATGGTGGTCATTGCATGGTGGCATGGTAGGACCATAGCCAGAAAAAGCTACTCGCACCGTCGTCTGGCTTTGAGGGATTGGGGTGTTGCTCCCGAGCACCGACTAGTAGGAAATTAAAACAAGTTTTGGAATACATGAGGTGCAATTCCCCAAATCATTTTTCCATTCTTGGTACTGTATCTTGTGCAATAATTCCGCGTTTTTTTGCTCTCAACGATCGTCAAGCGTTTCCCGTTTTGTTAACGTTTTTATCAAGCAGCCAAATGGGAGAGAGACAGCCAGACAGATAGGGTATGGTAATTAGTAAAAGGGGCGGGGCTAGAGTGTGGCGAAAAACCGATATGACCGTGGCGGAACCAAATTTCCCAAACAACAAAACAAGCGACGCACTAATGGGAGACGAAAACACCGAAAAAAGGAAAAATTAAAAAGAAAAAGGGGGCCAAAGCGTATCTACATATTCCCCTGGGGAGATCACGTGGGTAAATTCGTAGTTCACAGGCGTATTCCGGAGAGAGATCAGGCTAATTGGTCGGGGTTTGGGACGAGACGCTTGAAGCGTAGTAGTGTCAGGCGCGGGGTGATTTAGCGTCTGAGAAGTTGTTGCTGTCGGTAGCTGTCGAGGAAGTTGGTGCACAGCTTCCAGCGGCACGGCACGAAATCTGAAGCGAGGGTACGGTATTTGGAGTGTATGATTACATTTCGGTCGGTCTTTCCCGTTAATAAGCATGGGCAGTTGGACGGGTTGAGGGCCTGGATTGGAGAAAATAAAGTTTAAGCGAGAATTGAGAGCGAACTTTCGAAGTCTGGAATTTTAACTTACTTAAGTCTAAGGCCACGCCTAAGACGAAGCCTGAGTTTAACCTAAAACTAAGCCTAAGCCTTAGTCAAAATCGAAACCTAAGCGAAGTCCAAGCCTCAGCCTAGGCCTATGCTAAAGCCTCAGGAAGCCTAAGCCTAAGCTTAAGCCCAAGTTTAAGTTTAAGTCGATTCTACATAAGCTAAACCAAGCCTAAACCGAATCCTAAGCCGAAGTTCGCCTATGTTCAAGCCTAAGCCTAGTCGAAGCCGACAAGATCTATAGCTTTCCCAACCTCCAATGCACATTTTCCTAACCTTTAAAGGACCATTGTAGCCTGAGGCCATAGCTTTTCAACTCACCAGTCTGCCTTGGCACCCGTTTCGGCACGACAAAAAGTAGATCTCCGTCCTGATCAACCCCTAGCAGCCGTCCGAGCGACATCCGCTGCGGCACCTCTCGCTCTGAGCGTAGTCTGGCTGTCTAGAAAAATATAGTAAATTTTTTTGGTGCAATTTTTAATGGTGCGGAGATTTAATGATGCAAGTAAATATCTTTAATACTACGACCCTATTAAGTCTTGATTCACCTTAAATACTTACGAATTGGCTGTCTGATTGGCTGTAGCACACGGCGAACAGAACGAAGAAGATGGCCCAGATGTTGAGATTTGACATTACTGGAAGGATTACGGTAAGGTAGGCATATTTTTCAGCAAACAACATTTAAAAAAACATATTAAATCAACCATATTGAAATAGTAGAAAGAAAATAATTGAACCGATTCGAGGCTTAAAATTGCCCTAGCTACCGTCATTTGCGTTTAAATTTTGATTAAGGATACGATTGCATTGATATCCAAGATTTTGATGAACTTGTCAGCGATGCCCTAGCTACCGTAACCTAAGTGTAAGGCATCCTGGCTTACAAGGAGTCGCTTTTAGGTGCTTTTGGAGTTTCGGGACGGGACCTAGCTAGTTCCATAGAGAAAAAAAATTCTGAGCAACATCCCGTTTTCAAAAAGTGCTGATCGATAAAGGAATTCTAGAAAATTTAATTTAAAGTTGCTTCCTTGCCTTTCCTTTCCTTGCAATTCTTTGCAACCTGTGGGCCGAAACGCACCCCAAAACACACCCCCAAACGCACCCCGGGGTGCGTTCAAAGACACCCGGGGACACTATTAATGCACCCCCGACGGAGAGAAGTGTCTTTCAAACGCACCCCGGGGTGCGTTTCAAACAGACCCCGGGGTGCGTTTGAAAGGCACCCGGGGTGCGTTTGAAAGGCACCCCGGGTGCGTTTCAAAGACCCCCCTGGGGTGCGTTTCAAAGGCACCCGGGGTGCGTTTCTTGGGGTGCTGTCCGACACTACTAATCACCACAAGGGTCCGGACACCTGGGAACAGTTTTAATTGAATTCAATTTTCTAGAACAGCTTTATCGATCAGCACTTTTTGAAAACGGGATGTTGCTCAGAATTTTTTTCTCTATCGAACTAGCTAGGTCCCGTCCCGAAACTCCAAAAGCACCTAAAAGCGACTCCTTGTTAGTACCGCTGCGGTGGTTGTTGCGTTTTTAAAAGCTGCTCCGGCTACCGTAATCCACGAAATGCTGCGTAGACTGCCTAGAGTAGGCTTTTTCGTGCCGTATTTTAAAGGGGAAAAGCGAAAGTATTCTAGCAAGACTTTCAATCAGGACTTTGATAGGGTTAAAACACGATCTAGCTATCGTAACCCCCGGTCCGGCCTATTACAGTAAGCCAAGTTACCAGCCCGGCCAGACGCCCAGGTTTTCCGAGGGTATGTGAAAATGCGAAATTCCAGCCCCGTCTGGCCCAGCCCACTTTTTGGTGGTCACAGTAACATGCAAAAAGCATTGGAGTCAAGGCGGCAAAATTAGAATGCCTGAAAAGTGATGGGCTCGGCAGCGACGGCCCGGAAAACCTAGGTGAAGCGCGTTTCCCGGAAATGATTGATGCTCGCTGCAGAATCTCGGAATTTCCAAATTTCGGGGTAGGTGGGAGAAGCTCAAACCTCACCTCTGGATGGGAGTAACGGGTTAGAAAGTGTCTGGGAAGGACACGAAGCTGAGACGGGTTATAGGCCTAAGCGTAAGCCCAAGCCTAAATTTATAAGCGGCAAAAAAAATTGATAAACACTCGGCAAAATCAGTAAGGAGAATCGGCCTTGCAAAGCCTAAAATCGTGTTTTAAAAATTCTGGCTTCGTTATAATGGGTGTAAAACCGAAAAAGTACTCAAAGATCTGAAGTTAGAGACAGACAAGGCATTTTTTGACTTGTCTAGCCTTTTCTAGGCTTCTCTATCCTACTTTCCCCCACCCGCGCATTCCAAAGAACAAAAAAGAACGGAACCGAGAGGAAAAACGCGCTCCAAAAAGTGCCGGAAAACGCGTGTTCTGGCCTATCAAAACCCAGAAAATTGCTCCACGCCAGCAATTTCCATACTTATCTACCCCTCGCGCAGGCAGAAGCGATTTTTCCACCGTCATCCCAGGCCAAAAGAACAGCCGGGGTTCCGAAAAACGACTGAAAAAGGTGGGTAACCGGAGGCGGCATGGGAATTCCGATGGCCTTTTTGGGGATTTTGAAAAACGACGGATTTGGGACGTGGCCCGGTAATTCTGAAAGAAAGACTGCCCCTTAGGGAGTGCTTGTGCGTACTGGCCATAATATTAGGTTGAACCGAAAGTAATTGTAATCGATCTTCGGGACAAGATTTCTAATACTTCTACCAAGTAGCCAACTGGCTTTTAACTTCCTGTGTTTGGTCTAGCAAGGTACTATATACCCCAGAAATATCGAGCGGATCCTAGCCCTAACACTCTTTTTATAACTGATTTTGCCCGCGGCACAGGGCCACCCGAGGCGCCGACATCCGGGATCCCTCTTTGTTTGCAGCCTTATAAAAATTACCGATGCCGTAATCCCCCCATCGTAACTGGTAATGTATAATGCCAGTTTAATATCTTTCTGACTATGGTGCCAAATTCAGCTAACGGATTTACAGTCGGCCGATATTCTCATTTGTTTGGATAAAAATCCGACTTTTCAATGAGCTTGACTAAAAGGCTGTCTTAAATTTACTGAGGATAATGAAATTAAATCTGATCCATTTATCATAAGCAGTTTGTATTGACAAACATAATACCAATCCCAGCTATCTTCTCACCCTTCTTTATCTGAACAAATTTTGCCAATTAGTGATGCACCAAGTGACCGACCCGGAGATCGGCTGGAGACAACCAGTTTGCATTGCTACTCTTTTATCTTTGCCAATCAAAATTTTTCTATAGTGGAGTATTATTGGTCATCTACAGTAGATACTGTGTTAAAATTACTAATACCCTAAACCCATTCTTTCGCGAACAAAAAAATAAAACCAAAATGTGCTCAAAATTACGATTCATTTCTCAATTCCAGATAGAGACAGAACATTTGTTCTTATGTGATCTACGGGCATGAAACAGATTTAATTGAGCTTGATTTTGATACAGTCCACTCAAAAAGTTATCCACGAAACTCGGAGAAAGCGGCCGACAAAGGGATGTGTCGATTCGTAGCCCGAAAACCCAGATTGACATCTTTTTAAATTGACCTGTGAAAAAATAATGCAGCTAGCTATTAAAATTCTTTTTAATGCACTGCATAGCCCAAATGTTTCTCTATCTACTATCACTTATTCAGGTCACTAGGGTCGGAACGGCCGGCGATATCCTTCACGAAAACCAATAACCCGGAATCTGGATTGCGTTCACTCTTGTCCAGTTAATTAAAAATTTGTGGCAGTCCTGAGTTAAAAATAAAACTGAAACTGGACAAGACTTGAGCCTAAATCATAGCAAAAAATTAGAATGAACGAATGGTGAATTCCGTAAAATTTTTGCAATCGAAAAATTACAATTACTTTCGGTTCAACCTAATATATTAGAGACTTTCTATGTAGAAAAATATGTTGGTGAGGGTAGCGACGCGGAATTAGGAAATCAGGGCATGGATGCAGAGTAAAGACGGGTACAGCACGCTACAGTAACCTGGTACTGTAAATCCCTTCTTTCATCGATTTTAATACATTAAAAAAAATTATAAATTGGCGTTTTGAAAGGAAAATACTGTAGTTTAACAAAAATAGACCAGTACCAGGGTTGAAAAGCCGCGAAGCGGCTTTTCAACCCTGGCCCGGGCCTCTCTCTAATGATATTCTTGGCTTTGCATAATTTTCGCGAATACGGATGACGAAAAATGAAAACTGTTCTCGCCGTCCGTTCTCGCCGTCCCTTTATATAGGCTACCGCGACTTCCGGTGCATGCTAATCTGATCCTAACAAGTTGGGTGTCCGATTTTCCATGAAAAACTTAATTTTAATGTCGAAAACCTCATATTTTCTAAAATCTAATATGTGTGCAGTCATCTCGAGCCCATTACGCACCTAATGACGTATATAGTAGGATAGGTTACTGTCACTTGTCAGGGACCTTTTAAAGGGACTGTAAAGACAAATACCAAGGCAAGAAGTTCAAAATAGTCAAACGATCCAAATACTTCTGCGAAGCTGTCGTTAGTGCTCAAAACTGACGATTTCGGAAGCTTTTAACAATATCGTGAAGGCAAAAATTTTACAAGTCCGGGTGTTTTTTGAATTTGTAAAAATCGCTCCTCCTTTTTTTTGGAAGCACAAAGCCTTTAAAGGAAAGCAGGAATGAAGGCAAGGAAGTACGAAGCCTCAATAGCCGAATCTTAGAATCGAAATTTTCTAAGTCGTCCAGCTGCAATTAGTTGGCCCCTTAAGGACTATTGAAGGTTTATGCTTGGGTGAGGCTTAGACTTAGTCTTAGGCTTCGGGGCTCCTTTAGAGGACGTTCCAAATACCGTAACCTCGTCATTATGACTTGACCATCTCCATATCCACCCTTTTATACAAGCTAGCCTCACCGTTTCGTTGTAGTTACGTGCAACCAAATTTTAATTGCAACCAATTGCATATTTTAATTTCGCAAAAAGTACACTGTCGGGGGAGGGGTCCCCACGGCATATCGGAAATTGGACAAAAAAGAGCTACAGACCCCTCCCCGACTACGTGTAGCAACGGGTTTCCGATAGCGTGCTAGTCATTTTTGGGGCTTCCGGTGATTTTTTTAATCCTTGAAAATGACCGGGTCATTTACTTTTTTGAGTTTTACCCCAGAAAATTGGAATAGAAAAATCTACTACACGGTTAGACGAGGCGGAGGCGTGTGAAAACCGGATGCAGAGTTGTAAATAGGAAAAATGAGGGTAGCTACTTAAGAAATAAAATTGTGCGGTTTTAATGTTTTCAGATGGAATGTAATAATGTAATGAACAGTCAGAGCTTCGTTACTATGTCGTACGTACGTTACAGAAGTCTGTAGTAAGTGCATTAAGCTACTTTACGCTACACTACGAGACAATACGTTTCGCTACACTATACAAGTACAATTACCAATTACGCGCGGCCGACGCCGCGGTGGGCACCAACGAACCGCGGAGACCAACCCCAGAGGATTAAAGGGAATTCCAAATTGGCAGGGACAGTACCACATAAATCCCAAATAGCTACTTATATAAGAAAAATTTAATCTAATTAAAATTACTCTTCAACCAAAAATAAGGAAATCATGAATTGAAAACAACTTTGAATTAAATCAACTAAAATTTGTCCTCTCCCCAAACAAACATTAATTTAAAATCACGCGATAGGGGTCTAGACTTGTTTTGAATCCAAAGGTACACCAAAAAATTTAGAAGACGACACGCAGCAGCGCTTTTTACCTAATCAACTGCGAGAGATGCCAAAAAAGTCGAAAATACGAAATCCAGGGCTCAAAATAAGGTGCGAAGCACTTGAGGGTGCTCTTTTTAGGAATTCGTAAATTTTTTATTAAGGAGTCGCAAAACCCAAGGCCTCGAGACTTTGCCAAGAGTTCGGATTTGAACATGAGAAATTTGGATCCGGAACGCCTCCACATTGGCTAGAGGGTGGCAGGAATCTTTGAACGAATCGGAACCAGAATTTCAAGTTCGTTTCTGAAATCTTTTTGGCGTAGTTCGAAGGTTAATGGGCAACACCTGGAAATCTTGTTTTTCGATCTCTGTTGTCTGGAAAAATAGTAACGGTTGAGGTTAATGAGACCTTGCAGCGCTTCGTGGAGCGCTGATCACCTGGATTCCTGAGACCTTGGGGTGCAAGGACTTTCGAGTTCTACGACTTGGCGGGGTTCATATACGGATATGGATTTTACAAACAAAAAGTTCCAGCAAGCTATTCTAATGAGCCTTTCAACAGAAATTTGTTGAATTAATTAGAAAAATCGAAAAAGTAATAACGCTTGCATTTCAGAAATTATATGGATTTAAGGTAGCGTACTTCCGCTTCTTTTAGATGCGCTTTATACTCCGAGGCAGTGTGGGGGTGTCGCGACATCCCTTAAGCGCCCCTTACGCTGGATTCTGCGTCACGAAATTTGCCACATCTGGTCCGCAACTTTACGGACCGGTGTGTGGGGGTTTTGTAGCCGTCTCTGTCACTCTCATTCTCTTTCTCTCTTTCTCACTCTCGACACCCAAAAACCACCAAAGCAAAGCGCGGAATCACAGAAAAACACAAGAAAACGCGTGACACGTTATGCCGACTCCCCCGCGTTTTTTCCAACTCCAGCTACGAATCCAAACTCGTTTCTTTTACGATATCACCGTATTGCTCTTGCTATTTTTGGCACCAGTGAGTAGGTTCCCGTAAGTAGAATTAGTTCGCGTAATCGATTCCATAAGCCGGGGTTGCTAGCTAATTTTTTGGGTGGTCAGCTTTGGTAGCGGGGAGCAAAAAAACTAGCAGATGGCGATCCTGGAAGGCTCCTGGACATGAATAACAAAAAAAAGAGACAGGCGTAGCCTCAGTTTGAGACTAAAACAATATGCTTTGTCCTGGAAATTTGTAAGACTAAAGCAATTTTCCCAAATTTACTGACTATGGGGGCAGAGCTCAGATCCGCAGACGTGGCAAAAACTGGTTCCGCCCGAATCCAAAATATTGCAAAATGTGCCATCGCGTTTTCCAACTTTGCCGAATTGGTTTTAAGGAAAATTACATGGAATTTTTTATGTAAAAGCTACTTCTTCCCACCTTCAAAGCTACATCATATGATTTTAAAAAAATCTATTAAAGTAGCGTCTAAAAGTGCTTAATTTAGATTTCTACAGTATCCAAAACTAGCAAGTCTAAATGGAGGTCTCCGAAAGCCAGAAAAAGGTGTACAAAAAACCTTTTACTAGGCATTTTATACCGTTAAAAGTGCAAAAAACTATAAAATAATTCTGCAAGGTGAAGCTTTGATTCTGGCCCCACCATCGCTCTAATGACCTCTTGGGGCTTGATTACGTGTATCACTATGCAAATCTCAGAAGCATTAACGAAATAACAGCTTTAGTTAGTCTAGGCAATGCGCCTAACCACGCCTAAGTCCCCGACTATTTACTATCAAGGACATCCCGGAGTAGGCGGGATAAAAGGGTTTTCCGGAAGAAGAAGAGGAGGTGGGGGAGGTTGATGATTTCACTTCCCATCTAGTGCAATCAGTCGTAAATAGTAAATTAACGTAGCCGGCAGCCACAATGTATCTATCCGTAATTTGGCCAATTCCGGAAACGGCCCGGAAACCCCCGGAAAATCTTGTAGTAGAGCGAGGGTGGTGTCGAAAGAGTAAGCGCTGGTACCTAGTGGCCCGCCAGCTTCACTAATTGAAATTTTACGCAAGCGGTCTTTAGGTCTTCTGGGGGAGGTGTTCTCCAGGGAATTCCGGTAGAACCGGAAAGCGCTCTAGATCCAAAATAAGCACTTACTACGACCAAAGCCTAAGTTTAAGCCTAAGCCTCTCGTCTAGGCTTCAGCCTAAGCCTAAGCCTACGCCCAAGCCTAAGCCTACGCCAAATAGCATAAACCTAAGCTAAAGCCTAAGCCTAAGCCTAAGCATAAGCCTACACTTGAGACGATGAGAGAAAGCAATTTCTTGCTTCTAGCTATACCTGGGAGTGCTTGGCTCCAGCTCCACGCACGTATACCGGGAATTGCCGCCGTCAGAGGCTGGGCTACAAAATTCTGGCGGTGAGCCGAGAAATTGGGTCCCCAGGGCGCGATTACGCTTTAGCCGAAATCTGGTGAGGTCACGCTTTAGGCGAACCAGGAAGCGAGATTTTGATTTTTCTAATGAGGAGAAAAAGATAAAATTTGTATCCGCGATTCAAAAATTCTGATTTTTTTGAATTCTTGGAAACGAGAAAAATGACAGATATACGTTTGCGTGCCTTTGGAATGTCAGGACCAAAAAATATAATTAATTTTTCGGTTTCCTATTTAATAAATCTCGTGTTAAAATTTTATGAAGACCTTTAAAAACACAAAACGAAAAGTTTATGCCTCCCAAACCGAACGAAGAGCCGTGTACGTCCAGATCCGGCTCAGTCCAAAAGGAATTTGAAGATTTTCAAAAAATCCGGAAATTCATCAAAAAAAAGCTTTTTAATGAGGTCAGGGTCAATCAGAGTCTAGACCTTGCCCTGGGCTACAGTAATCCAGCTCCGTTACCGAACCCGGAATTCATTACTCATAAAATCACCATGATTTGCTGAATGCGTGCGTGGGAGGAAATGAGGTACCGCTTAGCCCGCCCTGCTAATCCGGTTTCTGTTTCATTGAGAACCGCAAATAAGGAAAAATGCAATGGAAAAGAAAATGCAAAAATGACTACGTGAGAATGGATACCGTATTTTTTAGGAATCTCGAGGTGTAGGGTGTAGGAGATTAAGAAATCAGGGGGTGGAGGGGGATCATGAATAACCTGAAAATAGCGTAGCTTTGGTAGGGCTTCACTAGATTTTGCGGGTGAGCAAAAAATGAGCCTGAGCATGAGCATTGGCTACAGTATTACTAGGTTTGTAGTTTTAAGGAAACCGCTGATGGAATTGAATTTTGCAGGAGTTTTAAAGGGGCAGGTCTGGCTTGGCTGTAAAGTTTCTTCTAACACTTCTGCTACTCTCTAGCACTCTCGCTCTCTCGCACTCGCACTCTCTTTCTCTTACTCTCTATTTGTCTCTCTCTCTATCATTCTCTCGCTCCGCTACAATCAGAAATTTTGATGCACAATCGGAACTCTGGAAAATTGGAAAAAAATTGATTGTTTAGCCTACAAAACCCGCCCGGAGTAATACGTACTCCCCACGGCTACAGTACCTCTCCCCCATACCGAACACGAATTCCCGGATGATGCAAATTTGCATGAATCGGAGCCAGGAATGGGCCGGAAATTCGGAAATTGGCCCACATGCCGGGCACGGGTCGCCCGGTTCTCTGGGTTCGGATTTGGGGGTGGGGAGTTTTGCGGGAATCTCCATCCCTCCACCTACACCGCGCTTGAGGCCCCGGGAAGGGGGATTTTCGATTATGAATTCAGAGAAGCTGAGGAGTTGCTTTTTTAGGGCTGGGAGACATGAGGGCTTGGGAGTGATCGGACCCTGAAAAGGACAGTTGGAAAAGACCGCTCAAAATACTAATCGAAGACATTTGCTTGGAAAAATTATAAGCCTTTTTGTTGTAAAAAAATCATAAACTAGCCATAATGGCGAAAAACAACGGGGTAGCAAAAAAGCTTGCTGGCCATCCCGCTAAACCAAACTCATCTACAAAAAGCAATGGAAAATTTAGAATCTAAGCCGATTTAGGCAACAAATAAACTTTTATGCTAACAATGTAAATTGAACTCATATAAATAAATTTTCTAAAACAAAAAACCATGCTGCCACGTTCGCCCTTTTATATAGTCATAAAATTGTAGTACGTGCATTCGGCCCTATTTTTGAAGATCGCCGCCTAGACAGGCTCACAGCTGATGTAGATTCCTGCAGAAACCCGTATGAAAAATTTACCGAAATGACCACGAGGGGCTGGGGGTGGATGTTCTTAAAATGTTGCAGAACAAATCGAGCTCAATTAATTGATGGTGGGAACCGAACGGCTAGTGGTAAATAACAGCTGGGAGAAAATTTTTTTAGGGTGTTCTGAACGTTTCTGATTTGCGGAACTGGGCAAGCTGGCAGAGTTCTTTAAAATTCCAAAAAAGTGATTCCAGAATTCCAGATTCTAGTCGGATATCCAGTCCTACCAAACTGGCGCCAAAGTCTAAAAATAGCCCAGCAATTCCCGAAAAAATTCAGCACCTCATTCGACGCCACCACCAACCAGCCGGTCGCGCTCACGACTGCACAATAAACGCCCCGCCCGGTTGGTCGCGGTCGTAAAAAGTGACGCCAAGGAATTTCGAGGTATTGCAAAAAGACATGAAGAAGCTGATGACAAAGTAATTAAAAAAAATAGTTATATGAATTTTAAGCTGTTTGAATTATTTGTAAGTTGAGCTTTGTTCTGATAAATATTTTCAAAGTGCGGGGAGAGTGCTAGAGTGAGAGAATCTAAAGAGATTTAAAAAAGGTAGAATTAGTCGTAAAAAAAGGAACTTTCGCAGCCCAATTTTTCATACGTGGGTGTAAAGTGTACACGTAACGCTGACCACAAACTTTTTCTTTCTTTGCATTTTCGCAGATTTTGCACAAAATCCGCAGCATCATGTCATACATTTTTGTCGCATGGTGACAAGGATGGCGCCCAATCGGGTTGACGTAATTTTGCAAAAACCCACGATGTTTCTTGCTTTTTATTTGCCGATTCGTGGTGTCCGCTTTCCGCGTAATTTTGCAAAAATTCGAGAAGTGTCCGGAAATTGGTGATGTCTGGGGGAGCATCGTACTCTTCGGAGACGTGAAAAAGCCGCAAAAAATGAAAAGCTTGAAAAGCCGATTTACGGTTGGCGGTCACGATTTCGAAAATCACGATTTCAAATTTAATTATTTACCAGGGTTGAAAAGCCGCTTCGCGACTTTTCAATCCTGGCCCCGTCTAATCCTATGATGTTCTTTATTTTGCATAATTTTGCCTCAATCACGATGACAAAAAAATGAAAAACGCTCCCTTTGGGCCTTTATATAGGATACTGCAACTTCCGGCGTATGCTAATTTTCTCCTAACAAAGTGGGTGGCCGAATTTTTACGAAAAACTTAATTTTAATGTCGAAAACAACATATTTTACAAAATATGATATGTGTGCAGTCATCGTCAGTCCATTGCGCATCTAATGACGTATCAAACACCTCCTTAAACCCATCCCCTCTTGAGATATCCTCCGGACACGCTGACGGAAGTTGCATGCAAAGTGTCATACACACACACACACACAGACACTATTTTTTTATATATTTATTTATTAAACCACCAGGGTTGAAAAGCCGCTTCGCGACTTTTCAACCCTGGCCCCGTCTTGAACCGCATGCTGTTCTACGCTTTGCATAATTGCGCTGAATTGAAATGACAAAAAATGAAAAGGTTTGCTTGTGACCCTTTATATAGACGCCTCCCCACTTCCGGTCAATGCTAATTTTTCCTAGCAAAGAGGGTTTTACAAAAACTTAAATTTAATATCGAAAATGGCTGATTTTTATAAATCTGATATGTGGGCAGTCATCCCTAGACCATTACGCATCTAATGACATATCGTACCCACACCCCTAACTTCTTCCCCTATGGAGATACTACTGGAACAACGATACGGAAGTGGATGCAAAGTGGCACAGACACACATACACTACTTTTTTATATATAGTAGGACTACTTTTTTATATATACATTTCATTCTTTCAAATTTCAAATTTCAAAAATTAGCATTTCGAAAATCAGCATTTGGGAAACGCAAGATTTAGCAATAGTCCATTTCCCAGTCGTAGAAAAAATGTTTTAGTTGGCTGGTTTGAGGTTGGGGGGTTCATTTTTCCACTGGAGATATGATTAATTTCATTATAGACACCACAAAAACAATTGCTATTACATCACTAGCCATATCCGAGTAAAATCGTGGTTTTTCGAAATCGTGATTTTCGAAATCGTGACTGGGAATCCGTTTTACAATATCTTTTGTTGTCAAAGCGCAAAAAAGCCAAAAATCTTAATGAGTTATGATCGTCCGGAAAGAGAAGATAATAAGCGTCATTTCGCGTTGGTCGTCGGCCACTCCCGAATTGACGGCGCTTCAGAATTACGGCTGTCTCTGGGCAGTGAGAGGCATTTGGAAGTGATGGGATGATGTCGAGGTGCATTCATCGGTTGGCCAGATGTCTAAAATTATCCTGAATATGGCGCGCCCACCCCTCCTGGAAAAGAGCACTTTTTAGGGGGTTGTGGTGACCAAATTAGGGAAGGGTGAATTGGGTGATAGGCCCAGGGGGATGTTGAATACATTCTATGAGGCGGATGGGTTGTTTTCGAGGAAATTGGCCGGGGAATTCGGGTGTGTTTGGGTCAATTTTGACCTTATCTAGCGCTTTTTTGGGAGAGCAACAAACACTTTAGGGGGTAAAGAGGATGCGGTTGGATAATAAAAGGGCCTTAGCCGGGCCATTCTCGCTCTCCGTCTCTCTCGCTCCCTCTCTCTCTCGCTCTCACTCTCTCTCTCTCCCTCTCTATCACTCTCTCTCTCCCTCTCTATCGCACCCATCTCTCACGCTCGCTCTCTCTAGCTCTCTCTCTACTCTCTCTCTCTCTCTCTCTCTTTCTCTCTCGCTTTCTCTCTATCTCACGCTTCCCTCTCTCGCTCTCTCTCTCTCTGTCTTCTCTCTCCTCTCTACCCTCTCTCTGCTCTCTCTCCATCTCTCTCCCTTTCTCACTTACTTTCAATTTTATCCAAAACTTTCGGGCCACTAATCACACTAGAGGCAAACCCGTAAAAATCACTTTTCTTTGAACCTATCCTCAGCATCGAAAACCTAAAATACCGGATTTTCAGAACGTAACTGATTCCTACCTTTGATTTGGCACACTGCCAACATAGGAAAAAGGTACGGTAACGCCGTGTAAACAGTAGTTCCGCACTTCGTGTTTCCCATGCATATGGGCAAAGAAAACGGCGATTCTTGGCTTTTTAAGGTGCGGTGGTAATGAGAGGATCCTGGAACAAAACGGCTTAGAAGCCTAAGCCTAAACAAGACCTAGTTGCCTAAGCCCAGCCCAAGCCTAAGCCTAAGCCTAAGCCTAAGCCTAAGCTTAAGCCTAAGCCTAAGCCTAAGCCTAAGCCTAAGCTTAAGCCTAAGCCTAAGCCTAAGCCTAAGCCTAAGCCTAAGCCTAAGCCCAAACCTAAGCCTCAGTCTAAGCCTAGAACTCAATACCACTTACCAATCGCCAAGCAACTCCCTTATCTTCACCATCCTCACCCCCTCGCTTTGGTGCACGTTAATTAAAATAGGTAAGTTAAAATCAGCTATTAAATCCAGTTGTCGCTTCAGCCAGGATACCGTGGATCTTATCTAAAACGTCAAGGTTCTCGATTTCGGTCTAGTAACTTAATCTACCCTCCATTTTTCTGCCCAAGCAAAGGTGATGTTCCGCTCGTAATCCAGAGCGTTGTTGAGTTGTAAAACGTAAGCGCAGTTTTTGCCTAAAAACGTCTCAATTGTATTTAATTTCAAAATTAATTTTTGACGTTTAAATTTAATTTTTTTTTGTGATTTTGAAACACTTAAAGATCAAAATTACTAGTCAACGCACCAGTAAGACTACAAACGCGTTTCGAGTATGCAAATGTCCCTTCATGAACCATTTTCTCGTCTATCGTATAATCCACGTCGAGAGAGTGATTTTTCGCGTATTTTATATACCTAAAAATCGTTAAAAAATATTGAGATTTGAGGACCAATCCATCATATTGTCAACACAATAATTGGCAAAGCAGTCATCGACGTTATTCTGGCAATCATGATTTCCTAGCCCGGCGAGGATCGGAATCGGGAATTTCGTCATCCAGCCTTTCTGAAAAGGGAAAAGGCTTAGGCTTAAGCTTGGATTCGGTCTAGGCCTCGGCTTCGGCTTAGGCTTAGGTTTAGGCTTAAGCTTGGGACGTCAGGTCGTGAAAGATCTGTTCAAGTGCAAATTTCTCATCACCAATTGGCTTTCCTGTTCTAGTTTTTCAGGCTTCGCAACTTCTCCCTCCTGCCACGTCGTAAATCCCGAGTTTGCGCCAATTTTTAACACCCCGAACGGCCTTCACACCACCATCCCCTGACAATAACTGGTGCTCCGCAGCCAGATGTTGCTCATTAGGAAAAATCGGGAGAGAGAAAGAGAGAGAGCGAGAGAGAGAAACGGAACTCATCCTTCCCGTCCGGCAGATCGGATTCCATGATTTACGCAGCGCGAAATTCCGCCCCCGTCGGGTTGGTCAGAAGATAGATGAGTGGCAGACAAGGTCACACCCTCAAGGGGCAGGGAGGAGGGAGGGAATTGGGCATGGCCACCATTTCTAGTCCGTTTCCGAGACAGCCAGACTCATTTGTAAGCCGTCTCATTCTCATGCTCACTCTCATGCTCATTTCATTCTCAAGTTTTGCTCGGTTTTTCAAAATTAAAATTACGAATTTTCAAAATTTCATGGCTTTGCAGCGCTCGCCACACGCCACGCGCGCTGCCTAAAAGAGCGAGCAAAGCTGAGCTACGGATTTCTTGTAGATAGTTCAAACTAGGTTTACTTAAATAAAAATGTCATCTGCAAACCGTTTACGACATGCAATTCAGCGATCCAAGCACTTTTAATTGCTTTAAAAACACCTTTAGATAGCTTAAATCTGTATTTTTGGAGGAGTAAATTAGGATAGGTAATTCGAGAGATTTAAGCAATGTTAATTGCCTTAAAAGGCCTCTAGATACCTCAAAATCCCAATATTTTTTAGATGAATCGATTATGATGTGTAAATCAAGAGATTCAGCATTATATATTTTTTTAAATACTGCAAAATGCCTCAAAATATGAAAATATTTTACGATAAATCGGTAAGGCATGTAATTCGAGACATACAAAGTACTTTTTGATACCCTAAATCTAGATAATTTGTAATCCTCCCGATTTTCTGTAATCACTCTGCCAAAACTCTACCCCAGCCATAACCATAAAGATATCCACGCCCATCTAGAGAGAGTCGAACACTGCTCAAAAAATGGCCTGGATACAAGGTCATATCGGGCCTATACCAAACCAACCCCCAAGGTTTATCCATTCCGCACACCTCTTATTTTCAGTCACTACCCCCCAGTCAATTGGCCTTTCAATCTGTCGGCCCCAGGCTGGTCATTTTTTAGGAGGCGACAGGCCCCCATAATATGCGCCCCATAGATCCTTCAAAGTCATGGTCATTGGGGTGGAGGAATTTGACAAAAACAGACGGTAATGGACTGCCATTTTGAAATCTTGAATCTGCACGAATTACTTGGCAGCCGGTTTTAAAGGTGCTGGAAGGCAGATTTTCAGCTCAAAAAACACTACCATAGCTCCTTAACATATTGCAGCTATAAAAAGTCGGTTTTAAAGGGGGCATTGAAGACAGTATCTACGCAACACGGTGTTACAAACTGCACAAAAAAATTAGTTAACACTTTAAAAACCATTTTAAGGGGACTAGGAAAACCCGTTTTGATAAATATAATAGGTTCTTATCCAAATAGTTTTCGACACATATTTTAAAGTATTTGTAAGCAGTAATTTCCCTATATGCAGTGACCTCTCCTTACCACAAATTCGTCCAGCTGCGGCTTGTGCCCAAAATTCGTCAGATCCCCGTTGATGATCAGTGCCGAGGGCTCGTAGGGGAATGCTAAAATTTAACCTTTTACGTTAAAATGTTAATTTTCTGTTTCCTTCAGTAGTCAACATTGGCTGGCATGGCTCTCGGTAGGAAGCCATGAAAAATGAGCTCCAGTCGCGCGCAGCATGGTACTAATCTGCATATTTTTGCATATGGCGGCTCAACCTTGAACAATTGACTCGCTGGCCTTGAAAACAGCAAGGAGTCAATTTTTAATGCAAAATTTCCTTAGGATTATTAGTTTGGAGGCAAAACTTACACCTAATCAATTTTTCCAACGAATTTCTCTGGATCTTGTTAGCGAAACGGCTCTCCACTTTTATCGCCTCATCCTGGGCTTCGGTCCAATTCGTCAGGATCGGGGGTAGTGGGCGGAGGAACTGAAAATCCAGATTTATCGTTTAAAAGTTGCTTGGAATTTTTTCCAATAAAAATACAATTTTGTTTGGCCTAGATTAACTCGTTTTCTTTGGACCTCAGTCTCCAACGAAAAAGTGAAACTCGAGATAAAAAGGATGTTCCCCGCTATCACTTTTCCCTTCCGGATCAAAGAAAAAGAGTTTCATTCTAGTATCTGAGTGATTTCCCCATCACGCACAGTGACCCAAGATAAGTTTTTCCCCATTAGATCACTACTTGCTCTTACCTTGTTTTGTCTTTTACTTTGAATAACGTCTACCAAGCCAAAAAGACTCACATAATCCAGTCTAAAGTTTTTCCTTATCGGCTGGCTAGCCGCCTTGCATTCGAGATTCGTCATTTCACAAGGGTAGTGGTACTGTGGATCGCCCATAATTAGGAGAACGAGCTCATCTTTCGTAGGCACAGCATCGTTTTCTAAAAAAAAATATTAATACTAAAAATATATTCCTTGATTGTAAGAAGCATATAGTTTTTTAAAGAGACCGGCAAGTCTGTGGTCAGGCGGTTAACCTCAATAACTCGCATCTTGAACAATATTTACCGCTTAAAGCGCACGTTCAGGGGGGGGGGGGTTTTTCTTCCCACCTGGGGACCCCCCGGGGGGGGGGGGGGGGGCGCGCGGCCGGGCCGGGGGGGGGCAGCCCCCTTCCCCTCTGGGGGGGGCCCCGTTTCGGTTGGGGGGGGGGCCGCGGGGGGGGCGAAACCCAAGATTTTTTTCCCAAAAGGGCCCCGGACGGGCCCCCTTAAAGGTGAAACCACCAAGTTACCAGCTACAAAATTTTAGCGATATTTGAGCAATCTTTGGCTAATTTTTGACTTCCTGGCAAAAATAGAAGCATTTAAAAAATCTGACCTGTCAAATGAAACCTTCCAGCTTCCGAAAAAGTAATAAATATTAAGAATATTATGAATAACATCGTAAGAAAACCAGTAATAATATTATTATGATGTCGCCCGGCTCGTTTTCGGGCCAGCTGTTAGTGGATTGTAGGTGTGTGCGGGTGATTTCCCCGGGGGCAGTCAGCCTGGTCCAGTTTTCTAAACAATGCCCCAGCGGGTGGCGGGTGCTTTCTCCGGGAGTCGATGGCAGCCGATTTCCGGGTGGTTTTTGTATATCATGGGGTTGTCGTTCCGGAGAGAAATGAGCGAAAAATTAAAAAATATAATTCACACCAAAAAGCCAAATAAAATGAAAAACTTGCCCTAAAAATGTTCACATTTAAAAAAATATAAATTAAAAAAAAAATGTCTCAGTCTTCAGACTCCCTTGAAATGGTTAAATAGTATTTAAAAAAACGCAAAAATCTTATCTACGAACACCAGCAAAAAAACGTAGTTTAAAAAGTTAGAAATCAATTTACATGAGTCTAAACGAGTTCCAAATTGTCTTGAAAGTGTGGAAATCACCAAAAATTAACTAAAAATGTTACGCTCGTTTGAGGCGTTTTATTCACGCTCAGAAATTTTATACACCTAATTTTTTTGCAATAATTAGCTTATTTTTGCGCTATTTGAATCCCCTGTAGGTTTTCGATCAAACTTTCCTCCTCCCCCACCGGGTGCAAATCGAAATGACTCGCCCCTCCTAACCGCAGTCGTCGAAATTTATGCCCGAACCTCGGGAGATGATCAAAGTGTTCCGCCCCAACATGTCTTCCCCCCAGCTGCCTAGTCATAAATTTGAATAGACTGCTACGGGAGGAAGGAGATGAAGAAGAACAAGTGGGCGGATATGTGCTGTGGCTTGATCTATTTCTCTCGCTCTCTCTCTCTCTCCTCTCTCTCTCTCCCTCTCTCGTTGTTTTCAGCGCAAATGAGGATCAGATGGGCATGCTCCCAGCAATTTCCGGGTGGGGAAAGCGAAGCTTCTAAGCCAAGTAACCAAGCAACCTAAGCCAAACCTAATCCTAATCTTATGCTAGGCTACTCCTCCATCAACCCGTTAAAAGTAGAGCATTCCCACGGCCTGCAATTTATCGTTCTTTTTTTGGGGATTTGAGGATCGGTGAGAATGGCCGTAGTTGGGGGAGGTGTTCTAGGTCAAACCGTTATTTCGGTGAACCCCTCGAAAAAAGTGGCAATCCAGGCCATATGTCATCTCCCGCCGGGTGTCACTGGATCCCGGCATTTCACACATAACCTCTGAAAAAAGGAATTTCCCAAAAGCCCCGGTCCACCTCAAAAACTCGTCGTCCTTAATTAAGGATTTCTAATTCGGCTACACTTTACTTTTCCCAAAAGTTTCCTTTACTTTTACTTCCCAAACTTTACCAAGCAAAAGTTTAATTGGCTATAATTTTTTTTTTTATAAAAAATTTTTTTTTTATAATAAAAAAAAAATTGGGGGGGGGGGGAAAAATATTTTTAAAAAAAAAAAAAAAAAAAGGAAAATAGTATGGGCCCGGAATTCCTCAAAAATCGGAAACCCATTCCTTAACCAAACTCTCGCGATGCGGGCAAGCGCGCGTATTTTTCGGGAGTTTCCATCCGCTGGCGGGAACCATTCTTTGGGCGCGTTTTCCACATTTGTTCCTCATTTTTCGAATGGGTTTTTGTGGTTGGTTGGTATGGGGGTGGGGGAATGGCAGCGAACATGTGTCTTCCCCCCAATACCTTTCAGCTCCCCGGCATCCCGATTTTCCCCGATTTTGACGCCTTTCTTTGCATTTCTCGCGTATGCCGACATACCCGGTCTCGGGAAAGGGATCTTTTCGATAATGTTAGTAGTTTTTGTCTGGTTTTAAGCGGAGATTTGCTGCTTTTGTTATTAAGACAGCAAATTCCTGTATTAGACTACCCTCTCGCTTTCTCTCTCTCTCTCTCTTTCTCTCGCTCTCTTGCCCTGACAATCCTTTTAATCCTCTCGATTACCCGCAACTTCTCACCCCCCCACACTGACTTTCCC
Organism: Mesorhabditis spiculigera; assembly: GCA_958295435.1. Taxonomy (NCBI): domain Eukaryota; kingdom Metazoa; phylum Nematoda; class Chromadorea; order Rhabditida; family Rhabditidae; genus Mesorhabditis; species Mesorhabditis spiculigera. The sequence continues at coordinate 435,431 of CATQJA010002634.1, forward strand.
ATCGGTAATTACCAAGTAACCGTATTGCCTTGTTGGCGGGGCCGTGGGGAAGGTCAACTTTTTGTCAAGGAGCACGAGCCGACAGGCGTAAATCCCCAGTGGAAAAGTAGCAGTAAACGGGAGTGGTGTCCCATGTGATTTTCCGTACTTTACAGGTCCGCGAGAACCCCATACCATAAGACTTCTTGGCCCGAGCCCGACCCCAAGACGAAGCCGTGTTCCAAGCTCAAACGAGAGCCTAAGCCGAAACCGAAGCCTAAGGCTAAAGTTATGCTTAAGCCGAAGACCAAGTCTACGCACCCCAAGCCCTTGCGATTAAGAATTTTTTATTTAAGTTTCTCTGTCGCTGCTTCTCTCTCTCCCCCCCCCTCTCTCTCTCTCTCTCTCTCTCTCTTCCCGCTCACTACGTTTACAATACTCCGTAGTTAATTTCGCCTCAATAAAGTGACCTTCCCACCCTACTTCCCAATCTACTGTAATGATCAAAGACTCCTACCCGCCTTGCCATTGTGCCACTCAACTTTTTCCACAGCTTCACACCCCCTTCCGACTGTCCATCTCTCACAGTTATTGAATAGCGCTCCCCAGGCAAAGATGACCCCGATACGAAAACGAAACTTCAGAGGTGGTGCTCAAGTGGCCAGCCTCCCCTTTCAATATTCACTGTCCCCACGGCGTCGCTCAAACATAACATGCCTTGTCAACGGTTTTCGCCACTTGAGGTGTGGCTTCACTTTTTCGGCTCCTGGGGGTCAGGGGCTAGTGAAAATCGGCTTTTCGGGCTTAACATTTGCGTTTGCGCGTTAATGGAGCATAAATAGACATCGGAAATTATTTATTTTGGACTATTTTGTGAATTTTCAGATTTGGAAACTGGCCGATCCCGGTGATGCTCGAATCCTAAGCCTAAGCCTAAACCCAACTCAAGCCTAAGCCTAAGGCTAAGCCCTGGAAAACCTGCCGAGCCCGGTGTTCTTCGAAGCCTAGGCCCAAGCTTAAGCCTAGGCTCAGGCCCCGGCCTAAGGGAAGCCTAAGCGAAGCCTAAGCGAAGCCTAAGTGAAGCCTAAGCGTAGCCTATGTGAAGCCTAATTCTAAAACCAAGCCGAAGCATACGCCCAAGCCTAAGCCTAAGCCTCAACCTAAGTCTATGCCTATGCCTAAGCCTAGCCACTAAAACCTAAGGTAACCATAATTCCATTACGTTTCAATTTACGCACCGGAAACTGACCCCCATCTGCCCCGTTCAGTTGCTTCCTCTTATTTGTATTGACCAGGTGACCGTGGGGGTAGTGAGGTGTGAGCTTCCGCGGCATTGTGTACGGTTCGCCTTGAAGACCATGGAGACGCCCCGTTAAAGCGCCTCTTCCGAAACCGAAGCGCGGCGTCCACTGTCTGAAGCTTCACCACCCCCAAAAAGCCGCTAAACCTTCTCGCGGGTTCGGCGCTACCGCCCTGAAAGGCTAATAGGGTAGAGGAACTGGGTTCGGCTTTCACCCCTTTTGCCTAAAGAATGCCTTTCGCTACCGTCACTCCCCCGAAAAACTATGCCCATTATTTCGGGGTGGCATCGTTTTTGCCACGGTTTCTTGATGCTTATCCGGAGTCTTTGGAATGTGCAAATGGCCTTTGCTAGTTTGCCGTTGCTTTCTGACGTACAAGGAAACCTCGTTATCCATTATTAAGGACAACGGGCTTTCGAATTCCTAAGTCCTTAAATTTCCCATGATTTTCTTTCTCCCCCCCCCCCAATTTTTGACATGGCTCGCACCCAATAAAGTGGTTTCCATTTTTCGCCGTTTTGCCATCCTTCAAGCGCCCCTGCTAGCACCCGCTTAAATTCTTACAGACTTTCTGCGCATTTTGCTCAATTTCTCCAAGGTTTTTGCTAGTAGGTCTAGTAGAGCTCCTCGGGAAACGACTAAAAATTTGGATTTCTTGAGCTTCGGGTCCCTCAAGCTCTCTAATTCCTTGGTTACTTCTCTCTCGCAGTCTACAGTCGGTATAGTCTCTCTTTCCCTCTCTCCCACTCTCTCGCTCTCACCCTGGCTCACTTTCTCTCTTTCTCTCTTCTCTCTCTCTCCCTCCCTCTCTCTTTCTGTTCTCTCTCTCCTCTTTTCACTCCCTCTCTGTCATCCTCTGATCTATCTCTCCCCCTTTCTCTATCTCTCTTTCTCTCATTCTTTCTCTCTCTTACTCTCGCTCTCTCATTCCCTAACTTCGAAAGCTATTATGCTTGATTCAATTCAAATTCAATTCGCGCTCACTGACTTGTAAATATTTTTAAATCCCAGATTCAGATATCTTTTGATTTGGAAACTCCCAAATTTCCGTCGGAATCTCGTCTAGCGTGGCTCAATTTACCTAAAACAGCATTTCCTAGCGCTCTGAACGCACAAAACCAAATTTTTCGGCTTTTGTGCCCCGAGGCTACCTAATCATCCGGTATCCAAAAGTGGCCACAATTTTCCGGTGTATTCGACGTTGTGCCTTTTTTCACCTTTTGTGTGAATGATGGTAGGGGTCTCTCCCTCTGTATCTCTCTATCTCTCTTTCTCTTTCTCTCTCTCACGCCCTACTCTCCCTCTCTCTTTCGGTGTGTGTATGTGTATGTGTATGTGGCTGGGTGGTCCTGGAGGGGTAGTGTGAATGCCTGAAAATCCAGTCCTCGTCTCCAACAGTCAGCCCTTCTGAGACTACTCCCCCCTTGGCGACCGTGTTTTCGAGGGCCCACCCCCGCTAAGAGAGGGCCCAAAGGCCAAGTGGCCCTTCTATCCCCACTCTCACTTCCACATCTAGCTAGACTGGTCTTAATCCACCACTCATATCATTTCCTTCCATTGGCCTAAGATTATTTCCTAGTTTATGCAATCGCTAAAGTTTCCGGATCCTAACGTCAAGTTTCTCGGCGAATCGAGGATTTTTTGCTTCTGAGGAAACATCGGTACAATTAAAAGCAATTAGATTCAGAAACGCGGTTTTGCAATTTAAAAACCTGAGGTTTTAGATTCAAAATCCTCTTTTTTTGCGTATCATAGCTTCAAATTTACCATTTTGCGTTTTTGAAATGTGCGATGACCAGAAAAACCATAAAGTTTATAAACATCATCGAGAACACCCCGTTTCCGAGCGAAATTACGCAAGTAAAGCTAAAATGACGCACGCAAAAAGATGAATTTATTTGTAGATTCAAACGAAGTTGGATCAATAGTAGTAAATTACCAAAAGCGGAACCTAGACCCCCAGAAAACGCCACGCTTTCTTGACTCACCGCCCCCGAGGCGTGCGCAAACCTAGCGTAAACTGCTAGGATCAACATAGGGCCGTTTTGGAACGCGTCGCTAACCCCCAAAACTCCCTTGAGAGACACCTAAAGAGGCTCGCAAAAGTTCAGCTCTTCGAGCTCGAATGTTCGTCTGTGTTCTAGCAGGGCTTTAAGGATACTAGCAGGGATTCTTTGCACTTCAGGATTTTCTGAACATTGTTGACAAGCGCTCCCTCTCTCCCTCTCTTTCTCTCTCGCCAGTTCTCACCCCCGGTCATTCTCTGCTTATACTAGGTTGAGGGTGTTCGAGTGGGGCCAGGAGAGGAGTAGGGCTTCAGTTTTCTCAGTTTTTCTCTAGTTGGAGTTTTGCGGGTCTTTTGAACTGTTTGTTGAGCTCGAGGCGTCATAAGCATCTCCAGAATTCGTTCTCTACGTTTTTATAGTTGGTTTTATAGTTTTGCTATGTGGTGTAGCGGTAATAAACACAGTTCTACTAGGGTTTTCCTGTTTTTTTGCAGTGCATTGATGATACCGAGCATTACTTCAGATTCTAGCTTTTCCTTTGAAAGTTTCCCCATCCAAACGAAGCTTCTTATCTCTTCGAAACCCCTTGAACCACCACCCCTCGACCAATGTCCCCCACTTGACGTGGTGCCCCCCGCACCCAGGATGGAAACATGTTTGTCCTGTCGTGTAGCTTGCCGAAGCTTTCATACCCTGTTAGATGTCCCAGGCTTGACCATAGAATCTTTCTCATATTCTTGGATTGAACGTAACCCTGGGTTGGAATTCGCTCTGTTTCTTATGGTAGTTTCTAAGAATTTGTCTCTGATCGTCTAAATCACGCTCATTTTCCAACGCTAAATATTTTTAAAAACGCCCTTTGTGTTTTTTTTTGGAAAAAATGAAGGGGGAAAAAAAAAGGTAAAGGGGGGTGGGAAAAAAAAAAGGAAAAGGGGAGGGGGTTTTAAAAAATTTTAAAAAAGTGAGGAGGAAGGGGGGAGGTGTTTATTTTTTAAGGGTTTTTTTAGGTGATTAAAAGGGTTTTTGTGTGTGGGGTTTTTTAAAATTTTTTTTTTAAGGGGTTTTTTTTTGTAATGGGTGAAAATGTTAGTGTAAAAAAAAAAGGAGTGAATTAGTTTTTTTACATACTACCCCTGCCGAAGGAAATCTATTCGAGACCCTATTATTGCGCAGATGCAGGGTGCCCGGCTTTGCTACCCTTGTTTTTCGGTTGAATAATGCATCCCTCAAACCTCCAAATGATGAGTGGATCCCGTGATCGGGGCTTGAGAAGTTTACCTCCTCGGTGTTCACATCGTGGATAGCATTAATGGAAATTTTTTCCGAAACACCTCGGACTTCCCAGTCCCTTTAAAATTCGGGTTTTTGCAAAAAAATTGACATCATATATGAGCAGACCATCAAAATCGCATCATGCTCTAGCTTTCTAGCTTTATTAATGCGTTGTCTTCTGCAGTTTTCAGCTAAATCCCGTTTTTCCAGTTCCTTTAAAATCCGCCTCTTTCGAAAAAATGAGACCTTATCGTCTATCGGCAAAAGCCCAAAATATCCACAAAAAAATCACGCTTACCTTGTCTTTTATACCAAGTGATGTTTAGCGTATAATGACATTTTTAACGCGAACTTCCATACTTCAATCCTTCACTTTCGCAAAAAAGTGACCTCATCGGCGATCATAACGTATTGGGAACAGAAGCCGGCTACTATGCGTGATTTTGGCGCACTAATGAGGTTTTTCGGGCTGATTTCCAGACTTCCCAGTCTCTTTAAAATCATGCAATTTTGTCGAAAGTGACCTCATCGGCGATCACATCATAATTGCCACTACTATGCGTGATGCCACTGCGATCCGGATTGATATCCATGCGCCCGGGCCCCCCAATCGACTCCCAATACCCCCCGGATCGCGAATATTTGCGCACTTTTTTGGCGGCCGCCTGAGTGTCAATAGGAGTGTGTACGGGGGGGGGTATCTTCTATCCATGCCGCCCTCTAGTCTTCTTCTTCAATCCCGTGAGTGAGATGCCATCCAATCGAGCTCTTTGAACCTCTTTATTGTTGATCCGGGGAGGAGGCTTCATCCCAACTCATCCACCCCCAATTCTTCTGATTCACGGGTTCTTGAGTGGGGGTCCTTTCTAGTCCTGTAGACCAACAGTTCCACTGGGTCGAGTATCGTGATATTTCATTTGATCTTATGATTAGTGAGGAAATCGGGGTGATATATTTTATCTTAAAGGCACTAAGAAGTCGGAAATCTGTTGTTCTTTCCCCCGTGATAACCGATACCCTAACCTTAATAACCCTCGCATGCCAAATCGGGTTTTTGTGGCCTACGCTACGCTACAATACGCTGCGCAACTATACGTCACGCTACGCTACGCCCCGATACCTTAAGTTTTATTTCGTTATAAACTTTCCGTGATTATACGTTACCTCACCTTAAACTTCGTTCTGTCACGTTGCATTTTTTTTGCAAAGCGTTACCTTTTTCTTACGCTATGCTACGCTGCATTACGTTACTTTACGCTACGTCACCCTTAGGTTACTCGACTTTGCATTACGTTACCCCACGTTCCGTTACGTTAAATTACGCTAAAGGAGCCGACTCCAACCTTCATATCTCCTATCCGAGCCCTTGTTGACACTATTTGTTCTATATCTAATTGTACAAATTTAAGATTTAGTCACTTTCCCCCATGATCATTTGGCCACATATGGCCATTTCATGGCTTTATTTATTCATTGTTCAAAAATCCGCAGTTTTCTGAATTACCTCAAGTTATCGGCTTACCTCGACTAATATTCATCTTCTGTTGCTTTCCCTTTGATCGATTATACAACTTCTTACCTGCTTCATGGCTATATTTCAGATTTGGCCATTAAACCCCACTGGCCAGGCACCCCCTGCCTACCTCGTACGACCGAGGATGGGGCTCAAGTAAGCAAGTTTTAGAAGTTTGTAGTTTTGGTTTTGCATTTGCTTGTCTCCAGCTTTTGTTAAGAGTTAAAACACGTTACTTTTTAGGGAAAAAGACCGGCTCCAACGGCACTCGTTGGCCATCTCCGAGCACAGCCTTCCCGATCGGTTGACCCAGGCTTTGAAAGCTCTACGACCCGGGAACATCACTCAATCGGCCAGTGGAATGGCTCCATTTAAGAATCATAAGGTTAGTCTCGCGCTCGATATCTCTCTCTCTCTCTCTCTCTCTCTCTCTCTCTCTCTCTCGCTTTCTCTCTCTTATTTTATAAGATTTTTTAGAACAAAATGGGCTCCACCGTCGACGCATCCGATGACGTCGTTTTTATCCAGGGCGACAAGCCGGCGCATCCGATTGGACGATACCAGAAGTCACCACTGATCGTAAGTTATTAAATCTAACTAGAAAGCTTTAAGAATATACCCGTCTAACTTTGAAAAAGTCGAAATGCTAAAAACTTTGAAACAAAAAGTACACCCGTATGCTATGCATTCCTCAAACAAAGTATTGTTTACCAATCGTGAGCGCTGACCGAGCGAACACTTCCCCAAAAATTTTTTGCTCGTATCCAAGGAAAATTTTTTTCGGGAGTTTTCTTATGCGAAAAACACATTCTATGTTTTGCGTGTTCTTTTGAAACCTGTGCTTTATTTTCCCGTCCCAATTTAGCATAGCGTAACATAACATACTTGACATATCGTAGCAAATTGTACCCTAACGTAGCGTAACGTAGCTTAGGAAAACGAAACGGAACGCTACGTAACAGAACGCAGCGCTTTGTAGCGAAATGTACGGTAACGTAACGTACACGCAGCGTAACGTAACGTAAACCTGACGCAATGTGGGATTAAAGTGGCGTAACGGGATGTACCGTTACGTACTGTAACATAGCGTGGCCTAACATAACGAGACGTAACGTAACGTAACACAACGTAGCCTACCGTAGAGAAACGTAGCGTATCCGAGCACGCCGTAATATAGCGTAATGGAACGTAGCGGGAATTAATGTATAAAAAAGGGGTTTTTGGCCCGAAAAAAAAGAAACCCAAAAAAAAAAAAAAAAAAAATATTTTTTTCTCTAATAATCTTTTTCCCGTCCTTATCCCAGTCCCCCAGCTTTTGCCACACCCCGAAGAGCTCGGCACTGACCATGAGTATCCCGCTGCCCTGGTGCCTGGAAAGAATACATATTTCCCGTACATTGGTGCGTGCGAAACAACACAGGGCGACAAGCCTTCCCCTCTGGTCCAAGAAGGACAAGAACCCCCTGAAGAAAGCAGCAAGATGCGCTTGCGCGCCCACTCCACGCGCGCAAACAAGTGCCTCCAGGGGCCCAGGGCGTCCAGGCCACGGATTTTCAGCGGGTCCCACAGCGGTTTTTGGGTCCTAAGGTCTCTGTGGGCCCTAATTCTCGACGATTCTTTCCTGCGCTTCATCTCCTCCTCCCCTTTTTATCAACCCCCCACTCTCTCACTTGGGCCCTAAGAGGGCCAAACCGTCTTCCACAGTGGCCGTTAGAGACCAGCGGATCCCGGCGCGGTTGACCGAGTCCTCGCGATTTGTCCAGAATCGACGACCCCCACAATCGCCCGCGACCCCTCGCCTATGGATGTTTAAGAGTATCAGGGTAATTTTGTTAGAATTTAGGTTAAAGTTTTTGGGAGACTTTTGCTCTCTGCCTCTCTCCCTCTCTATCTTCACTCTCTCCCTGTCCATAGCTCTCTCTCTCGCTCTATCTCTATCCTTTCTCTCACTCTCTCTCGCATTTCTGGCCCACGATTCGACGATTTAATTTGCGTAATCCTAAAGTCGAAAAGTCGATTAATTTCTCCAAGGATCTCTGCTAAACCGCGTAGCAAGTTGCGGACCGCTGCGAATTTTATTCATCCTCAAGGATCTCTGCTAGCCTGCCTTGTGGTTTTTATACATTCTTGCACCTTTAAAAGTTGGCTTAAAACGTAGGTTTAACGTCCCTTTAGAAGCGTAACAAATGAACACGAAACGTAGCGTGAAATAGTCTTTGAGAATTAGAAAAAAAATCGGTAAAATCAATAACTTTACCGATTTTCCTTTATTACCCCTTTTTTTTTAGCAAAAAGCACGCTCCGTACTCGAACGGAATTCCGTGGCCGGCGGATCGCCTCAGCTCTCGGAGCGGAATCCATTCCACGAGCCCGCCCTGAGCAGCTTGGAGCAAGTCCGGAATTTATACAAGAGTGTGCCCAACGTCAATTATGAGTGGTAAGTGCAAGAAACAAGGTTTACAATATACAAATTTAGTGTGACGAGCCCGGAGCCTGTCGAGGAGGACGATGGGTTTTCGTCAACGAGGTAAGCAGGCCAAGATTTGCCGACGTAGTGAAGCGTAGCGTCGTGTAGCCTAATGTATCCTGTTGAGAATTCCAAAGTATCGCCGCGTATCGTAAAGTAGCGTGCAGAGTATCGTAGTGTAGCGTAATGTACCTTATCGTGTACACAATCTACAGGGTGTCCCAAAAAAAAACCCCCCTCGGCATTTGGCCGTCTTCCATCCAATCGGGACCAAATTTTTACCAGTGATGGGGACCCATATAGACTCTGTGCAGCCGAATTTTCTAAGCAAAATATTGTAAAACAAAAAAGATATATCAAAATGAAGGTTTATTTTGCCGATTTCACTAGGATTTTGACGGATTTCGGCCTCGAAATGTTTAGCAAAAATGAAGAGAGCACTCTTTTCTACCTGTAAAAATTTTTTGATTTACGAAAATTACGTTTAAATTGGGCCTTTTGATCACTTTTTATTATCGAAATTGCCAGAAACTGACCGAGAAATGACCATTTTTTGGAAAATTACTCAAAATCGGCATGCTAATTGCGAAAACATAGCCAAAAACGAGTACCAGCGTTTTCCAGAAATCAGTTTTTTAGCGATAATTTTTTGGTTTTACAATATTTTGCTTAGAAAATTTGGCTGCACATAGTTTTTATGGGTCCCCATCACTGGTAAAAATTTGGTCCCGAGCCGATAGAAGACGGCCAAATGCCGAGGGGGGTTTTTTTTGGGACACCCTGTATTATGATTCAATGTTCCAGATCACCAACAGATTCTGGCTACCGGTCGACGCCTCGACTTGATCGGGTCCCTGATCGACCGGACGTGGCTCATTGTAAGCATTTTAAACGCTTTTCAGAGGCATTTTCGGAATTGACTGAATCGGATTGAATCGGAAAAATTGACTGTTTTTAGTGTCAGCCAACTCAAACTCCCTCGGAGCTTCTTCTGGCTCGGGATCCTCTAGAGCCGGCTTCCGATCCAGAGAGGTGGTTTCTGTTACCTCAGAACCGGAAGTAAAGAGTAGTCCAAAGGTAAGGAAAAAGCGATTAAAAAAATATATCCCTGAAAGTTAGAGTAAAATCGCGTAATAACACGATTTTCCAGATTCCTATGCGAAATCAACGGCCCCGAGTTTCTTCCCCTATTTCGAGCCCACCATCTACAGTAGGCTCAAGGCCCGAAAGGTAGGCTTTAGATCAATTTTCGTGGCCTTTTGATTGTTTTAGCAGAAGATTAATTTATTCTGTTTTTGTCTTTTTAGTTGTCGGAGATTTGGCAAAAAACAAGATTTTTAGACAGCAGCCCTACAACCGTAGCCATGTGGACGCCGTTCTCGAATCAAGAAGATGCAAATCATTCGCGAATTACATCGACAAGGCTGTCGTCGCAAGGTGGGGAGCATTAATGAAAACTCTCTCTCTATCTCTCTCTCAATTCCTGATTTTAGACTTCATCAAGTGATGGTCGAGCCCCTCGATGTTCTCACCGAAAATTTGCAAAGACTCGTCGCGTACAGCGTCAAATGTACCGCTCAAGATGTAGCTTCAGCGATTAAGGTACTTTTTAATACCTCCAACTTTAGGTTTAAAACTTCTTGGGAAAGGCTTAGAAATATTCCTACCTACTCCCAATTCCAGATCTCCTTCCCACTCGATCTGTTCGCCAGTTGCTTGAGGTCAGGGCAAAAGGCGGCGTCGGCTTTTTCAAGGAATGGACCAGGTACGTTGCTATACCTTGCTTTATCTGGTTTTACAGTATGTAAAATGTACAGTATGTTTTTACAGTTTGGTACTACAATAACCCGGAATTTATGTTATTGAATTTTTAGGCGCCCTCTCAATGTCCCTAGCCGAGCGAGCAGATCTCTGCTTCCCGGTCGGCCGATTTTACCGTTATTTAATCGAGAAACTGCCCGGGAAACCGATCTCCGAGCATGTAAGTGTAATTATAATAAGAGGCAACTAATAACGTTGGAATTATTAAATAGAATTTGGAAAATGACCCTTTTTTCCAAGGAATGGGAATGGATTAGACTCTTGACAACCTGCCAAGTTTGCATAAAAAAATGCTAGTAGTAAAATCATAAAGAGGCCAAGTAAAAATGAGATTCAGGCAGTCGTCTTCTTTACCGCCGCCGTCCAGTGTATCCTCGAGGAGTTCGTGCTGAGAATCGTCGATTCAGGTGTGCAATTTTGCTTAAAAAGCTCTCAGGTGGTTTTACAACGATTTAAATTCCAGTTTTTTACAAAGTCAGAACCATCTAAAATGTTAGTTTCGCGTTTTTTAGACTCCCCCGAAGTGTTGACCTCCCCCCAGGTTCGAGGAAATCCTGAATTCAAATGGACGCTCCCTAATCCAATATTTCTCCGTCTCGGACTCACTCTCGACGATGAACCTGCCAAGCCCGATCTCTTTTGCGAAGCTGGTGGATGCCGTTCACGCCGTGAGGGATCGGATTTTGCACTCGACGGGAACTGTTAAAAGACGAGCACAGTAAGACAATACATCGAAGTTTCAGAAAGCTTTTTTAGGGTCCAGCTGAGCCGGACCGGGATTCGAAGTCTGCACTATTTTGCGTGCGGTCCCGGCGTTCCACAGTAAGTTAAATTAGCTTTAATTTTTCGATTTGTAGATGTTCTTTTCCTTTTTGCGTTCTAATTTAAATATGGATAAATTTTATTCTTTTCTAGTCAGTCAACCATTCACATTGCCGATTGGGTGCGGTTAATCTACGCTTTTGCCGAGCATAGATTGTCTCCGACGGTTGATGAAGTGGATATCATGCAGGTAAACATCCGAAGCTAAAACCTATGCCTAACTAAGTCTAAGCCTAGACATAAGCCTAAGCCTAAGCCTAAAGCCTAACCCTAGCCTCAACTTTCAGGCTGCCCGTCTCCTGCGTGGTGTCGATTGCCCACCGCCTTCTGCTTCGCTCTGCAGAAGGGAGCTGGCCGCGGATGCGGGACCTCAAGACGCGAAGATGACCTTTGCTTTCGGGTGGGTTTAAGCTCACTAGGAAGAGAAAGACGGGAGAGAGATGGAGACAGAGAGAGAGGGAGAGAGAGGGTGAGAGAGCAAGAACGGGAGAGAGGGAGATAGAGAGCGAGAGGAGAGAGAGCTCTTTCTATCCCCAAAACCCGGATCTTTCAGGTTGATCGCTACAGGTAACGCCGAGAACGTTCGACACGGGATCGCACTGCTTGATGCCGAGCGGAATAACGCCAGGAGTTGCTTTGTAAGTTTTGCTTATCAATCTTAAAGGAGCCCTTAAGACCAAATTAGCTTTAAGGAGTTTTAGCGAAAGGACGAATAAACATAATTTTGAGGCTTGAACTATTGAGTTATTGAATTCTAGGGAATGTGCCCCCTCGCCGAGTCCGTCGTTCAATCAAATTCCGAAGCAACAAGCGCGCTATTAGCTGCCGGATGGCCAACGGACATGGCAATTCCGTCAGTGAAGAATTGTCTTCCCGGATATGCCGGCTGGACGCCTCTAACATGGGCAGTCGCTATTCAGAAGCACAATATGGTCAAAATGCTGTTGAATTCTGATGCGAAGATGGACTGTCCGGAAATGGTGAACGAGACCCCGTTGCAGGTGAGGATATTTCTTTGGCCCTCTCTCTCTCGCTTCCTCTCTCCCCGAATACCTAATTTTTTAGATATCGGTCCAACAAGGATGCCTCGAAAGTGTAAGGCTTCTGCTGGATCGCGGAGCTGATCCGTCTAGGACCTGGAAAGCTGAGCAGACGTTGGATAATCAGTAAGATTTCTCAACATTCAGTGTCATAGTTTAATCGATTTCGCGATGTTGTAGATATTCAATTAATGATCAAAAGAAATTATTTGGGTTACTGTAGAAAATTCAGCATCGGATCGATTTCGCCTGTAGCAGCAGCCGCAATAAGAGGCAATCGAACTGTGCTGACGGCTCTGCTAACAAAAAGTAAGCTTTCCTCTTATCTCTCTCTCTCTCACTCTCTCTCACTCTCTCTCTTCTAAAGTTTGTCACCCGCTAAATGGTGTCATTTTAGTGGGCGAAGCATCCGGATCGTCAAAACACCGAGTCGAAGTCTTGGGACAGCATGATGGCAGCCTGGAAAGCTTGTAAGTCAAAGTAGCTCTTTGGAATTAACCAGCCTTCTTGTAGGTGTGAATACGAGAAGCTGACCGATTCCGGTAAGAAAGCCGTGCGAGAAGCCCTCTACTATGCCGTGGAGACCGAGAAACCGGATGTGGCTGTGTTTCTGAAGTATTTAGGTGAGTGCTTCAACACAAATATTAGCCTAAGCCCAAGCCTAAGCCGAAACCTAAGCCGGAGTTTAATCCTAAGCCTACATTATTCTAATTTTTAGTCGACGGCCTACCTTGGTCGACCTTCATCTGGACAAGAGCCCTCGAATCGTCCCTCCAAAGAACCGACCCCAGGCTCGTCCACGCAATCCTCGCTGATTTCGGCCCAAATATTGCTGCGGATCTGAATGAGGAGAATCTGAATAGAACGCTTGTTGTGGTAAGATCGTTGACCTTTCTTGAAAATAAGTTTTTTAGATCTTAAGAGCTCTCCAGCAAGAATTGTCGTATCCGGATGGGGACGCTAGTCCTGCCGCATTTGCCCTCTCTCGCCTGCATCACTATTTTAAGGAGGATTCAGGAAATGAGCCGGGTAAGGGGACTTGTGCTCTCTCTCTCTCTCTCGCTTTCTATCGCTTAATTTCCAGAAAAATGCACATCGCCCACAATTCCGGTGCACCGGAACATCATTGACCCGAGCTATGTCAACAGCGAGCAGCTGTCGGATATCCGATTCCAGGTAGTGCATGACGAGAACGAAGCTGAACCTAAGCCCAAGCCAAATCCATCAGCCTAAGCCTAGGCCTAAGCCTAGGCCGAAAGATGCTATGTAATTGCAAACTTCCCCCGTTCAGGTCGACGGCAAAATCGTCTACGGCCACCGCATCGTGCTCGTCAACGCTTCTGAAAAGTTCAGAAGCCTACTGCAAAGCCCCGACGGGGTCATCCAGATCTCCGACGTGCCGTTTGCCGTATTTTTGGTTGGTTTTGAGAAGCTGTAAAAACTACATAATTTAGTCCCTGATGGAATTCGTGTACACCGGGCGGCTATCGACACCAAGCCGAGGGCCCGGGCAGTTGTTCCAGATTCTGAAAGCAGCACAGGCCTATGGACTTCCGGGGCTTGAGGTGGGTCAGAGAGCTTGGGCTTTGAGACTTTTCGAGAAGCCTAATTCTAAGACTGAGCCTAAGCGTAAGCCTTAGCCATTACCTAAGCCCAAACCTAAACCCTAGCCTCAGCCTAAGCTTAAGCCTAAGCCTAAGCCTAAGCCTCAGCCAAAGCTTAAGCCTGATTGTAGTAACATCCGCTTTAGACCGAAGTCCTTCGTATCCTCACCCTCTCCGTCGACAACGCAAATTTTGTCGAACTCTACAATTTTGCCATGGTAACTTTGAGCCGATTTTTTTTGTATTCTTCTCAATTTAGCATCACCAAATCGAAGACTTATTAAAGCACTGCGAGAATTATCTATTACTTCACTTACCCACGCTTTGCTCAGGTAAACGAGAATTGGTCATTTTAGAATCCAGATTCAGATCCGAACTTCTCTATCCTGCTCCTCCAACCGCCGCCCAATTATGATGTTTGTTCTGCCATCCGTGAGCGATTATCTACAGGTAAAGTTATGCAAATTTACGGATTTTTCGTTTGGTCCTTTTCGGATTAAAATTTCACAAGCAATCGGGGTTCTGTTGAATTTCGTCCCAGGTCCCGAAATTTTTATATATTGTTGTTTAAATATAGAGACTTAGATTTTTAATTATATTTAAGATGATTTTTTGAGTTCCAATAATTTACTATTCAAACTATATTTTCCAGAATTCATCGAATGCCGCCGCAAATCCGCCAGCGGTTGAAGACTCCAAAGAATGTCGAAATCGCCATTACATCTAATAAAACCTTGAAAAATCGCTCCGGAAACACATTTATTTCAAACACATTTTTCTTTTCACAAGTTGGGAATTGGAGGATATTTGCACAGATGGGCTTCCGTTGCGTGCCGTTGCCGAATTTCATCAAAGATCCAAATTCCTGTACACTTCAAATATACCATTATTGAAGTATAAGCCTAAACCCAAGCGCAGCCTCAGCTTAAGCGCAAGTCCAAACCTAAGCCTAAGCATAAGCCCAAGCTAAGCTTAAGCCCAAGCCGAAGCTCAAGCTAGGCCTAAGCCAAGCCTAAGTTTGAGCCCAGGCATGAAAAAGCTGATTCTCATTCCACTGGTCCCTATTATTCTCTATGGTTTTCTGGCTCTTTATGAGCGCGAGGAGCATGTTTTTGGGGAGCTGAAATTTGCAGTAATGAAGCTCCAATAGTTTTTGTAGTGATTTAGGGTCAAAATGCAACGACGTTAGTAGAGGGGTCTAAAACGAAGATTTACGTCTCCATGGGTGGCACAGACGATCCGTTCTTCATCGATTCATTACCATTGGCCGCGATGGTATGGAATATGCTGCAGGTTGAGGGTAACTTTTGCTTCAAAGTTGTATTTTGTAGCTTGTAGCTTACGGCATGCCGTTTGCTCTTAAAAAGCACTAGGTAATAAACATTTTTGCTTGCCTTTCGACCATTTAATTTATAAAATCCATCTCAGTCCTCATCTGCCTGATCGGTGCTAAAAGTGATTATCAAACCACTACTCTTTCCCCAATTATTCAACTACTTAACGAACTGAACGCTACGATCTCCTACTTACCCGGAAACTACACGCTCAAAAAGGCTACTATGGCTCAGGTGAGAGTTTTCGAAGGCTTTTTGATTTCATTAAAAATCGGGAAACTCTTTTTGATAAGCAGATAGCCAAAGGATCATACCGTACTCAAGAATAGGAATAAAAAATGCTAGAAAATAAATACGTAGCATTTAGCATTGCCGAATCTACGCAGCTCTCTCACCGATGATCTCTGAGAATGAAACTGTAATCTTGTCTGATTCTGACTATCTGCCGTTTCATCTGGAGCAGCATTGCGATGATGGTGTCGATGTAAGTGATTTTAAAGGGATGGTAACACCACAAAACGGTTTGGCTGAAGTCTAAGCCTAAGCCGAAACCCAGTTCAACTTTTTAGCTCTTCCTGTACAATCCGCTATGCTGCGGCCATGAGAAAATGTTCGGGGAGACCTTTCAGCATTTGCCTATCGTAACAGTGGCTGCTAGTAAAAGAAATTGGCTCCAGATTCTAGGTTTTTACGTTTTTTTTATTTAAACGAGAGTTTAGACGGTCATCCAGCCGATTATCACAATGGATCCTCAATTGAAGAAAATGTTATGGTATATTTTGGGAATGAGACTTTCGATAAAAGTGAGTTGAGTATGAAAAAAATTTGATTTCACTCACTTTGGAAACTTGCATAAAATCGAATCAAAGAAGGGATTGCTAGAATTCCTCTACTTTAGTAATTTAGAGTACGAACAGGCCACAAACCTAAACGAGCTTCATCGACTCCCAGCCTGGTATTCCGATCAAAAACTGCTGTCGTTTAGAATATTCGATTGGAAGAGAAGGTGAAATTTCTATTTTTGTAAACAAGTTTTTTATCGATTTTCAGGTCTCGAAGGATTTTCAAAACCGCTGAAAAGCTTGGGACTATCAGAAGGATTGATCGGAATAATTGGCCAAGCGAGGAGACGATAGAAAAGGTGTGAGAGAGAGACAAAGGGAGAGAGACAGACGGAGTGTCCGGAATTAGCATACGATTTTTAGATCAATTTTACTAACTATGACGATTGTCACCTGCCAAGACCGTTATCAACAAATTGGAAGAAAATACAACCATTTTTCAAGAAATTACTACCCGAAAATTTATATGAATTAGCCGAGAACTATGGAATTGAAATGCAAAAGTTGGCAGCTGCTGATTTGACGATCGGAAATCCAAAATCACTGCTATAAATTTTTTATATAATGACTTATCTTATGCTTATACTTAACCTACGACATGCTCCACTCAACCCTCCATGACAATACGCTATTTCTTGGTTCTGGTTCAACATGCGAATCAAGCGATAAAATCTTTCTTGTTTGCAGTTTCAAATAATCTGAAAATTCGCCATATCCTCCACCTTCCAGCCCGGCGATCAATATTCCCGCATTATAGATCTGCAACATTCTCCAGCGCGTTTGAACAGCTCGCACGCATGAGCCTCCTTTGTAGTCCCGTCCCATGTCCAAATCGACTGACCGATGCTAATTATTTTTGCCAGAATTCGTAGTATACACCAAAATCTGTACATTCTCTGCTATCAAAAATCGAAAATTAAGTGACTTAAATGCTACGAGAATTCAGTGTTTTTCTTAAAAAGGTAAGAAAAAAATCCATCCCTTTGTACGGGCATTTTTGAAAAACATAAATTTCTTTCAAATTTGCTTTGTTCAATTCATAATTTTTATTACGCTAGCGAGGCGTGCGAGAGAAATACACAGTGACAGTAACCCCGTAAGAGAGAGAGAGAGAGAGAGAGAGAGAGTGAGAGTGAGAGAGAGAGAAAGGGCGAGAAAGCTGGAGAGAGAGAGCGAGCGAAAGAAAGAAATCTAAGTGAATTAGATATTTCTAAATGTGTCACGTTGCTTCCGAAAAAAACGCTTTTCTGCACCCGGGTTGCTAGGCGGTTCCCACCGCCAGCTTTACGTGGCTGGGGAACAAAAGGAACCTTGACTCCGAAACCATCGACCACTACCTAAATAATCATAAGTCACAGATCTCAGAAAAAAAATGCAACCCGTGGCCACGCCCGAAAAAACGGGTCCTCTCCCAGATCGGATGTCGGCTTTTCAGCTTGCGAATGCTCCGTCTTACATCGTGGTTTTTCTCGCTGGATTTTTTTGCTGTATTTCGATCGTCCAGTACACTGACAATTCAGTGGATACCTTTACGATAACGAAGAAATGGAACGAGTGGGTGCCGAATTCGTTACGACAGGTAAATGTCTTCTCCATTCAAACTCTAGTCAAGGGCCTAAGCCTAATCCAAAGACTAAGCCGAAGCCTAAGCCTAAGCGAAGCCCAAGCCCAATCCAAATCCAAGCCCTAAGCCTGAGCCAAAGCCTAAGCCTAAGCCTAAGCCTAAGCCTAAGCCGAAGCCTAAGCCTAAGCCTAAGCCTAAGCCGAAGCCTAAGCCTAAGCCTATGCCTAAACCTAAGACGACAAGTATTCTGTCACATCACCTTTAAATTTGTTTTCAGGAAGCACCTCCAGATCCGGAAAACGTCACTGTACCACCTCGAATTTTCGCTAGCATGAGCTCGACAGCCGATCCGTTTTTCCTCAACTCCTTGCCAATTGCTGCGATGGCCTGGTTGAGGATAGGAGTGCATCGTAATTTCAGGAATTCTTATTTTATCGATTTCAGCGGTTATTTGCCTGGTGGGCTGGCCGGCCGACTACCAGACAAATATGACCAAGCCGGCAATCGATTTATTGGCCCGGATAGGGGCTAATGTAACGTATTTGACGGGGAATCATACCTTGAAGAAGGCAACGTTGGCGCAGGTATATTATGTGAATTGACTTTTAAGCAAGAGTGAAAGCAAACTCGTACACTTTTGCACTGCAGAAATGTTATGGAAAACAAGGAATTCTTTAAAAAAGCTATGAATAGTTTATATTGTGATACAAATACAAAAACCGTCAGGAACATTGCAGAACATGCGATGAAAATCCTAAAATTTATAGAACGCTAAAAATATATATTTTGATGTTTAAATTTTGAGAAAAAGAAAATTTTAATTTTAGAAAAATTTCTGAAGGCGCTGAAAAATCAAAATCAAAAATAACAAAATGGGTTCAGCTAATGAAAATTTTAAATTTGACTTTGCACTTTAAAGAACTTTTGACTTGAAAAACTTTGAAGATTCGAAAAATTTGTAAAGTTTAATTTCCATTGATTAAATTTTAAATTTAAAAGCTTAAAATTTGTTTTTAGCACTGCCGTTTTCACGCGGCGAACTCAAAACTTGACATGAGGCCCGATGACGTCATCATGTTCTCCGATTCAGATTATCTGCCATTTAAGCTCCAGCGCTACTGGGCTGACGGGATGGATGTAAAAATCTTGTATTTTATGGTTTCTGATTGTTTTAGATGTTTTTCTACAATTCAAAATGTTGCGGGTACGACAATTTGAATGGGCAGCAATTTCCGCACCTCCCCGTGGTTTCGATGGCTTTTAAAGTCAGCGTATTACGGGAGATTTTAGGTAAGTTAATGATTTTTCTACGTTAAGGTTATTTTTGTCATTCAAAGAGTTTATTTTATCAAAAAAATTCAAGGGCTATGAAAGCGAGTCGTCTTTTTACGCCACTTTCAGCCCCCTACAACGTGAAATATGAAGATGTCGTCTCGATGGAACTGGATATTTATAAGAATTTCGCTAAAGATATTAGGGAAGGTATATTCTAATTCGTTGTTAAGGTTTTGTTTTTAATTTAGCTTCCTACCAAAACGCGAACGGGTTGACAACTTTGCATAGAAATCGGATGTGGTCCAGTGATCAGACGTTGATGTCCTATCGGCTGTATACGTGGAAGAAAAAGTGGGTTGTTATAAAACTGAACTTCAATCTAGCCTCAAAAATTTCACATATAGCTTGGAATTCCGCAAGGTCCCCTGCTAGCCTGCTATCGCCACGAGAAAAACCAGAATTGTCAGGATTAGACAATTTCTTGAGAAAGTGAAAATGAGCTATTTTCACACTGTTTCGATAATTCCTAAGAATTCTCTGCTAGCATGACTCCAAATGGCCTAAAGGTTTCATATTTGACCAGGTTGAATAGCTATTTTCCAGCCAAGATCGCGCCATCCGAATCGGCGAGTGGAACAGGGTCGGAAATCGACTGGATCGGATGAAGATTTTGCAACTTGATGCGAAAGTAAGGTTTTTTCATTCTCTCTCTCTTATGCTTTTTTGTAATTATTTTGAATCGCAATTTCTAGGCAAACATCTCTGAAGAATACGTCGACGCTCACATCTTTCGCCCATTCGTAAGAGAATGGAAGAGGATGAGGGAACCGTTTCGAAATTTCCTACCAACAGACTATTTCGCTTTGGCTGACGAATATGGGATGAGAATGGTCAAGCTCTACCAAAGCTATGGAGACCCAGGGCCGCGAGATATGGATTGAGCAGAAATACGCAAAATTAAGGGTTCGAAGCGGTGCTATACTTAGGATGAATAAAATTTGAGTATCGGTGTTGACTCGTCTCTATTTGGTAGATAGGGCCCAGTGTTCTCTCTCCATGTCTTTCTCTCACTCTCGCTCTCTCCCCACGCTCTCTCACACGCTCGCACACTCTCTCACTCTCTCTCTCTCACGCTGTCTTGCTTGTTCTCGCCCCTTCTCTCTCTCCCTCTCCCCTTCTCTCTCTTTCTAGCTCTCTCTCTCTCCCGCGGTCCCGCTTTTACGCTCTCTCCTTTTCACTCTCTCTCGCTCTCTCTCGCTCCCTTGCTTATTTCATGTGCAATTGTAGGTCCATTAACGATTTTGAAAACAATTTACTCAAGCCTAAAGTCCTGCATAAAATTGGTAATCGTTTCCTGCAGTTTCTCCAGATGCTCGTTGTAGATCCTCGCATGCGGGAGGTACAGTTCGAAACATTTTTCATACTGATCAGCCGCCTGGCGCATTCCATCACAGATTTGACTGCTTTTTTCGAAATTGGGTTGCAAACCAACTTTTGCCAGACCATCTTCGGCGTTTTTCAACAATTTTTCTTGGTTTTTTGAAACCGTTTCGTTCACACCATTGATATTAGAAAACAGTCCTCGGTATAGCACAGTCAGGTGGCGAGTTGTTTCGGCTTCAAGCTTAGCCGCCTCCACTTTCTTTAACGGAGCCAAATCATGCCCAAGATGGTGCAATACCGCGCATGATCCGCACAAAGTCAGATTATCGCATTGTACGCAAACGATCAGGGTTGAGGCTAAGCATTCGCCCTTGCAAGATGTACATTGGCTTTTCCTGGATTCTTCTTGAGCTTCGATTGGAACGTCGATGCCAATTTTGACTTCTGAATCCGCTTCTATCTTCTTCTCTTGCGCGATCAAGTTCTGAGGATTATTTCCGACGTAAATATCCTTGTAAATATTTCGCCATCCCCATTCTCGGTGATTCTGAAAGGTTTGTCGGCATAACCAGCATACTAATTCTGGGTTCACGTGCTCGCAGCAGGCTTCACATATTAAGCTCTCGCAGCAGAAGACGTTCGGGCCGCGACCTTCCGCCATATCACAATCTTGATGGCAACGAAAGCATTCATTCTTCTCGACCACCTCGTCGCTCAAAAATCGACCCAACATTTTCTCGCCTTGCCTTGTCACGAGTCTTTGATATTGGTGCACCAATGACAGGTCCGTGTTTGTGAATGGCTCCTGAACTTTCTGGCACCAAGCGCAGAAACCAGCTCGATTCCCGTCGCACACGCTACAAACCAAATGACCGCAACCCTGCAGTAAAATCGGGTCGTTCGCTCCGTTTTCAGTAAATTTCTCATTGCAACGCTGGCACTTCATAAATTCGAGTGGAGCGTAGGCGAACCACCCCTTGTTCGACCTGACGATGCCGGGTTGTTGCAGGGTTTCAACGATATATCGTAGAATTACCGCGTCGTCTGGGTAATGACAGCTCATGCATCGCACACTCACGATTCCGTGGTCACCTCGGAAGGCTAGCGGCAGCTTCGGGCCATCAATCTCGTTCCCGAACGGGTCTTTGCAGTCCGGGCAAGTCAGGCAGTCAAGCCGCATTGTCGAGGCCTGCAAAATTACTTTCGTTTCAAGCCGCGAAACTGCATAGAAAAAAAGTAATGACAACTATAAAACAGAACCAGGATGGACAATCATATGTGACGATCGTAAAAAAAAATAAATTAGGTAGTTGAGCCCGAAGGGTGTCAGCAAAGAGAGAGAGATACAGAGAGAGATTGAGAAAGAGGTTGAGGGAGTAAAATAATGAAATGATGACATCAGAACGACAAGTGGAGAGGGGCGGCTGTTGCAGTCGGCAGAGTCTGACCATCATCCATGATCGGCCATTTTTGGAAGCAATGAAATGGGCTGGTATGTCTAGGTCTGTCGGAGGACCGAAATACGTATCAATCCGTATAAAAATCGATGCGGCCACTGTTCATGTCCCGAGCAGGTGACTCACCAAATCGACCTTCTCTTACGAATGTTCGTGTTTCTCTCGTCCTCTGGATTTTGTCTAAAAACATAAGAGTCTCGAGAATTTATCGATCGAATTTGACGCGTTCCGTGTTTGAGTGGCCGGCGCAATTTTTCTGCTGACAAATGCTGAGAAATTTCTGTAGTGGACTGGCCAGTGCGTTTTCAAAATCACGAAAGCCCCTGCAAAATAATTTATTCCAGCTTAAAATCTTGCATAAAATTTGTGATTGTTTTTTGCAGCTTCTCCAAATGGTCATTGTAGATCCTGGCATGCGGAAGGTACGATTCGAAGCATTTCTCATATTGATCAGCCGCCTGGCGCATCCCATCACAAACATACAATACATACATCATACAAAGTCTTTATCATGGTTTTACGGCGCCCGGGCTGAAAACGGTGAGCCATGGAGTGGTGAGCACTTCCGTTCGTGTCGCGCCTTCTCAATCCGAATACAACTCTGGGTTGTCTGCGACAAGCTTCTTGAAAACCGTATTCCTCCCCAATTCTTGATGCTTCTCAAAATCTTGTCCACATAGCAGACATTTATAGTCCAAATCGACGTCCGGGCTACATTTTGAGCATATCAACTTATCGCAGGTCAGTAAGTCAGAAGCTCTACTGTCCTCCACATTACATTCCAATTCACAGACATAACATTCATTCTTCCTTATCGTTTCTTCCGTCAAAAATCTGCCCAAAAGCTGTTCACCATGTTTTTTCACGCATTTGTTATATTCATGTACGATAGAAAGCTCAGCGTTGAAATACGCGATTCGGGTCTCCCGGCATTTCAAACAGAATCCATTTCTTCTCTCGTGGCACTGCTGACAAATCAAATGACCGCAACCCTGTAGTAAAATCGGAGCCTTATCTCCGTCTTCTACAAATTTTGCCTTGCACCTATTACATTTCATATATTCCAACGGTCCCGTGGCAACCCAACCATTTTGCTTTCGGCTTAAACCGGGTTGGCGCATGCAATCGATCAGAAACCCAAGGATTACTTTTTCGGTAATATTACAGCAACTGCTACATCGTGCCGTAATGCGCCCTTCACGATTTGAATATGTCGCAGGTGCGTTCGGGGAATCTGTGTCTTCTCCAAACGGCTGCTTGCAACCTGGGCATGAGAAGCGTTCAAGTAGCATACGACGAGCTGAAAAAGTTGATATATAGGGTGTCCCCAAAAATCGAGCTTCGTCTAGCGGGCGAAAAGGACCAAAATCCATGAAAAATTCGGGTTTTATGCAAAAATTTTTAAACGCTTGCTTCAGTTGAGAGGACGACGCTGAATGTACTCCTTTAAAAAATCGTTTAATAGCGAGCGCGGGCTGTGAAAATTTATAAAACAAAAAAGCACTTGTTTTCTCGCCGTTTCGAGGGCTTTCGAATAGTGATAAAATAATCACGAACGAAGAGTTCTCCGGTCCGTTAGAGGAGGGTCGATTTTTTAGAGGAGGATACACCCTGTACACCGAGAAAAACTAAGTAAGATCTGAGCCCTATAGTAAAAGGGCCCCTATAGTAGTCGCTTGGCAACTTAAAGAAAAACATTCGGATTTGCTAGAAAAAAGCGTAGCTGGCATCAAATCAAATGCTATCACTGTCGCTTCGTCATTCGTTCGATCGCTACGTATACCCACGTATAGGAACTGGAAATCGATAACGCCAGCGTGCTTTTGCTTTTCCCCTCTGTATTTAAGGAATGGCCATTTTTTCTAAAAAAATCTGTTCAAAAATCTACGATCTTAAAAGTTTAAAAGTAATAAATTCAAGAAACTCGTGCGTTTGTCGTCTTTTGAGCTGTCCCAAAGCAAAAATTTATTCCGGCGGATGAGTTTGCAAAATATTGTCGAGAATGTCTTGCAGCGTTTCGAGGTCAGCGTTGTAGATCCTGGCATTCGGAAGGTAAAGCTCGAACTTTTTCTCATATTCCTCAGCCGCCCGGCGCAACGCCCAACAAATCCAGTGGCTTTTTTCAAAATCCGGATGCGCGCCAAGCAGCTTCAGCCCATTTTCGACAAATTGGAGAAGCCGGGAATGATTTTCGACGATGGTCTCATGTATTCCGAAGATATTGGCGAACAGCCCATCAAAATGCATGTGTAGGTCCTTCCTCGTCCTCGTCTCCAGAAGTTCCGCTCTTGCTTGCGTGAACGGTACCAACGCATGCCCGATGTGAGCGGCAATGATATAGGCTCCGCATAAAATGACATCTTCACATTGCCTGCACACGACGAGGGTGGATGCTGAGCATTTGGTCAGGCAACGAGCGCATTCGACTTGCGAGTGTACCAGTTTGGCTATTTCCCGCCCAACCTCAGTGCGCGCCTCATCTTCATCAGACTCTTCTTGCGACTTTCCTTCGCCTTCTTCTCCACTTTCGTCTTCCTCAGAATCCGTGTCATCAGAATCCGCGTCATCAGAATCCGGGTCCAACTCCTCCATGAACGAGCAACCGACGTCTCTCTGATAGCTGTAAACGAGTGAGAGGTCTGCATCCTTACAGGGCACCCGGGTGGTAGTACACTTTTGGCAATATCCCGGCGTTTTCGCGTGGCAATTTTCGCATATCATGTGGCCGCATTCTTGCAATAAAAGCGGTTTCGCTCCCGGGATTTCCGTGAAGCTTTCCTTGCAGCTTTGGCATTTCAGCGGTTTTAACGGCCCAACCGCAAGCCAGGCAGATGCATCCGGTGACTTTTTCAATCCAGGTTGCTCCAAGATTTCAGCAATATCCACCAGGTGCACGGTCGGACGTGCTTGCAGCAGCCTCCATTGCAGATTAATTGGAAAAGGAAAATCTCCGGCAGGGTCCTTGCAGCGCGCACAGCCGACTTTCCACGTCCCATCTTTCTCGAGCCACGCAACGGGGTTCTTCGAATAGCCACGTATATTAGGCGAAAATGACCAACGGCAGCGCGGACAGGACAGGTATTCCAAACGCTTCGACATATTCTGAAAAAGAAAGTTGATTAAGGCGGCGCCGAAGGATTTGTTATCATAAAGTTGAAAATCATAATGGCTAAATTTCATGAGGCTAAAATTTCAGAATGTCGAAATCTCAAAATTTCCATGCAATTTGCATTTCGGCGTTTTTGCATAGTCCTTGGGATTTTTCGTTGAGATTTTCTTATGTAAATTTCCAAATTCTCATTTTTCCTACATTCTGAAGTTTAGTATTTAAAAATTGTTGAAGTTCCACAGCTTCCGGCTCAGGCTTCCAAAACTGAATCATATTACATTAATTTCAGCTGAAATCAAGACTCCTGGCTGATTTTTTAGCGCTCGATTCAATTAATTAAAAAATTTGTAAAATATCGAAAATTCCAAAAACTAGCTTTCCATCCAGTAGAAATAGATTTTAAAAATATTAAAAACCCTAGTCAATCGAGTCAAATAGGTCAGAAGCGAGGTGGTTGAATGGACATCGGAAATGTGCAATTGGATGGCGATCATCATCGAGCTGCAATTTTGTTCAGCAACAAAATGGGCAGGCGTGTTAAGGTCACTCTCGGACAACCTTTTGCTTTCAGCTAGATTGATTTTCTTCGATTATTTGATTTTCTCAACACAACAAGCCATTGAAAATTGAAAACCATTATAAATCCGAGTAGTTTTTGCAAAACCGACATTTCTCACAAATTGTCAGACAAATAGTTTGTCCAAGCCTTGGAAGTGTATAGCCTAAAATTAACAAAAAATCAAAAGCCCGGCCGCGAGATTGTCGCGCTTTGTTTAAATTAGTAGGAGATGTACGGTGAGTAGTGAAACGCCATGTTTATATCATGTTTCTCGAATGCAATACAACACAACAATTTATTAAAACCGCTAATCGCCAAATTCTTTGCTTTAAATTCTACTGATTTTTTTTTCTTTAAAAACGCACAAGCTTGTTTTTGATATGCATTTCGCGTGGTTCTCGAAAGACTTTTCAGTTCAGAAATTCATTCGAGCTGAAAATCTTGCATAAAACCGGCGACGGCTTCCTTCAGTTTCACGAGGTTCTCGTTGTAGATCCGCGCATGCGGGAGGTATAATTCAAAGCACTTCTCGTATTGTGTAGCCACCTGTCGCATTCCATCGCATATCCTTTTGCTTTTATGGAAATCCGGCTGAGCTCCGACTCGTTTCAGCCCATTTTCAACATCCTGCATCAGCAGGGTTTGATTTTCTTGAATAGTATCCTGCATGCCATTGATATTCGCAAATAGGCCATCGTAATGGGTTTTAAGGTCTTTGCTCGTGCTCGTTTCGAGCAGAGCCGATCTGACGGTCTCCAGAAGGGTCAATTGGTGTCCAAGGTGTTTTGAAATTGTACAGCCTGCACATAGGATGGCATTTTCACATTGCTGGCATACAACTAGCATAGAAGCCGGGCATTCTTTCGAGCAGGATGAGCATTGGACATTCGATTCTTCCTCCTCGGCAGTGGCTTGAGCGTCACCTTTGAGCTTTTCCTCAGCCTCAGGCACTTCGTCAGACTTTGGCTTTTCAGGCTCCTCTTCATCAATTAGACGACCCTTGTAAACCGTCTCTTTTCCCCATGTGATGTGGTCTTCGACATCCTCCCGGCAGAGGCTACAGATGATATTTTCGGAATCGACATACTTACGGCATCGGTCGCAAACGAGTAGATCGCATGTATAGACATTCGGACCTCGATTTTCTTCTGGATAGCAATAGAGATGACAACGGTGGCATTCATTTGCAGCAACCAACGTCTCAGTAAGATAGCAACCAAGATTTTCTCCAGACACCACGGCATCCCTTTGATAGCTGTGAATGAGCGACATGTCATAGTTGTTACACGGGCGTTTAACAGCATTGCACGTTTTGCAGTATCCCGGTCTTCGCATATGACATTCATAGCACAGCAAATGGCCACAACCTTGGAGGAGAATTGGTCGATTGTCGCCGATTTCTGAGAATGACACTTGGCAGCTTCGACATCTCAGGTCACACAGGGGCCCAACGGCGCTCCAGACTCTCGTGTTTACCAAGATTTTCAATCCGGGCTGAGTCAGGGCTTCCATGATATCGGCGAGAAACATTGCCTGACGTCCATTCACCAGTCTCATCGGGGTTCCAGATGAAAAACAGTTTGAGCAGGCTGCGCAACTTTCCTTCCACTCAGTAGATCCGAAAGCGGCAATGCTTACAACCGGATGCTTAAGCCGACCAGCGTCGCTTGAGTAAGGCTGTTTGCAGCGCGGGCAGGAAAGGTAGTCCAGTGCCTTCGACATTTCCTGAAAATGAGCTACGCTGTTGCATCGAAAATATGGCAAAATATTGCAACAGAATTCTAAATTGAACAAGAATTGAATTCTTGGAAATCAAATTAATGTAGGTAAAAGCGGCACGACGTCGAGTGTTACCGCAAAAACAAGAGCATAAAATGTGGGTGGAGCTGCAAAAATTTTTTCAGTTATCAGCGTCGATTCAGCTTATCTCTCGGGAGCAGTGGCTTGGTCAGCTTACGCACAAGAATTTTGGGCCCCGAAAATGAATGCAGCCTGATCTGTTTTTGCGCGCTTTGCTAGAAAGAAAGTAATGAGACATAACAAATTTATTCAAACCAAAAAACCAAAAAAAAAACAGAAATAATTTTCTTCCCACGTTTTTCTTTAAAACGACCTAAGAGCTTTGTGTATGAGTTTGATAATTGTGTATTTAATGCGAATTTTAGTCCGTTTAACCAAACTCTTTCAAAAATTTATTAACGGAAAAAATCTTGTAAAAAAAATTACTGATTCGGTGCAACGACTCTCGTAGTGCGACCTGAACGGGTAATGTAATACCATGTGTTTTCCCCACTATCTCGAATGAACGGCATGTTTCTCTGGACAATAATCTTCTTGCGCGCTAGATTTACATGTATTAATCTTTTGCTTAGACGCGCTAAATGATATTTCGTGCATTTTTACTTGATGGCATATTCAAAAATAAAATATTTATTCAACCTGAAATTCTTTCATAAATGCATTGGTAGCGTCTTGCAGCTTTTCAAGGTTCGCATTGTAAATCCTGGCATGCGGCAGGTACAGCTCAAAACATTTCTCGTACTGCTCAGCCGTCTGGCGCATTCCATCACAAATCCGTGTGCATTCGGCAAAATCCGGATGCACTCCTGCTCGTTTAAGTCCGTTTTCTACATTCGTCAATAACTTTGTTTGATTTTCCTGAATCATTGCGTGCTGCCCTTTGATATTTGCAAACAGTCCATCGTAATGGATTTTCAGATCCTTATTGGTGCTCGCTTCGAGCAGAGCAGACCTCACCGTCTGGAGCAGCGTCAAATCGTGCCTCAAGTGCTGCGAGAGTGCACAACTTCCGCACAGTATAACATCGGCACATTGTTTGCATACAATGAGGGTAGCAGCTGAGCATGACGTCAGGCATGTGGAGCATTTTACAATCGAGTTTGCCTCTTCCGTTGGAGCGGGAACATTCACTTTGATTTGGACCTCCGGCCTTGCCTTTGCTGCCGTGCTTTGCTCATTCGCCTTGTCGTTGTAGATTGTCCGTTTGCCCCATTTTACGTGTTCTTCGCAGGGCCTATTGCAATCAGAGCAAATCTTAGTTAGACGCTCGTAATTCCAGCATTGATCGCAAATCAACGTTTGGCAGTCACGCACATTAGGGGCCCGTCCTTCGCTGGCATCGCAAAGCAATCTGCAGCGCGAGCACCGATTCTTTTCCACCAAACCTTCATCGAAAAACCGGCCGACTATTTCTTTTGATTGCTGAATGGCATCTCTCATATATCTATACACCATCGACAGATCCACGTTTTCCATTGCTTTTTTATTGGGCTTGTTACAGCTGCACGGGGTTCCCCAGCTTTTGATATTACACTCGTTACATATCAGATGACCGCAATCAAATAGAATCGGCCTCGTTCTCCCGGTTTCGGTGAGGACCGTGCTACATCGGTAGCATTTCAGAAGGTACAGTGGTCGACCGGCGAGCCAGTTTGTGTAATCAGTGACGTCCGTCAGACTCGGGTTGCGCGAGAAGATATCACGGAAAGAGAACATTTCCACAAATTTGACACCGGTGCCACAACAACCAGCACAGCGCGTTATCCACACGGTTTCATCCGGAAAGAGGCTTGACACTGGTCTGCATGGATCATTTGCATTACTGCTACCTGAAGTGTATGGCTTTTTGCAGCGTGGGCAGAAAAGGTAATCCCAGCCGCTTGGCATTTGCTGAAAATTGATCAAGTAAATCAAATCAGGCAGGCTGAATTCAAAGAAAACTTGTGGAGGGGGGAATAAATGAACTCTATGGTTTTACTGCAAAGTTAGTCGAATTCGCGAAAGTCCGCAACAGGGGACAACGCAGTTTTCTCCAAGTTGTACGTAATGTTGTTTGATCTTGGGATTCTATACTTTTCAATCACCCTGAAGAGGTTTACGGAAGGTCTTAATAATAGGGAGAATTACAATGGTCAAAATGACGAGTTTTTAGGTCCAGATAAATTACGAGATGTCAGGAAACTGCACTAATAAGCTGTTAGAAACGATATCAGTATTGCTAAGCTTTTCATTCTGGTCGAACTTCTTGAGCTAGGTGATGTCGATGAAAAAAAGTAAATTCTTACTTGGTTTAAAAGCGACATTACTGACTCGCGGGCGTCTAGAAATTCTAAGCTACGCAAAGAAAAAAAATAGTTAACAGGGCAATGAAGGTGGGGAAGCGCGGCGGCTTGCCATTAAATTCGTTATCGCCATTTGGTTGCCATTAACTTCGGGGGTTGCGAGCAAAGCGAGCCCAGCGTTTTACCCAACAAGAGCAATCACGAGGAGCGCAGATTTGGAGAAATCGACCATAAAAACAAAGCCAGATTTGGCCTGTTCCCTGGTCATCCCAATTAACGAAATTTCTTCCTGAACAACAAATGCGTTGATAATTCTGAGGCGATTTGCAAATCAGGCTCATAACGATTTATTGAAAAAAAATCCCGCAAAAAAAAAAAATTGGTGACCGCTTCGTTGAGTTTGATGACGTTCTCGTTGTAAATCCTTGGTACAATTCAAAGCATTTCTCATATGGGTCAGCCGCGTGGCGCATTCCATCACACATGCGTTTGCTTTTCTCAAAATCGGATTGCATCCTGCAAAACCTCGACTATTCTCTATTATGCCCTATCCAAACAAAGCTTTCTGCATGTAAGTCTGACCATCATTTACAAATTCCTACTATTTACAAAAGCTGGAAGCTGGTGAAGCTGTAGGAAATCTACGGGGATCCGGGACGAAGGAATAGGGATTGATCAGAAGATACACAAATGTAAGGGTTTAACGTAGTGGGCTAACGTTTGCCTGAATAAAATTTGAATATCCGTGTTGAAAAAAAATATGAAACTTTTTTAGCTTGCGCTAATTGGTCATGAAGACTCGTGGGGCCTCACGCTCCCTCTCTCCCTCCCTATTCAGGAGAAATGGATATGGATTTATCAAAAAGCATAGAAATTGAGGGGTGGGTTGATCAGAAAATATGCAACTTTAAGTGGTGATAAATTTAGGATTAAAAAATTTTAAAGATCCGCGAAGAAATATCTGAATCTCTCTCTCCTCTCCTCTCTCTCTACATCTCCCTTTCTTTCTCTCTCTCTCTCTCTCTCTCTCTCTCTCTATCTCTCTCGCTCTCTCTCACTCTCTCTTTCGCACTTGCTCTCTTATTTGATGTGCGATTGTATGTCCATTAACCATCTACAAAACAGTTTATTCAAGCCGAAAATCCTGCATAAATGTGACGATCGTTTCTTGCAGCTTTTCCAGATGTTCATTGTAGATCCGGGCATGCGGCAGGTACAATTCAAAGCATTTCTCATATTGGTCAGCCGCCTGGCGCATTCCATCACAGATCCGTTTGCTTTTATCAAAATCGGTTTGCAACCCGGCTTTTCCAATCCCATCTTCGACATTTTTCTGTAATTTTGATTGATTTTCAACTATGGCCTGGTGGACGCCATTGATATTTGCATACAGTCCATTGTAGTGAGTTTTTAGTTCATTGCTGGTGCTCGCTTCTAACAGTGCCGTTCTCACTTGGGTTAGCGGTACTAATTGGTGTCCCAGATGGCTGGAAACTATGCAACTCCCGCAGAGAATCATGTCATTACATTTTTGGCATACGGCCAGCGTAGTAACTGAGCATTCGGTATCACATGATGAGCATTTAACGCTCGAAGACGCCGCCGTGGCGTCCGGAAGCTTGATTCCGATCTGGACTTCAGTGGTGGCTTCTTGGGCTTGAGGGTTCTGAAGGCTTGGGCTTAATATCTGGCCGGAATAAAGCTGCTGAATCCAGCTTTGTGTCGCGCTTCTATAATCCAACTCTTCTGATTTTGGCTTTACAACTTGAACTGCTCCAACTTCTTCGACCCATTGCCCTTGGTATATCGTCCTTCTCCCCCCATTCTCGATGGTCCTGGAAAGTCTCCCGGCACAAGTTGCAGATCTCAGTTGGCTGAACGTACGCGCAACATGGATCGCAAATCAATTTCTCGCAAGAATACATGTTCGGCGCTCGGCCTTTTTTGGCGTCACAGTCGAGCCGGCAACGATGGCATTCATTCTCGGCAACGATCGCGTTGCTCAGGCAAGAACCGACACTTGCTCCAGACTCTTCGGCTTCTCGTTGATACCTATAAATTAAAGTGTTCGGTATTTTGGCTATAATTCGCGATTGGAAGAAACACCCTGACGCAGTCCAAAAGTGTAAATTTTTGACCGGCCAAAAAATTTTCGATTTTCGAGATCTTCGCAAGTTTCGGAATTTTTTGAGCGCAACGCGAGAGTAGCAAGCGAGAAAAATAGCGCAACAAAAATATTTTTTGAAACGGAAGTTAGTTTCCAGGTGTTCGTCAATATTTCCATTTTATGCTTTGGAATAGGGTTATGTATAGGGATAGCTTATGCACGGGCATAGCTTGAGACTGAGGCTTAGGCCTAGGCTTAGGGGCTTAGAGCTTGGGTTTAGACGGAGCTTAACCTTAGGCTTAGGCTCCAGCGTGGGCTTAGGCTTCGGCTGTATAGACTTAAGCTTAGGTTTATGTATTGCATAAGCTTAGGTTTAGGCTTTGGGCTTGGGCTTATGCGAAGACGTCCACCTACCTCTCGACGAACGATAAATCCAGGTATTTGCAGATCCACCTAAGTGGTCTAACGGTGCAAGCACACTGCCCCGGATTTTTCACATGGCATTTGTGGCAAATCATGTGTCCGCAGTCTTGAAATAGAATCGGTAGATTGACGCCAGATCCAGTGAATTTGGCATTGCAATGCGGGCACCGCAGGAATTTGAGAGGTCCTACTGCGCTCCACACATTGGTGCCCGGCAATCTCTTCAATCCCGGCTGCTCGAGGAGTTTCCGGATATCCTGGAGGACCACGGTCTTTGATGGGGTATAGCGACAGCGAAAATCGGAACAGCACAGCTTCCACACGCCGTAGTCGGCAAGGCTTGCCATCGGCTCCCGCGTCGCGTCCGCTGTGTATGGTTGGTGGCAGCGAGGGCAAGAGAGGTATGCCAACGGTTTCGACATTCCCTGAAATCGGATTTTTAAAGTGGCTGGAAACCGGAAAGGTAACAATGGAAAAAACTCGAAGGTGTAAAAAAGTGCACATTTGATGCCCATAATGATGTCGAAAATCATTACGTCGAAAAACTAATTTGAAAATTTCAGAAAATCGAATGTTTTTGCATAGGATCTGGGTGTTTTTTCGGGAGCTTTTTGTATGTAAATCCCGAAATACTCAATTTTCTACTTTATGAGACTTCGAGATCATGAATTGCGCCATTATGAAGGCCGAGAACATCTTTTTCCGATTTTTCAAATAACCCGTAGAACTTAGGTTAGTTAGTAGCCAAAAATTGAGGGTTGCTCGAACCTTGCAGGAGTTTTGCAAGGTTTGCCAAAAACTCAGAGGGTGTCAAATAAGCTACTGGTTTGCCCGAATATGTAAGAAAAATGTATCTTTCTTCCGCTATTGTTTTTTGCCTAAATTGGGCGACGCTTCACTTTAGTTTTTGGCTATAACTTTTTTATTTTACATTATTGTAGGCTCAAATTAAAAGTCTTAGTATATTTTTCGACACTCTATCGAATCGCGTTGCAAAAATCCCGACAAAATCAGCAAAAATACCGAAAACTTTGAGGCCCTTCGACTGTAGGCGGTGGGGTAAAGTCTTACCCTAAATTGTTATAGCGTAAGCAATTGGGGCGCATCGTGCTAGGGAGCGGTAGAGAATGGAGGGGACAAACAGTGGGGATAAGACTATCGCGTTTTCATGGCGTAACCAATTCGGCGAGACAAAAAAAGTTTCCAAATTTTGATCGTGCAGGCAAACCATACCCCGTTAATCGGAATATGCAATCCCAGAGAGCAATCGAAACGATGTTCGACGGGGCGAGCGTCGCGCGGATCAATGAGGGCGGCAAACAATGAATATTTACATCCGACCAGATGCCGCACAAAAGATTTGCAAGAGAAGCAGAAAACCATTCGAGACCCGAACCATGAGCTCAAGATTAAGCGTAATTCTAAGCCTATGCTTAAGCCTGAGCCTAAGCTTATACCTGACCCTAGCTTATGCCTATCCCTAGCTTAAACCTAAGCCTAATCACAAGCCTAAGCCTTGCATTCAATTGCAAACCCCGAATCTACAGAGCCACAACTATTCTCTATTTTGCGTTGTCCAAACAAAGCTTTCAGCATGTATTCCTGACCATCGTTCACAAATTCCTACTATTTACAAATGACGAATCGGGGGGCAAGGTGCACGCCGGAACGTGCACAAAATCTAGTGAATTTATTTAGACAACTGGTGTTTCCAGGATGGGACCACGTAGCGGAAAGCGTTTTTTGCAGAGTGATTCCAGAAAACGGATGTCCAATGATTTTGGTATAAATACGGAACGGAGGTCAAGGATGGCAAGCAAAATTCAAAAATGAATTCCTTCCTCGTCTTCGCTCTGTTCGCGAACTCCGCTTCTGCCCTCTACAACTACTGTACTACTACGGGAACTTGTGAGTTAATATTGTGATACCAATAATGGGATCAAAGGCGCCAGAGAGATAGATAGATAGAGAAAGAGAGAGCAAGAGAGTTGAGATCTAGAGGGAAACATCGACAGATAGACGGAAACAGAATAGAATTAGTAAGAACGTGGCAGAGAGTGAGCGAGAGAGGAGAGAGAGGGGGAGCGAGAGAGTGAGAAAGAGCGAGGGAAAGATAGCGAGCGCGAGATACGTATAAAGTCCATCAATTCTTAAATTTAGCCTGCACGACCAGTGGCACCTGTTCTGCCGGATACAGTTGCCTGTTCCGTGACTCGATCAACAAGGTCTGCTGCCCGACCGCTTATCGTAAGCGAGATACCGTAATCCTAAAACCGGAACTTCAGGATCATGCGCCAACTTGGTGGCTGCGAGCACGGGTGTATCAACCTGTGCTGGCCAATCTGCCTACTGTAGCAACACCTACTACGTCGGGTTGATGCAGCAGCAGTGCCCATACACTTGTGGATACTGTAGCTCCGGTGGGTGGCTCTACCTTTTGTTCTCTCTATCTCTCTCTATCTCTCTTTCTCTCGCTCCGTCCCTCTCTCGCTCTCACCCTCCCTGTCTTTTCATCATTCCTTTCAGGTACCATCTCTACCACCTCGTGCGTCGATCTGACCAACCCTTCCACTGGTGTCTCCGATTGCCCATCTCGTGCGTACCTGTGCACAAACCCGGTAGGTTTTTTACGGTTTTCCAGTAATTTTAAAACTTGAAAAATTGGAAAAAACAAAGAATTTTAGAGCTACCTCACCTTGATGCAAACTCAGTGCCGCAGGACATGCGGATATTGCTCGGGATAACGAGATAATAAGCTTTCTACGTAATAAACAATCGAATTTCATTTTGTGGTTTTTAAAAACAGTGTGCAATCTCTTTGCATGAGCACGAAAGAAACACGAAAAACGTTGATTCAGAAAAGCGGTAAACCGGAAAAGGCATGGCAACGTTGAAACTACCCGGGATTTTTTGGAAGACTTTTTTCTGCTATCGAAAACTTTGTACAAACTTGCCATTTTTGTTTTTTTTTGTTTAGTTGTGGCCGTAGGTGGTCCTCAGTGTTTTGAAGGCTAACCGCGGGTGAGGGTTTGGCTCCAAATGCAATGCAAAAATTTTGACGTTTAGAATTTCGACATCATGAAATGTTTTTAGCGATTTAGACGTCTGGAATTTTCAAACTTATGTAATTTTCCGGTTATGAGTTTCGGAAATCTGAATTTCGACAGTATGAGGTCAAGCCAGTTATAATCGATTTTTCTATTACATCTTTACGACTTCATAAATTGCTAATTTACTGTACAAGGGAACGCTTCATCGCGATCTGCTTCACGCCTTCAAATCTGCACGCAGCTGTAACAGTTTTTGCCCCACCTGGCGTCACTTTTCACCTACAGCTGCCAATCCCGGCTCACCGCTCAAAAATCCCTCACTTCCGAACCAAATTCCGCTTCAGATCTCTTTCCCTATTTGCCTAATAACGGCTCGAGGCGCTCCCATTCAGCTCCAACACCAACAAAACGCATATTTCATCGGCTATTGTGTTTATACAACCGGTAATGAGAAGAGAAGGGCCAGAATTTATGAAGCGTTTTTCTGCAACTTGTGCAGTTTGGTGCCGGGTGGGATCGTGTATAAAAGCTTTAGTTTAAACTGTCAATGATCACTGTTTTTGGCGAAATGAGGATGCTACTGGCTGTATTCTTCTTGATTCAAAGCTGCTACGCGGTTTATTATAATTACTGCGCATCGACCGGAACTTGTAAGCTCTATCATAATTCCTGGGGTTGATGCCAATCATCTCTTGCTCTCTGTCTCTTTTTTCTCTGTTCCATCGCTTTGTCTCTGTTTCGACGCTCTCTTGCTCTCTCACCCCCTCTCTCTTTCTCTCTCTCGCTCCTCTAAAAACATCCCCTTTAGCCTGCACCTCCTTCCTGTCCACCTGCTCCAACGGTCTAACGTGCTTGTACCGAGACTCGCAGAATCTCGTGTGCTGCCCGAACGCGTCGCGTAAGTTTTCTATATTTGCATACGTTAAGCCTCTCAAATCCTCATCCTCATAAATAAATCTCCTCATCCTCCTAAATCTTCTGTAAGATGACACTCATTCAGGGTCGTGTGCAAACCTTGATGAAGCCGGAACCAGCATTTCCACTTGCGCCAGCGATGCTGCGTATTGCACGAACACTCTCTACACCTCACTGATGAAAGAGCAGTGCCCGTCGACCTGCGGATACTGTAGCTCAAATTCATGCTCTTTCTTTCACTCAAACTCGCTTATTCTTTCTTGCTTTCTCTCACTCAAGTTCGCTATTTTAGGCTCTATCTCCTCGTCCACAGCCTGCGTTGATCTGCTCAACCCGGACACCGGAGTATCCGATTGCCCATCTCGTGCTTATCTCTGCGACGATGCGGTAAGCCTAAGCCTAAGCCTCAGCCTACGCTGAAGCCTAAGCCTAAGCCTACGCCTGCGCATAGGCCCACGCGAAGCCTAAGCGAATCCCAAGCGAAGCCAAAGCCTAATCCCAAGCCTAACGAAGCCCAAGCGAATCATATGCGAAGCCTAAGCCTATGCCTATGACGATGCCTAAGCCCTTTCAGACCTACTATTCCGTGATGACCATGCAATGCCCTGCAACGTGTGATCGATGCTCAAGCTCATACGATACTGACTATGAGTCTATTTCAACTTGCGTTGATCAGCTCAACCCTTCGACTGGAGTATCGGACTGCCCGGCCGATGCGTATCTCTGCACAAATACGGTAAGGAAGAGGGAGCGAGAGAGAGAGTGAGAGAGAGAGAGGGCGAGAGAGCGAGAGGAAGGGAGAGAGCGAGAGAAGAGACTAACTTTCGCTACCACACGCTACCAGTCCTTGATGGAAGAGCAGTGCCCGTACACTTGTGGATACTGCTAGCGATGAGAAATCGCAAACATAATAAGGGAAATTAATAAATCTATACGCACGCTTGATCGTTCTGAGAGAGAGAGATCGTTAGTGAGAAAGAGGAAGAGAGTGAGCACAAAAGGGAAGGAGAGCAAGTCTAAGCCGAAGCCTAAGCCTCCGCCTACCAGCCCTAAGCCTAAGCCACCTACGTCTAGGCCTAAGCCGAAGCCAAAGTTTCACCTAAGCTAATTGTAAGCGCCATAGCCTTTTAAGTCTAACCCTAAGCTAAAAAGGTTTTTGATTACGGAATCCATCACAGACTCCAATTTCATATTTGCGAAGCCATGACCGCCAGGGCGAGGGGCGCTTGCGGGAAAGCCTAATTTCAGGAACAGCTTGTTTAACCAACTGGCCGGATCTCGAGTCATCCACGTTTTTGGCCCCTTTTTTGGTGAAGTTTCAGCATGTCGGCGGGTTCGCTATAAAAGGAAGATCTGGACTCAGGATTGCCAGACTTTAACAGAGTTTCTGCAAAATGAAGACTGAATTGGTCGTGCTCCTCTTCGTCCACTCTTGCGCGGGGATCGTCTACAATTATTGCTCGGTGACGGGGACTTGTAAGGAATTTCAGATTGTATTCGTTGCTCATTCTCTCTGTAGCTCGCTCTTGCTCTCTCTCAACTCGCTCAAGCTCGTTCTCTCTCGCTCTATCTCGCTCTCGCTCCAATTATCGCCCAATCTTTTTAGCCTGCACCGCTACTGGCGTCTGCTCCACCGGATACACCTGCCTGTACCGTGACTCGAAGAATAAGGTCTGCTGCCCAACGGCTTCTCGTAGGTTTTTAAACTATCGTTGCTTCATCTCGGCTTACTGCTCATGCTCTCATTCCCATTCTAACCATTTCCAGGCACCTGTGCTAATCTTCTCACCGCCGGAACCACCACTTCGACGTGCGCCGGCCAAGCATACCTGTGCTCGAACAGCCAGTACACCGCGCTGATGCAACAGCAGTGTCCGTCGACGTGTGGATACTGTAGCTCCAGTAATTTTTGGGCTGGATCCGGTTAATCGCTACACGAATTCGAAACGAGATAGAATATAGAGCTAAAGATATGGAGAACGAGAGAGAGTTAGACTTCAAGGAGCTTCTACAGAATAAAGTGATTTTTTCAGGCTCAATCTCCACCTCGACAACTTGCGTTGACCAGCTGAACCCGAGCACCGGAGTCTCAGATTGCCCATCACGCGCGTATCTCTGCAACAATGGTGTAAGCTTTGGTTTCGTTCTTTCTCGCCTTCTTTCTCTCGCTTTGTCTTTCTCTTCCTCTCTCCTTTCTCTCGCTCACTTTTCCTCGATCTCGGCATACATGTCCCGTTTTAGACCTACTACGACGTGATGACCACCCAGTGCCCTGCGACTTGTGGTAGATGCTCCAGCTCCTCGGTTATCTCTTCCTCCACCACATGCGTTGACCAACTGAACCCATCTACTGGAGTGTCGGACTGCCCAGCTCGGGCCGCGTCTGGACTCTGCGCAAACTCGGTGAGAAAAAGAAAGCGAGATAGAGAGATAGGAGATAGAGAGACAGCGAGATAGAGAGAGAGAGAGAGAGAGAGAGAGAGAGAGAGAGAAAGAGGGCGTGCGTGAGAGCGTGTGAATGAGAGAAACGATCAACTGATGTCAATTTTCCAGGTGTACATCCCCCTGATGACCCAGCAGTGCCCGAGGAGCTGCGGATTCTGCTCCGGAAAGTAAAATAAAACTGTCTGCCGCGCAGTTATTTTAATAAAGGTCCTGAGCTCTGTAAAACCAAAATTGGCACACTGAGCCCTAAAAATAAAGCTAAAAATCGAAAGAAACGGAGAAATTACAAAAAGACGCATGGGCAGAAAGTTCCGGAACAGCGGAAGAAAGTACGAAAAACGCATTAGTGGATCAGATCCTTTAGTCCTTTTTCTTGTAGTATGAACCATGTGAAAATTAGAAGTTATAACTCAAGCAAAGTATCATATTAATTGCAAACAATTTATAGCCATGCTATTTTAGGATAATTACAGAAAAGCAAAAGCCTAAAATTCCGGTCGTTTACAATAAAAATTTAAGTTTAAAATTAAATTAATTACAATTGAAAATTGAGAAGAAACCACAGTTTGTTATCGTTATCATCTTTTTCTTAACCTCGAAATATAGTGCGTTAAAATGTCCTAAAAATATAAAAAAAGGAAAAAGGTGTATCATCCGGTTAGAACAAAGTAAAGCATGTACTTGCTATTCTCTACTTTTTGTATTCAATTCGAAAAAACTGATTCAGTTTTTGCATAGACTTCACTGAAAAACCCAAAAATTCCGCAGTATCGAGTCTTTGCATAGCCGCGAGGGCCGGTTTTTGATGACTTTTTCCGGAAATTTCCGGAAAACCCACGGGGGTTGACCGGAGGAATGTGTTGATATAGCCGTACTGCCACGGCTCGTTTCTAAGGTCACTTTGAAAAAGTTGGGCTCAGTTTTTGCGTATAAATACCCGAGAACGGCACGATACTACACTACTAGCAAATGGCTGCCAAGCTTATCCTCCTCGTGTGCTGCTTCGGAGTTGCCTCGGCCGTCGTGCAGAACTACTGCAAGGTGACCGGCACGGGTACGCGATTGAAATCATGGTTTTCAGCCTTCACGATTTCATAATGTCGAAATTCATAATACAGAAATTTCATAATGCCGAAACTGAGAAGCTTGCGCTGGGAGATTTTCCGGGAATATTGCCTATGTAAATTTTGCCATTCTGAATCTCGACATTATGAGAATTCGACGTAGTGAAGTTTCGATAACGATTTTCGACATTATGAGTTCGATGGGGGGCTTACATTTTTTGGTAAGTAGCCAACAGGGCAGACAGCGCGCCTAGGGGAGAGGCGCGGAGACATTTTCTCTAGGACATCGATTAACTTATGCCGTCCTTATCCCTTTAAAGACCCATTTTTCGTTTTTTTAAAGATACACGGAAGGCAGACCTCAGTCTTCACCAAGACCAATTGTTTGCGAGCCGGGTATAATAATTTTCCTTCAGCCTGCACAACGTCCGCTACCTGTGCGTCTGGCCAAACCTGCGTCAACCGCGACAACAAGAACAAGGTTTGCTGCGCGACTGCTAACCGTAAGTTTTTCTTGATTTTTGGGACAGCACCGTAGCTGGTAACCGTGACTCTCTCGCTCTCTTCCTCCTTTTCAACCTTTACGTTGCCCTTCAGCTCAATATTTGCATAAAAAATTTTTTAGTCGGTTGCCAGGATCTGAACGTAGCCGGGACGACGTCAAACACCTGCGCCAGCAACAAAGCCTCCGGCCTGTGCAGCGACCCCAACTATACCTCTCTCATCACGACGCAATGTCCTGCGACTTGTGGATTGTGCTCGGGTACGTTTTATGATTTTAATCATGTCGAGCCCTACGCATAAGCCTAAGCCTAAGCCTAGCCGAAGGTAAGCCCACGTAGAAGCTTAAGCCTGGGTACAAGCCTAAGCCCAAGCCTAAGCCTGAATCCAAGCCTAAAGCCTAGCCTAAGACAAAGCCTAGCCTATGCCTATGCCTAAGACTAAGCTAAGCCTAAGCAATAGCATTATGTCCATTAATGCGTCTTCCACTATTAGGTAGCCCCACGTGCGCCGACGTGAACGTCTCGGAATGCCTGAAAAACGTCGCACTATGCTCGAACTCGGTTTGTTAAAACAATGACCATGAAAAAAATCAACAAAATCAATGTCAAAAAATACACGAAAATCTATTTTAGGCGTACAACAGCGTGATGAGCGTGCAGTGCCGCAAGACCTGCGGATACTGCACCAGCGGCTAAAAACTCGTTCTAACGACGATAATAACAACTGTCATTTAATAAATCATGCATCCTTTACACAATTTAAGAAAGACTACTGCACTGAGATTCCACTTTTCGAGACAAGCCTGTCAAACGCATCAAAAATTACATTCCTGACCAACTAAAATTTACAGATTGTACCTCAATTTCATTAGATTACTCCGAATTCGGCAACCCTGCCGGGCCGCTGTTAGCATAGCTGTTGCGTGGCAGCGCCCGCCGTCTAGATTCCCACAATAAAAAAGGCCCGTGACTCCCCCAAATTTTGGTATAAGTATCCAAACCAAAGCCTTAAAGTTGCATTCTATCCTTTACTCCAGATGACCGCTAAAATTGTCATATTTGTCTGTGCTTTTGGCGCTGCTACCGCGGCTATTACGAATTATTGTAGGATGACTGGGAAGAGTAAGATTTACCTAATTACTAGGCCTACGCTAAGCCTAAGCTAGGCCTAAGCTAAGCCTAAGCTAAGCCCAGGCCGAAGCCTAAACCTAAGCTAAGCCTACGCCTAAGCCCAACACTCAGCCTTAGCCTAATCCGAAGTCTACTTGTTTTTAGCTTGCACCACGTCGGCCACTTGCAGCGCTAATGAAACATGTGCGTTCCGCGACTCGAAGAATAAAGTGTGCTGCCAGAAGGCTATGTGTAGGTTTAATGGTTTCATTGTCTTTATTAAACTATTAAATTACATCTCCATTTTATCAAAAATCGAGATCAAGCGAAAGCAAATGGAAGCAAGTATTAATGCACCAAATTCCGCGCGCCTTCTCGGCATTCATTTTCCTTTTTCCATCGGTTTCGTGGTTTTTAATATCTTTTTCTATCTTTCCTGTGCTATTTTTAGAGTGTCTTTTAGTGGCCTGCCAAGATCTGTGCGAGGCCGGTACCACCCGGAGCACATGTTCGAGCAGTGTGGCGCAGTGCAGGAACTCCGTCTATTACACGCTGATGCAACAGCAATGCCCAGTCACTTGCGGGCTTTGTAATACTAATCGTAAGTTGTAACTCTGCGTAGTTTTTGAAAGCTTCCTAGCTCTAGATAACTTCGATACTTATTTAGATGGCCAGTTAACGAAACGTTCTAAAAGTAGAAAGAAATCTAAAAACGATATTTCGTGATTTACGTATTTTCTAGGTTTTTAAACCTCCCCCAAACCTGGTCGCTTTGATGGTTATTTCTTTCAGCTACTACTCCTTGCGCCGACAAAATCAACCCCGCCACCGGAAAGTCGGATTGCAAGGACAGAGAGGCACTGTGTACCAATTCGGTAAGAAAAGCTAGAAAATGCAAATTACCTGGATTCTAGGCCTGGCTGAGCGTCATGCAAGAGCAATGCCCGAAGACTTGTCGATTCTGTGAATAAGTTCAACCTACGTGAACGTTATTGAAACGTACCTAATAAGTTAATAAAACCGGCCTGATACCTCTTCTTTCACGAAATCTCTAGAAAAACCACAAAATTCATTAAATACCGACGATAGGTATATTGTGCGTAAAAATCACATGAAATCAATTAATTTATTGTTTACTATAACAAATCTTATACTCCAGTGATGTCTTAGTGCAGGGCACAAATAAGCTGTGCGTGAAGTTGATCTAAGACATAATTTAGGCCAATATTTTGAAAGCCATTTTAATGAAAAGTAGTAGGTTACCGCATGGCACCACAGCGTCGTGGTGGGATCATTTTGCCGTGCCAATTGTAGATCTGCTCCCAGCCATGCCGTATAATTTTTGGTGCCGGTGCAATTTGTCAACCATCGGCTTGCTGCGGGTTTTGTAGAGTCGTAAATTACTCCTGTCCACGCTAGAGAGGCTGGGTCGTACCGAGCAATCATTACTAAACTAAAATTTAGTACAATCTGAGTAGGCACGAGCCTATGCCTAAGCCTAGGCCTAAATCTAAGCCTAGGCTAAGCCCAAGCTACTTTGTGCGGTTGCCATATCTTCAGCTGAACGTATCGTGTAACAAGCCCTCGTATCAGCGATACAGTAGGCACAAGTTGGCGCACATTTTGTATTTGGCGCTATCTAAATGCCAAATCTCTCTCTCTCTCTCTCTCTCTCTCTCTCTCTCTCTCGCTCTCTCAGCTTACCCTAACTTTAAACCAGGCTGCTCCACAAGAATACTCGGTACTCCTGCTTAACGGACAAGTGTAAACGGCTGGCGTGGTGCTGCCTGAAAGGATAGTGACATGAGGTGCACTACTGTTTTCATGAACTCACTCTCGTTGTTATAGCCGCGACAGTTCTCCATTTGATAAGCCGAGGCGCCGGTACCACGAAGCATCAGGAAAGCGTTGGGGTAATTCTGTGTCCCAGTAGCGTTTAAGAGAAGGCATTTTGAGTCTAAAAACGCGTAAAAACTCGTAAAACATAATACGAATATTTTTGGGAAAAATAATTGTTCACCTACGCTGTAGAAAATTACACTATTTGCAATCTTTAGCCCAAAAATTAGGTGTTTCAGGTATGATGCGAATTTTCAAACCTGCCATACCTATCACCAAAATTCCGACACAATACGGCACCGCTATGCAAAGTTCAATACAATCCTGATCCGGATACATTGCTTCGCAGCTTCTTTGCACGAGCGCAAATTCTCCTTGAGAGGTATATGTTAATTAGAGCGCAGTTCAAGAAGATAGCTGATATAATGGCATAGAATACACGCATTTTAAAGACGCTGACGAGCTTAATCGTTCCGCAAAATTTATAAAAACCATATGACCATAAAGCCACAGCTTGACTTCCATAGCCACCGCGGCGAAAGGCCATTTTGGTCTCAATAAAACGGGGATTTTGTGAAGAATTGGTTAGCAACGGATGCGAAAATCGTGTATAAAACCGCATCAACGACAATAAGTACGATAATAGTAAAGGGCTCTAGCTCTTTCTCTCCCTTAAACTCTCTCTCACGGTCTTTCTCTCTCTCTTTTTCTCTCTTTTTCTATCTCTCTCTCGCTTTCTCTCGCTATCTCTCTCCCTCTCCTCCCCCTCTCTCTCTCTGTGTATGTGCATTTCCATCATCCACTCTTGCCAAAATACGTTTATTTTTTCCGCTTCGTGCTTTGGAAGAAACCAGCTATTTGTATTGTAAGGCAATCGGGGGTCGAGTAGCAGAAATGTTGCCAAAATTCCTGATCATCTTTAGCTGCAAAAAAAATGAGAATATCTTCATATTTTCTGAATTATTTAAGTCTCAGGAATTCCAGCAACACTTCCACGGTCAGATATGGAAAGGGGATGTTTTTGGGGGTAGTAACTTACAGGTTTTTAACACAATCGACGAACCGTAATGCTCCAAATATCAAGAAGAAGAAGTTGAACAATACTCAAAACAAGTTGAAGACGTTCAGCAGCACAATTCGAAAAGTTCAGCTACTCAGCAAAATGCGTGGTTTAAATTATATAGATAGCAGGAGTGTGTAAAAGCTTCTTCGGCGACCCATAAATAGTAAAAGTGAGCAAAGAAATGGGGGGAATACGCGGGAAGGGCTTAGGCTTCGGCTTCGGCTTAGGCTTAGGCTTACTTGGCCTTAACCGGGGTCAGATTCAAATTTTGGACACCATTTTGAACGTCCTCTGCAGTCTCGGACTCCTCGTCTCCCTCGGCAAGCGTGAAGCTGACGGTGGATTGTTGGTAGTTGCGCCAGCCGACGCTTTCTGAAAAAATGGCATTTTTGGGCTTTTTAACAGAGTTTTTTTGATATCCAGGGCGAACTAGCAAAGATCTTTTGGGAAGAGCTATCAAAAACCTTAAGAAAAGGGATTCAAGCTAGCAAATAATTTTTAGGAAAATTGACAGCTAGCAAAGATTCTTTTGGAATTTAGGGCAAAATAGCAAAGAATCTTTAAAAACTGGGAAATGATGAGCAAAGGTTTTGATCGAACTGGAGGTAGCTAGCAGAGGTTTTTTAAGAAACTGCGGCAAAATTGCAGA
The DNA here is from genome assembly GCA_958295435.1 of Mesorhabditis spiculigera. Lineage (NCBI taxonomy): Eukaryota > Metazoa > Nematoda > Chromadorea > Rhabditida > Rhabditidae > Mesorhabditis > Mesorhabditis spiculigera. The sequence continues at coordinate 480,029 of CATQJA010002634.1, forward strand.
GCTTTTTGGTCGAAACCTGCCAATTTTTATGGGAAAAAGAGCAATATTTCAAGCTTTTGAGTGATCTAGGCAAACTAGCGATGATTATTGAGGAAATAAGAACGATCGGAAGCCGGTTATCGACTTTTAAAAACCATAAACAACAAACTACGCTAATTTTACATCATAAAACCCACCACTCTCCAGCAGCTCAATGCTGTCGAGGAAGGAGTTCTTGTTGAACCCTCCGATGACGTAGATGACGTTACCCGCAGTGACGACGGCATGTGTATTGGCCCTGGGGTTCGTAAGTGCAGGACCTGCCCTCCAGGTGCCACTCGGGTGATCCAGAATGTCGACGGTCGTCAGCGAGTTCGTGCCATCATGGCCTCCGATGAGATACAGGACATCTGAAAGAGGTGATTAGAAATTATCGAAAGTTCCTCATGCTCACCTCGTACAACAGCCACGGCACAACCGCGACGCGGCGTCCTCAGCTTGGGCATCTCGCGCCACGTGTCGCTTTTGGGGTCGTACGCCTCGACCGTGTCCAAGCAGGCACTCCAGCGGTCGCAACCTCCGATGGCGAGGACCATGCCCTTCCAGGCGACGGCGGCAGCTTGGTAACGGCCGACGCTCAGCGGGGCCATCGGGGCCCACTCGTTCACAGCTGGGTCGTAGCGTTCGCAGTCCTGAGAGTTGGTTTTAGCCGGAAGTTAAGGTCTGTTTCTCTCGTTTTTTCACGCCCTCTCTCTCGCTCTCTCTCTCTCTCTCTCTCTCTCTCTCTCTCTCTCTCTCTGCGACTCCAAAATTCACCCACCTTCATGCACACCTGCTCGGCATTACAACCCCCAATACAGTAGATGACATCATTCACGACAGCGCATCCATTGTGACTACGCGGCCGAGCCAGGCTAGCGATATTCGACCACTTTCCCGTCTTCGGGTCGTAGCACTCGGCCGACTTCAACTCCTTGTGACCGTTCGATCCGGCGATGGCGTACACCTTGCCGTTCACGACGGCGGTGTCGAAGCGCCCACGCTCGTTCTGCATCGGCTTCAAATGCCGCCAAGTACCGTTGACAACGTCATACTCCTCGACGCTGTTCAGGCACTCGCCCCGGTCATAGCCTCCTGAAAACGAAGATGTTGTCTCTCTCCTTCTCTCTCTATCTCTCTCTCTCTCTTGTCCTCTCTCGCTTTCTTTCGCTTTCTCTCCCTCTCTCTCCTCTCTCTCTATCTCTTTCTCTCTCTTTCTCTCTCTTTCTCTCTCCCAGGTTCTGGATCACGACTTACCACAAACGATGATCTTCCCCTCCAAAAACACAGCTCCAGTTGAGCATCTACCGGCGTTCATCGTCGGAAGTGGCTTCCTCTGCGCCCCAACCGACGACACCAGCTTGTTCAGCAGCTGCTGCTTCTGAGCATCAACACTTCCGGATCTTTCTTTCTTTCCGGCGGAAATCTCCTCGTCGTCCGACACCTGGATGGAGATGACCATCAGTCGGTAGTAGAGCACGACGAGGGCCATCCAGTAGTCGGCTAAAGTTGATGATTAGTTGTCCGCAAAACTAAAGCTTACGAGAAGTCTGATGAACAGCTAGCAGACGCGCGCTGATGGTGTTCTCCGGCTCGCTCTCCTCGCTGGCGACGGAGTCCAGGCTTTCGGTGGAGCCGTACTGGTCACCGACGACCTTCTTGGCATCGAGGCGGACGGCTGTCGCACCGGTGGTACGAGAATGGGAAGTGCCGACGAAGGGTGGGTCGATGTGGCTGAAAATGATGGAGATGAGGACAAAAAATTCGGGGAGTTCAGAAGTCGAGTCTAGTCTAGAACTTAGAGGCCAACGTCTTGAAGGTGTTCAGTTCAGAGACGGAACACCTTCGAGAAGCAGATACTGACCCATTATGCGGGAACTCGTGTCTCTTTCCGCTCTTCTTGTAGTCCTTGATCAGGTCGCAGCTGCCAACCGAGCTTCTGTCGTCCATCTCGGCACAATCCGCCAAGTTCCCCTCCTCCAGGTACAGCAGATGCGTCTTGCCGGTGATATAGTCAAACGAGTCCGCCGATTTCTGGGCGGCCTTGTAGTGTTCAAAGTAGTGCAGCGTCCGTTCGGCCAGGCTCTGTCCAATGTTGTCCCGCTTCAGCTCCTCTCCAGAGATGATGATGCGCGACTTGATGACGGCCAGCGAGCTGAACTCCTCGCTGCTCTCGGCGATGGCGGAGAAGTTTTCGCTGATGTACTTGTCGACCTGGTCCATGAGGTACATGTCCTTGTTGAAGTTGGCGCGAAGGCGGATACCTGGAAAATGAAGTAGTTAGAGAGTCACAGAGAGAGAGAGAGAGCGAGAGAGAGAGAGAGAGAGAGAGAGCGAGAGAGACCAACCGAGACAATTGTGGACGGAGAGGTTGTCGGCGAGGTACTTGGCGCAAGCCTTGGCTACTTGGTGCATCTGGAGGGCGTAGGCGGTCTTGTACAGCTCGGCGACCTTCTTGTTGTTGATCTCGAGGCTGGAAATGAGGTTTTATTGATTTAAACTTTGCTTTTTTTGCTTCTCTAGGTGTCACCGTCCCTTTAAAACGGTATCCAGCGCGAAATTGGCGCAAATTACCAAAAAATCTCCTATTTTTGTTGTCGCATTGGCAGTACCCTCAAAAACTCACTATGAAGTGTACGCGTAGTTGACAAGAGCCGAAAAGCAGTCATAGTCCGTTTGGGCGAATTCGAAGTAGGCCTTCTCACTGCAGTCCGGTGCCGCGGGGTTTGTCGGCGAGCTCGAGCCGTTCGAGTTGGCCCGCACGCGATCCTGGTTGTCCTTTAGGAAGAGATCGGATAGAGCTGGTGAGACGGCGGCGAGCACGACCTAAAAATGGACAAGTGGGCTTTCAAGTGGTTTTCGGAATTTTTTTGAAACGTTAGTGATTAATGTAACCGGAACCATAAATTTCGACTAGCTACATACCTTGTGCGCAAAGATCTCGCGCTCGCGAACGAAGAGCACGACGTCGCAGAGCTCGCGGTTGCGGCGGAAGGTGTCGAGCCGCTCGAGCAGTTCGGCCTGGAAAGAAAGAAATAGAATGTGTTTTGAGAATTTGTGCCTAAGCCCTAGCCTAAGCCTAAGCCTAAGCCAAGCCTATATTGTATTTTTTGACCCCTACTTTTCATCCTAAATCCATACTGTTTACGCCCGATCCCCATCCCCCATTTTCATTCATTCCCAGCTGCACCCCCACCACGCAGCTGCAAAAGTACTCTGACTACACACGGTGTATTTGAGCTCTCGTATCGCCGCCCGGCCCTCATTGCTGACCACGAGGTCCCACCGTGCTAAAAGGGGCTGTGGGAGAGGGGGCAAAAAGTTGAAAGGAGCCCCACGGAACGGTTAGGTTCGTGTAGGATTATTTCGTCCATTGGGACGTTGCCACATTGGGTTAAAACGACAGGAAACTTAAATTTCCAACTTACAAAATTGCACACCTTCACTGTCGCTTTAAAATCTATGAAACGGATTCTAATCCTATTAGCCGTATTGTTTTTTTCAATAATCCCGAAATTGAGAAAATTTTGGTCTTTGTGATTCTAATCCCACAAAATGTGGCTATTATCCTCAATTTCGAGACCTTTCTCTCTCTCACTCTCTCTCTCTCTCTCTCTCGCTCTCTCTCTTTCTCTCTCTCTCTATCTATCTATCTCTCTCGCTCTCTCTCGCTCTCTTTCTGTCACTCTCACGCCTCTTGAACCCAGCTATTTTCAAACTTCCACAAAAATTCCCCGGGCTCGTGATTGCTGGCTACGTATCGAATCCAATTTCCCGGCCGGCGGCAGGCCAGAATCGCGACACCCACCCCCGGGGCAACAGCAAATAATTTTTACGCCAACAGCTGGCAGGCAGGAAAAATTGAAAAATTGAGCCTGAGGTTGCCAAGTAACCTCTTGACGGCATCGTTAAAAAAAATACTTCAAGGGGTCAATTTGGCGAAGTTCGGGGTAGGATTTTGCAATAGCAAGTTCGCCAGGTTTTAAAAGTCCAGTGAAGCGAAAAACGTTGAAACCGACTTCGGGGGGGGGGGGGGGGGGGGGGTTTGGGGGGGGAAGGTTTTTTTTTTGCTTTCCTTGGGGGTGGTTTTGAACCCACCCAAAAAAAACCCCCGACATTTGGGTAAAGTTACAAAACATTCGTTCAATTTTTTTCAAAATCATCTTAAAGGTTCGTGATACCATAAATCGCTAAAATAGCTTGCAAATTCGCCAAAATCGCATAAAATCTACAGTTTTCGAAAGTTCATAGTTTCCTAGTACCTATAATAATCCGAAGATTTCCTCAACCGGCATAAATCAACATGAACGGCTATTTGCAGGCTTCCGCATTCCTTTAAGACCCAACAGCTAGCTAAATTTAGCACCTTTCCACCCCGCTGCAGGTAGAAGCGAAAACAGAGGAGGTCGTTGCGAGATAATGGCTTTTTGTCATCGTCCATATCGTCCATTTTGACTTGCGCAGTCGCTAGAGTTGGGAACGTAGCTTAACGCAGCTAATGTAGCCAAATATATTTTAGCGTAAGGAGGTAGAAATCGGAATATTGTTGTGGAATAGAATGGAGTGTGAAATGGCTAGACGGCCAGCCGGCCGTCTAGCCGAGGAGGTTGACCATTTTTGTTGTGATGAGTCACTGACAGATGGGAGGTCCAAAAGAAGAGACGAGAAGAATCAGATTCAGAAGATCGATTCAGACTGTCTGGAGGGTGCGGGCTTTTCAGTTGGTTTTTTATGTTCTCGCGCACAAGCCACAAATCAGAGCCCCACCCACCAAAAGCCGCAGCTGGGAGGAAAGGCCAAAAAGTTCTTTGGCAGGGTGCAAATTATTATTGGAAGAGAGAGAGAGAGAGAGAGAGAGAGAGAGAGAGAGGAGATAAAGTGCGCTTTACAGTATCCCCAAGCAGACAAAAGCGCCGTTCACATTCCCATTTTCGGGTCTGCCGCCCGGACAGACAGAATGTTACGGATGCGTGGGAAAATCGGTGGGGCATCGCGGAGACAGGGAGGGTCATTTGAATTCAGGGCTGGCGTTCTCGAATGTTCTATCGTCGTTTCGGGCGTTTTCTACTCAAAAATAAAACCCAAAACTGGATTACCAGACTCGGTTTTTATGGCACAACCAAAATGCCTAATTCGGTTATTCCAGAACGGTCTCAAAAATTCTTTTCTCCAAATTTTTAATTTTGCCAATATCGCAAAAAAACCTTTGAATAATTAGTCCAGTAACACACCTTGACGGTCGGGTTCCTAAGGCTGAGGATGTAGTTCTCGCGAGCGTCAAGCGCCTGCCCTCCCCACTTGTCGGTGTCGTCGGCCCGGAAGGAGACGGCGCATCGGAGGCGTTTTGGTTGGAGGGTGATTTCCTGGAATTGGCAAAGTTATTAAATTTCCTCTCTCTCTCTCTCTCTCCCTCTCTCTCACCTTGGGCGTCTCCTCGTCGATCTCGCTATCACTGCTATGATCTTCGATGACGACGGTCTTCGGGGCGGTGGTATTGTGAAGTTTGCCCGACATTTCTGCGGCTGTTTCCTGAGAAAATAACTGCTTCAAATATGGTACGGCGTAGCCTACGGTTTCTGTAAGTCGACTTCCCAGTCCCTTTAAAATACATATTATGTACTAGTTCTCAGTCCCCCATCGCTCTCTATCTCTATCCCTTTCTCGCTCTCTCTCCCCTGCGGCTCAACCCGACAAGGAAACCCCGTTCCCAGCTGATCTATCATTCGGCGAGCCGCGCCGTGATACCCGATTTGGAGGTGACCCCCCGCATTTCCGCGCATTTTTCTGCCGATCATCAGCCGCCGTGCTCAAAAGACGCAAGTTCAAAGCCCAAAACAACTGTAGATGATCAATCGGGCCGTCCGAGAAAAAGCAGGGTGAACCGGAAATGAACTTTCGTATTTTTAAAGCCGTCCTATCGTATCCAATATTTCAAGTCCCGGGCCATCAAATAAAAAATTGGGCTACGAAGGCTGGAAATGCCAGGTACAGGTCGACTAATTGCAGTTGTGCAATTTTCAGTACTTTTTTGGATCACGCGCATCTGGAGCGGCATTTTGAACTGAAAGAGAGACGGAGAGAGAGTGTGCGAGAGAGTGAGAGGGAGAGGCAGAGAAAGAGAGTGAGTGGGAGAGGATTCGAAAAGCCTTATCCGACTGATCTAAAGAAAAATTTGCGTAACCCAAGCCCATAACAAGATAATTAAGAAAATAAAGCTTTCAAGAGCCATTCAAGTACAAATTCGCGACTGTTCTATGAGAAAAACAAGGCAAACAGGAAAAAAACACTGTTGACGGTTAAAATTTCGCTAAACAGGTTCCTGTTCTTCGTCCTACCACAAACTCTGTAGTCTCTCTCTCGCCCTCCCTCTCTCTCTCTCTGTCTCTCTCGCCCTCTCTCTCGCTTTCATAAAAATCTGCCATTTGTGCTAAATCCCCTCCGAACTCTACAATTTTTGTTCGTTCTTTGCTCCCTTGCACCCCGCAGCCTTCATATCCCGGTATCTCCCTCTCTCTTTCTCTCTTTCGCCCTCTCTCTCTCTCTCTCTCTTCTCTCTTTCTCGCAGCCCATCGATGACGCTTTGGTCTATAGACGACTGCGATTGTCCTGCGGATCGCCGGAACCTGCCGTCCGGCAATGAGGAACAGGTGACGTGAGAATGCGAGTGAGAGAAAGAGAGAAAGATAGAGAGAGAGAGGGAGAGGCGAACCTAACCTCAGACAACATCAATCCATCCCTTAAACGCCTGTCATACCCGACTGCTGCTATTGCCCGGGGAGAACGATTTCGTTACTACGTTGTTTACGCGGGGATGATGGGATGAGATCAAGAGAGCAGTTGTTTTGATAGCTTTTTAGAGGGAGCGTGACAGGGAGCCTAGGCGTAGGCTTAGGTTTTGGCTTAAATCAGGCCTAGGCTCCAACTCACCTTCTCCAGCGTGGGTCGTCGGTTGGTAGGTGTACAGCGGATCAGCTCCTCCTCCAGCGCGGGCTCCGAATGCGAGTGTGGATAACCACCAAGAGAGCCGAAGCTGAAAGAGTGATATTGAATTGGCATTAAAAGAGGTCCAAGGACAATGAACTGCTTGAAGACGTCGGGACTGAGGAGATTCAAATACCACTGACGACTTAGAAACTAAGAGCCCAAGTCAACGCCTAAGCCTAAGCCTAAACCTGGCTTTTCCAGACCATTCCTATCTTCAAAAATCAACGATCTTCCCCTGCCTAGCCAGACCCCCACCGGTCAGCCAATTTTTATCACAAAAATCACCGGGCGGAACGCCCCAGCTGGCTGGGGATTTGAACTTTCCCGTGGTGGTGGTGGTAGTGCCCGGGTGAATTTGATAAGGATTTCGACGAAAGGTCTCCGAATTTTGGGCTAGGAATTGGCGTTCTGTGTATTTCCGGACCGGTCAACCGGTAGATAGGAGACATGGGATCGAGGGTTGCCAAGTTAGCAAGAGGGTAGATGGCAGATCGGAGATCTGGATTGTTGCAGGGATATTGAAATTAGAGAGAATGGGAGACGATAACAATATGGTGGTTGCTAGAAAAATTATTGAATTCTCATCTAGTTTTTTTGGGCCTCTTAAAGGTAGCTACTGCAAGTCGTCCGCTTTTTCGCACTAAAAGAGAGAATATACCGAAAATGTCCCCTTTCAAGCTCTAGATAGTTTTTCGAGGGTCTAAACTTTTTAGTTATATTTTTAACATGGCTAAACCGAGGAAAAATCAAATGTTGTTTCAGGATAACTTACGAGGCTTCAACTAGCTTCAGAAGCCTCCTAAAAAGTAGAGAAACGTGAAAATCTATCAGGAACTGAGAGTAGACTACGACAGAGACTATCGACGATTTGTGACGTATGCAGGAAGACAGACAGCTATAGTGGAAAGTGAAAGGCTTTTTAGGGAGGCCGTGTGGGTGGCATTGCTTGAGGAGCTAGAGAAATGGCGAACCGGAAGCTTCAAGGAAAAACCTTATATTTTCCAGATTTAGGCGGTTTTCAAGAAAAAGCTTCAAAATTAGAATATACATGCTCAGAACCTTCGAGGACGTTGAGAATTTGAGAAATTGGGAATTCCGGAGGAAGGCCTAGGGATTTTAGCCATAGTACGTTTTTGCCTGAAAATCGCTTCCAAAAGAGACGTTAGCTATAGCAAACGTTGCCTTCAACGTTCCTTTAAAAAGTCCAAGACCTCTGCCCTACGCCTCAGAACAAATCAGAGCTCAATTCGGCAATCAAATGAGTGATTGAAGTGGGAATTGCCCGATCCGGATCGGGGGGGGGGGCAGGCCTACGAAGCGATCCCCGTTGACGAATTGACGATAGAGATGAGAGGGAGAGAGAGAGAGAGGGGAGAGAGGGGAGAGAGATAGAGCGATAGAGAATGAGAAGGAACGACAAAGATAGACAAAGACATATTTCCGGCGGGTAGCGCAAAAAGTGTTTCCCGGGTGGTCGGGAGACGGTTGAGCAGGGGCGATGTTATACACAATTTTTGTTTGGGTTCATCCTGCCATCGATATGATGGACCGGAAGGACCGGAAAGAGTGGCCGGAAACGAAAATGGCACTTAAGAACGTTTTTTCAAAACCGAGGATTTTGAAATTGAGACCGAAATGTCTAGACAGATTTTTTTGATGAGCTACGAATAAATGGGTCCGTTACAAAAAAAAGACACAGCTATGCAAATTAGCTTGTTAAAGGAAGCGTAATAAAGGGTGTCTTTAGTCAAAAAAAGCGTGCTCCATAAAGATTTTGCTTTTAGATCGGAAATTTGTCCTTAAGGTTTCAACCAATTTATACTAATTAATTCCTCCTAATTTCACAGCAAAAACCTACGATTCAAATAATTGTTCTAAGAAGGTATCACTTTATTAACATGATAATATGACACCAAACTGAAATAATATGACAAAAAAAGCTTTTTTAAGAATAAATAGGTTTCTTTATAGCTAAAACTCGCAATTTCCCAATATTTTCCATTAAAAACTGTACCAAGATTAGTGTTCAAAGTAATTCAAATGAATCATTTCTTATAAGCTTAGCATTAGCTATATGATTTTACGTATATGAAATAGAAGAAGATTCGACTATATTTAATAGCAATAATCGTATGCTAATTACCTTGTCGTGTGCGCCCTCATTCTGGGGCAACTCTGACTGGCCGATTCGGGCTCGCCGAGGTCTTCCATGGTATATTAGCGTAGTTTATAGCTTAGAAATATCTTGGAAAGTAGTTTGAGTAGTTTTTCAATTGCTTTGAAAACGTAGAATATTTAGAAAATCCAAATAATTGCCCTTCTTTGTTTTGTCAAGTCAGCGGGGCCAAATTTCTTATCTCCTCGCAACAGCCAGGCGACGCCTGGGAGAGTAGGCTAGAGATTAGAGAATTAGAGAAAAATAGATAGGCCAGAGAAATACTCTCTTTCTCCTATAGAAAATAGAGAGAAACCACGGGGTTGAATAGAGAAAATAGGATGTTTTTGTCGTCGGCCCTCCGTTTTTCCGGGGTCGTACTCTGGACGCCAGCCGTGGGCCCCGGTTCTTTTCGGTTTCTCTGCCGTCTTTTTGGGCTTTTTGTGTTTGTGCGTGTTTGTTAGAGGGCGTGTGTATGTTTGAGTGTCGAAATTTCGGCCGAAAGGGTCGCTTTTGGATGCACTTTCCGGACAATGCACATTTCCGGACTGGACGGATGGGGTTGAAAGCTAATAATAGCAGATATATTTGATTTTTAAGGGAATTTTTGAGTCAATAAAATTGTTGGATTTTGAAATCGTATATCACGCCCATTTTGAAACTTTAATAGTGACAAAGCCCACAAAAATATCACAAGGAAATATCGGGTCCTAGGGGCCTTTTAAACTCCATAAAAACGGAATTTTCTAATAAAAACTTAAATATGATTATGCCCGTTGAAAAATATATGTGAATTTAGGGGTTTTAAAAATCCCGAATTTTTATAAAACTTCGAAAATAGAGAGAATCAAATTCTTAGAAATCTTTTTTAATGGTCAAAACATAAATCCTTCATTTTCTCCTTTAACAGCGCAAGATAAATCTGAAATTAGAAACTTTATTGAACGATTTTTAACTATCCAAATTGTCTAATTGTAGCCCTAAATTGTTTAGATTACTCAATCAATATTAGCATCCATTTATGTATATTTTATAGTTTTTGGACCATCTTATCAAACCTCAAATCATCCCAAAACTGTCCAGAAAATTTCACGCACCGGCTTTTTGTCCAGGAAATTCACCCTGGGCTTTTCGTGCTGTGCTCAGGAAATCAGGGGTTACGAAGGAAGGGGGCACTCGGGTGATTTTTTCGTATTCTCGGACCTTCGAGATAAATGGAGGAAATTCCCCGTTGCCCTCCAGACAGCCTGGCCACTTTCAAATCCAGAAAAAAGTAGGGAAAATCGGGCAGGTGTCAAAAATTGAGATAAGCGGATTAGGCATTCAGATTTGGGCTTTTTAGGCGAAAATTCTAGGCAGACGTAGCCTCGCAAGTGTCGTAAATTCTTATTCAAATTCATAAGGTTGACATAAAGCCAAAAAATACGAATATCTGGCCTGAAAAATCAACCATTTTTGGGCCACTCTGTGACGCGCCGGTCATGCGCGGAATTGCCTCGCGTAATCGATTGGGTCCCAAGGGGGATGGGGGTGCTTTGAGAAATTGGAAATTTGTTGTTATGACAAGCAATGAAAGCAGCATAAAAATGTAATAGGAGGCTGAGTCAAGAATACAAGTAAAAAACCTAATCGTATCCAAATACCGAAGCCAAACCGAGTGTTGTAGTTTGAATTTTAAAATATTACGCTTTAAATTTAGCCTGAAAGTGTGATTCCTCTAAATGAATAAAATTTACGTAGACATGAAACAAAAGCAGGACTTTTAAAAGCACCTAATTTCAATCAAGACAAAAACACTATTTTTGAGAAGAGATAATTTACGTTTTGAGGCCCGAAAGACCGTAGAATTAGCATATTTTAGCATTTTTGGAGGCAAAATGGTTTCAAAGACTACAAAAAGAGTGAAATTATACCATTTTTACGATGTAATAATTTGGCAAAATGATTGATCTCTCAATTTAAACATGGGAAAACGTAAAATCAGCTTTTCTAGCACAACAATCTAATTTTTTCGTAAATTCAAAAGTTCCCAAGTAATAGAAAAGCTACCGTAACCCAAAAAGCATTACAGGGTAGCGCAATTCAATTTAATCTGATGCCCGACCTCGCATCAATTTGGACCACCCACACCCCTGGAAAGCCGCAAAAAATTGGCTGCGAAGCCCGGGTGGGAGACATCAAAAAGTAGCGCAGGGGTAACCCGGGGCTACGCGAGACCGGGCCATCCCGGAAGTATAAAAGTTGTGTGTGTGTCCATGTCTATGGGTGTCCTGCGGAAATGTGGGTGGTTCTAGAGAGCGTTGAGGGGAATCTAATCCGAGGATCCAAAAGAGAGAGGGCCTACTCGCTGAAACCCAATAAATAAACCAAAAAGATGGTGGGGGAGAGAGAGAGCGAGAAAACAGAGGAGAGAGAGAGAGAGAGAGAGAGAGAGAGAGAGAAGATGTCGACATCGCGTTCCTATCAAATATGCGCAAAAATGTGGATGTCGGGGAACACTTGGGGGTGTGGAAACAGCCATCATCAACATGCCTCTTGGGAATTTCTTGAAAACTCTGGAAAACGCTTGAGATATTCTCGCAGCATACTTTAAATTTGTCTAGACGTTTGAATAACTTGAGAGTGGAGTTCAAAGTTCTGGAGCGTAAGCGGCAGCCTAGGCTAAAAATTCAACTTTTTGATAGAGAAATCTAAAGAACAAGGTTGTCTAAGAAATCTCTCTTTCAAAAATTCAAGAAACCGGGATTACGGCTTGAAATTCGGCAATACAATCGCGACAAAATTTAATAACCCATTCTTCTGTGATTTCTCACAGCGAAAAAAATTAGGGTATTTTGGAGTTTTTAGGCTGTTTAGAGCGATTTTGAGATTCTTAGCATCAAATTTACTAATACAAAAAGTCAAATTACTAGATTCTGGATAAAATACGGGGAAATATCCCAAAAATCCGTTCAAATGTTCAGAGTTCCGCCATGTTCCTTCCTCTGGACTGGCTATTTTGGTCAGTGCCCTAAAAGCACGTCCGAGAGAGCTGCCCCATCCATCCCCACTAGGGCTCCGATTTCAGGAAAGTGCCTTCTAATTTTAGAGTTTCGATTTAAAAACAAAACGAAAGAAGGACCAAGATGTCTGATGATGTTTAGATTCAAATTTGACTCAAAAAACCACTCCAAAAATTATGATTATGGTAGATTTCGACCTAGCTATTTTTTACCGTACTTTCAGCTAAATTCAAGTCCAGCACATTGCAAAATCATATATTTCAAAGATCCGGACATCATCACGTTCCCCTAACATCCTCAGGGCCGTACATGCCATTTCTGTGACGGCTTCTCCGATTTCCCGGACAAAAATCGTGCGCCCCGCCGGTCTTGCTGTCATCGTTTTTTGAGCCGCTTTTGGCTGTTTTCTCTCTCTCCATCTCTCTCCCTCTCTCCCTCTCTCTCCATCTCTGTCTCTCACTCGCCGTTCGCTTGGCTTTTTGCCCAAAAAACGCAGCGCTACCCCGGGAAAGTTGACCCAAATCCTTGTGGGTATTTACCGGCTTCACCGGATCTTCGGAGAGTTCTGTTTACTGGTAAAAGTTGAACGTTGGAGGGATCTGGACATTTGGGCAAGCTACCAGAGAGCATTAAGGAAATTAGTGAAGGGGAGGTGGGAGAGAGAGGAGAGAAGAGAGAATGTGAAGCTTTATGGAGCGTATTGTTTCGGAATCGGATGCTTCTCCCAACCGGAAGCCAGAAGCGGGAGGCCAAACAAAGGATTTTTGCAGGCTAGAATGGAGCGGGGGTCAATATCGGGTTTCAGAGGGCTTTTAGGAATTCATATTAAAAAGCGAGACCCAAAACAGGCGTGGCTAGATAAGCCTAAGCCTAAGCCTAAGCCTAAGCCTAAGCCTAAGCCTAAGCCTAAGCCTAAGCCTAAGCCTAAGCCTAAGCCTAAGCCTAAGCCTAAGCCTAAGCCTAAGCCTAAGCCCAAGCCTAAGCCTAAGCTTAACCCCGCAAAGTTGCTCTGATGTCTACCTCATCTCATCCGGTTCCTTCGAAACATTCCTATCATTCGAGATCCCAGGTAGCGTTAACAGAATATCGTTTGCAACACGCATTAATAGTAGTTTTTAGGGTACGGTGGTGCCGTCAAGGGTAGCGTAACGTAGCTATGATCCTTTTTATCAACCCGCCTAAGCTGTCGATGTAATCGTACACGAGTTTTTTCAAGCCTTATCCCCTGACCAGTGGGGCGTCTGGGTCAAAATGAGCGTAAAAAGGGAGAGAGAGCGAGAGAGAGAGAGAGAGAGAGAGAGAGATAGGCGAGACAAGATAAGACTGACCGTCCCCTGGGTGGGACCCACTTTTTACAGCCGGTCACTCCGTTTTATAACCCCGCCGTGTTCAAAAGCCGTCTACTAATGGGGTACAATTTCATAGAGCAACATTCGGCTAAACGGTGTGATATTCATGTGAAAAGAGGATGGTTTTGGAATCGTATAGCAGAGATGTCACATCTCAGATGTGTTATAAAGCGAAGATCAAAGGGTCTGGCGAATTTTTCTGAGCAACATCACCCCTTAAGAAATTCTGAGAATATGGCAAGCTAGCAGAGAATCTTGTGGAAAGAGAACACTGCGTCGAATAGGTCTAACCATGTGACTGGGCGAGCTAGCAGAGATTCTTTGAAAATTCAAATCAGCTACGGCGACCCTCGGTATCAGATTAATGACAGCTAGTGGAGATACTTTTGGAACCAGGTGGGCTAGCAAAATTTTTTGGGAAAAATAGTATAAAAAACCAAGAGGTCCAAAAAATCGCAATCTCGCAACTTGAAGAGGTCGAAAATCAGGGAAGCTAGCAGAGATTTTTGAGAAATGCCGGTAAAAATCTTTCCTTAAAATTTGGTCAGGTAGGCAAAGGTACTTGCATCATCTTAAATTTGACGAAATAGCCATAAAATTTAGAAAACCCTATGAAAAAAACGTCAAAACCTGGCGCAAGCTGGACAGGATTAAAAATACACAAAAATATGACCTTCAAGGTTTCTAAAATATATTTAGACAATTTCTCAGCTTTATAAAAGTAAACACTACGTGTTGCAAAAATGATTAATAATTATCCTAGGTCCGAATAGTACGAAAAACCCCAGCGACATGGCCTCATTTCAGTGGGGTCCAATAGCCGTAGCGCGGCGGAAATCCCGTTGGCCTTCTCTTTTTGGGCCCACGGCCAAAATACGCACGCTGCTGGGGGGAGGGCCAACCAAGAAGGGGGCCCAGTTTCTCCCTCTGGACAAACACTCGTGGTCTGCGAGACGGGGAGCCGGGGCTTTTGGCCAGCAAAATGGAGTTTTACGCAGCTCCTCTAACTGACCACTAGAAATGGGGAGGAGGTGACCGGAAAACGGGTGCCCTTTGAGTGCGGGGAAGGGTCAGCTTTGCAACAACATTGGGAAAATTTTGAATTTTAAGGCATTTTTCCATGCGTGACCTTTTCCATCTTTTTCTCGTAATGAACCTTTCACCCTCAAGCGTCTTTGCTAGCTTGCCAGGTCCAAAATTAAGAATTTTCTACTAGTGAGCCTGATCACAAAAATTTTAATTCCCCACGACCCTCCGCTAGCTCGTCCATACCAAGCTCCGAAGAAAATTGAAGAAGGTTCAGACGAATGTTTCATAGTTTGAGACCAAAGGTTAAATCCTCAGCAAAAAATCATGAATCTTTGATCAGTACTCCCAAAAATGGTCTCATCTAGGACCCTTAGAGCTCAAGTAAGGGCCATAAGGGGCCTTGGCAAAGGGCAAGGGGCCAAAGAAGGGGCCCACAAGGAGAGGGGTCCCGGGAATAAATTGTGACGACGTCGTGGGGGCGATGAGGGATGGGCATGTCGAGGGAAAGGGGTGAAGGAGGAGGCAATGCAGAGAAGGTGAGCGATGAAACAAGACGCAGTTCTAGATGCTTTAGAAGGTTTGCAATCTAACGTAGGAGAAATTTTACTCTAAAAGGACCGATTTTACCCATATTTTGCCTGGCTTAGCAAAATCTAGCCTTTGAGAAACTGTTCCTCGAAGACGGTTACGCATTAGAATTCTTGGAAATAGCGTTTTGTTTAGAATTAAAAGCTCTATCGAATGCGTGAAATCGCAAATCCTGCAAAACTCCAAAAAGCACCTAAAAACGAAGCCTGCAAGCGAAAAGTCGTGTAGCTTTGGGGCGGACACGCGAATGGGGTGGCCCTTTGCAACTGAATCGTGAGCAGGAGAAGCTAGAGAGGGACCACTGGGCCTCACACACATCCCGAGCTACACACAAAAAGGAACAAGACCAATGGCCACTCTCGAGACCCTAGAGCAACAGCAAATCAATTTCCTGCTCCACAACGCTGACATTGCAGGGTGGATTGGGCGTGATTTTATTTGGGGAAATAGGATAGGAAAACGCGACCGTATTTTCATTTTGCGTATTTTATATTGGTATTATCTCATACCAGCTGAAATTTTTAGATTTGCAAGAGCAAAACTTGAAAGCTAAATCGAAAACGAGTCCGATCAAAACCGCTAGATCCAATCAATGAAGAAATTCAAGATAATACTTGAAAAGTAAGTAAAAGCTCGAGAAACAAGTGACTCCCTCAACAACACCCACACATGGACAGACACCATGAATCAATTGGCCTCTCTGGAAATGGGGGAGTAGAAGAAGGGACATCTGAAGGCAAAAACGGATAGAAGACGAGAGAGAGAGAGAGAGAGAGAGAGAGAGAGAGAGAGAAAGAGAGAGCCCATGGCGATCAAATCAGGGGCCCTGGCTTCTTGGCATGGAAGGCCCGCGGGCAAGAGCGCAATTTAGCAGGGGGCACGGAGCAGCAGCCAGGGCCGGGCTTGCTAAAATGCACTTTGCTCATTCTCCCCTCTCTTATTGCCTTTTTGGCCCGTCCTCTTCCTCTTCCTCTTGCTCCTCCTGTCCCGCGCAAACCCCTGCTAAATGCTCGATCCATGACACCAGCTGAGAGCCGCTCACCAGAGGGGACATCTGTCTATTTAGTGTTGGATTTGACTGGCCGATTGAAGGTAGCTAAGAGTTGGCCTTGAGAAATGGATTGACATTGACAAGGTTCCAAATCCAACAGAAGCCCGTTTTCTAACAAAAAAAACGCTCAGCACCGCTCCAAGAAATAGCTGAATATAAAATAGGCAGATAAAAAAAGTGGATAAAAATAAAACCGGCAAAGTTTGGCGTGCAAAATAATTCTTTAATTGGTTGCGAAAATGGGTAAGAAGATTTGATCTTGTAAAATGGAGCTTTGGATTCTGCCAAGTCCATAGCGATCCTCTCAACGGCGAAAAATACTAACAAAGGGCTCTAGTTTTAAAAAATAAACGCAAAATCAAGACTTGGCATTTACAAAAACCCTGATCACGAGAAAAAAGTTGACAAGGTAGCGTGAGGAATGGTAAAAGGAAGGATCATGTTTCCTACGTGCAACGATCCCTCTAAAAAAGATATTTCAGGGCCTTCCGGTATCTGATAAAATCTTTTTAAGGTCGTGAAGTTTAAATAGCTGCAACCCCAAAAACCAGGTCTAGAGCAATCGGTATCGGCTTGGAAACCCTCCCAGATCGGTTTTTCGTGCTTGGATTTTCGTCAAAACTTGTCGAATTTTACTATGTTCCCTCTTCAAAAGCACGGAAAGTACACTAACCTATTTTCCATGCGAAATCACAACCGCGCAGCGGCCGATTGTCGACTGAACTGAGATGCTTGAAGAATCGTGTCTCAAAGAATTTTAGGAAGATGTGACGTTTGCCTCGCCTCACGTGGTGGTGGGCTATTTCAGGTTTCCCCTATTTGCCCTGGGGCGGCCGATTAGATCAAGGATATTTCCGATGAGGGGTCGCGGCGTTTGATCTTTGGGTGGTTGTGTTTTGGTCTTGTAGCGTATTCATTTGTTCCGTTTTAGAGAGCAGGCTAACAGGGAATTTTGAGGAATTTCGATGGAATAGCGAAGAGTTCCATACCTGGTCTAGGCAAGCTAGCAGCAATTATTTGAGGAAAATCGAAGTATTTTTCAGCCTGGCCCGCATTAAAAACCAAAATTTTCCTAGCTCGGAATTTTAGGAATAAGAATTTGTGGATAGAATATACTGTCAATATTCGATTTAGGCCTTCAAAAACAGGGCCAGCTAGCAGATATTTCTGCGGGTTTCTCTCGAAAATGCGAAGAACGGCGATTTTTGATGATGGCCGTTAGCCAAATAGTCATAATTAGCATTTAACAATTGTAATAACTAACATCTAATTCTAAGATCCGAATTTTTAGTTTCATAATTTATCACACGATTTCTACAATTCAGATTTTATTTTGAGAATTTCGATCACAGGAGCTGAAGAACACAAAAATAGCAGTTTCACAACCAGGAAAATGATAGTACCAATCGTCGCTTTGGAATTTCAGTATCGGCAAATAGAAGAACACGGGGAGAGCTATGCTGAATGCAAAATTTTGAAAAATAAAAAAGAAATGCTGAAATCACAGAAAATTTACAAGAAATGAAAACTACAAATAGAGCGGATCGTCGTAGGCGGCGATTTTGAGTCGTACTCGCCCCTCGGCAAATTCTTTCACTTCTTCTCGGCAGTCATTGTCTAAAAGGGTGATTAAAAAGTCTAAGCCCAGGCCTTAGCCTAAACCTAAGCCTAAGCCTAAGCCTAAGCCGAAGCCTAAGCCGAAGCTAAGCCTAAGCCTACCTGTCAATGCCATCACATCCATCCGTGCTACAAGCCGATCTTTTGACATCCGACGGTCCTCCCAGATTTCGAGGATGTATTTTTGCTGCGCTGATCTTCTAAAATCTCTGTTTTTGGAGCTAATGAAAAGCTAAATCAAGTTTTATAAAGGCTATTATTGGTGTACGAAACTTTTATATGCTAAAAATTACTTGAAAAACACGAATTGCTCGTCCCACTGCGGTTTCGTTGTGTCGCGAATCGTACGCGTTCGCACCTTTTCCTTCTGGTCGTTGATGACACAATAGAAATCTCCTAAAAAATTGGAATAGATGCTTCTGAATCAAAGACCAGTGAAATGAAGAATAAATACGCTAAAAGACGTAATGAATTCCGCAAGAGTCTGTGCTATTTTCCTCAGAAGCTCATAATTTCGCGTGTCACCATCCCTTTAATCCCTGCTACCTGAAGCAGTTGGAATCTCAGCATCCATGATATGGACTCTTGTCACATATCCGGTTGATTGCCAGCACCATCCTTGGGTTGGGGCATGTTTGGTCAACGCCCGGATGTTCAGCTTTTCGGAGGAGTATGCCTGGAAAAGAGCATGATATAATTGTGCTGGACCGAAAGAAAGTTAACGAGGGAGCGAGAAAGCAAGAGAAATAGACAGAAAGAGAGCGGGATCGAGAGAGAGGGAGAGAGAGAGAGAGAGAAAGCTCTTAAAACCAACCCTTAGCATATAATTAGCTTGTTCTCTCGGAGCATACGTCGTTGGCAGCAAAATGTAGCGTCCAGGCCGCAGATCGATTATGTGTAAAAATACAGATCGAGCATTTGCATAATCCGAAGTTTCGATGGGTTCGGTTGGCTTCAAAGGCATAAGGTTTTGGGCTCTTAAGGTACTTAAAAAACCTGATGGACTCTCGTAATCCGATTCCTCTCCACCCTCATGACGTGCATTCCGATACAGACAAATGGTTCTCTCCTTTTCTTGCCTTCTCCCACTTCACGTTGTGTTAGGGCGAACATAACCTCGTTTTTCTCGCCGACCACGTCGAAAAGGTACTAGAAAATCATCGTACGTGTTGGCAGGTCAGTTACTTTAACTTATCCTAGTTTTTGAGACGTTTATAGCAATTAAGGTAGGAGAAAATTTTAATAAATGCTTTTTTGCGCCCATTTTTTGAGTTTTTGAGTGCCTCCACGACACCATAAATCTTGCATAAAAGAGAAAGAGTGAAGGTGCCTAACGTACCTGAGGATTACTACAGAAAGAAGCTGGAAAGTTTAGACATCCACCCGCCATATCACCAGGCGCCCCGCTCCGTGCCCCATTTGAGGTCCATTGGCCGAAGAATATCTTTTCGTCATAGCTAAAAATAAGTTAATTGTACAGGTTTTTAGGCCAAAAAGGTATGTAACAAAGGGAAAAATTAGAACAAGTTAAATAAGCTATTTTGTAGCTATTTCCGAACTTGCCGCGAGATCGGAGAAGCTTGATGCCGTTTGGATTGAGGTCTGTACAAAGGAATTTACGTATTTTCTTACATTTTCTTGGGATGTAATTTTAGGAATGCCAAAAGCTAAAAAATCTACGAAAAGAGAAATATTCAAATCAATATTTCAATGCTGGATATCACTTACTTCTTCTCCAACGAAAACACGGAGGTATTGAAGAGTTGGCAGACGGAGATATCAGTGAAATACTGCGCAAACGACTCCCAGGGCATCCAGAATTCACCGTCCTCATCTACCGTAATCCCGAGGCTCTTCTTTGTCAACTCTGTCACCTGGAATCATAAAAACTTGATTAAAGATGAGCTAAACTGAAGTTAAGCACTGGACTCGCCTGTTCCCATTCAGGACTACCATCACTCCACGGTCCGTTCCACTCCTTCTCACCCCACGGGTTCTGGAGCCGGATCATTCGCTGGGATTCGGTTTTGCCGAGTAGGAAGGTACTGTAAACTCGTCGTTAACTATTTAGGGGTAAGGTGTCCCGTTTTTTAAAGTATCATTTTCTACCATGACTTATTTTGAATAAAACTTACGTAAGTGACCTGCCCTTGGCGTCGAGCTCAATAAAGCGAACGTCCGTCACCGCGTAGGCGTGTCCTTTTACAAGACCACAAGCTAGCGTTTCCTCGATTTCCTCTTTCGTTCGTGCCTAAAATCCAATTACATTTGATCATAGATACTGTGCCTTAGCCTTTAATCTTGCAAAGCTCGAAGCTAAGAACGAATTCCAAAAAATTATGCAAAATCGAGTAAAACAGAATTTCTGTTACCCTGGCCCTCGGATTTCGTATGGAGAATCGTTTTGAGGGCTTCAAAAGGTGTTTTTCAATCTAGAGATTTCCAAAACTAACCGCAATTGCTGCAATGACAAGTGCCTCATTTTCGTAAGCCATCCTGAGACGTTCGAAGAGTTGATCGGACTGGGCGGCTGGGTCGTTCCGGAGGAATTTGACCACTAAAGGGACATTTAAGTTTTGAGAAAATAACGAGATAGATAGAGACAGAGAGGTAGAGAGAGGAGAGCGAGACAGAGGGGGAGAGAGTGAGGGAGAAAGAGAGCTGCCCTAAGACTCTGAAATGGCTGTTTTCATAAAATTCCAAGAAGGAGAAGCTGAGAAAAACCTCCGGAAATTAGGGGTATGAAGAACGCAGAAGTATTTTTAACGACTTCCAAACAAGGACCCAAAATTAGAAAAGTACTGACCGGAAATTGTCTCCGCCACCCCTCCCGAAACATCCTGTAGCGCGTCGGACAGGTGGCCGCCGACCAGGTTCTCATAACAGCCGTAAAGCCTGAAAAATACGGATTGTTTTGTTTTCAAAATCGTAAACACAAAAACAAAAATCTAATTACCGAAATCAGCTTCTAAAAGCTCATAAAAACAACAAAAACCCTCACTTTGCGAAAGCCTTCTCTAACAAGGCAGACCAGAATTCATTCGGGGTCTTGGAGCGGGCGAAAAGGAGTCGGCCGTCTCTGAAAAATAGGAAAATACAAGGTATAATCCGACAAAAAGATGGCTTAATCATCTTTAAAGGGGTTGGGAGGGGAAGTAAACACCCCCCGTCGACTATCGGTCGATAAGTACGCGAAGCGCCAAAAGCGCGAATCATCAACGATACTAATGCTGGATTCTAAAACATTCGGGGCTCCTTTAAAGGTAGTTTGTATGCAAATTATTCATGGATTCTCAATTTTAGTTCCTTAGCGTCAGAAATTTATCATTTTTATATTACCTCGTCGGCAACAAATCATCCACCACCACCTCCATCCACGTCCCGAAACGCCAAAATCGAAACCGGAAGATGCCGGAATACGTGTTACCCTTCGCCCATTCCTGCTTGTGGGCCGCTGGAATTACCTGAAACACGAGTTTTTCAAGTTGTCTCTTTTTAGCTTTTTTAATTTTAGTTTTCAAAATGCCAGGAAACTACTACCTTTTCCAGCAAATCCTGATTATGCGTTAATGCCGAGCAGGCGCTCACGAACCAGCAGTTCCCGAGGATACCCTGAAAAGTATAGAATTTCGAGCAGTAGGTTCTATGATTTGTATTTTATAATTTAGCCAACGCTGGGATAGAAAAGGAACAAAATTATACATTTCCATGCTCCTGCTTAATTCAAACGCGTACGTATCCGGAGGGTTTCTTTGCTTTCGCGCTTGGTTGCTGGTTGTGCTTTTTTCATCTGTATCTTTTCAAATACCGGAATTCGCGTGACAATTTCAAAAAATTGGTGAAAAATCGGGATTATTATTGGGTAAACCTCAAAAAATAACTACCTGCGTCACATCATTAGGCGAAGCTCCTTCGACGAAAAGCTGCGGATTCGAGCAGATTTCCTGGAAATTTTGTTTTTCATATTTTCCTTTCTTTCTTTTTGACGAGGCTTGTTCTGACTTTTAAATATGATTACAGCTTTAACCATTCCTACTCCTTCCCTTTTTAGGATTTCTGAGTACAGTTTTCTACAAAAACTCAAGCTCTCCGTTTACGTGAATGTACAAATTGCACCACGCGCTAGACCATCGGAACACATTGAATTAGGCAAGAGAGCAGGAGAGAGAGAGAGAGAGAGAGAGAGAGAAAGAGAGCCAATTCCGATGCATCCCTCCTTGGACCAAACATCCAATACACACTATCAAATCAGTAATACACAAAAATGCATTTCCACCCCCACGTTAACCCTTTGACGTCAATGCTCATCACAGAAATTTTCCGCCCGCGCCCCAAATTTCGGGGTTGTGCGTATTTTCTTTTCAGTTCGTTCCTTTTCTTTCCTTTTCTTTCCCTTGTACACCCCCTCATCCGGGGCACTGGCATTAGTCATCCTCCGGAATTCGACCCCTCCCTGCCCGTCAGCAACGTGATAAGGAAAAGCAAAGGTCAATGCCGAATTCCCGGGTTGATTTCTCAGGCTTTTGGCGGGATTGTCGTCAGCAGGCTTTGCATTTTTCTACGGCCTCTTGCAGTCAAAATCGACGGAACGGCCCTTGAGAAGCCAGGAATTCCGTTAGACTACAATAGCTACAAAGTATGGCTTGAGAGGTGCCATCTAGCAGCGATTTTTTTTGACAAATCTGGATGAAAGTGATCTCTAATTTCCATTTCTCATCTAGCGGTTTCATACCCCCTTAATCCGTTTTTTTTTTGCAAAACGTGCTGCCAGGGACATTCTTCGCCCAACACCGTTTTTACCGGAATTCCACCCCGGATGCCCATTTGTCAATAGGAGCATGGCGTATCCGGTGTCGCCCTTTTTTAGCACTGATTTGGTGATGGATGGGTGTCAATTCGGGGGAGATTCACCCCCACGAACCACAACACGCTTTCCGGGAATTAATGGCTTACGTACTGGCTGTAGAAAAATACCAGAATTGGAATAATTTTAGACAGGGGAATTTTGCTTTAAAGGAGCAGGCAAGGCAAGAAAAGGGGAAAATCTCAGGCTTTTTTATCACATAAGAATTGCTATGAGTTATTAAGCCTGCTGTCACGCTCCCTTTAACTGCGTTGCAGTGGATGCTAATCGATTACGCCATGAAATTACCCTTTAAAGTGGCTTGGAAGGCAAGAGAAAACGGATTGAAAGGAGCTCTTTTTATCTATATCGGGTGAGCCACGTATTACGCCATGAAATTTCTCTTCTCTCTCTGGCTCTCTCTCTCTCCCTCTCTCTCTCTCGCCTTCTTCAGATACTTTGCTTTATATGATGGACAAGACAAGCATCCGATTACGCTATCAAAACACCATATTTTGAAGCGTAAATTTAGTGGGCCTTTGATTCGGTTTATGAAGTTTATGAAACAGTATCCCTTGAATTTACGATCCCAAAACTGTCTTTTTTCGGCCTCATTGGACCCTTGTTGGGGCCACCCTGAGCGCCCTCCTCAATATTTGCCCAGTTTCGCCTAAAAAGGCAAGCCATTTTCGGGGTGGTTGGGCGGATTGAAGAGTTGAAAAGAGACCTCAAGAAGAAGAAAAGAAAAAAGCGCCTTCCCGCCCTTACTCCACGGTTATCGATTGTTCAAGAGGGAAAACACGGACGCTAGCCATTTCATTGCCTTGCAAGATCCGGCTAAAAGATGCCCCAGATTTCCGGGAAGATGACGGAAGAGGGAAGGGAGGGGGAAATGGTGCAAAACGAGGAAGTCCGGGGAGATCAAGGTTTGAGGAGGAACTGGATTTGAAGGAGCTTAGGCTAATTGGCTGAAAATTGCAACTTCTGAGCTCGGTGAGCCCCCTGCGAAAATTCATAAAAATCTACCAAAAATGAGAAAATGAATGAAAAAAGATAGAGCCAGAGAGAGCGAATGAGAGAGAGAGGGGAAGTGAAATAGAGAGGGAGCGATAGAAAGAGCGAGGCATAGAGAGAAAGGCGGACTTGCAAATTAGGGATTTCTCAAGCCCGCGAATTTATTTGCAACATTGAAATGGTTTTGTAAGCCGCAAACTCTCGGAGATTCCGAAAAAAAAGGTTTAGAATGCCAGTTCTTGAATTTCAAACGGTGTCTTTGCAAATTTCATATTTTTATAATTGGGTTAAATTAGTAGAAAAAATAAAAAGCTAAAGAAAGTTTCATCGCCTGTTAAAATGGTCAGCAAACGTCCAGGAAGTTCACAGTATTTCAAAAATATTGAATTCACGGCAACCAAAGACCCTCGAAATCTTTTTAAGCACAAAATAAAAAGTGTATTGGCAGCCATAAAGCAAAACTAGGTAAAAAACGTACTCCTGGTCGTTTCCAAACAATGTCCGAACTCCGATCGCCTTCGAGGAATAAAGAAGTGTTAGTGGGCGGAAAATCCGTGTCCACAAAATACTGGCCCGACTTCTCACATTGCTTCTTGATGTCGTTGTATCTAAAAAATTCAAATACTTGATTCATCGAAACCTAAACCAAGTTAAAAACTAGCCCTACCTTTGTTGCCCAAAATAGGTGGTGCCCGCCCGGACCCGCATGCGATGGGGACGAGGGTCGCTGAAAAATCATGGGTTTTGCGTGAAAAATTCAGATCGAGCCAGGTGAAGATTGGGGAACGTACCAAGACGTCAGATTTTGGAATTTTCGGTGGTTTATAAACGTAAATACAATAACCGTAAGATTTAAAAAATGTCAATGAGGATATTTTTTAATTGTTTTCAAAAAACGTGCCATTTTTATCGCGGAAATGTTGCCTTCTTGCAGAACTAATAGAAGGATCGAGCTGTTAATGTCTTTAGCCTAGAAAGATTATCTTTTTTTACCCAAAATCAAACCGCGAAAAGCAAGTTTAATAATTTTAAGAGGGCAGTGATATGAAGAATTTTTTGATGTTTCCGGTAACCGTATACTGCATGGAAAAATTGGAATATTTACATTCGTAGGCAGAGCCATTTTCCAGGCTATATTTAACGGAAACGGTGGGAAAACAGCTTCTTTAAAAATGCTTTAGAACCTGATTAAGGAAAGAAAAGAATACTCTAGATTCTCCTTAATAAAAAAGTATAGCCAGCCAACCCATTCCCCCACCTACCCCTAAACAGGCCTTGGCGAGCGGGTGTGGGGTGGCGATCTGTGGGTCAGGGCAAGAAGGCAAGACAAGACGCAGGCCTGGTTCGGGTTGTGCGTGCCTGTATGCATGTATGTCTCTCTGTCTGTTTGTATGTCTGTCTGTCCGTCTTAGATGCGGGGTGCCTCAGAGCGGGGGCGCAGTATCTCGCGGGGGGGTGAAATGTGCGTCTATCTGCCTGTCTGTGCACGTCTATCTATCTATCCGCATCCGCCTCGTCTCTCTCTCTCTCTCTCTCTCGCTCTCTCTCTCTTGCCTCTATACTGATAGGTAGAGACTGCGGGGAGCCCGAGAAAATGGCTGAGAAACTGCCTGGAAAACCATGTTCTTTGCTACTATTTTCTGTTGTTCTTTTTTGCGCTAATTCTTTTTTTGCACGGCCTGTCAGCAGTACACATGTGGAACTTGGTGAACCAGGATACGGGGACCTTGCTTTTTGTAGTTTGCGTTTTTCCGGACCCAGATCATTGTACCAAAGGAGGAAGTTGTAAGTTAAAAACTTTGACAAATACGTTTAGCGAAATTTTTTGACAAGGGTCGAAGGTCGTTTTTAGCTCATTTAATTAAGTCCTAGAATTCATTTTTTGTGCTTTTTTGAACATAAAACTCTAATTCCTTAAACCCACCTCTTCAACACACCAAATAACCATCGAAAAAAGCTGTCCAAGCTGTCCATTCCATCCAATACTTTACCAAAAGTTTGGCATCGAACGGCCCGGCGGGCACGGCTCGCGTCATAGTTTTGTAAACAATGGAATTTATTGGGGAGTGATTCAAAAGGAAGGGCAAACAAGCAGTGATTATTGTGGAAGAGAATTTTTTGTACTTCGATGTCGATTCTATAGGAAAAATAGGGAAATTGGCCGTGATTAGGCCTTCAAGGTTCGGTTATGGCGCCAGCAACGGGGGCTAGAGGGGGGCGAGGCAGCCCAGCCAAGCCCAAGCCTAGTAAGACAAAGTCTAGGCCTGAACATGTCGTGTGAACAATTGAAAAGTCTTACTTTATCAAATATATGTCGAAAATGCTATGCTTCTTGTTCTGATGGGAGATTCAGCTCGATCCAGTCCAACCCTTCATAGATTCCTTCGCCCGTATGTGCAGAAGTTGCTTGAATGTGCCACTGAAATATGGATGGCACTCGATCTCTCTCCCTCTCTCTCTCTCTCTATCTTGCTCTCTCTGTCTTCTCCAAGGGCCTCTGCAATTTACGCACTTTGTGAGTCTGATTCTTTTTCATTCCAAGTTCCTCAGCCAATTCCTCGGCAGTCAGAGCATTGGGAAGATCCTAAATTCACCCAGAATAAGCGTAATCAATTTTAAAGGGCCATTGAAGTAAAAATCCCAGGCCTCGCCCACCTGTTTATTTGCCAGCAACAAGAAGATGGTATTTCTGAGCAAGTCTTCGGTGAGTAGACTCGCTAATTTTTCCGCCGCTTCTTTCAACCGCAATTTATCGACCGAATCCACCTACAAACGCCGCAGTGTATTACTTACAACGAGACGAAAAATACCACAAAAATCACAGCATCCGGTTTTTCCAAATAGTGCCTCCAGAGGGGGGTCCCGATGTCCCAGCACGTCAACGAAAGCTGCTTGTACTCCACGGTCTCGACGATGAAGCCTAGACAAATCGTTTATGCTCTCTGCTACCTCCGAGCTAATGCTTGTTGTCAAATGATCACGGCAAGCCCGCCTCTGCCGCTCCCAAAAGTTCTCTGCTAGCCTTCCCCCTCCATTCTGAAAAGTTCTCTGCTAGCTTGCTTCTTCCATTTCCAATTGATTTCTGCCAGCCTGCCCTTCGATTCCCAAAGGATCGATGCTAGCCTACCCCTTGCATTCCCAAATAACCTCTGCTAGCCTGCCCCTTTAATTCCCAAATGATCTCTGCTAGCCCCCTTCCATTCCCAAATGATCTCTGCTAGCCTGCCCCTTCCATCCCCAAGTGATCTTTGCTAGCCGCCACAATTTGTTTTTAACTGATTCTTACCTGTAGTCGGAATCGTTTCCACGACCATTCCCAGCTTCATTTTATAAAGTAAAGTGGTCTTGCCGGCGCCATATAGGCCGCAAAACAATACTTTTGCCTCCCGCGGGGTCCCGCCAAGCTTCGAGAATGATTGCATAAAGCTGATCAATAGGCCCATTCTTGCGTCGCTTGTCGCAGCGTCGTTTAGTGCGCAAAATCTTCTAGTATTTTTGCAGATTCTATGGAGTAGGTCTTAACCAGCAAAAGTTCTGCACAATTTAGGCTTGTCCCGGTGACGAAACTCCGAACCACCCAAAAACGGCTCCTTTTCAGTCAGCAGGAGGAAGGCTTATCAACGCGCTCAAAAACAGCTTGCGTCCTGGACTTGCCACACGACACTTGCGCCGCTTACTCATATATTGGTTTAAAATGTAGTATTCGGTATTTATCGGGAATTTTGACATTAAATGATCCTTCGAACCAGGTAGTCATAGGTTTGGAAACAATGGCATTTATTGGTGGTCGAGATTCAAAATTCGCTTGAAAAGGATGGTGTGGAGGGGCAAACAAGCAGCGATCATTGAGGAAACAATTTTTGTACTGTCCATTCCTTTCTATATATAAATAACACAAATTAGGTCTCGTTCAGGCCTTCAACGTTCTGTTCAGGTAGACATCTGGTACCGGTCGTGGCATTCTTCCTAAAAATTACAGTATTTTTTGATCTAGTAAATCTGACGATGCAGGTGAAAAAAATTAAATTTACAATTTTTGAATTTTGGATATTTTGATCTGGTTTTTCCTTCTTTGCATACCAGTAATCAAGTTGACAGTGGCTTCGCCTCGGAGCTCCTTCTCGTAGTCGATCAACTGGCGCCAGAAGCCCAAATTCGGGGAGATGATCGGGCGTCTCTGAAAGGTTATTTTGCCGGAAATTCTTGTTTTTAATGCCTAGGAGGTCTCTGCTAGCTTGCCCTAAGCCTAACCTCTCGGTCTAAGCCCAAACCTGAGCCTAAGCCTGAAGTAAACCTAAACCCAAGCCTAAACCTAAACTAACTAAAAGGGTCGGGACTAACCAAGCCTAAGCCCAAGCCCAATCCTAAGCCTAAGCCTACTCGATGATGTTTTTGGGTGGGCTGGCTCCACTCGGATGATAGACATTTGAACTTTCGATCTCAAACCTGCGGTATCCCAAACTACACATTTCCTAAATGATCCTCATTCCGTCTGGCATTTCCGGACCCTGAGATCATGTACCTGATTGAGATGATAGTACGCATCACGAAGGCTCATCCCAACGCCCTTCACAAGATAGGCCAGGCAGAGGGAGGCAGCCCGGCTGACCCCGGCCGCGCAAAATATGATCGCTTTGCCGCCCTAAAAATTTTTATAGATTTTTTAGGCACTTTAAGGTACCCGCGATATGATTTTACATAGCTTCATGACTTTTCCATCCATTTCCAAGCTTCAAATTTTTATTTACAACCCATCTTTCCAGATTTCTAGAGCGGTTTTCCAGCGGTTTTTCAACTATTCCAAGCCAACGAAAAATGGATAGTTCTGCCTTCCTAAATATTTCTAAACCAGAAAAGATGCCTTAAGATAATCATCATAGAGCCTTCATACTCCTAGTAGCTTCCCAGAAGTAATACAATCATTAAAGTTTAAGCTACAAAACAATTTTTCATAAGATTTTGAAGATGATCCGCCCTAAACAAGGATTTTTTAGACGTGTTACGACATTTTAAGCTTATAATGTTTTTCGATTTTTTGACTCGATGCTCCTTCCAAGCCACTTGAAACCCTTAAACAATTTCCAAGCAATTTTTATCAATTTTTTAGATCATTTTAGACCATTTTTCTGTATTTTCTGTACTCTCTTTCTCTAATTCTCTCTTATTCTCTGTCCCTGAATTGCAAAACACTTTATTTGTAAAAACCCAAGGAGTATTTACAAAATACGAAGGAGATGTTGGCGGGGCAGGGCAAGATATAAGAATTTTTGGGGGGTGAGATGGAACGACGGCAAGGAAGCGACTTCTGCTCTGGCGCGGTTGGAGTTTGTAGTTTAATAGCCGGAGAGCTCCTGAAAATAGGGATTATATAATCTTGCATACATTGCTTTTTACAGATTTTTTAATAAAGATTGGAGCTTGACCCTGAGCCTATCAGAGGATCATTGCTTAGCTCGAGCTTCGCTTGGCTGTGCTTTGTTTAGCTTGAGCTTGGTTTAGCTTGCGTTTTGCTTAGCTCGAGTTGATTTGGGCTTCGGAGTTTGAGTTCGCTGAGCATGATCCTTTCTAGCCTCAGCTTCGCTTAACTGCTTGTTAGATTTTGAGCTCCATCTTCAGATAAGCTACGACTTTTTGAATCGTTTTAGGCTATTTTTCCTTTAGCTTGGCTTATTTTTGAACTTGACTTTGAGCTTGGCTCAGGCTCAATGCAGCTTTTGATCGGGCCGAGTTGAAAACACGTTTTTTAGCAGAGCTGCGATGCAAATCGGCTGGATTTCACTAACCTGGAAAGTGTCGTCCAACTCGTCGGAGATGGCGGCATAGCGCTCCTTCTCGTGGACGAGCTCGTCCTCGAGACGGTCAACCTCCTTCTGCAGCTTCTGCACCGAGCGCTCGGCGAATTCGGCGCGGGTCTCGGCCTGAAAAATGGACAATAAAACTGGATAAAGATATCGAATTAGCGCGGAATAAGCTGCTTTCTAAAATTGGGGGGGATCAAAAAAACGGAGACATTGGGGTGAACAAGAAAAAAGAAAAAATTGAATTAAATAATTAAAAAAAAATGATTTCCCAAAACCCAGATTTCAAAAAGCACTATAAGCCTCTGACAGAATAAATCGATAAAAACACAGCAAAACACTGCAGAAAATTTTTACGGGGTCGAGAAGTGAAAAAAAGGTACCCCAAACCACAGAAATCTGCCAAAATCACGATAAAACTGACCTCCTTCAGCCTCTGGGTGATGGTGCGGATCTGGTCGCCGAAGGCGTCTTCCCTCTGCATAGCCTTCTCCTCGGAAACTTCCAGGGATTTCAAGTTGTTGCCGACGACTCGGAGCTCCTCCTCAAGCTCGACGATCTTGCTGAAAAGAATGGGTTTAATCTGTTTAGCTGAAGCTCAAAGCTAAGCCTAAGCCTAAGCCCAAGCCTCAGCCTAAGCCTAAGTCTAAGACCAACCTAAGCCCAAGCCTAAACCCAAGCCTATGCCTAAGCCTAAACCTACTTTTCTCCGGCTTCGGCGCGCTCCTCGGCCCTCTCGAGATCGGCCTCAACCATGGCCAATTTACGGGCGACCTCATCGTACTTGCGGTCGGCCTCCTCGGCGAGGGATTGGGCCTCCTGAAATGGGGAGCATGAGCAAGAGAGGAGAGTGTGAGAGGGAGAGAGAGAGAGCGAGAGTGGGCAATGCAAGTGATAGAGACTGAGAGAATGAGCAAGAGCCCGCTAAAATAACTGAGTGAAAACGATAAAGACCAAGGGCGAGAACGACAAATAAAAAGCTAGAGAGAGAGAGAGAGAGAGAGAGAGAGAGCGAGAAAGAGAGACCTCTAAAAAACAAACCTTGAGCTGTTCCTCAACGGAGTTGGCCTTCTCTTCCTCCTGGAAAGACTTGGCCTCCATCTCGCGCCGGCACCTTTCGGTCTCGTCAATCTGTCCGGTGGCCTCCTCCAACTTCTCGGTGGCGACCTTCAGGCGCTCCTCCGTCCTTTGGTACTCCTCCTCCACCAGGGTGATTCGGCGGTTGATGGAGGCGACCTCGGCCTCGGCTTCGGAGGCCTGAAGGGAAAATTTTTGGGTGAGAGCACGAAGATTAACTGACCTTCTTCTCCTTGTCTTCGACCTGCTGGGTGGCGTTGTTGAGCTTCTCCTGGACCTCGTCCAAGTTGTTCTCGGTCTGGACCATCTTCTTCTGGGTGTCGCGCAGCTCCTCCTCGACGGCGGCCAGCCTGCCCTGCACCTCGCGCTCCTGGAAAGTGGGGGCATGAGAAAGTTTAGAGAAGATTACATTTGCAAAGGTTGGTTTTCTACCAAAAAACCTTTAACTTTCCATTTACGATAATTCAGGCTGAGAACCTAACTTCGATTTGGATTAAACGATGTCTTGAGGGAGTTCACTCTTGATAAAAGATTGAGTACCAAATTAAAAGGTAGGTCTTATTGAGAATACACAACGTCTTCAAGGAGTTCAAAAATGGTTTTGGTTGGTTGTAAGGTTTTGTAAGGTTTTGCTGCGACTGTTTTTCGAGCCTGGTTAGAATTTTATAAAAGCAAAGCAACATCTTAACATTGTATATTTTGAGCGCCGAAATTACGAGAGAATACGAAGTTAGAGTATTGCAGACTAGAAAATACAAAACGCTGCAAACTACAAACTTTAAGTCGGTTTGTTGCCAAATAAACTTCTAACAAGTTTTTAACTTTAACAAAACGGGAGCTTTTTCAGAATTTTTAGATTCCAGAAAAGCTGTTGCTTTTTTTGTACAATTCAAACTATTCCGAAGGGCTCTATTATTCATAGATCGAAGCTCTGAACAAACCTTCTCCTCGGCCTCGTCAGCACGCACAAGTGCGGCATCCTTCTCCATCTTCATGGCCTGCATCTTCTTCTTGATGGCGTCCATCTTGAGTTTGGTCTTCGGGCTGGCCCGGCTTCGAGGAACAAAAACTGAAAACCGCCCGGTTTCAGAGACCGTCAATGAACAAAATCTATCACAAAAACCGCGAGAAGCACATTGTAATAATTTGTATTAAAAAAAAAAACATGGAAATACATCCAAAAATATCGTAATAGAATCCCAGCGGGTTCAGGGATGCTCGAGGATTGCCGTTAATTTTTCATAAAAAATTTTTCAATGAAAAGACTTAGAAATGGCATAATGAAACTCAGAAACCAGAGGAAAGCGAATTTCGAAGGCCAGCAAAAGCGGTGGGCAATGATTTTTCTGAATCACGACTTCCGTAAACAGTGATAAGAGAAGTAGGGTGTTATAAGGAAACCCAGGGGTGATAACTGAGTGAGCGAGAGGGTGAGAGAGTTCGAGAGAGAGGGAGGCAGTTAGCTAGAGCGAGAGGGAGCGAGAGAGCGAAAGATAGACAGCGAGAGAGAGAAGCGAGAGAGAGCGAGAGAGAGAGGGAGAGACCGAAAAATAGCTTGTAAACCTGGAAATTAAATTTTTCTTCGAAGATTTGAAGCATAAAGGCGTTTTTAAGGAGCCACGAAGTTTGAAAGTGGACCAAAGCTGTCAAAAATTATGTGTTTCTCGGACTGGAGTGAGCTATGAAAAAGCATTCGTAGATTCGAACTGGTCGGAGCTACAGTATGCGAGAAACCCAACAATTAACAACGTAAGTTGTTTCTAGGGGGAAGTGGGCTTCATGAACGTCAGGAGCTCCAAAATCATAAAAGGGGGGGATGAAAAAACAAACAAATGCCAAAAAAGTAACATTAAGAAGTATTATGATGATTCCAATCGAAACATGAAGCTATTTAGGTGGCCTCCTTTCTTTTCTGTGTATGTGTGAGGGGTAGAGAGGCTCACAGCTCAGGAGGGCACCCCGCGATTCTCCCCCTCCTTGGCTTTGGCTGCTGTAAAGTCGGGGCCCTCCTGAGCAGCGGCTGGCAGCGGGGGCGAATAGCCCGAGGCAAGAGAGAGATAGAGAGCGAGACAGTGAGAGAGCGCGCGAGAGAGATACAGAGATCCAGAGGAGTACCAGCTCGTCAAGCCAAAGCTTGGGGGGAACAGAGGGCATTCTCGGGAGTGGGGGAGGAGGGGCGCTGGAGGTTGATCTATAACTATCAAGGAAAAGCTGGGGGATAGCTTGTCGATAACAGGTTGACGGAGTCAGGCTATCAGAGATTATTTGGTACTAAATTTCAGACGCGGAAGCTAGCAGAGATTCCTTAGGAATCATGGGGATAAACCGGGGCTAAAAATAGACCGGAACCCGAAAAACGGATTTGGTTCGGGGCAAGCTAGCAGAGACTCTTGGATTGCTGAAAAGTAGTTCCAGTATAAAAACAGCTTCTAGAGGTCAGCCTAGTGAAGTAGCTAAAAAGACTCTTTAGGAAAGCATCGATAGGTTCTAATCTAAGGAAAACGAGAACGAGCTTGACAACGCCGAAAATCAGATTGCTCATGCTCACCTAGGCCGGCTAGCAGATGTCCTTTGAGACAATCAATTTGGAAATGGGACAGGGGAGCATCAGAGTCCTGGTTAAGTCGGTTGAGGCCGGGCTAGCAGGGATTCTTGGCGGAAAAGGGTTATAGAGCACGAGTGGGTGCGTGAAAGAGAAAGAGAGAGAGTGAGAGAGTGAGAGGGAGAAAGGGTGCGTTACAGAAATTGCTAAATTTAGCGAGTCATTGCGGAAGGCATCGAAGCCAATTCCCCAGTTTTTCAAAAACCAGAGAGGGATAGATAGATAGAGCGAGAGTGGGAGCAAGAGAGACGGAGAAATCATTGAAAAATTCAACCAAATTGACAACAATAATCGACCCGATCAAATTGATCGGAGCGGCAACTCGAGCATCCCTGAACCGAGGCCGAGCCGGGCCCGTGAGGGATGGGATTACAGTGGCTGGAAAGGGCCAACTGAGAGGGGGCCCAAGTCAAGGGAAGGGACCCCAAAGACATCAACGATTCCGCGAAACACCCAACGACACAAACGGGGCACGGCAAAAAACAGGGCGTGTAGGATGTGGTGAGGAGGGGGGAGGAACGGGGAACAATGATAGATTGGGCAAGAAAAACATCGTAAAACATATTGCAAAGCTATGTATATGATAGTTCCTATGCTGTAAATTGTATCGCTCGTCATCAAAAAAAATTGGTTTTAATGATTAATTAGGAGATTTTATACGTTAAAATTCATACTTTTTAGTTTCTCATCATTTGTTTGTCTTTTACATCGCAAAATTCATTTCAACCGACCAAATATTGCCTTTTCTACCGCTCTGTAATGAATTTTGTACCTTGAAAGTTGTATATATTAGCTTCACAGGATTTGTATGTCTGTGATTTACGCAAAGCCCAGTTTTATAGGTTGAAAATGATTTTTCCAAGCCCAGATTTGCCCCAGAAACCAACTTGAGCTTTTGCCGAATTCACGAAATCGACGACAGCTTCAAAATGTTTGCTGATTTTTGC
Source organism: Mesorhabditis spiculigera (assembly GCA_958295435.1). Lineage (NCBI taxonomy): Eukaryota > Metazoa > Nematoda > Chromadorea > Rhabditida > Rhabditidae > Mesorhabditis > Mesorhabditis spiculigera. Next base: position 514,103 of record CATQJA010002634.1, read on the forward strand.
CAGTACATCGTCGGCGATGGGCACTTCCAGGATTTCGAATTCTAAATCCGTTCCTTGAAACTCTTCAAACATAAAACTATTCGAAATCTAGATTTAGTCGTCTAAAAATTAATTGGTTCTACATTTAGAATTTCCAAACGCTCTCTGCGGCTGGTGAACTACTAAAATCCACTTGTTCCGATCAAATCTGAGAAAAACACAAACTTCAAGTAGCCTACCTTTCAATTTCTTGCTCACAAGCCCAAGATTTGTCGCATCGACGAGGTGTGTGATGCCGTGTTGTTTTAGCTGAAATGGAGTTTTTTTATCATTGCCTTTTCATAATAAAAAACACACTTTTTTAACTTTTCTTCGGCTCCTTTCAGCAATTAACTCACTTTAGCTTCCGTCACACACCCAAATCCAGCAACAAACAGATGAGGCAACACCTCCGTGAAATCGAACAGATGCTCGGGCTTCTGGGGCTTGGCTTTTTCGGGCATTCTGAAACGTAGAGCGTCACTTTCCCACTTTTAAACGTAAAAAAAGCGATAATTAGAAGGTGTAAATTCTTTAACCCATGAATTTTTGAAGTCTTAAATGGAGAATGACATCTAATTTGGCCAATTTACTAGCTTATTTAGCCTGAAAACGCGAACTCGAAGCAAAGTTAAAGCCAAACTGTATAGAACTAGCCAGTTTAAACCTTGTTAAAACAAAATATTTAAATTTAAAGACCGGGAACAGCCCTCCCGACAAGACAAACCGCCATAAACTATTACGAACAAGGCCCATTATCCATGGGGCGCAGCGTCCGAGACAATTAAGTGCCACCGCAGTGTTACACAGCCCGAAAGTCGGCGTTTCTGCCGTGCGGAAACGCTCCGAATTTAATGGGGTTCAATTCCTAGCGCTAAAATTCAAAATTTTGACGCGGAGAGGCCCAAAAATCAATTGATGACGTGAAAACGCGGAAATTTCAGTTAAGGCAGATAAAAAATATCATTTTGCTGCAATGACCGAAAAACAATATAAACGCCATTCGGTGTAGCTGTAAAAGCTCTTAAATATTTCTAAAAACAATAATAAATCCTCTCCCCGGCACGTGATAAAAATTCGCCCCCGTAACCCTCCGGCGAGGGTACACTTGGGCGAAGAACAGCTGACGCCCTGAAGCTTTTCCCCCCTGACCTTTGATATTTATGAGGATCGAGACTTTTTAAGCATTTACGTTTATTAAGGTTACTTAAAAAGGTGTAATGATTTTTGTGGCTTGAAATTGGCGCTTCTAGATGAAAAACTCATTCAAAACACTAATAAATCTACTATTTGGGGCGGCATACTTGAGTAGAGACGGTTTGCGCGTTAAAAAAATCGCAATAAACTCCTTATTTGGTTAAAATGAAGCTGTAGCCAGCCTTGAAAGCCAGAGTTCCCAAAATTTGATCAAACCGTTCGAGTTTCCGGTTTTTGCGGTGCGCTACCAAAACTCGAGTGTCACCGGCACTTGAGTGCGGTTTGATAGCGATCTCTGGAAAGCCGTCTGCGCACTTTTTTGTTTTCGATTCTCCAGGATTTGTAAGAAAAATAAATACGCAAAAAGAAGTAAAAAAAATACCTCTGACCTGATCCCTAAAGCATGGGAACCACCGAAAAATACCGTACGACCCATTACGCTATGAAATTCGCGGCCCGGAAAATTATTTCACTTTTCCGGAATTCAGTTTTGTTATAAAACATTTTTATGTTCACGTCTTAATGCGTTCACATTTCTTTTTATGTTTTTCTTAAACACATTAATGCCCTTTTTCAGGATGTCTCGGGTAGCCTCCTACTTCAGCCGGTACAGCGCCAAGGAATGGCAGCAATACTTCCTCTCCACTCACTTCTGGGGCCCGGTGGCCAACTGGGGACTGCCGCTAGCTGCCCTCGCCGATCTCAAGGTATATTTTCGCTAAAAACGTCCAACTATCTATTTAGAAAAACCCCGACATGATTTCGCCGAACATGACGGGCGCGCTGATCGTTTATTCTTCAGTTTTTATGAGGTTGTTGTTTTTTTCATTTATTTTTGACGATTCTTAGCGGTGTCAAATCCATTTACTCTATTTTGTAGGTTCGCATGGCACGTGCAACCGCGAAATCTACTCCTCTTCGCCTGCCACTTCACGAATTTCAGCGCGCAAACAGGACAGGTATCTCATTAAAAGTTATAACATTTTTCTTTAGATGTTCCGCTACCTCAACCACAACTACTTCCACATCTACAAGGACCCAGCAGCAACAAAGGCGGTACTCCAATGATTTCCAATTTTCCGGTATCCATTTCCCCCTCCATTCGGGTCGCTTGTGAATTTTAGAGTTTCATTTTTCATTTCATGTTTTTCGTTGCATACCATGATCCCATTTTCCGAATGCTTTATTACCCGGTAAATACACAGTGTAGAGGCCATTTTAGGCAAGTGAGTTGCGAGGGAAAGTGAGATTTTCGAGGGTACATGTGACATGGGAGGGTATGAGAATCCGGCAACGACCCGGCGAGTAGCAACACAAAATGTAGAAAGTAAATACAACGTAGGGGGGTATTATTATTATTGCTGAGCGTATGGGGGTAGTTCGTCGAAGAGATTTTCGTATCCTTGCGAGTAGGGGCCCGAGAAGTACGGGTCGTTGAGCGCTTCAGCGGCCGTGCAGCGTTGAATGACGTTCCAACGTAAACATCCTAAAGTTTTAATTAAAGCCAAAATGTACCACTCTTACTTTCGACCAATTGACGAGCACCGGCTGGTAGCAACGGGTTCAGCTCGTTCAGCGGCCTTCCGACAGTTTCTGGGTAGAACGAGTAGGGGATGATCGCGTCCTCTGGCCAGTCGGCAATGTTCGGCTTGCCATAGTCTCTAAAAATTATTTTGTTAAACCAAAATAAGGATAAAGCTTACTTGATAATCTTCCGCAACTGCTGCACCTCGGTGTCGCCCATGAACAGCGCCTTCCGGTTGTACATTTCGCACAGGATCAGCCCGAACGCCCACATGTCGACGGGGGAACCGTAGGAGCCTTGGAGGAGCAGTTCGGGGCTCCGGTACCAGAGTGTTACCACCTAGAAATTTAATTTATTTCGGTTTTCTGTCTTACTTTTAAATACCAAAACGTAAGATAAACGGAGACTAAAGAATCAGCTCTTAAAAAAACGAGAAAACGTACCACTGTAGTAAACTGAGCCAGCGCCGACGCCAACCGGGCAAGCCCGAAATCGCACACCTTCACGGAGAGGTCACTAAAATGAGGATATACAAAAATAATTTCACCTTTTACTACTGTTAGCTAGTACGGGAATAGCCAGAAATAAGGATAGAAGTCAGGGAAAGGAAAAAAGAACGAAATGAACCAATTAACAAATACTATAGACCCCACGCAACTTACCTAGGCTGCAAAACATTTTCTAAAAAAACATTTTAATCTATCATCCTTTTTAATTTTTAGAATCTATTTAAACGTTAAATTCTAAATTACCGGTTGAGCAGGATATTCTGCGGCTTCAGGTCCCGGTGGATGATGTTGTGGCCGTGGAGGAAGGCGATGCCGCTTAGAATCTGAAAGTTAAATTTAAATTTTGCATAATTTAAGAAATCAGCACAAGAAAAAGATTGTTTTTCAACGTACCTGCCGTGAAATGGTGCGAATCTGCGTGTCTGGCATATCCTTGGGGATCATGCGCATGAAGTCGTACAGGTCCCACTCGCACTTCTCCAGCACCATCCCGATTTGCAGGAAGTCGCCCTCGGCTGCGGCCGATTGACTCGCGAAGACATCGATGAGCCTGTAAGCATTATCGATCCACGAAAGTTCAATAGCTATCTGAATAAGTTTCCACAAAAACGCACTGCAACAAATTCCGGTGCCGGAAGCGCTTCAGCTTGACCAGGGTGGCGATTTCGCGAAGGAGATTCTGCGGCACGCCCTCTTCCGAGATCCGGATCACCGCTTTCTTGAGGGCAAACTAAAATTAAAGTAGATTGTACCGATTTTAGGTCTTCATACCATTTGCCCTGTTCTCCTGTGTTGTACTTGGAAGACGGTGCCGTACGCGCCTTGGCCCAAGTGTTTTACCTAAATTTAATTATGAAATTAGACGATTTTTCGATAGTTTTACCTCTTGATAATCATCCTGTGAAGCTGGCTCGGCCCATGGTTCTCTTACTACTGGGCCCTCCATCTAAAAACCAATATTTAGCCTTTGCAAACACCATAAACTTAAAATCTTTGAAAAACGTAATAAGTATCAATTTGCAAAGAAAATTCGATTTTTGTGATAATCCGCATTTAACGAATTTCGATCGATATTTTACCGCGTACCGGCCGTTGTATTTGTTCAGCAAAACTGCATAGTTAAAAATTTATCGGGAACGACTTGCTCATAATTTAAAAAAACGCAACAGCAAACAATCACAAACCCAATTTCAAGGCTTTTTCTAAAAGGACGAGAGGGAACATTGGTCAACGGGAATTCGGGGACTATAATGGATTTAAAGGATTTGGGAATAGATAAAAACAACGGTAAAGCGGGAAAGAGGATCAGGTTCAAGCGGACGATTCGCCCTTGAACACCTCGGGCTTCTCGGCCTCACGGACGTATTCGGCTTGGAAATGCTTGAACTTGGTGATCAGCTCGTCGAGCGGGAACTCGCCGAGGACCTGGAAAAAAGATAATGATTATGGTAGCATTTTGCGAAATAGCAATGTGAAAATCCACAAAATCTCACCGCATTCTCTCGCGTGCGCACGTTGGCCGTGCCCTTCTCCATCTCGCGCACGCCGAGAACCAAGATGAAGTTGAACTGGGCGAGCTGGGCGTTCCGGATCTGCTTGTTCATCGTGTCCGAGCAGCCCTCCTCGTACTCGACCTCGAAGCCGGCTTTGTAGAGCTAAAAATAGAATTTGTAAAGCTATCAAGCGAAGTTTACCTTCTCCTTGACGGACCTGGCGTATTCGCTGACACTCTCGTGCACCGTGATGACTTTAGCCTGAAAAATAACAATAAAATTTATGCAAAAAAATGAAACAAACCTGACGCGGGCTCAGCCAGAAGGGCCACTTTCCGCCGAAGCTTTCCGTGAGGATGGCCGTCATTCGTTCCACCGAACCGAGCACGGCACGATGGATCATCACCGGGCGCTTCTTCTCGCCCTTTTCGCTAAAGAGAATAGAATAAGAAAACTTAAAAACATAAAACTTAAAAAAAGCTGAACTTACTCAAAGAAGTGCAAGTCGAACCGCTCGGGCATCTGGAAGTCCAGCTGAATCGTGGCGCATTGGAAGTTGCGCTTCAGGGCATCCTAGAGAACAAGATTTTCCTTGAATAAGAGAACCTTCATACCTGAATCGTGATATCAATCTTCGGACCGTAGAAGGCACCATCTCCCGGGTTCAGCTTCCACGGCCGTCCGGAGAGGTTCAGGACCGTTTCCAGCTCCTAAACAAACAATTAAAAATCAAAACTATACAAAATTACCGCTTCAGCCTTGTTCCACACCTCCAGCTCGCCGAGGTAGTTGTCCGGGCGCGTGGACAGGTTCAGCTTGAACGTGAAGCCAAAGACCTGAGGAATTTAGGTTTTTAGGTAAAAAAAAATCAAGCTACCTTCTCGTAGGCAAACTCCAGATAGTCGAGGCATGCTCGGATTTCGTCTCCAATCTGGTCAGGGCGGCAGAAAATGTGGGCGTCGTCTTGTTGGAAGCGGCGGACGCGCGTGAGCCCGGAGAGGGCGCCCGACATTTCATTCCTGAAAGTAAAAAACTCTATTTTATAAAATTCAAAAACCTGTGGAGCACGCCAAAGTCGGCGAATCTGTAGGGGAGCTCGTTGTGCGTGCGTGGCTTGTGGGAGAACATCAGCGCGTGCCCGGGGCAGTTCATCGGCTTCAGGCCGAATTGCTCCTTCTCGACTTCGAACGTGAACATGTCATCCTTGTAATGCTGCCAGTGGCCGGATTGCTCCCACAGCTTGGCGTTGTACATGTTGGGCGTAATCACCTGAAAAAGAAGTTAAAATTAAGTAAGTTAATCCACCTCCGTGAAGCCACGTTTCCGGTACTCTCCTCGGCAAAACTCGACGAGCTTGTTGTAGATGTGGGCTCCCTTTGGGTACCAGAACGCTGACCCGGGGCTCATCGGGTGGAAGAAGAAGAGGTCCTGGGCGACGCCGAGCTTCCGGTGATCGCGCTTGGCGGCTTCTTCCTAAAAGAAAAATTATGAATTTCATTTTATAACCTAAAACAGTTGCCAAAAATCTGGTACCTGGAACTTTTCCCATTCCTTCAGCTGCTTGGGATCGGGGAAAGAAATGCCGTAGATGCGCTGCAGCGACTCGGCTTCGCAGTTGCCCTCCCAGTACGAAGCGGACGCCTTCGTGACTTTCATGGCCTAATCGAAGTTTTTTCGTCAAGCCAAAGAGATTTCTACCTTGATTTTACCGGTATGCCGCACGTGGGGTCCACGGCAGAGATCGATCAGTGGCCCACAGCGGTAAACCGTCGTGGACGGGGTCTTGACCTTCTCGTTGAGGATGCGAACCTGAAACAGAATGTTTTAAAAAAGAAGATTATAAAACCTTGAATTCATTGTACTTGAACATCTCAAGCAGGTCTTCTTTCGAGACCTCCAGGCGCTCGAAGGGCTGCTTGTCCTAAAAAGCATTTGGAAGATTTTAAAAAATCTCTACCTTCACCGCACATTTTGCAATCTCCTCAATCTTAGGGAAATCCTCCTGGCCGACCGTTTGCTTCTAAAATACTGTGAAAAGCGTAGCGAAGATGAAAACTGACCTCGTGCCACATGTCATAGTAGAACCCTTCCTCAATCGGAGGGCCGTAGCAAAGATGACCGCCGCAGAACCGCTCCATCGATTCACCCAAAATGTGGGCAGACGAGTGCCAGAAAACCTGAAAAAAGGAGCTTTTTAAAAATGAACGAACGCCTTACAGCTTTCGCCTCATCGTCGTCAAACTTGAGCAGCGCAAGCGTAGCGTCACCTTCGAACGGACGGTCGAGATCCCAGAGCTAATAAAAGTATAAAAAAGGACAATTCAGTCGTTACCTCGCCATTCACTTTGGCAATCACCGCATTCTCAGCGAGCCCCTTGCTGATCTGCATGGCAATATCGATCGGTGCCGTTTTCCACGATTCCGCGTCGAATTGCTTGCCATCGGGCACGGTGATCTTGATAGGCTCGCTTTTCTGAGAAGAAAAAGCTAAAATCGAGAAAATGAGGAAACCTTGGAAGCGAGTTCTTCTTTGTGCTTGGCCATCAGCTTGTCCCACAGATCGAGGCGATCTTGGATGTATGGCGGCCATGGTTTCAGCTCAGAATTCGAGGTGGTTACCTAAAAATAAGAATATTAAATGCTCCTTTCAAAACAAATATAATAAGAAAATCAGGCTACTCCGAAGTTTCTAGCCTATCGTTTTTGCGGAGCTATTGATGTTAGGGGGGGCATCTTTTTTTGGCGCCCAGTCTTAGGCTTAGGCTTAGCTTTGACTTCGCGTACGCTTGGCTTATACTTAGCTTAGGCCTAGGCTTGGCTTAGACTTAGGATTAGGATTAGGCTTAGCTTAGGCTTGGTTTTGGCTTAGCTTAGGCTTGTAGTAGTAAATGCATATGCCGTGCATTTATAACTAGCGGACGGTCTGCCTCAACATCTTTATTAGGAGCACGTGATGGGTTTCGTGATCCGTCGCAAGAGTAATTTGCATAAACATGTGCGCGGACGGCGCCGGCGCAATGCGTTGCGGCGGCCGCTCCATATGGTAAATTGTCATTGGGACAAGGCTTTACGGGTCATCCATGGGTGCCCGGGCTAGAGAAGTAGTAAGGCTTTGAGGGCACCCATGACATCTCCCCCGTCCACAAAAATGCCGTCCCGGCATGATAATCACAAAAAAAATTGTAAGATGCGAGGCAATTTTACATCGAACAACGCCTTCGGATAGAATTCGAAAATCCTACGGGTTGGAGATCCTATAGTTTTAGGACCAGGGGCCTAGGGGAAGTTCAAATAACAAGGGCTTTACTGGGCGAAACTGTTGCGCAACTTTCCTTCGACAATGAGCGGGGCTCCGGAATGCAATGGCTTAGCGCAGACTACCGTCTAACCGCCTCCCTCCGCCCATAGCTGGCTAGCCTACTGATGCACAATCCCGCAAAGCTATCAGAAAACGCATTCTCCGGGCAAAACCAAGTCTAGGACGCCCCCAGCGAGCACAAATTTGGAACAGGGCCAATAGAAACCGGTTTTTGAACAAGCGCAGCCCTAGGCAAAAAAAATCGACGCGGGGAAATACATATGCGCTAAACCTGGAACCGCCGTAGACGAATTGGGGGCTCATCCGCACATGGCACGTCAGCAGTGTCGGAATTGGACGTCTTCTTAGCAATTACAGAGCGCAGGCATCGAATAATAAGATTTGCGAATTTGGCGTTGTAGGATGGACTCAGGGACAAGAATGTTAAGGCATAACCAGTTGTTGAGCCGAATTGTCTTTATTTGCATCTTCCTAATATTTAGTCGTGGTGTAGCGGTTTCAGACTGAATAATCAGCAGGGGTAAGCACATTTAGGCATAGACAGGAATTCGGACCGGCTTATTATGAAGCAGAAAACCGGTTCCGGAACCTCCATGTAGTAGTAAATGCATATGCCGTGCATTTATAACTAGCGGACGGTCTGCCTCAACATCTTTATTAGGAGCACGTGATGGGTTTTCGTGATCGTCGCAAGAGTAATTTGCATAAACATGTGCGCGGACGCGCTGGCGCAATGCGTTGCGGCGGCCGCTCCATATGGTAAACTGTCATTGGGACAAGGCTTTACGGGTCATCCATGGGTGCCCGGGCTAGAGAAGTAGTAAGGCTTTGAGGGCACCCATGACAGGCTTAGTCTATGCTTAGTCTAGGCCTAGCTTAGGCTTGGCCCAGCCCTAGCTTAGGCTTGTTCTAGACTTAGCTTAGGATTGGGCTTAAGCCTAGGCTTGGCTTAGGTTATGCTTAGGCTGGGCCTGGCCTGGTTAGCTTAGACTTAGAGACAAGCTTAGGCCGGAAAAAACCTCCAAAAAAAAGATGCCCCCCCCAAACATCAATAGCTCCGTTTTTGCCTAAAACAAAACAAAAACAAACCTTCGCCGGCGCGTTCTCATCGTTGACCTTTGGGTTCGTCATAGCGGCGGGCTGGGAATAAAATGCCTTGCTGGTCAGCGGCGTATCAATTCGTAGCCCGGTGCTGAGGGCGCGGGGGAGGCGTAGAAAGCTTCTGGCAAACGTGCTGCCTATAAAGTATTGGGCATGAGTCAAGCCAAATGCTAGATAAGAGCTTCAGAACAAAGATTGAGGGGGATTGAGCAACGCTTGGGGGCCCTGGCTGTTGCGTCACCCTATCGCAACAGCCCAATTCGGCCAGTTGTTTGCGCGGCGCCACGTTTTCCGGCAATGGGCCAGGCGATCGGAATCGATACCGGAAGCGTTCAAAAGCAAATTACAAGCTCTTTAGCAAATCGGAACAGCGAAGGAATTCTTTAGCATACAAAATTTCAGAAACTGGTCGAAAACCCACATTTTTGGCTAGCTTTGGCTGCGTTTTTGCCAACTGTTAAAGTAAGACAGGTATCGAACCTCCGCAATAAACGGTAGATCAAAACGCAACAAAAAAATACCAAAACAATTTATTCGTTGACCAGCACGAGGTGACTAGAGAATGTTGAACCCGAAAAAGTCATCACAAAAAAGCGGGGAATATGTGAATTGGGGGGAATATAACTGTAAATATGTGCATGCGTATAAAAAACAATAGCTACATGCACCCAAAACGGCCGACAACGTTTAGCGGAAAAACGAGGTGCGCTTCAGCAGGCCCTCCAAATCTTCAACGTTTCGCGTGAATCCCTGGGCCGGCGATTCGAAGCGAATGTGCGGCAGCTGGCGGTCACGCAGCGAATGCGCGATGTAGGTGGCTACGCTCGTTTTGACCTAGAAAACCAAAATTACTTAAAAATTCAGTCGACCAAACCTTGACATGCAATTGCAATTTGTGCTCCTTCAACACTTTGACGATCTCGTCAAGCATTTCCGGCGTGGCCGGGCGATTGGTGTTGATCTTGACGCGCGCGGTTTTTATATTGTCGGCATAATGCGAGAAGGAGAGCTCGATCAGATGTTCGCAGCGTAGCTGACCCTCGTTGCAAGCGCGGGCCAGTGCTAAAGTGCTCTGTTTTGCGACTTTCAAAGCACCAACCGAGAAAAGCGCGTGACAGCAGAATTCTAATCGTCCTCGGATGCGCCTTGAAGTCACCATGGAGCAGGAATGACGATCCAAACGATTTCGTCGCGTCCGCCAGTCGACGTTGAGCGGCCAACGTTGCGATATCTTCGTATTCGTCGAGATGCTGATTGTAGTACTCGACGACGCGACGCTCTTCGGACGTCGTATCGCACTATTTTCCAATTTACGAGTAAAATTGCCAAACGTACTTCGAAGTAGTCGGCGTCAGAGGCCTTGTTCACCGAACGCCAACTCGGATCCCAGGCCTGGGGATAGTGCTTCGCGTAGATCCTCAATTTGCGGCCCATACTCGAATTGTTGGGCTGGAGCGTCAGAATGATTTTGTCGTAAGCATCCATGTCTCGTACGGACGTCTAAAACAAATTCATAAACCATGGTGACGAATTTACACTACCCCATCAATCAGGGAGCGGATGATGCCTTGCGTGTAGATGCCCTCGATTCGCGGGCGTGGCAGCGGTTGCCTGTAGTCCATGCTAACGGGCGGATTCTGGAAAGTGAATACGAGTGAGATGCGTGCGAGTGAACGAAGAATAGTTATGGTCGTTGCCTACACAGGTTCAGAAAAATTCGCAACGGCCGTCAACCGTATAAGCACAAGGTACCAGCAATCAAGAAAAAAATTTATCGAGAAGAAGGCGAAAGCAAATTAGTAGCAACTATTCGAAAAAAAGAAGTCCACGTACAAAGAAAGCAAGCAAATCAAGACAAAAATGACGTTTTCGCAAGCAAATTGTTTAGATCATCGACGCTGCTCGAATAGGTCGTGGCCGGGGAGTCAAATGGAAAATGGGGCCTTCCAGTCTCACGAGCCCATTTCGTGATATAGGTGGCGATGCTCGTCTTGACCTAGAAGCGAAAAGTAAAATGGAAAATGGCCATCGATACCTTAATGCGCATGTTCAAGCCAGCGTCCGTCAGGATCTTTTTGATACCATCATAAAGCTCAGGAGAAGCCGGTTGATTAGTGTTGATTTTGACACGATTTGACGTTGGCACTTCAGGGTACTGCGTCATCGAGAGTTCCATAATGCCGTCGCCTCCCAGACGGCCTTCGTTGCATTCCTCGGCGAGTGCTGAAATAAACACTTTGCAAACAAAGAGAACAATGAATACCTATAAAAGCCTTCGATAAGCAGTCTTGGATCACTTTCGGGTTGACAAATTTGTCCATATAAATCAGGAAGCCGCATCCGAAAGCCTTGGACGCCTCCGCGAATCGTTTCTGGCCCGCGACTGTAAGGATATCGCGGTGATCTCTGCGATGTTCGTCCCAGTACTCGACAACGCGATCAGCCTCGCGTGCGATGTCTTCCTGTATAGCAATAAGTTGCTGAGATAAAACTTGAATAAATACCCCAAAATTCACCACATCTGTGGGACGGCGTGCATCAGTTTCGGATGGAGTCCAACTCTCGTTCCACATCTTCGGGAAATGATGCGCGTAGATTTCCAGCAGCCGGTCCATCTCCGGGTCATTGGGCTTTAGCGTGAGACGCACTGATTCGAAGCCATTCACGTCGGGCACAGTCAACTACAATAACGTATCATAAAAAGGAACTCTTCCAAACAAGTAATAGAAGAAGGTAAGTTCACAAATAAAATACCTCATTGACAAAGGATCTGATGACATCTTGGGTGTAGAGCCCTTCGACTTGTCCCGGAGCACCATCGTAGCGCTGAACCACCATTATGTGGCGATGCTTGATGGGAAATGAGAAAACAAATTCTGGATCGAGCCCGGACCGCGATACGGGATACGTATCTTATCAGAGTTATTTTGTGCTCGGCTATGACCGCTATCGCGGCGGCTTTTGGGTTCGGAAAAGTTAGGCTTTCCCCAATTCCGTTTCTAATTGGCTTGAGAAGGGCCTACCTATCGAGCAGAAGTGAACGTTTTCTGCTCCTGCTCCACTTCCGATCTCCGTTGCGCATATCATCGATTTACTAAAGGTCCATACAGAACATTTAAGCCGCCGGAGTCTTGCCAAATGTACGGGATCCCCAATTATCCGGATAATGTAGCCAACGGTTGCCCACCGCTCAAAGAGCACTTCTCGCGGATCATGAACAAGACTTTATTAATAAGGGAATGTTGACAAAATAGGTAACTATTTGCGCAAAGCAAAAGCAGTGCTTTATTAGAAAAGCGGGTAAAACTGCAGAAAAAAGAAAACCAAGGAATGTTCACAAAATAAATAACATTTGTGTGTGCACAAACACAAAAACAGTGCAAAAAGCCAGTGCGGAAAAGAGATCAGCCAAAGAAAGAAGTCTTGGTGAGCAGGTTGTTCAGCTCGTCGACGCTGTTCGAGAACGTCTCAGCCGGGGAGTCGAATGGAATGTGGGGAAGCCCACTTTCACGTGCCCAGCACGACAGGTAGGTGGCGATGCTCGTCTTCACCTAGAAGTGGATGATATTTCGGTACAAACCAATAATATTACCTTAACGCTCATATTCAAATTCTGCTCGCGTAGGACCTTCTTGATTCCCTCATATAGCTCCGGAGAAGCCGGTTGATTAGTGTTGATTTTGACGCGATTTGTCCATGGGTGCGTCGGGTACTGCGTCATCGACATCTCAAGAATTCCATCCGAACCAAGGCGGCCCTCGTTACATTCTTTGGCCAGTGCTATAAATACTAAGTTGAAGGCAAGATTTTAACAAACCGATATAGGACTTCGATAGGCGATTCTGGATCTCTTTCGCATTAAGGCGTCGATCGTCGGTGTGGATCAAGAAGGAGCTTCCGTAAGCCTTGGTCGCGTCTGCCAAACGCTTTTGGCCAGCTACTCGAAAGACGTCGCGATGCTCCCTACGATTTTCCTCCCAGTAGTCGGTGACGCGCTTGGCTTCGCGGCCGATGTCGTCCTGAAACTCGGTTTTGAAAAATAGTTAATAAATACCGTGAATGTCATAACGTCCGTTGGTATTTTGTCCTCGATTTCGGATGGAGCCCACTTCTCGTCCCACACTTTCGGGAAGCAATGCGCGTAGATTTCCAGGCACCGATCCATTTTCGGGTCGCATGGCTTGAGCGTCAGGCGCACCGACTCGAAGCCATTCACGTCCGGTACTGTCAACTAAAAAGGGATCATAATAGAGGAAAAATCTATCGGCAGTTAACGGTCTACGGTCTTTCGCATTGTCTCAAGCAAAGTACCTTATCGATAAAGGATCTGATGACATCTTGCGTGTAGGCGCCATCGACTTGCAATTGGGCGCCTTCGAAACGCTGAAGCACCATTTTTTAGATGTTAGAGTTAGACGAAAAATGACGAAGACTTTTTCGGAAATTGACCAGAGGGTCGTTCCATTTGACGCCACCGTACGATTTTCGTACTTATTTGGCGCGTCGGAATCTTTTTCCGCTTTTCGCTCTCGCTTTCTTTCCAAAACATTTTTCCTTATTCTAGCCGGCATTTCGGTATTGCAGTTATTTTTGGCGAACGAGCTAATGATGTAGCCAAAGGTTGATCACCTCCCTAAGTCCCTAGACTCGACAACCAGTAACAAAAGTTTATTAATAAAATAGACATGCAAATATTTGTAAGCAAGACAAAACTCTTTTCAAACAGAACGGAATCAGGTCAAAGAAGTCCTGGCGAGCAGATTGTTGAGGTCGGTGACGCTGTTCGAAAACGTCTCAGCCGGCGATTGGAACGGGCAGTAGGGATAACCCTTGAGAGTCAGCCAGTCGGAGATGTAGCTGGCAATGCTCGTCTTCACCTAGAATTACATGAAATCATGCCCGAAAGCAAAATTACCTTAAGGCTCATGACCAAATTCTGCTCGCGAAGGATCTTCTTGATCTCCTCATACAGCTCGGGGGAAGCCGGTTGATTGGTGTTGATTTTGACGCGGTTTGTCCATGGCTGGTTCGGATACTGCGTCATCGACACGTCCATAATTCCATCGGCTCCCAGCTGGCCATCGTTGCATGCCTTAGCCAAAGCTAAAAAAAAACGGATCCCGAAGGATAGAAAGGTACCTATATAAGCCTGGGCGAGGCCTTGCTGGATCAAATGGGCAGGAAGACACTTGTCGGCGGTGTGTATCAGGAACGAGCATCCGTTCGCCTTGGTAGCAGCCGCCATGCGCTTCTGGCCAGGCACCCAGTAGATGTCGGTGAAGTCGGCACGATGCTGCTCCCAGTATTCAGTGACGCGCTTGGCCTCAAGAACGATGTCTTCCTAAAATATTTTTTGGGAGCTTTTCAAAACGATACCTTGAATGTCAGGACGGCAGTCTGCTGCTGTCCTTTGGTGTCCTCTTTCGTCCAGCTCTCGTCCCAAATCTTCGGAAAAACATGCGAGTAGATTTCCAGAAGTCGACCCATTTCCGGGTCACTTGGTTTCACGGTGAGGCGCAGAGACGTGAAGCTGTTCACGTCAGGCAGCGTCAACTAAAACATAAAAATGACGAATTCGAACGAAAATCCGAGAAATTATAATAAAGCTTTTAACTAAATACCTTATCGAGAAAGCTTTTGATGACATCTTGCGTATAGACGCCCTCGACTTGCAAAGGAACGCCAAGCGAACGCTGAATCACCATTCTTGTTAGATGTTAGCGATGCGTAAAAAATGGGGAAACGTTTTTAGCTATCCCGTAGGCCTTATGCTACCGTAACCACGAAAATTTTCAGGCTCCGTTTTGCTGCAATTGACGCTGTTCGTACTTGCCTAACTGATCGGAGCATCCATTATCGGCTTTACACCTAAGCATCGCGTTTCGAAGGCCTTTTTCTCGGCTCCGGACGGCATTCGGTACTAGAAGCATGTTTAGCTGATTTTTTTAAACAAGCGTTTGATGTAGCCAAAGGTTGATCACCTCCCCAAATTCATTATCGCCGATTTACCCAAACTGTATTTATTACTAAGCTATCGTTTAATAGATATGTAAATATTTGTACAAAGCAAAGCAAAGCCGATTTCAAGCAAAACGGAATCAAATCAAAGAAGTCCTGGCGAGCAGCAGATTGACTTCATCGATGCTGTTTGAAAGTGCCTTAATCGGCGACGTGAATGAGCACTGCGGGTAACCTCTCGAGCGTGCCCAGAACGCAAGATAGGTGGCAATGCTCGTCTTCACCTAGAACCCACTGAGGTTTTCATAGGAAAAGCCGAATCTACCTTAATCCTCATGGTCAAATCTTGTTCGATCAGGATCTTGGTGATCTCCGCAAACAGCTCGAGGGAAGGCGGTTGATTCGTGTTGAGCTTGATCCGTTTCGCCGACTTTTCAAACGGATACTGCGCGATCGACAGCTCCATGACTTCATCGGTAGCAAGCCGACCCTCGTTGCACGCCTTGGCTAGAGCTAAAAAATTGTTGTATAACGTAATTACGTTTGACAAACCGATATACGCTTTGGAAAAGCGCTCCTGCATCACGCGCGGACCAAGAGCTTCACTTTCGGCGTGGATCACGTAGGAGCACCCATATGATTTCACCGCGTCAGCTAAGCGTTTTTGGCCGGGCAGCCCAAAGACGTCCCGATGATCTCTGCGATGCTCCTCCCAGTATTCGATGACGCGCTCGCACTCACGCGCGATGTCTTCCTGAAAATAAAGTTTTATGGTTTTTAAGTAAATTTTTGCCCATAAAATAAAGTTAACAAATACCGAGAATGTTTGCACCTCCATTGGCAGATCGCGCTCGGACGCAGCCCAATCCTTGTTCCACATCCTCGGGAAGCGATAAGCGTAGATTTCCAGATGTCGATCCATGCTTGGGTCGTTCGGCTTGAAGGTGAGGCGCACCGATTCCCAGCTATAGACGTCCGACGGCTTCAACTAAAAGAATGATGAAAATCGCTTCAAAAATCTGATAAATTTAACATACCTCGTTGACAAAGGATCTGATGACATCTTGCGTGTAGGCGCCATTGACTTGCAACGGGGTGTCTCGGAAACGCTGAACCAGCATTTTTGTGAGGTAGTAGTGTTAGGTGAAAATTTAGCAATGATTTCTGATTTTGCAAAATTTTTGGTGATTCCGTTTTGTTGCAAGTGACATTTTCTGTACTTACCTAGCGTTTTGGAGCTCTTGGAAGTCGTGATTTAGTCGAATTTGCCTAATTTTCATATCCGCTTCGGGATTTGGACGTTTTTCTTCTATTCATGCGCAAATTACGTGTTGCGAGCATGTTTTCCTAAAGAATACTTTTCAAACGGTTGCTTTTGCCGTTTTATAGCGAAAGAAATGAAGCGGGAGGCAGTATTCTTGTTTCTTTTACTAAAAGTATTCCAGGGCTTCATTTAGCATCAAAAATTAGGGGATTCAACAAGATTTAAACATTTTAAACGTTTTTTTGCTGCCCGACCTTGACAGAAAAACTTTTTGGGCGAGCCGCAAATTTCGTTGCATAAAGGTGCAGAGGCGTGGTTCGGCTGCCTGCTGCCTATGGGAATTTCCGGGCGCCGAACAGCTGACTTTGCGAGCTACAAGGAAATAACAAAGTCAGCAAAGCTAAAAAGTGTATAAATTAATTTTAAATCTGTGTGTTCTATAAAGAAAAAATGTAATGGAAAGCATAGTCGTTGTATTTTATACCTTGTAGCCATAAACTTTATACAACAGAATAAAATACACGATATGCCCGATAAAATTGCGCAAGTGCACCTGTTTTTGCAGTTCAATTTTTGCAGATGAAACAATCGCATTTAATAGCTTCAATCTTTTATGTAAAAGGTATGATAATTTGTCAAAATTAAGACTGTTTAGAGAAAAAACTTTATACATCAGAATAAAATACAAGATATGCCTGATAGACTTGTTCACGTGAACCTGTTTTTTTTCAGAGATCAAATCACCACCTTCGATAGTTTTAAAACTATGAAAACTGCATGATATATTTGTAAATGGGTCTCGTCGTTGGTCGAGCCGAATCGCTAGCAGGGCGGCCATGCTTGATCGTAGTGTAATTGCTGCTTGATCTGCGAAAGATTTGTTTCCGGAGTCGTTGCGTCAGCATCGCGTAGAAGCACCAGTTCGTTGCCGAGTTCAGGTACGGCATCAGGAGCACAAACATTTTGTACCGGAAGTAGCCATTGGGGTAGTCGTCTTCGAGCTAAAGGCCGAGGTTAATAAGAGTTTTATTAGAGATTTTAGGTGTTTATTTATAAAAATTTTATCCTGGGAAGAATGGGCCGTAACGTTTTTAGTTAGATACCTACCAAATCAGAGAACCCGGGTAGGATGTGGGTCAGCCAGAAGGGCGTAGAGCTCAGGAAATGGAAGGCGGTGATGTAGAAGATGGATTTGCTGACCTAGATTGAAGAATTTTTGTGGTTTTTTAATTTGGCTGCTTTTTAAAGCGGGCTGCAAGCTTTTTTAAAATGCTTTTCTGGCTCGATTTTTCGAGTTCTTTCCTTTAAAAACGATTTTGTAAACTAATTTACCTTCTGAACCAGCTGCGTCTTCGAATTCTCTTGCATATGCGTCAAACGATATCGCTGTCGAAGCAT
This sequence comes from Mesorhabditis spiculigera, assembly GCA_958295435.1. NCBI lineage: Eukaryota > Metazoa > Nematoda > Chromadorea > Rhabditida > Rhabditidae > Mesorhabditis > Mesorhabditis spiculigera. The sequence continues at coordinate 531,885 of CATQJA010002634.1, forward strand.
GGCAAGTAACGATATATAGGAAAAGAGGACGATGAGCCCCGGGACGAGAAATGACACGAAGAATAGGTACCACCTATAGACCGTATTCACCACTTCCGGCATTGGCACCACGCAGCTGAAAATATTTGACGTCTTATTCTATTTTTAAATTTTCAATGAGCTCTTAAAATACCCTTCTTGACCTACTTGTGAAACTTTGTATTCTCCCCGACCACCGTCACTTGGATCTCGGCGAATTGGACGATGGGCAGCAGTAATACCAGGGAAACTGAGGATATCGTGAAGAAGATTTGGCACGCGATTTGGGGTACTGAAAATAGGCTTAGGCTTTACTTATTAGGCTTTGCTTAGGCTCGTGCTTAGGCTTGGATTAGAGCTAAGGTTAGGCTTAAGGTTAGACTTAACTTAGGCTTAACTTAGGCTTAGCGTAGGCTTAGCCTAAACAAGCTTAGGCTTGGGCTTAGGTTTAGGCTTAAGCTTTGAGTTAGAAACTCACCAATTCGTCGCTGCTTCCCGTAAACCGAACTTTTGACGATAAGGTACCTTTCCAAAGCCTAAAATTAAATAAAATTAAGTGAAAATAGGTGAGATTCTACCATTCCAGCCAAGATATGTATCGACAGTGTTTTGTTGACGACATCAGCGAACCAGAATAATTTACACGTCGTCAGCCCGTACAGCCATTCCCCGTAGTAGAGGTAGGGGAAAAAGATCGGGATTTGGATCTGAAGTGGAGTATGCGTTTGTGGTCTCTCTCGTTCTCTCTATATATCTCTCTCCCTCTCTCTCTCGCTCTCCAGTTTTGAAATTCAACTACTTACCAACACTAAAAAGTCCGTGACAGCCAGGAAAAAGACATATTTCTGGAGCGTTAATTTCCTCGAATCATCTCGTCCATAGACTTTGGTGAACTGTCGATGGGTGCTGAACGGAATAAGTGCCTTTATAGAATTTTTTAACCTTATAATCCGGTGGACGACCAGCAAATTTCCGCTGATCCCCACCAAAAAACAGAGTGCGAAGCTGAACATCATGAAGGAGATCTCGAAGGGGAACGCGGCGATGCCCATACCGTATTCCGTTGGGGAGAGGTTTCGCAATCTGGAAAAGTGGCTTACACTTAGGGCTAGACTTAGGTTTTGGTTTAGGCTTACGCTTAGGTTTAGGTTACGACAAATTCAAAATTAATATTTTGTAGCGAACGCCGGCTTCCATAGAACAAATTTCGGATAAAAGCCAAAATGGGGGATTATCGGATGCGTATGTGTTCATTGTATCCCATTGTCTGTTTCGCGTCATAATGTTTTTCAAAGGCGCCTAATGGGGGGCGAGACGCACAGAATGGCACACGCTAGATGCATAATTATACGATAATTATGCAATATTTTAGATATACCTTCATTTTTGTATTTTGTATATTATTTAGCGTGTAAAGTATACAACGTTTAGGCAAAATGAGTAGGGAACTCGCAGGAAATGAAAGTGGTGTAACTAGAGGATTCGAAGTTCTCTCGCTCTCTCTCCCTCTCTCTCACTCTCTCGCGCTCTCTCTCGCGCTCTCTCTCGCCCTCTCTCTCGCCCTCTCTCTCATGCTCTCTACTACCTCTCTTACTCTCTCACTCTCTCTCTCTCTTTCTCACACACTCTCTCTCTCTCTCTGCCTTCTAGGTCCGGAAATCCGGATTTAAATTCCGCAACGACATAATAGTGATGTTTCGAATTTCCCAAAAATAACCCAAACTTCCAACTTACTGCAAATCACTCAGACTCGACATCGGGATGTAGTCGTCACGTACGGGCGGGCTAAAAATTATTTAAAGGACCGTGAACGTTAAAATTACCTAAATTCCGCCACCATCCTCTCCAGCTCATCGTACGATATGTTCAGCGTCATCCTGGGGGTGTTGATCTCTAGAAAACTCGGGTCGAAGCCGTTGATGAACATCTTTAGGGAGGGGTTCGAAGGAGTTGAAGGCAGAGAAAATTTCCGGCAAAAGAGGAAGGGCTTTTGGAATTTTTCGAGGGGGAGGGGGCAGTCCAGCAGGGGCCCGGATTACCGTGGGCCGTCGAAAATGTATGCGGGAACGGCTTGGGGAAACTTTAAAAGCAGAAGATGATCCCGAAAATGTGACTAAATGGTTTAGGAAACCGGCTTGGACGCTTTTGAGTGGGTGCACGCGGTATTGTTTCGTACTAAAAGAGGACTGGTTTCGTACTAGAAGCGTTCGCTTGCAGAAAGCTTCTATTGACGAAGCCTCCTAAGCCTTACCTAATCGAAGCCTAATCCTAAGCCTAAGCCTAAGCCTAAACCTAGGCTTAAGCCTAAGCCTAAGTCCAAGCCTAAGCCTAAGCCTAAACCTAAGCCTAAGTCCAAGGCTAAGCCCAAGCCTGAGCTTAATAACGTCATGATATTAGAGAATTACGTAAGGCGTTCGCCAGGCTGAAAATTTGCTATTGACCAGGCCTCCGGTCCAAAATAGACGGCCGATGCTGAATAAATCCGGGGTATCAGATTTCGAGGGCTGTTTCCCCGAGGCAGAAAGCTTTTAGGGAAACGGTCAAGCTTCAGCCTAAGCCTTGGCCTAAGCCAAAGCCCGACCCTGAGCCTAAGCTTAAGCTTGAGGATAGTTATGTGTTTGTGTTCAAGGACAGCTATGCCTTTTATACCCTACAGCTTCATTAAACCGTGTATCCGAAAACACAATTAATGGGTGTTACAGAAAAACCCTGTTATTCAAATTATAATTGTCGGGGGAGCCGTGATAAATGGTCCTTTAGGGCGAAACAAGCAAAAACAGCAGATCCTTAGGGATAGCTTGAGCGAGACAGAGAGAGAGAGAGAGAGAGAGAGAGAGAGAGAGAGAGAGAGAGAGAAAGAGAAAGAGAGAGATAGTAACCGTGTTTTTCGAAGGTGACTAAACGTTTGCAAAGCTGACTAGGGAAGTCCAAGATACCCGCAACACGAATCGGGCTGAAAATTTGCACAGTTATAGAACCGACCATGCTGATCATCGCCTCGTTTTCCGAATTTGCTACCGAGCTTAAATAATGAAGTTATTAAACTTTTAAAATGGGCTAAAAACCCGCTACCCTGATCCTGGCTCACTAGAGCGGGTGGGGTTCAAGAGGCCTTTGGGAAGCCCCCTTTCCAGAGCTTCGGTAGTCGACTGGTAAGCGCCTCGCTTCCCAGGTGGAGAGTCCGGGTTCGGATCCGGTCCGTGCATTTTCTTGCTTTTGCTAATTTTGCGCCGCACATGTGGCGCGTGTCCAGATTGTGTTTTTACTAACGCAGATGAGCCGGTTGCTGCCGTCGAATTACGGAATACCGGTTTTAACAATTTTTACTAGTGTTGTTTTATGAACTTTTTCATAAATTTATGACTTCGTTGAATTTCATTTCTAGGATGTACGTAAATGAGTGTGCATAACCCAATCTGGACACGCGCCACATGTGCGGCGCAAAATTAGCAAAAGCAAAGAAAATGCACGGACCGGATCCGAACCCGGACTCTCCACCTGGGAAGCGAGGCGCTTACCAGTCGACTACCGAAGCTCTGGAAAGGGGGCTTCCCAAAGGCCTCTTGAACCCCACCCGCTCTAGTGAGCCAGGATCAGGGTAGCGGGTTTTTGGCCCATTTTAAAAGTTTAACTTAATTATTTAAGCTCGGTTGCAAATTCGGAAAACGAGGCGATGATCAGCATGGTCGGTTCTATAACTGTGCAAATTTTCAGCCCGATTCGTGTTGCGGGTATCTTGGACTTCCCTAGTGAGAGCTCTGCAAGGAAAACAGAAAAACGGCTCTCGTAGAGTTGCAAAGTCGCGCCCTCAAAGCTAGTGATTTCGTCAGTTTTAGAGCGTCCGGCTAGCGTGCGGCGTAGATGAGGCATTAATGGCAACTCAGTTATATGTGCAGTTGTATTACTGCTAACTGATAACTTGAAGATGTGAATCGCAGAGTTCAAATTTTTTGAGATCGACTTGCACTTCCGGACCTCAGCATGGCACGATATCTCTACGCTAAAGTCGACATCTCCAGGCTGTGATTTTCAGGAATCGAGTTCCACTTGCTACAGTAGGCACCAAATTCCAGTTTTGCACCATGAATTATGATAGTGCAGGGGGTCCCCGGTGGGTTGAAGAAGACGATACATGAGAGAGAGAGAGAGAGAGAGAGAGAGAGGAGAGAAAGCGAGAGAGAGAGAAAAACAGACAGACCGACATACGGACAGAGGGTGAATAAACATGTTGACGCTATCACAAATTCAAGAAGAATGATGCCTCCATGAGGTGTCCCAACCCAGGCCATTTTTAGGAAATTTATTTGGTGCCCTCGGGGGCCAAGGGAGGAGGGGAAGAAGGGCCAGGGCCCTTCCTTCCCTCCGTGGCCCCTTCTGTGTCCATGTGGGCAAACGAATCGGAAATGAGCTCGATTGCGCGCATTGTTGCGGCCGATGGGGTCGCGGTGGTGGACACGACGGGGGGAATTCCCGTAAAAAACAGCGTGGTTTGACGTTTTTTCGGCAATGGCACGAAGCGGGAACTAACCTCACAAGGTTGAAAAGTGCTAGAGTCAACGTATTCAATCGAAGAGGAATTCGAAACCATGTAATACAAAAATGAGCTGAATAGCGCAGTTAAAGGGACCATGAAGCGTGAGACTTTAACGTTGATCCGACTAAGTCTCGAAAGCTCTATGCAACGCGAAAGCATGCGTTTAAGAAGCGACAATACGCGTCCTTGCTACTTCTCTGGGTCTAGTCAACTGAAAGCGTTTTTCCACTTCTCAGCCCCTTTAAAACGGAGGTGACCTGGTTTAGTCCGTCTTGCAGCAATACTCTCTAGCTTTGTTATGCCAAAACATCGCCGCAGGGCCCTAATGGATGTGCCGAAAAATGGGCCTAGCAACGAGAGAGCATGATTTAGCATCCAAATCTATGGTCAAAACAGCCTCCAGGGTCGCGTGATTCGCAAAATTGGAAGCGAAGTGAGATTGGCATTTCTGGTCAGGGCAGCAGACCGCCGGTGCTTGATAAAAAATTCCGGAAAACTTCCGGAAAAAACTTGTAAAATTTTTCAATTCGTCTGATTGGCTGGGTCAGTGAATTCCAAATTCTCATTTTTTTACAAAAAAGGGGAAAATGGGTCACGACGTCAATGAGGTGAAGGCCTCGAAAACAGTTCAATTCCCGGAAATTCATCGGGGTAATCAGTGGAAAAGCCCGCAAACGAGGAGCAAAACACAGCAACTTAAGCCCGAGCTTAAGCCTAACCTGAGCCAAGCCAAAGCCTAGGCGAAGCCCAAGCCTAAGCCTAAGTCAAGCCTAGGCGAAGCCTCAAGGCACAATCCGCGCCTAACTAGGGAGGTCCAAAATACCCGCAACACCGATCGGGCTGAAAATTTCTACACTTATAGAATCGACCACGCTGATATTTGCCTCGTTTTCCGAATTTGCTACAGAACCTTAAAATTTGAGATATTAAAGTTTTAGTGTCATTTTTGGGTCCCGGGGAAGGGGTTTGTCAGGATACTGAGCTTTTTTGTTTGTATTTTTCTAGTTATTTTAAATAGCCTATCTGATAGCGAATTTTTTTCTGATCCGAATGGTATATTTCCCTAATGCACAAAGGCCCTGGACGCTATCCTACAGCTGCTTGAAGTAGGCTGTTTTCTACCATTTCCCTTAGTAAATGCGGAGTCCATACCAAGTATCGTCAATTTTTCCAATTTTTTGGGTTTTCGAAAATTTTGAGTTAGATGGCTCATTCGAAAGAGAAAATTTTTCTGAATCCGATGGCGATGCTTGTTTTTCGGAAATCTGCCAAAAAGGTCAAAATAATCGAGTCCGAAGTTCGGCAATTTTAACTAAAGAATCGACTTAAAACTTTAATATCTCAAATTTTAAGACTCTGTAGCAAATTCGGAAAACGAGGCGATTATCAGCGTGGTCGATTCTATTAGTGTACACATTTTCAGCCCGATCCGTGTTGCGGGTATTTTGGACCTCCCTAGTAAGACAAGCGTAAGTCTAAGCATAAGCCTAAGCCAGGCCTAAGACCAGCCTAACTCTAAGCCTAAACCTAAGCCAAAAGCCTAGGGTAATCCTAAGCCTAAGCTAAGCCTAAGCCTAAGCCCAAGCCAAAAACTACATACCCCATGGGGCCTATTCCCGAGAGAATAATATGCTCTTCTCATCTGGTTGCCACCCATTCAGTACCCCCGGTGAATGAACGACCGGCCACGTCGACGCCCTCACCCACAAAAAAATCCAGTTGTTTTCGGGCATGCCGCGGCGGGGGTCCCGAGACGAAAGGGAGAGACCGAAGAGCCCGAAAATTATGCCCCTACGTCGAACATAAAAAATGGGATTCCGTTTTGATGGGGTGGAATGGATGGGGGGGAAGACAGGTTCTAGCAAAAAATCTCATCTTGGTGCATAGGCAAGGCCCCGGATTCAAAATTTGGGTTTTCGGAACCGGATACGGTAGGGGGTTCAAATTTTTGGCCGTAAAGTCCGGAAGGCAGTCTAGGCATCTAAATGCCTTTAAAATTCGGCAAATGGTTTTTATGAGCTTCTAAAGACTAAAATCCAGACGTCGTTTACACCAGAAACCCAAATTCTGCAAGGTTTATGCCCTAGAAAGCTAATCAGAAAATGTTAGGCAACTGCTACATGACAAAAGATCAGCTCCGCGGTAGTGCTTAGCGCTTAGTAGTGATGGGGTTATCAAATCAAATCCGGGATCAAATCTCAGGATTTGATAAGCTCCGTTCTTATTCAAATCTCCAAATTTTGCATGCAAAGAGTAAAATGTATCATTTCTTATGCTTCTGCGCTGAAAAAGCCCTTTGGTGCTTGCATGCAAAATTGGAGATTGAATGAAACGGAAGCACAAATCTCAGATTTGATCCCGGATTTTCACACTGCGCTTAGTGCTTAACTATAGGCGCTTAGCGTAGCTTTCCCGAAGTTGGGGGTTACACAGGGCTTCATCGGACAGTAGATACCTACGTCTGTCTCTGCACTTTCTTATTACCGCCCGAATTGATGACTTTAGAACTTGAAAAGTAAAAAAAACCTGCTGTAGCGTAATAACTAACGCCTGAAGCGTAGAATCCTCATATATTCAGCAGTTGTTTTTGTTGTTTTCTACAAAAAAATCTGCAAACACACGCCCTGCCCCTGACTACCATCATCTTATTTTGGCCCCAAAAGACGTTCCTATTTTCCCCGATTCCATTTCGATGGCAGAACGGGGCTGGGCAGGGCGACCAAGATGTGGGGTGTATTTTCCGTTGCTTTCCGTATTCCCGTATTTGGCATGCCATCCGATTTTCATCAGGCTTGCCTAGAGGACGCGAGGGAGGAGACCGACTGCTCCGGGTAAGCCCGAAAACATTTCCATCACGCCCCAAATGACAGCCCGAAAACCGGGGAACGCCTCGGAAAATTAGGTTACAGGATTTAAGGGTCAAGAAATTGAGAGAGAAGCCTAGGTTTCCGGTTTCGGCATAAATTACAGCCAATCAGGCCAGATTTTTAGGGCCTCAAAAACACAAACGGATTGCCCTGGGGAAACAAGGGCGCGGACCTTAATTTTTGGCTGCGCACTGTCTCTCGTCTCTCACCCTCTATCTCTCTCTGTCTCTCTCTTTCTCTCTCTTTCTCTCTCTTTTCTCTCTCTCTTTCTCTCTCTCTCATCTCTCTCTCTCTCCTACCCGGTTTTTTAGGGCCCTTATGCTTGATTTTCGACAAATTGAATAACAAGACACCTCAGGGAATTCGGAAATTGTTTGGATAGGGTACTGTAGCTCATAATTTGTGAAAGCTGATGGAAAACACGCAAATTTCTCCTGAACGGGTACTGTAGCCACTTTTGCTTAATTGAATAATTTGTTTTGACCGGGTAGTGTAGGACTGAGGCGAAGTGCTAGAAAAGAGAGGGGGGGGGGGGGGGGGGGGGGGGGGGGGGGGGGAGGGGAAGGGGAGGAAGAAAGAGAGAGAGAGAGAGAGAGAGAGAGAAAGTAAGAAAGGGAGAGCTAGGGAGAGAGTGAGGGTTAGACTTGCCAATAACCAAAAAGTCTCTAGATCCAATGAAACTAGATTTTTCGAAAACGCCAAGAATTCAGGATTATTTTGTCTAACAGCAACCTGTAAAAATAGATGCCACATAACGAAACGACGCCCTGTGACTTCGCAGTCCCTTTAACGCAGTAGGTTTGCGAAATTTTGCTACTCAAGAACCGGAAGTTACAGATAGAGGTATCCCTCAATTTGAGCATCCGGAAAACAAAAACCTTAAGTTAAACCTATTCGGAAACTGACCAAAATGAGTGCGAAGCTGCACAGAATATCCATCCGTCTAAGCAGCCCCCAAAATTGACTTTTAGATCCTGGTGGAGGAGGAGGAGGAGCTGAGACAGGAGAGACCGGATTTCTTAGTCTGAATGGCCATCCGGGATGGCGAATCTTAATTTTGGGGTGGTGGGGCCCGATAGGCAAACAATCCGGCTTCACGGCTTCTAGCGATCCGCTCCCGGATAGCCGGACCTGGCACGGCAAAGATACCCTGGGCCAGAGATCTTTTCTCCCTTTCTGGAGGTGTAAAAATATAGAAAGGGCAACAAGGATTCCTTAATTTCATGACGTAACCGGTGGTCAGTACGAATGTTTGGTTGGTGCCTGAGGAAAGTGCTGTTTTGGGTGAGCACGAGCAGAGGAGCCTGAACCTCAGCCTAAACCTAGGATAAAGCCTAACTAGTAAGCTTAAGTCTAAACCTAAGCCTAAGCCTAAGTCTATGCCTAAGTCTAAGCCTCAGCCCGAGGTAAGCCTATCCTAAGCTGAACCTAAGCCTAAGCCTAAGCATAGGCCTGAGCATGAGCCTGATTCACATCAAGTACCGTAATCACCTCGAAAATCGGCCCCTAAAACGCGGACCAATCAGCCAGAAAGCTGACTTTTATGTCCCCGATCTCTTCCAGCCTTCCCCGGATCTATTTTTCCAGGAAATCACAGCCTGAGGCACTAATTCCGTATAGCTACTCTCCCACCCTTGAGAACAATTTTTGTATAGCAAATACCAATGGGGGCGTTGGAACACTCCCACAGCTTTCTGACTCAATAAAAACACGTTCAAGGCGTTCAAAGCACGAGCTTCGTGCCGGGAGCCTGGGAAGAATTTTTGGGGTGTTTTTGAGGCGGCGCTCCCGGAAGTATGATTAGTGCACTTATGCCCTTTGAATAACAATGCGCAGGTAGTAAGTACTGTTTATGCGGAATTGGAGCTAGTAACTATCATAATTTTGATGATTGATTGGTGCGGTAATTCAAATAACAATAAGCAAGAATAAGTACCGTTTATCCCAAGGTATAGAAATTTGATTTTCCGAGAAAATGGTATGTACAAATTTGAGCAGAATGCACAAAATAGGATCTTTAAAAATTTCGAGAAGCAAAGACAATTTCTTGATATTTTGAACATTTTGTGGAACTGATGTTGAAGCGAAGCAAGTGGAAGCACAAAAAAGAGCATAAAAACAAAACTTGAGCCTCTGTTCGCCCAGTAATTTGAGAAAAATATGAAATTTTTCTAGGTCATCAAAAGGGTGAAAAGTAGAGCTTGAAAATGATAAGAAAAACAGTTTTAGTCCCGGTACAGCGGATTTTGCATCAGGTAGGCGCATTCGCTGTCGCTTCTCCCCAGGATACGGTGGCCACCGTAGCTGCCGTTGGATGAGCCGGACTGACGGGATTGGGCACGGGAAGAGTGGCGAGAGTTACTAAAACAGGTCGGGTTATCGCGTAGAAGCCTAAGCCCAGAGCTATAAGCCTAATCCTAATCCTAAGCCTAAGCTTATGCCTAAGACTGCCTAAGCCTAAGTCTAAGCCTAAGACTAAGACAAAGCCCGAGCCTAATCCTAACCCAAGCCAGATCCCACTACCTGCTATACCGATCCGGGTACGCCGGTTCAAAGGTGACGGTCTCGACGTAGGGGCTGACTGGACGACCATCATAGATCGAGACTAGCCTCTTTTTGGTGGTGATCTAAAGGAGACTTTCAGTTGCTCTCTCCCTCTCTCGCTGTCTCTCTCTCTCTCTCTCGCTCTCTACCTACCTTCTTCAGCGGCACTCCGTTACTTCCAACACTTCCATTGCTAGCATTGCTCCTCGGCGAGATCGGGCCGGATCTGATCGATCTTGGGGAGATCGAGCGGCGCTCTGGGGCTTCCACCGTAAGCTCGTCTAAAAAACAAGGATTATGGTCTGGTTTTTAGAAGTGGCCAGGAAAGACGGGCTGACGGTATACCTCCATAATAGTAGCTCCGCGGGCTCCTGGGGCTCCTCGGGGATGGGGTGTTCTTCTTCAGCTCGATTCGCGGGATCGAAAGGGGTCTCAGGGGTTCGACGGGTCGCAGTAGGTCTATAAGTTGATCGCTTGTATATCTGTTTCTTTCTCTCTCTTACTCACTCTCTCTCTCTCTCTCTCCCACTCTCTCTGTTTCTCTCGCCCGGGTCCTTTTACCTACCAGAATTAGCCAATTCCCCCACGGGCATAACTGGAGATACCGGCGAGACGGGTCGGACCGGCTCGGAGGGCTGAAAAAACGTACATTGGCTATTTTGGTCGTTAGTACGTTTGGCACGTACGTATACGTATACTACGGTAGTTTTGCAGGTCTCAGGTCCCGCAGCGGGATTTTTAGTGAGGCACACCCTTTATTTGAGGCCGGTATGGGACCCAAATAATCCAGCGCATCGCCAAATACACAGTCATGGGAGAGGAATGTAAGAAGTTCACCAGAAGACTAAGGATTTTTGAGCCAGTACTCTGAATTTTGAAGCTCTCAATTCGAGCAAGGTGAGCTAGGCAAGCCAGCAGAGATTCTTTAGGAATTTGGCAAGTGGCGCTAAGCAATATTACGTTTGCAGAATTTTAGAAGGCCTAAGTTTTTTCCAAAGATCAAAAAGCGTTTTTGGAGTTTGAAGCCTGGATTTTTAAGCTCGCAAGTCAAGCTATTGAAACCAAGCAAGCTAGCCGAGTTTCTTTGGGAATTTCTGCGCAAATTTGAGCATTAATATTTCGGCAAAATATGATGAAAAGCCTCAGAATGAGATGTAGTACGCAGCGTTCCAACTAACACCTAGCAGCCACCAGCTCGGAACTACACATTCCAGTCTTTCACAGGTTTGCCACTTGTTCTTGCTAAAATTGACTAGCTGGCGAAAGAGAGAGCGAGAGAGAGAGAGCGAGAGAGAGCGAGGGAGAGAGAGCGACACTAGCACCCGGGCACTGTTCAGGGTAAATAGTCAACCGGCAAATAGTCCGGGCCCTACCTAGCCGGGGTGTACTCCTGGAAAATCGAGGATTGGGTATTGATTTTTGGGTGGATCTTTGAAATAAAACATCAGGTGAGAGAGAAGCGAGCGAGAGAGAGAGAGAGCGAGCGAGCGAGAGGAGAGAGCGAGCAAGAAAACTTACATTTTTCTCAATTTTCACAACAATATCGCCATTCTCATCGCGTCCGTACGTCCGCCGCTCGGTGTACTGCTTGGAGCTGACCTGGCGCTCGGGCTGGAATGAAACGTTGATTATTTTACAAGCCTTAAACGGATTAGATCGGTGTTTTTGCCAAGCTTTTGTTAAAGGACCGATCTTACCTCTGTAGTATCGGTTCCGTGAATTTTCCGCTCGTACGTCTCAATGGTGTGCGATTCTTCGGAGCCGATTTTCTGAAAAACGAAGTCTTGTTGTCATGTTTTTACGATACAGTATCTATCAACAAATAACCCTTAAAAACACTACTTTTCCGATTTTATATATGCATTAATGACGTACAACTCCTCGGAAAATCATCGCCAGCTTGCTAACTTTCTAGAACTGATCGGAATGTTTCCTGGCGGCTCTCTGCTAGTTTTCTGCTTTCACTGCCCCTCGCACTTGCTCTCTCTCGCTCGCTCTTCTTCCCATTCTCCCTCTCTCTCTCTCTCCCTCTCTCTCTCTCACGCTACAAGAATTAATCAAAATCCAACCTGAAAAGTGCCTCCCGAGTACGGTCGAATCTCGTCCATTGTCATCTAGTGTTAGCCGGGCCGTTCGTCAACAGTTGTTACGAGTAGTCCACACAATTTCAAGGCGTGTGGGCAATTGGCAGCGTGGAGGAGAAGCCGGGTGGCACAGCGGCAGCGACTTCTAATCCAACCGTTTGCCCTCGTCGATCCCCTCGCACACAGACACACCCACACACACGTGCAAAACGATGGGCAAATAGAGGGAAGATCGACTGGGGCATGGAGAGAGAGAGAGAGAGAGAGAGAGAGAGAGAGAGAGAGAGAGGGAGAGAGCGAAGATAGACTAGGCGCTAGAATACATCAGGATAGGCAGGAATACCAAAAATTATCGGTAAAACGGATTGATTGGACCTTTATAATTCGTATAAAAACGATATAGAGAGAGAGAGCAAGAGAGAGAGAGAGAGAGAGAGAGCGCGAGAGAGAGAGAGAGTGCGGCGACCTGACCATGCCCGGCCTTGTCAAAGCGCGGGCCATTTTGAGGGCCCGTCAGCGGGCCCTCATGGGACGTGTCGCTGGCAAGTGCCCGGCACTACAGGAAGGCAGCCTTGGACATAGTCCAAAGGCCACGCGGAACTGGTAGAGCTGTGGCTTTGACGAAGCCTACGCTTAAGCCGAGGCCTACGCGTAAGCCTATGCCTAAGCCTAAGCCTAGACCAATCCAGGTCAAAGAAACGAAGAAAAATAGCAGTTATTTTTAAGAAAACTCGAATATCCAATATCAGATGATAGATTTTAAAGGGGCTAAAGGGTGTCGTCTCTAGCCGCTTACGGAAAATACTGTGCGTTTCCAGTTTTCATAATTTCTAGATTGAAATTTTTCGGTATTTTCTAGATTTCTAGAAGCCTAAAATCAAGCTTAATCGTAGCCCTGTTATTAATCGAGGCTTTTATTTACATACGAAGCCTACCGTTGTCGAACAAAAACGAGAAAAAAATTCGACTGGACTTGCACAAATGCAGAAAATCAAAAAATCTTGCCCCAACAGGTTTAAGGCAAACGGCTAAGAATTTAGCTTCAGAAAAAATGTCAGTACGTTTACGCTTACAGTAATCCCGTAAGAAAGGTAAGAAATTTCAGAGAATCTTGCTTCAGACATCCTTAAGAAAATTCCGAATCCGTCTTGCCCTACAGAAATCCCAAAACGCGGAAATTCGCGTGGTATCGCGTGGAAATGGTGTCCAAACAGGGCACTGAAGGTGGGGAGGGGGGGGCGACAACACTTTTTGCGCGGGGCCGCCTGTGCGTGTTGGACACCGGCACCGGATTGTGTGGCCCTCAAGGGGGACACGGAAAGGAAGCAAGATTCCGGAGGGTACTCAACTAGGGAAATGTCCGGATATGGCATTCGATGAGGAGGGAAGGGAGGTGGAAGGCAGAATATGGCACAACAAGCTTCGGGCCGGGGGACTTGGTGATTGGCCACTAATCCGGAAGCAGCGCATCCGGATAGATAGGACCTTTATGATCTGGAGCTCCACAACAGGTTGAAGAAGCAGCTCGACACGATCAAGCAGTACAAAATATATCAATAAGAAAAGTTTAATAATGAATTAGTGTGAATTTTGGTAAAATAGAAGTATAATAATGTGTAAATTTGTATAATTAAAATTAAAAGACTCCCACTGCAAGCAGGGGAGTTAAACGAGCCGAAGCCCGCGGAAATCCCACGAAGGGACTGAACTCGCAAGCGAGCGTAAACCGGCTAAGCGGTTTGAACCAAACCACAAGGGAATGGCGGGTGCTCTATATAGAGCTGAAAGAGAATATAAAAGGATGGCCTGTTTCGACCCTAAACCAAGACAGGCTGAGTAACATCAGGTGGGCTCCTCAGTTGGATTCCTGATGCTCCTAGTGTAAGATTGAAAGGTAATATAGAAGAATGGAGAAAAGAATTTTAGTTAATTTAGAGTGTGTGTAGAGTGCAATGCGGCCAGACGTTCAGCAGATGTCGCTATCAGACGCGCCCAGGGCAGTGTCAGCCAAGATAGTTGTTGTCCAGGTTATCAGGGGAACCATAGTATTGCTTACTTTTTCTATTTTTAATCATTTTTAGTCCAAAACACTGACTTTATTTATGTTTATAAAAATTGTCTATTAGTGCCTCAATCCCTCTCCAAACCACCCCGCTATAGCGCGCCCTTGCCTGTTTCCATCGCGTAATCGAAAATGTTGGGAGCCAAAAAATTGGCGAAAAGCTCCAAATAACTTTGTTTTTTTTTGCTGGTCACCCAATTTATTATCGAAAGCCTTAATCTGATTGTTTAGAAGATGCCACAGCCCGACATTGCCAAAATCGCCATGTGCCTATGGGAAGGGCTCGAGGATCTGGGCCCGGAAGATAGCCGCCCGGTTCTTGGGGATGAGAAAGTGATTCTGAGGGAGCGGAGAGAAGCGATAAAAGCGTAAGTTTATTGTATAAAATTTAATAAGCGGCTAAACAGATATTTTGTGATTTAAAAGTGAATTATCTGTGTGTTTTTTTCAGGGAAGAAGCCTCGTTCGCCGCCTCATATTTGGCGCAAGAAATCGACGAGCAGCTGGACTTGAAGATGATTGTGTGTTTTTGAAGGATAACTTAATTTTTGGTTTGATAGAAGGATATAACCTTTATTTTAGTTAGACTACCTCGACGCGATAACCTACAAGAAGTATCACAAGCTCGTGAGGTATGCAACGATTGGCACTCAAGGAGAAGGAGCGGTAAGTTTAGAGTCTAATACCTTTTAATAGATTTTTAGAAGCATGAACTTCCTATTTTCTGACTTATTGAAAGTATCATTTTTAGGGAAAAGCCTACACGCTGCGCGCCGAATTCGAAGAGCTCACCGGTGCCGGAAATGCCGTCACAAAAGCCACCGCTCAAATCGAGGCCGCGAAGAATCTGATGATCATCGCCATCAAGCAGAACCAGGATCAGATGTTCGAGATAAAAGGAGCCACCAAGGAGGAGAAGCTAAAATTTGTGTGAGTTTTTGAATTTTTGAAGTAAAGATTGATCAGGGGTTTTTTAGGGTGAAAATGATGTTTTGTCATGCGAATATTTAGCTCATTTGATAGAGCTGAAAATTCTGAACAATTCTTAGCTTTCAAAAAGCACTGAACATGAACGTATTTGAGAAACAGGTACTTACAAGTGGGGGCACTTTGGGCACTTATTAGGGGACACTTTTTTTATCCCTTTTTGGAGTCTATCTGGGGTAGTTTTTGGCGCTGAGTGCATAGAGAGTAGCCACAGCATGCGAAATCGTCGGGTTTATCCAGAAGAACCGCGTTAAAATTTTTTAATAAAAAGTGTATATGCAAAATTTGAGGCTTGCCGCATTGTCAGGAAGGGGGCCGTCGCTTCGGATGGGTGCCGCTCCACTCTTTCGAAATCGGGGCGCCTGGCCGCTTCCGCGCCTCGGGCCCCGATTTCGAAACCCTGTACAGCTCGCACCCATCCAAGCGATAGGCCCCAGGTGGCACGAAGCCTATTTTTAGGTTGATACCGTGTCTGCATCTCTAAATCTTAACAAACGTTTAGATAAGTGTATTTTACTACTCTGATTTTGTTATATTCGAAACCAACACAAAACTAGCCTAGAAAGACTCAAAAATCGAAAAAAAGTGCCCCCAATTGATAGTACGGAAACATGCTCGCTTTTGCCCATTTTTTTTGCTTTCGCTTAACAAAAGCTAATTTTAAGAAAGTTTTTCTCGAAGCCCGTTGTTTTTCAGCAATTTTTGAATCGGGAATCTGTTCAGAATTTCAAGCTTTGTTAAATGAGCTATATATCACATCGAAAAACGTCTTAATCATCATAAATGAGCTTTTTATTATTCATTTTGTAACGCTATTTAATGTCCGATTTTTAGCGAGGATCTCTACGAAGCGCAAATGGAGGAGCACCTCGCCGTCCCGAATTATAATGGCCAAATCTTGGAATTGTAAGTTTTCAAACTTTTCTATAGTTTTTTAAATTTTTAGGTGCAAAGATCGAGCCCTACAAAAACAGCCCACGTACACCTTTCAATTCGCCGGGATGTCGCCGAATCAGTCCCACATTGCCGTTTGCCACTTGGTGAGTTTTAAAATACCTTTTTACTTAACTTATAGTTTTTAGTTTATATTTATGTTGCGCAATTGAAAAAATAATGTAACCTTTTTCAGCCGGATGGCGAGACCCTGACCAGCATCGTCAAGGGCAGCAAGAAGGACGCGAAGGCAAATGTCGCAAGAAAAGCTGCGCATTATTTGAAGAGGGTAGGATTTTCAATTATAGTTTTTTTTGAGCTTTTAAATGACTCTAAAGCCTAGAAATGGAACGTAGAATTTTGTTTCGTAAAAAATTTTTAGCTTTTTTAGTGGCTCAAAGAAATGGACGACGAGCTCGGGGATGACGATGTGACCGAGGCCCCGAATTCGAATGCGGGAAGTGTAAGTTTTTCTATCGTTTTTCTTTTAGCTTTATTTTTAAGTTTTTTATAAAATTCTTTTTGTAATATTCGTAATTTTATATATTTTCATATTTCATTTTTTTTCAGGGCTTCGCGAAGGTCGGCCAATTCAACTGGGGCAACGCGATTGCGCGTTTTGGTGAACGTCTGAAGGAGAAGAAGGTGAATGAATTTATCGAGAACAATTTGGAGGAATAGTTTTTATATTTTTGTTTGCAGTTTTGTATTTTTTTGCATACTCCTCTTCTGTCCGTGTATTCAAGTTTTTTCTATTGTCATTTTGCCATTTCCCCCCAGTATTTTTCGATTTTCTGTGATATCCGATCTCTAATTCTGACTGTACGTTATCTGTGTTTTTTTGGCTAATTCCTCACCTGTGTCTTCAAAAACTAACTGACTTGGTGCTTGTATGAATCGTGTATTTCTAGAAAAGAAATGAAAATTGTCCTTGTTAATACAAAATATATTCCTACGGATTTATTGCAGAAAACGGAGGTTTGGAATGTATTGAAAAGTGAGAGGAGAAGAAGGAATAGATAAAACATCTGGAAAATTTGGTAAAATCAGCAAACGGTCTGCTTCCTCGTCGCGAGGTAGTCGCGGATTCCGGGCAGGGCGTGTATTCTGGCGATCATTGCCTAAATAAAATTTTTTTTTGGTTTTATGGGATTCCTGAGTTCTGGCTGTTTCAACTTTACTTTGACTTATTTAGCTTTTTTGAAGGTTTTTTGAAATTCAATCGTCTGTCTATTATTCTTTCATTAACGAGACGAGTAATTACTCTTTAAGCGTTACTAGGCAACGGCCTTGTGATGGCGTAATCGATAAAACTTTTTTCGTTGGTGGTGAGGCTCGCAAGACTTGCCTGGATGTGAGGATAGGCCTCCAGCGAGTCCTTCTCGCCATAATCGACAAGCTTCACGAAAGACTCGGCGGCGAACACCTCGACCCAGGTTTCCTAGAATTTTTTGATGATTTGGTAGTTGTATTTCTATTTTGAAAACTATAAACTATAAGCTTAAAGTACAGCTTATCTATACCTTATCCCCAACGAAAAGCCCGTTATTTCCGTTGTCGAGCAGCAACTTTTCGACAAGCGGCGCGTACTTGTCAATCGAGGGGCGGACCTTGTCCTTGAAATAGTCGCCCTGAACACAAGAATTGTAACTTTATAACGATTTTAGACAGAAATTTCGGCTTTTAAAAATTTGATCAGCTACCTTATCACCCTCGACGCGGCCCATCAGTAGATAGGGCCATTGGGCGACGCCTGGGGAGTTGTTGAAAGCTTGGACCACCTCGGCGACCATGTCGAGACGAGCGTTTTCGACATTGTTCTTGCCGGTGAGGCCCGAAATGGGGGAGATTTAGCTCTCTCTCTCTCTCTCTCTCTCTCTCTCTCTCTCTCTCTCTCTCGCTTTCTCTGACTCACCGAATTCTCGTCCCAAAAATCGTAGGATCGCTACAGATTCGCCGATTTTCACGCCGTCGACCTCAAGTACAGGCACTTGATAAAGTGGCATGTCTGGAAAAGGTAGAGTACCATTCTACTTGTCTGCCTCTAAAAAAGCGCACCATCTTTGATCGGCGCCCAGGTCTCCTGAGTCAACACCTCATCAGTAAATTTGGTGCCGGTGAGGTGGAACATCTGGCGAATGGCCTCACCACGGCCACGGTTGACGAAATAGTAGAATTTGTAGTCCGGCATAACTTAAAGTACCAAATTACCACGAAGCAGAGTATGAAGTGGGAAATTGAAGATCAGATGTGGGATGAAAATGGGAAATTCGATATTTTAAGGCTATACTAAATTATTAAAAAGCGATAGGGTAATCGCAAACGTGAGAATATGAAAAATGAAGAGATCTATTTATCAGAAAAGTATATCAAAAAGGGCATAGCGGCCATCGGCTGTCCCGGGGGGAGGGACTGGAGATGAAAGACCAGGGCTATCGGGGGAAAAACACGGATGGGAACGGCGGCCGTTCCCAGGGTGGAATTCGTCGATTTTTGTGTAAAAAGGTAGCAGAATATGACCAATTGAATTCTCTATAAAAACAGGATCGAAAGCAAGTTGCAGAAAGTCCCCAATTAGGCAAAAATGACGCGTTTCGCTTACAGAAAAGGTACAAAATTTGCAAAAATCAAAATTTTGATTGTCTGAGTCAGGGTAAGCTTCAAATTTTTGTCTTAGGATAGGTATTAGCGTAGATAAAATTCCACTCCCTATCCGATCTCTTCCGGGAAAATTTGTCAAAATTCGCAAAGTTTGTCGAAAAATTAGATTTGTGCTACTAGAACGGGGACCAACCCTAAAAAGGTTAACATTATGAATGCCTTAAACAAGCTAGGATTAATATATCTGCGTATCGAGATATTTAAATGTAATGCTTTTTAAATGAAGAAGATAATGAAATTAAAAGCCTAAATTGCAAGCAAGCAAAGTAGATTTCCTCAAACGAACCTTTTCTTTTTTCATCGTCTCAAAGATTAAATTTTCTAAAACACACGCAATGTCAACAAAGGCATGCCTCCGGGCTCCCCCTGGAGGCAATAAGCATCTCGGGCCCACATAGGGGACCGCCCTTTTCCACTTTTCCACGATTCTGGAGTTGTTTACGGGTCCCCACGCGCTATGCCCTTCTAGGCGAAAAAAGAGGGCCCAGGGAGGACATCAGCTGGGCGAATGGGCGTTCGTTGTTTCGTAAGGTAGCGGCGCTTTAGGGGTATGTAAATAAGGCCGAAAGTAGCAAGAATACAGTAGCAATAATGTAGTCAAGAAGCTTAAGGATGTGGTGATGCTCAAAATAATGCGCTTTGAAAGCGGGAAGCTGACTTCAAACCTCTTTAGAAGTCGAAAAAGAATAGAAGACATGATACGCCAAATATTTATGCATTAAAAATATACCTACAAAATTCGGTGTATACAATGGCAAAATGACTACAGCTATACCGGACAAAACCGAAAACCGCGCTTCGGTCGGATTATCCTAGTTAGCGGACCCGAATCGGCGGGCCCGCCCCGCGGAAATTGCTGTGTTTTTGTGGTGAGGGCCGGATGTTTGTGCTTGGATACATCGCACCAGCATGTATGTATTTGTAGAGCGTAAATAGGAAACAAAAGGAGAATAAAAGGAAACTTTACTGGTGTATAAAAACTATAGAAAATCTTGAAAATAAGGGATGTGGTCAAATCAACCGTTTTACTTATTGGTTTCCCTTACTAGTTTAACAGGCGAGGGAGCGAGAGAGAGTGAGAGATGGAGGAGTGAGAGGGAGCGAGAGCGAGTGAGTGAGAGAGCGAGAGAGCGTGAGAGAGATAGAGAGAAATTGGGACGAGCGGGAAAAGGCGAGAGTGTGGGTGAGAGATCCGCCGTCAGAAAAAAATGCACTATTGGTTCGAATCTTTCCTCTGTTCTTGCTTTCTATCTATAATTTTCTCGTTTGGATTTTATTGACCCTTCAAGGGCTTCCCCAAGTCCCTAGGCCGTTCATCTCCATCATCATCACCAAGTCGGGCCGGGACAAACAATGTTCTTTTTCGCGTTCGTCGCGTTTCCCATGTTTTCTGAGGTCCCGCGACGATCCACTGGTTCCACGCTTTTTTGGTCTTTTGAAGGCGTGAAGGAGGGGGGAGGGACGCGTCCATCCCCGGGGGCCAAATAAAACACCCGAACACCCCCACTTCCCACCGGGACCGGTCGACCCCCTTATTTTTCTCTTGGGCTTATCCCGCTTTACTAGAATTCGACTTTATTTCTGTTTTACGCTATTCAATTCAAAAAAATTTGCCATTGCGATATCTATTAAATTAATGGAATTATGAGGCTACTTCCGGTTGTTGGATTGTTTATTGGTAAGTCGTGAAAATGCAAGTGTTAGAAAGAGAGTGAGAGCGAGAGAGAGAGAGAGAGAGAGAGAGAGAGAGCGAGATGAAGAAATTGTTTAAACGGGATAAGCCGGTTTTCGCTAGTATAGATTGGGTTAAATTTTACTCGGCGGGAGCAGTCGTAAAACCAGACTTGCAGAGAACCTTGAGAAATTTTCCGAATTTCGAATTTAAAATTTCCGACCAAGAAGACATTGGCACCAAATTTATTTACCTTTTTTGGGTTCTAAAATTGTAGATTTTGGATAAATGTTTGCAAATACCATATCGAGGTAGGTGAACAAAAAAAACAAGCTTCTTGAGGATTTCTAAAAATTCGAAAAAGCTGATTAGAAACAAAATTTTGATTTTTATGTCTTTTAGTCAATCACCTGAAGAATTAAATCAGAGGGGGATACCAGCAAAGAACCTTGATGGATCTACGAGCGACAAAAATCGTTGCTTTTCCCGTTTCGTGAAAAACGTGAGAACCGGAAATTCTCAAGAAATCCCAAGTGATAATCCTACAACAAATATAGACAATTTCATCCACTCCATCCATACACCGCTTTTATCCATCACTTTCATCCTTTGCATTCTCGATCTTTTAGCCCTGCACGTTCCCTCGATCATCGCCCATTATCGCGCCCCACCCCAGCCAGGATGTGCGAGGAGAGTTGTCGGATACATCACCAGTTGGGGGGATGTGCCGTTTCGGGATGAGCAGGTAGGCGAGAGAAAAATTTGGCTTTAAAGAGGCTGGCAAGACTACGTACGTCCGTACCTATTTAGGGCCGAGGGCCATTCTTTGTGTAACTGATCCATCCGGTATTTATTTGGAGAGTGTATTCGGGAGAAGATGAGAAGTAGATTCTACCCGAATCGTGTGCCCTATTCAGGCGACCCTTCTCACCCACCTCGTATTTGCCTTCTTCGCGATGGGACCCGACGGGGATCTCAGTCTGACTGGAAAGGCCGCCACACGGCTACACGATGTCATGCAGGTAATTCGGGAGAGAGAGAGAGAGAGAGAGAGAGAGAGAGAGAGAAAGAGAGAAAGAGTGAGAGAGAGAAGAGAGCGAGACAGATAGAGAAAATGAGAGTGATGCAGAGAATTAGCTCAGAATTAAAAGTTTAAGAAAGTATGCATTGCAATTGGCCTCAAAGAAGAAAAAAGAATCGTAACGTAACGTTACGTAAAGGTAACGTCAAAAAAGACCTCAAAAACAAATTTCAAAAATTCACATAGGTCGCGCAAAAAAGTGGTCTGACTTTCATGACATAATCAAGCCGAATTTAAGGTAAAAAAATAGTGGACCAAATTAGACAACAAAAATCAGCTCCGGAAGATGGAAACTTGCGGAACCCTCCTGCATATATAGGCAAAACTTTTCAAATATTGCATCAACGCTAGCTGATCCAAAGACTAGAATACGAGAATTCTCACCGTGGGAAGCAAAGTACCTTCCGTTTTCTTGTTCCGTCTCGTAGCTCCACGTGCTTATCTCGCTTTTACAACTCCAGACACCGAGAATACGTTGTGCTCGCACGAAAAGCTCAAAAATGAGGAAATCGAGACAAAAAACCTTCTGAATCTCTCTCCCTCTTTCTCGCTCTCTCTCTCTCTCTTTCTCTCTCTCTCTCTCGCTCTGGCCCTATCTATCTCTCTCACTCTCTCTCGCTCTGGCTCTATCTATTTCTCTCACTCTCTCTCGCTCTGGCTCTATCTATCTCTCTCCTCTCTCTCTCTCTCTCTATCTATCTCTCTCTCTCTCTCGCTCTCTCTCTCTGTCACTATCGCACTCTCTTGCACTTTCTCACATGTTCAACATTATTTTGATGAGCATCAGAAAAAATTACGGTAGTTAAAACTTAAACAAAAACGTGAGATTTCGCAAAACGCAGGCTCTAAAATCTGCCTCGAAATGGCATATGCCATGTGACCCGCCCCGGTGCTAAAATTCCCTTTTCGGCTTATGCAAATCCATGTTTTCAACAGGTTGCACGCCGACACGCTCACCTGAAAGTCCTGTTCGCCATCGGTGGGTGGGAGAACTCGCAGCACTTCTCGAAAATCGCCGCCAGCCAGGCGGGAAGGGCAAAGCTGAACGGGAACATCAGAAAAGTGATCCAAGAGTTCAAATTTGATGGTGTCGACTTGGACTGGGAGTATCCGGTCACCGGAGGGGCTGTTGAGGGAGAAGAGGTATATTCTGGGAAACTTTAACATTTTTTCAATTTTTTGAAAAGTGATGATTTAAAAAAATTTAGATAGGTTAGGGATACAGACTTCCAGAGATTTTTTGAGAGAAAAATATGATAAAATTTCAATATAAGATTTGTACATCGTTTTATACGATTTTTGACATTTAGATGGATCGCCAAAACTACGTTCAACTGATGGCTGAACTGCGCCAGGAGCTGACGGATCTGAAGGAGTCGGAAGGCCGAGCCGAACAGTATCTCATCTCATTTGCAGGAGCGGCTGGTTACTGGGTGCTGAAGCCGGGTAAGAGAGACGACAAGAGCGAGAGAGAGCGAGAGAGCGAGAGAAAAGAGAAAGAGATACGCAGCGTACCTACTTACATTCAAACCTTTTATCCATTGTCGTGATAAAAATCGGCCCGCTGCTGCGCTCCCTTGCAAAGCTCCGTCTCCATTCCCTTGAACGGGGAAGGTTCTAATTTTTGTAAAAAGTTGATGCAGATTAATTAAGTATAGCAACCAGTTTCTCTAAAGCGCCTGCAATTTTTAGGCTTCGACCTCCAGAATTTACTCCGCTACGTCGACTTTGTCAACGTCATGTCGTACGACTATTTTGGTGCCTGGCAGAGCAAATGGGGCGCGTTTACTGGTCCCCCAGCCCCGTTGCACTTTGCGATGCCGAAGAAGTAGTCATCCAAAATTGCCTGAACCAACCGTTTTTTTAGGTTCTCCGGAAAGATGAACGTACACGCCACGATCAAGTACTACTCCTGTCAGTTGAGGGACACGATGAAGGTTGGAACCTAAGCCTAAGCCTAAGCCTAAGCCTAAGCCTAAGCCTAAGCCTAAGCCTAAGCCTAAGCCTAAGCCCAAGCCTAAGCCTAAGCCTAAGCCTAAG
This sequence comes from Mesorhabditis spiculigera, assembly GCA_958295435.1. Classification (NCBI taxonomy): domain Eukaryota; kingdom Metazoa; phylum Nematoda; class Chromadorea; order Rhabditida; family Rhabditidae; genus Mesorhabditis; species Mesorhabditis spiculigera. The sequence goes on from CATQJA010002634.1 coordinate 555,368, forward strand.
CCTAAGCCTAAGCCTAAGCCTAAGCCCAAGCCTAAGCCTAAGCCTAAGCCTAAGCCTAAGCCTAAGCCTAAGCCCAAGCCATTTCAGATCAACATGGGAGTACCCTTCTACGGTAGATTCTGGCACAACGTTGGGGAAGCTGTCGCTCCCGGAGATGACATGTGGAGAACAGCCAAACCTGTAGAAGGAGAGGACAAGTTTGAGGTGAGAGAGCTAGAGAGATAGAGAGAGAAAGAGAGAGAGAGACAGAGAGAGAGAGAGAGAAAGCGATATCCCTCCTTTTTTAGGGCGGCGATGTCCAGTGGCGCCAAATGGCCTCAAAGTTTGACGTCTCCAGATCGAAATTCCACGAGGGGTCTAAGGCTCCATTCATCTGGATGCCCGAAAATTCCACCTTTATTGGGTATGAAGACGCCGCGAGTTTGGGGCATAAGGTATCGAAGAGTACTCGAACCAAGACGACGTGTATTTTTATAGGTTCAATACATCAAGGAGCGCAACATTGGAGGGGTGATGATTTGGGCCGTTGATTTTGATGACGATAATTTGACGCTTTTGAAGGTTGGTGTGGTAATTTTAGCGTATTACTGCATCTAAAAAAATATTTATTTTGGCGTCAAATTCTATAAAATATCTATTCTTAAGCCAAGAGAAAAAAAAATTTGAAGAATTCGTCCTAATTTCCCCTCAAAGTGCCCTTAAAATCGTTAAACTTCGCATTCTTGGCGTTTTCCGGGAGTTAAACCTTTTAAGCCAGAAAATTTGAAGTATACGGACCTTAGAAAACCATTAAAATAACCAATAACGAACTAATTACGACAGGAAAAGCAAATTCCAGGCAGCAACCGGCGGCGAACTCTGCACACATCCCTTCAAGCAGGACTTCCCCTACAAATGCTCTCCGGTAGAGGACCAGAGATGGTGGACTTTTGAGGATAAAGCTGTAAGAATATACGGTTATTTAATAGCGTAATACCTTATAGCTATTAAACAGGTTCTAAGACGCTTCATAGTGTATTCCTTAACTTGTTAATACAGTGGTTTCATATAATTTTTATACCCAGGAATACGCCGGGATGTGCGGCCGCTCGGCTCCCCTTTATAATGGCTACTACCCTGTTTGTGACCCTGATGATCCTGGTGGGAAAAGACTTAAAATACCCTAAAAATCACATATTACTACAGGACACGCCTGCTGCGGCAAATTCGGGTACTGTGGCTCCGGACCGGAATTTTGTAGTTGCCCGGAATGCGTTGACTATGGCGCGGATCCGAATTTGATGCTCAAAGAACCGATGAAACCGGAAAGGAAGGTGACATGGTGAGTACAAAACGATACAAATAACGGGTAAAAAGACCAAAATTGGAGTATAGGTTCTATGCCAAATATTTCCTTGTATAATTTAATTTTCCAGGTATACCCTAGCTTCCGGAGAAGGCCGACGCGGCCGCTGTGGGCCCCTAGCACCCCCGAATGAATACGGTGGCCCAGCTACGTGCAATCCCGATGATCCGAATGCTAAATGTTGCTCGAATGGGGGTTACTGTGGATCTTCTCCGGTATAGAAAAATATATTAAAAGTATATTCAAGGATCCTAGGAACACTGCGACTGCCCCGGGATGCATCGATTTCACGAAGAAACCGGATTACATGTGGCGTCCGGTAGAGTGGTGGACGTATGCGGAGAATGCGAATAATATTGGTAAGCATCAGCCCAACTTATGCCAAGCTTAAGCCTAAGCCAAGCCAGGCCTCAAGCCATAATTTTCATTTTTCAGGAAAATGTGGCCTAGCCGCCCCACTCCTCCCGAGCGGAAAAATCCCCAAATGTGACCCCGAATCCAACGCCCCGTGCTGCAGCCAATCCGGTATATTTTTTCCTTAAAAAAACAACAAAATTAACGAAACTTTAGGATACTGTGGAAACGGGGCCTTATACTGTGACTGCGTCGGCTGCGTCGATTTCATCAAAAACCCGAACTGGGAGTGGAAACGCCAAGTTGTTTCGGTGGTCTCGAGCCCGGCCACGCCGCTGGGATAATGTTAAATTTTTTAATCGAAACACAAGATTGCTTAATTTGATGTACATATTGTTTTTGCGGTCGATAAATTATTGTCTTTGAAAAATCAGAGCTTACAGGCAACTTTATTTACAGTAAATCAATGCCTGGTCGCCAAAACTCAATAAAAAGTTATACGGCATAAAATTAGCATTTTTTTCTTTCCATCTAACTTTGCTATATCCGAAAAAGGCTGAATTTACATGTAAAAATTTGCATCTGGCATTCCACCTAAAGCTCATAACGCGACGATACTAATGACGCTTGAAAAGCGCGCCTTCACAGTTGCCCCTTGGAGTGTGTGTTTCCTGCAAAAATCTCTCTTGGAAAAGCTTCTAAAATAGTTTTTAAACTATAACGTTTTATTTTATCTGTTTTTATTTATTTTCTTCTTATTCCTGGTCATTAAAATGAACGTTTCCCGCCTTTTTAATTCCAATTTCCAGGTATTTTGCCGCGCTAAAACTCAACAACTTTGACTTGAAGATTCTCCAATGCCGTTTTACGAAGTAACGGTGATCACGCGGAATCTGGCCAAACCGGATTTGGTCAAAACGTTGGTGCGAGCGGGGACGACGATTCTGAATCAAGGTAACTGGCAGCTTTTGGGCTTTTTAGTGTTCTTTTAGGCGCCGTAATCGAGAAGGTCGAATCGCTGGGCCACCGCGACCTGGCGCACAGTCGGATCACAAAACAGACCAATGAACGGGTGCACGCGTCGAATATGTTCCTCTTCTGGACGCACATGTCACGGCAGGTTGGTGGAGTTTGAGAAATCGCCGACTTATAGACGACAAACCCTGAACTTGTTTTTAGGTCTAATGAAAGTCAATTGAAAATTGTCTGAAAACGTTTTTTTTGTATTTTAGTATTTTGTAATCGTAAGTAAGATTTTTGCTTTATAAAAGCGCCAAATTCGGAAGCAATGCGCAAAATTACCTCTAGATTCATTTTGGGGCACATTGGCATCGTTTTTTGTCTATTTCTCGGTGCTTTGGCGACATGTAACTGGTACATTCTGCCCCATTGATTTTTCTGAAATTTACAAGCCACTTTTTCGATTTTTAGATGAAAGACACCGTTCTCGACACGCTGAAGCACGATTTGGACACGCTGCACGTTGCCGTCGTTCCCCACGAGGCGAAGACGCCAGTGACCTGCAATTTGGACGAGCTCCTGAAACCACCGCACGAACGCCAGGCCGTCAAGGAGCTGCGAGAAAAGCAAAAGATGAGCCACTTCACACGCCAGATCATCTTCAAGCGGACGGAAAAAGAATGGAAAGCGATTCCGAAGAGCTACCCCATCCCGCCGCCGCGAGAATAGAAAATATACTTTATTTCTCAGCTCATTCTTTCGGGTGTTTGATCTTTTTGCTCACATGTTTCTGATTGTATGTTTTTGCTGGTTTTTGATCTTTTCGTAGTTTTCGTTGTAAACTAATCTTCGGTAGAAAAGTAGGATACTAGTTTAGTTCTTCTCTTGGTTCTGGCTAAATTAGATCGTTGTTTTTCGTTGCGTTTGCTTAATTTTATTGTTGCGTTCTCATTGTTTTCCTTTTCGTGGCGTTTCGACGTCTTTCCTCTAAAATTGTATAAACTCGCAGGTATCGCAAACGCGGGTGATTGTGCTGAAAGATGGCCGAGTCTCCGGCATGGATGTTCACCAAGGCTCTGACGCACCGGCAGAAGGTATGTTTTTAATGGCTTTTGGATTACTTTTGGATTTTTGGATCTTTTGGAATCCTACCACTTTATAATCCTTTTCTAGGTCTGTCGGCTGTACAAGAAGGCGTTGCGCGAGATTGACAACTGGTACGGCGGCGACATGCTCGAGGTCCGCTTCCAAAAGGTCATCATGAGGGCCCGTTTTGACGCGAATGCCGATGAGGGGGTAAGATTCTAGTTTCTTTCAGTAATTTCTGTTTTAGGACACCCGAAAGGCCCAACTAATGCTGGCCGATGGGTGCCGGCAGCTCTGGGAGAAGCGCCACTTCAAGCCCTTCCGTTTCGCCATGGACCCGATGGGTAGGTTTTTAAGGAACATTCACGTTAACGGATTTTTTTACGATTATGGTTTTTAACAGACACTAAAACTATAAATTGTGGTCAAAAATACGAAGTTTTCGTTTTTTTCGATGGTTTTTCGACGAGAAGACGGCCAAATTTTCTTGTTGAAACACTATTTATATTTTCAAAAGTATTCTAATTCCATTTTTATCGCTTATTCCGACAATTTGGTTAGATGGCCAAAACTCGGCTATATTCAATTGGCAAAAAATAAGTGGAAAACTGGGTCAGAAAGAAGTTGAAAATTGAATTTTTCTTCGCGAAATCGAGTTTTTCCTAGTTTTAGCAAAACTTTTAAGTTCAGTATCTTTGAAAAAAATTTGTGGAAGAATCCGGCCAAATTTTATAAATATTACTGTCATAATTTACCTTTTTTCCAGGCTCCTCCTACGACCGTGAGCGCGAGTCGCCCGACCAGATCGTCGACAGTCCACAGTGGACCCTGCCGGAGAAGGAGCAATTCCCCTACTACTTCAACCGCCGCGAGCAGCGCAAGAAGGAGCTGCTCCAGCACTGGAGCAAGATTGAGAAGGTTTGATTTTTTTTCGATTTTCTGATTCCCATTTTTTTTCTAGGACTGGGACAGCGAGCTCTCAAAGCTGCAGACGAAGCTGCCGGAGGAAAAGCCCGTCCAGAAGCAATTCTAAACATATTCTTCTTCTAAGTCCTCTTTTTTTTGCTCGCGAGTTGCTCTCCAGTCCATTTCTATTGACGTGTAGATATATATTTGTATGATTATTTCAAGCGAAATGGTGTGTTACGATCGAATAAATGATAGGAGCCTTTTTGGGAGTTTTTTTGTGTAACGAATTGTCCCAAGAGCAATAAAAGTACCTATTTTCGGTCTAAAAATCGTAAATTTATTTCTTATTTTTGTATTTTGTTCTTTATTATTTCCGGAAGATACGAACAGAACCAGCTTGTTCTAATATAGGGCAAGAAGTATTTCTACAGCTTCAAATTTTTATGAAAAGTACTAGAAATCGGATTTTTCAGCCGTTTTTTTGACCTTTCGCACTCAAAATACTAAAGAAAGGTTTAGTCTATTTAATTTTCCAAACTTGCAAATTTTGTCTAAAAAATACTAAAAATCTCGATTTTTGGCAGTTCTCGAAATCTTGCCTGAAAATACTGAAGAGCCGGATATTCAGATTTCAGAATGGCCAGCCAAGCCATGCAAGGCCCTCCCCAACAAGCCCCGCAACCGGTTCTGCAACCGCCCCACAACAACAGCAGCAAGCAGTCCGGGCTCAACCCCAACCCGACCCAGCCCCAGAACTGCCATTGGACAGGAAGGCCTATCATTCAGTAGTCAATGACAGTAGGCCAAAACGTACAAACGAGGGAATTTTCTTTTCAGCAATCTTCTTCCTGCGACGAATCCGGCAGATTGTCAACAAAATGGACGAGCTCGTCGTCTCGTCGGTCAACGAGGTTCCGGAACCCGAAGAGCTCGAGGAGGCGGGGAAACTTGTCGAGCATTTCGATTGCATAGAGCAGCTCTCGAAGAAGCTCGGCAAGTCGGTGCCCACGTGGGATGGGCTTGAGAACTTTAAAAGTGTTTATCAGGTGAGGGAAGTTGTCAATTTTTTTGATCTAGCTTTTTAGGAAGAGCAATACGAGCTCTCGGCGATTGAGACGATCGATAGTGCGATTGACGCGGGGAATTGGAACGAGTCGAATTATGTAAGTTTATTTTTAAAGTGATTTTTTTATTTGAGAAGATGTAACGAAAAATTATTAGTAGTGGAAATGCGATAAATTGAGAACGACTTTCAGCAAACCTACTCATTCTCCCAACTCTTCCTCCAACCCCGGCCCTACACCCGGCGAGCGACCTCGCTGATTTCGAAGCCCATCCCCTACTCAAACTGGCACCCGCACAACCCACACCGCATGTTCGAGCAGTGTTTTGCAAGGGTGGGTTCTTTTGATGCTTCGGTGCTTTGGCATTATCGGGGGGAGGGAAGGAAATTTTTTTCGACTAAAAGAGGTGCTTTTTGAGCTAGTTTTTTTAATTTTCTGCGCTTTTTAGATAGCTTTTCCGCCTGAAATGTATCTATAGTTGACTAAAAACATTGAAAATCCGTTATTTAGCATTACTAGACTATCTGACTTAGAAAAACCATTACCCCCCTCCCCGATAATGCGAAAGCTCCGCGGACGTTGAAAATATTACGTTTTATTGCCCCCAATATTCTAGCTACAAGCCGAGTACAAGAAGAAGAAGATCGGCATTCAGGGCATGTATCTGGAGCAGGGGACGATGCAGGCGCTGATCGAGGTTGGCTCGAAATTAGAAATTCGGTTTCTAACCGTAATATGCACATTTAAAATTATTTAGAACCTAACGTAATTGATTTCACCTTGAAGGATGCTCTGATACCTTAAATTAATAATAACGAGGGTCGAAAAGCTGAAAATAACTTCAATAATAATTTTAGCTTCGATTCGGCGGTTTCTTGGACAGCCGTCAATTCGTGTGCAGCCAAAAGATGTTGCTCATCGTGCAGTATGGCATTTTGGAGGGCGTGATCATGGTCGCCCCGCACGAAGACTGGTTTTTCACTGACGCGACGGGCGATAAAAAGGTGCGTTTTCGAAATTCGGGCCATTACCCCGATTTTTCAGGTCGACACCACGAAGGAGAGCGAGTACCTCGTCTATCGGAAGCTCACCACCCAGACGAACATCCACCTCGTCCAGATGAGCTCCCAGGTCAACTATCAGAACCCCGAGCACCTCTCCACGCTCTTCAACCATTTCGCTAAGATCCAGCACATTTTTGATACGCCGTGCAAGTCGTGCTCGTGAGTTTTTCAGTTTTTTTTGGTTTTTAGAATTGCCATCATTTTAAAAAGGTTTTGTTTCATTCGAAAAATTACAGTACTCGGTAAAAGTATTTTATTCCTAGAATTACCGTAATATTTGAAAGCTTGCGTTTTTTCGTGGAACCAACGTAATATTAAAAAAATCGATGCATAGTTTTTAAAATTCTTGGACGTGTTTAAAAACATAGTTTTAAAATTCCTAAAATTACCGTTCTTAAAAAACGCGTTTTTTGCTTCCTAACCATATCAATCGCTAAAAACGAAAAAAACAACCCATTTTTTAGAAAAGTGATGAAAGACTTCCTGCCGCCGACTATCTACGACTTTACACGCTTGAAGCTTGCCTACCATGAGGGATGTAAATAATCCAATTAATCTCATTAAAAAAAAAAAAAAAAAAAAAAAAAAAAAAAAAAAAAAAAAAAAAAAAAAAAAAAAAAAAAAAAAATAAAAAAAAAAAAAAAAAAAAAAAAAAAAAAAAAAAAAAAAAAAAAAACACAAAAAAAATAATTATACTCTGTGATGCTACTGACATTTTTTTGCTCGGCTTTTTGTACGCCTCTCATAACGTGTGATTTCAATACAATACTGGTCTTTATGAGATCTCTGAAGATAAATTATGGATGTTGGAGTAAATGACGCATCGAAAAACAAGCAATTGATATCTCTCTCTCTCTCTCTCTCTCTCTCTCGCTCTCTCTATCTCTCTTTACGGCACTGCGATTTTCCACAAAATTTGCATATGTAATTCAAATAATTTTTACTGAATCCGAATTTCCATTAATTTTCGCCTATAAAATAGCAGCAAACTCCCCAAATTTCATTTTACTACAGTACGCTTCTTTTATTATTTGATATTCTTTCACATCGTGATGGTAGAGAAACCTACTAATTCATCCAAGGAGAAGGAAAAGGCAGGTTTTTCGATATTTCCTTTACAAGTTGCTTACGTCTATGATTCCGTCTATGATTTTAATGATTTTTTAGAAATTAAAAATTCGCAAATTAAGCATTAATGAAAGGATTTAGTAAAGTAATATTTGAAATTCCAGGCCAGCCCAGACGGAGCGGACGACGACAAGAAGGGTAAGGATGCGAAGAAGGACGAGGCTAAGGTTTGGAATTTACGAAAATCTGCAAAATTACGAGTTTAACAAGACTACAAACTACGCTGCTTTACAGTCACCGTCAAAGCCCGAGCCGGAAGTAGGCCAGTCAGTCCTGCAGCAGGCCTCCACCCAGGGCACCGAGATCGGGACCACGTGAGAAGTTTCTAAAGGGAGAGTGACAAAGAGTGGGCAGATAAGAGCTTAGAGCTAATAAAAACTCGCTTAACCCAATGACCTTGAGCTATGTCTGGTCTTGTGGAGTTTCTGAACTTGCCCGAGTCGTTGTGATCGAGATCCTTGAAAATTTTTAAAGGCTAGCGAGCAGTTATTTTTCATTCATTTGTGCATTTACCTCAAAACATACTTTTCTAGCCCCGGCGAGCTGAAGCTGGACAAGACGCAGCCGTCAGAGAGGCCGTCCGAGCGGTCGAAGAAATCCGAGAAGTCTAAAAAGTCGGAGAAATCGAAGAAGTCGGAGAAGTCCAAAAAGTCGGAAAAGTCGAAGAAGAGCGAGAAGTCGAGGAAGTCTGAAAAATCGAAGAAGAGCGAGAAGTCGAAAAAGTCGAAAAAGTCCGAGAAGTCGGAGAAGTCTGGGAAGAAGTCGGGGAAGAACAACAACTCCAAGGAGAAGTGAGCGCTGACTTCAATGTTCCTTAAATAAAATATTATTCTAGGGGGAAGCCGTCGCCGGAAGCGGCCTCACCCAGCACCGACAGCAAGGAGCGCAACCTCCCGAGGTTTGCAAGGGGTTAAGCCTTAGGCTTAGGCTTAGGCTTTGACTTTGGCTTGGGTTTAGGGCTAGGCTTAGATTTAGGCATAGGCTTAGGCTTGGGCTTTTACTTCCCTTTACACCACATTTGCAGTACCATCAACCAAGCCGGCCGTACCCGCCAACTCGCCACCTCCACCTTCATCCTCGCCCCGTTGAAGAAGGACAAGCGCGAAAGGATGATGCAAGGGTGCGTGCACGCTGTCAGGCCCTTTCGAATGCGCAAATTCCAGAGGCCAGAAGAAACATGACAGGCTGGCCGAACAGGTCGAGCGGCGAAACGAGGGAAAGAATTTGACACCCGCCGGCTGGAACGGCATCCGCTCCATCAAGGTCACCCCAAAGCCGGCTGGGTGAGGATGTTAAGCCTAAGGATAAGCCTAAGCCTACGCCTAGACCTAAGCATAAACTAAACCTAAACCGGAGCCGAAGCCGAAGCATAAGCCTAAGCCTAAGCCTAAGCCGAAGCGTAAGCCTAATCCTAAGCTAAGCTAAGCATAATCCATAACCGGAAGCCTAAGCCCAAACCTAAAACCTAAGCCTAAACCTAGCCTAATCCTACGCCTAAGCCTAAGCCTAGGCCTAAGCCTAAGCCTAAACCTCCTGTTTCAGCTTCGCCAGGCTGATCCACCCCTCCGGCATGGAAGAGCCGGCACCGAGGCCACGCTCGCACGCCAACGAGGAGCCGGAAAAGGTCGAATCTGTGTTAAATGATTTATTATTAACGTTTTTTTCAGCCTCCTCCAAAGAAGGGCTGTTGCACCATCCTGTAGCTGAACTTTGGGCGAACGTCTTCTCTTCACCATCGGATGCGAAAAAAGCCAAACTTATATCATCATTTTCTACTTGATTTGCGCCCGTTTTTGTGTTGAGAATAAAGTTTTTGACCTTTTTTTTTGAGGATTTTGTAACTTTGTGTACTTTCTGTCTCCTTTTTGATAGTCTGCGATGTGCATTTCCGGCGGTTGAGAATGAAGGGTTGTTTATGGAAACCCAGCGTTTCCTCGGATTAGAATATTGCCAAAAATATTTTTAAAATATGCCAATCCTTCCAATATCCTACTATATATAAAAAAGTAGTGTCTGTGTGTGTGTCGATTTGCATGCAACTTCCGTCTCTATGTCCGGAAGATAACTCAATAGGGGATGAATATTAGGGTACGTATGATACGTCATTAGGTGCGTAATGGCTCTGCGATGACTGCACGCATAACAGAATTATCGAAATACGCTATTTTCGATATTAAAAATAAGTTTTTCTAAAATTTTCGAGAACCCTCTTTGGTAGGAAACAATTAGCATATACCGGAAAAGAAGCCTATAAAAGCCTATGGAAGAAAATCTTTTCATTTTTGTCAGCTTGATCGAGGCTGAATTATGGAAAGTTTACAGTTTCATTTGTCCAAACGGGGCCAGGGTTGAAAAGTCGCGAAGCGGCTTTTCAACCCTGGTTCTAATTATTTTAGCAAAAGATGGTTAGAGGGCGGTTTACCCCCTCCAGCCGGCACCCATCTTTTGTATCTCGGCTCAATGTCCATCTACATGCGTGTAAAGTAAACCAAAATGTCCGTCTTGCTCTGGCGAGTATTTTGGTATACTTTACACACCTGTAGATGAACAGGGAGCCGCGATACGGTGGGTGGGGGTCGGCTGGGGGCGGGGGGTAAACTGCACTCAAGCCCAAAAAATATTTAATGCTGAAATTTATGCGATGTGCGGGTTAATCTGAACATGCTTTGTCAATCGTCGTATTTTTAAATTCTTACACATTTTATTCTTATCTTTTGTGACTATATTAATGCGTCATTATGCAATTTTTGACTAATTCTTATCTACTGTTCGATAGAACATCTGCTAGCTATCGTTGCCCGAGGAGAAACAATCAAATTTATTTAGAGCGCTTTTTGGTTTTAATGCCTTGAAAATGCTTTTATGGTGTCCTTTCTGTGTCTTTTTACCCCTAATTTTCTTCTATACCTATAAGGCTACATAGCACTCCTCTGGACCATGCCTCTCTTATGCCCCCTCTACGATTGCTCATCGCCTTTGTATTGGCTGCGGGGTAAGCCCTGTGTTCAAATACTGAGTAATCGCTTGTTCCCGGGGGATAATCTGTAATTTTTAAGATTTAAAAAAATGCTTAAACTGGCTTTGAAAACTAAAGATGTGCCTCGAACTTTGCTATGCTAATTTGGTGTTATTGCCAGGCTTTGGCGATATTTTGTAGCTAAAAAACCTCAGGATATTCTTTATGATGTGCAGATTTGTAGTCCATCATCATTCTATCATTGTCATATGCTTTAATTTTTATTTAAAATTTCTATTAAACGGGATTATTTATGTTCCTATTGCGGTTCAATTTGTGGTTAACCAAAGTTATACAAATTATCACCTATCCAGAACAAAATGGTGTTCGCCCTCGACCCGGGCCAGATGAAGATCGCGGAGAAGCTGGTGATCCTCAACGACCGGGCGATCGGCCTCCTCACCAGGGTGTATAATATTAAAAAGGTTGGTTAGCAAATAATTCGCATGTTTTCAGCTATCAAAACAAATCAATGAATTGATAAAACATTTAGGCGTGCGCCGAGCCCAAATCCAAACCGGCTTTTCTTGCTGATAAATCTGTGGAAAGTGCTCTGAAACATATCGTCAAAAAGTTTCCGGTCACGGATGCGAGGACAAATCCGGTAAGTTGATTTAAGGCGTCGCTTTCAAGAGCAAAAATTGTTGGCATTGCCGATTACGCCATAAAAATATGAAAAAATACCAGGTAGGCTAGCAGAGAATTTTTGAGGCATCGCCGCCTTGCTATGACGCTAAAAAATCGCCTGGAGTGGTTAGGTTAACAGAAATTCTTTGCGGAATTTTTTCGCAAACGCTGCTTCAGGCGAAAAACAAGGGCATGCTTGCAGAGATCCTTAGAAAATTGGAGTGGTTTTAGAATTTTTTTGGATAGATTTTTCGCAGGATTTTGGTATCTTTAGCGAACAGGTTTTTTTCGAGTACCCCAGCCAATCAATTAAAAAACCAAATACTCTTTCCAGGGCGCTTACTCGAACGTCGCCGGGTTGAAGGACCAGATCATCGCCTCCCTCTCACATTATTACTACACGTTTGCGGATCTACTCGAGTTCAAGGACCATGTTCTGCAACTTTTGACGACCATGGACGCCGCGCAGTGCCATTTGGATATTGTAAGTTCAAAGAGAAGAAAAAATGACGAAGACTACAAAGAAATCATTTCTAAAGAGGAGATGACACCAAAATAATCGAAAAACCCGAAAAATCGATTTGAAGGGCAGCGTGCCACCAAAATACATCTAAAAAAAGGAAATTGCTGTAAAACTCGTTAAATAATCTTAAAGGAATCGTATCATAAAAAAATCTTTAATTCAAGGCCCTCAACTACGAGCTGACAACCGGTTACCTCAATCTGGTTGTCAATCTCATCTCAGCGATGATCCTCCTCTCTCGGGTTGACGATCGGAAAGCTGTGAGTCCTATAATTAAATTTTTTGAGGAAGATAATTTAGGTTCTCGGCCTTTTCAATGCCGCCCATGAGTTGGCAAATGGCCAAACCGAGGCTTCATTCCCGAGGTTGGGCCAGATGATTCTGGACTACGAGAGCCCGCTGAAGAAGCTGTCGGAGGAGTTGACCCCGTTGAATCGAGTAAGGATTCGATGACAGTCTCTCTCTCTCTCTCTCTCTCTCTCTCTCTTTCTCTCCCTGTCGTTAAATTCTATCGTCATTTTTAGCTCATGCTCTCCGCCCTGAGCTCGATGTCTCCAGTCTTCACAAGAAGAAATATTTCCGCAGCTTCTTGGAGAACAGCCCAAATTCTATCGCTCACGACAAACCCCCAGCAAATGGTCTACGTCGCACAGACGGATACGGTATGTAGGGCAGATTTTAAGGGTTCACAGAGCCTGAGAATTTTGGATAAAACCCTCTATGGTTGTTCCTTTGAAAGCGCTATTTCTCTAGTTCTTCCTGGCCAATGCGAATACGGTATACGGTAGCAAGGGCGTAGTGTAATTTTTTAAAACCACTGTTCGTTATGGGAATGCTGATTTCTCTCGGACTTACGCTGAAAATCCAACTTTTCCAGATTGCCAGCGAGTACCTGTCACTCGACGCGATGGAACGATGGGTGATTTGTAAGTTGTAGTCAACTGTAATCTAAATTTTAATTTTAGTAACCTGTACCGTATGCCATGGTGCACTGCTCAACGACCCGTTAATCGTGCGGATGTGGCAGTTGTCGTTGCAGGGGAGCTTGGCGATTCGCGTTTTTAGAGACGAGGTGGAATACTGTACTTTTTGCTAGAGAGAGAGAGAGAGAGAGAGAGAGAGAGGGAGAGAGAGAAAAAACTATATTTCCAGATCCTCATCATCCACCCGGCCCTCCAGACTTTCTTCGAAAGCTTCAAAAGCTTAAACAAGCGAGTGCAGGAAATCAAGGATGCTTACGCGATCGCTTTGGCACAATGGTAGGCTTTTTATGAGCATTTTGAACGACTTTTCGAGAAGAATTTTTCGGGCAGCTAGCAGAGACCCATGAGGAATTTTTCTAATTTTTCTAAGCCACTTTTTAGCGCCTCCCTGCACGGAGATCGTCGAAAATTCCTGCGAGGAGCCCTCCGAGAGCTCACCCTGCTGATCCACGATGAGCCAGGGCTGCTCGGCCCTAAAATTCTGTTTGTTTGGATGGCGTTGAGCTTCAGTCGAGACGAGGTGAGAAGAGCATGAGTTTTTGAAGCTACTCTTAATGTTTCTGCTAAGTCCAAAGTCGAAATCTCTCAAGAAAAAGTTCTAATACACAAAAAACGGTTTAAAAGTCATTTTTCTAGGTCCTCTGGCTCCTCCGCCACTACGATATCTGGCCTTCGACAAAGAAGAAAGATGGCAGCAAGGTAAGTAATGGAATTCACGATTTTTGATCGGTTTTGTAGACGGAAAAAGCCGAGGAACTGGTCGATAAACAACTACCCGAGCTGCTGCATTACATGGAAGAGTTGAGGGACCTGGTTCGGAAACATGCAGGCATCATTCAGCGATATTATATGACTGTGAGTTTAGTTTATGTATACACAATAGAAAAATAGTGAAGATATTGTAATTGTGTTCTTATAGCACGAAAATGAAACCTTTTAGAATTTTAATGCTTATTCTGATTTCAGTACATCGGCAACTACGACGTCGCGGCTATTGGAGAATTGATGAACGGGGTAAGGAATTTGCCTACTAATTAGTAAATAGAAATAAAAGTCAACATTTTATTTCTAGGTTCTGATAAGTTTAAACGGAATTAAAATGCATTTTAGCTAAAAGGACTCAGCAAGGACGACAACGAGCTGATCCAAGACTTCATGCGCGACATTTCATCCCTGAACGCTGAAGTCTCATTCCGGGCTCTGCGTCTGGATTGGTGCCGCTTTCAGGTACTGTATTGTCAATAATTTAAGAAAAATACGAAATATAAAACATGATGAATGTATGTTGATAATTGTCAAAATATTAGGTTGGACCGAAAGTAATTATAATCGAACTTCGGAATTTTCTTTCCAAACATTTTGTGGACCGCTACGGTTGTTTCTTTTTTCAATATATTTGTTCACTTCAATAGTTAATCGGATAAAAATTACAAGCTTTTAGACCCAAGCATTTTTATTAATTTCATGTTTTTGTCTGAGGGGTCTCAAATTTTAGACACCGACATCTTTCAGAAGCGCCATAAAGTTCCCATATGAAACAGATACTGTCAAGATAATAAGTTCTCCCTACTAATTTAATGCCGAAATAAGCAAAAAAAGTAAATCGGAGCGGGTTAGCGAACACCGCGTCGTAGCGATGTTTCAATTTCTTGTAAAACAAACTGAAAAAATTCTAAAGTAAGCGTCTTGTGATCCCGACCTACGGGCCGAATAGAGCATTTGATAGTGCATATGTCTATCGCAAAAAACATTATAATTCTAAGCCGTTTTCTGGAAAGAAAATATAATAAGTCAAAAATATTATAAGAACTTTCGGTCCAACCCAATATATGATACTTTTAGGCCCACGTCTCGATCTCCCGATCACCTTTTCAACTTTCTGCTCATCAACCGTTTGCCGTGGCGATGAACACGGCCGTTTTTCATCTGAGAATGGTCGATTTACTTGAGGAGACGCTGAGGGAGACGAGCGATTTGTCGATATATTGGTGAGGATATGAAAGATCGTATTAGAATTAGACTTGAACACCCCTTTAAAGGGGGTGAGATAGCACCAGAATCGACCCCTTGCCACGGCTAGCTAAGTAGAACGCCAATTCGATCGAAAATCCTCTGAAAATGAGTCCTTTCAGCTTCTACGTCCGGCATCTGGAGCGCCAGTGGCGGTTATGCATGACGATGCCTAACAGTTGCCGATATTCGATGGCCTTCGCGAGGATTTGCTCCCATTTTCCGTACGCGATCCACGAGATGTGCCCCGAGGAGAAGACGCATATCATTGAGAGAGTAAGTATTCTAGTTTGGCTAAAAAAATGTAAAAAACCTTAACAAGGAGATCTAAAACTTTCCTAACGGTCCGTGCTAGCTTCCCCTAGTCTAGCTGTGGAAAATATATGCATTTAAAAGCTAATTTGATTTTTTCCAGAGTCTTGCCCTCGCCGACCAGATCCTCAGCGATCTTTGCGCAACTACCGGAGGGATTATTGGGGATTTATGCGATGATGAGCTGAGATTGACGGAATTAACGACACCGATTCATGTACGTTTTCTACCTAATGATTTTCTCTAGGCATCGATTTGTTCATTATCACGTTTTCAGGTAGCCCAGCAAATCCAGATGCAAGTCCTCAACAGCCAGCAGCAGGGTAAAAAGGCCCAAAAGTTGATCCAAGATTTTCCACTAGCCGGCGCGGAGAGTAAGCGACGAGACAGATGTCAACTTTCCATCCAGGACAAGAGGCAGACAATTTTGGGTAAGTAATTTTTTTTTAAAGGAGCCTTCAAGGAGAATCCATGGCCTAAACATGCGAAGAAGGGCTTCGAAAACCCAGCGGCTATCTAAAAATTTCAACACAAGCATCAAAAATTATCGTTAAAGGATTATTGAAGTCCGTTTCCAGTTGAACTCGCATCTGCCTTCACAGCCGTCCGAAACTTCACCGTTGCCGAGCACATCTTCAGCCCGACCGAATATCTATTCCAGCAGCTGGAGACCAAATTTGCGGAGATGATCATTAGTGGGTCGCTCTCTCAGTCTCGCTGTCTCTCGCTCTCTCTCTCTCTCTCTCTCTCTCTCTCTCTCTCGCTTTCTTTCTCTCCCTCTTTTTCTCTCCGCTCGCTAACGCATTTCGTTTCAGACGCTGCCACCCAAACTCCAACCCTTCCGAGACGGCCCTCAGAATTACTGTCAATTCTGGACTGCTACATGACGGTGTTGAGCAATGTGGATACGCTAGGTAAGAGACTGTTCGGAGTTGTCGTTTGTAGCCAAGCTTGGAAGCTAAATCCCTTGTATTCAGTGGCGTTCGACGTGCAGACCCTGATGCGCAACGTGTTGCTCCAACAAACGCAGCCACTGGATAGTAAAAATCGGAAAACTGTCACTTCAATTTACACAAAATGGTTGGTTTGCAAGGATAGTCTCTCTCGCGCTCTCTCTCACTCTCTCTTGCTCTCTCTCGCTCTCACCTCGTTCTCTTTCTCTTGCCTCCAGTTTCCCATTTTAAAGGTACCTGGAAGTCGTCCTCCACCGTGCCGCCACTGGAAACCTTGTCTGGAGCGACCACCTGAAGGCGATGATCAGCGGCGGGGAGCAGAGTGAATTCGCCCCCGAGCAGTACACCGATCCAGCCGGTAAGTCCTTACAAACTCACTCACAAAAACAGTAGTTTCCTCCCCATATCTCTCTCTCTCTCTCTATCTTGCTCTCTCTGCCTCCCTCTCTCTTGTCTCCTTTCTCTCTCTCTCTCTCTCTCTCTCTCTCTATCTTGCTCTCTCTCTCTGCCTCCCTCTCTCTTCGTCTCCCTCTCTCTCTCTCTCTCTCTCTCTCTCTCTCTCTCTCTCTTCAATTAAAGCCTTTTCAGAAATGCAAGCCCTCTGCCAACTCCTCTCGCCTTACGGAATCAAGCACTTGACCGAGCGCCTAGTTTGGCACGTCGCCAGCCAAATCGGCGAGCTCGAAAAGTTGATCTGCGCCGAGCCGAAGATTCAAGAAGGCCTCTACCAACTTGTGATTCAAAACAAGGACCCTCGACACTTTGACAAGACGGAATTGATCCGAGAAGTTGCTCACGAATTGGCAATTGAGCCGAAGGAGAAGAAGGTACTGTAGAATCAGTTGTATTGTATTTTTTTCAATGTTTTTAGGGTCAGTCTTCTACAACCACTGCCGCGGACGCGATTCTTCAGCGAACGTCGATTATTGGGCAGATTTTCTCTTTCCGGGATGCACTACACGATGCGTTGAAGTGGGTTTTAAGCCTAAGCCTAAGCCTAAGCCTAACCCTAAGCCTAAGCGTAAGCCTAAGCCTAAGCCTAAGCCTAAGCCTAAGCCTAAGCCTAAGCCTAAGCCTAAGCCTAAGTCTAACCCTAAGCCTAAGCCTAAGCCAAACCTAAGCCTAAGCCTAAGCCTAAGCCTAAGCCTAAGCCTAAGCCTAAGCCTAAGTCTAACCCTAAGCCTAAGCCTAAGCCAAACCTAAGCCTAAGCCTAAGCCTAAGCCTAAGCCTAAGCCTAAACACAGCCTGAGCCTAAACCACAGCAAAACCTAGGAAAACCTATTATTTTCTAGGGAAGTCCTCGCTCGTCCTCTCACCCTCATCCTCCGCTGCTACCGCTTCATGGACGCCGGCCTACCTGACGAAGTCCGGGCCGGACTCTCTGAACTTGGCGAAGCCCTCGGCGAGAAGACGGTTGTGGATATGGCGCTTGTCAACGCATTAAGAGCACAGGTACCCGATTTTATTAAAACTCTAAAAACTGATCTTTTTTAGTCCACCTTCCCACCCGACGAGCATTACACGATATCTCGGCTTTTGATGGCGGCAATCGCCATTGCTTTGCCGAGGATTGCCGAGAATCCGTTGAGCATCTACAAGCCTAGCATAAGGGCGGCGCTGAACAACTCTCACTGTATCCCGTTGGCGATAGTAACGATCGGGCCGGCCTTGTTTTTCTTGCATGGCAGAGGGGACATTGAAGTGCGGATGATGGAGTTTTTGGCGGTGGGTTTTTTGGAGGGGAGAGAGAGAGAGAGAGAGGGAGATAGAGAGAGAGAAAAAGAGAAAGCAATTATCTATAATGCAGTCCTTTAGCTAGCCACCGCTTCATCCCTCCGACTTGCCGAAGATGAAGAAGCGAAAAGGCCACCTGAGCCGATCGTCAACCCACTTGATCTGACAGATGATGATGAGGAGGACCAGGCGAGGAGCAGAAAAGAACGAGCACGAGGGTTGGAGCGCGATCCGATCGCTTATCTTTCGATTTTGTTGGACAAGGTGAGGATTAGAATTTTCATGTGCATCAGCATCAGAGATTTTTGAGGCTTTTCATGAAAATTAAGCAAATTAATGAATTAAATATTTTTTTGGCATGATCTGATAGTTCGTGATCTCTTCCGCCATATTTTCAATTTTCAGGTAGTCGTCGGCAGCTCTTCCCTCCACTACAAAGCGTTCGATCACCTCTACCCGTATGCCATGTCAAGAAATGCTTATCTCGACGCCTATGAGAAAGAGTTGAGCCATATTGAGGGCTAACCGACTCCAAATTTTCCATTTTACCTTAATTATTTGCATTTATCCACATAATTCCGATATTTTTTGTCCTCCTCCTCTGTACACTCGCCCGGGCTATCAGCTGATATTTGCATTTTTCTTTGCCACTTGCTATTACTTGGGAATATTTATTCGCTTTACAAGCAGTTTTGCTCAATTTTTCAAGTGCGACCCGCCGCTGCAATGTATTGCCATGATTCCAATTTGTCAAGCTTTATGGTCATGATTTTACTCATGTTTTACCAGACATGAATTAAGTGCTTTAGCCTTGTATGAATTTGGCAACAGGACTTTTAGCGACCCGAAAATACCCCCATGATGGGATTCCTAACGTTACTTTACGCGACCGTACGCCACCATGCGAGACGATATGCTTTGCTAGACGAAGATACGATACGCTACACTACGATACGCAACAATACGTTACACTCTGTTACGTCACACCACTCTACGCTGCGCTACGATACGTTGCACTCCTACGCGACGATACCGCATCCTATCACACTACACATCGGATGTCGTCATCGACTGTACGGTTTTATAGGCTTGACCAATTTGTTGCGATTGGCCATCTCCGAAGCTTGTGCGTGTGGTCAATGCCTAGAGCTATGCGGCCTCGATGGTTCACTTGACGCTCTTGTCTTGAACGCCGTCATCACAACCATTTGGGCCACGCTGGCTGCTCTTGGACGAACGCTGACCACTGAGGAACGTTTTTCTCTGAAATTACGATGTTATTCCCTATATAACTCTCTCCCTCTCTCTCTCTCTTTATCTCTCTCTCTCTCTCTCGCTCTCCCTCTCTTCTTCTCTCTTCCCTTACCCATGAAAAACAATCTGGAAGCATCCATAACTTTTGATGGCGTCTCGGATCCTCCTAAAAATTTAAGTTTATGGCTTTTTCTTAGCGGAAATACCTATTAAAAGCCAGCATAATATAGGGATTAATCCCGGACCATAACACCCAAATAAAATTGGACGCAAAATAAGCGCCTGGGCTATCCGCTATCGGACAATACGTCCAGATACAGTAGCCGAAGATACTGTAGGCGGAGATGAAGAAAACCTGGAAATGGGCTTAGGTTTGGCTTAAGTTACTTAAGCTTAGTTTGGCCTTAGGTTTGGGCCTAGCTTAGGCTTGGGCTTAGGCTTGGGCTTGGCTTAGACTAAGCCTAAGCTTACCTGTAGGGTTAGCAGCAACTCCTTGCCGGAAGATACGCTTTTCTGAAAACTTTTTTATGATAGCGTTTGAGCGGACTTACAGCAAACACAAAAGTGAAAATAATAACGTAGGAAATGGCAGCTAAAACGACCTCGGCAATAATTAGATTATTGCTGAATTCACGGATGAAGCCGCCGGCTGGGTAACCCTCCTAAAATTGATAAAAATGGATGCAGATTGGTTTAAAGGAAGCATGGAACGGAAAAACGGAAAACCAGCCAATAATCGCTTGAAAAACTCACCAGATATTGAAAAGTATAGGATGGCAATACAAAAACAAAAAACGAAGCGCCACTCAAGTCCAAAATCGCGATAATAAGGAAGAACATCCAACAAAATGCCATGCAGGCCTAAAAATGGAGCCTTTTGTAAATAGGTACATAGTAGTCAAATTTTCTCCTGTTTGGTTTTTTTAAGTTTCGGTTTTTAGATGAAATTTTGATAACTTCTAAAAGCAAAACTTACATAGAAAACAGATTCTCGAAAGATATTCCTATATTTCCCAAAGAATACAATAAACACGGCTCGATTCATAGCCAGAAACGCGGTATGCACCAGGCTGGTGCACCACATCCCGTTCATAATTGCGCCGAGGAACTGAAACCAATCATGATTTCTACTATTCCTGCTTGCCAAGCTTTTTCCAAATAGAGGTTTTGTGCTACGAGCAAGATTAGGTCGGAGGAATCTTTTAAAGGGGGCGTGACATCACAATTTCTAGCGCGCAAGGCGCTGTACCTGTTCCAACCATCCATAGCCCTCTACTTGTAGTATCAAATAAACCCCAGTGGACGCATGAACGAGTAACTGCGCGGAATCCGCGATTCCGAGATGAAACATGATGCGTTGGGAGTGGTTTTGTTTGTAGTCTCGTTCGGTGTTGATGATCTAAATAAAAGACCAAAGTTCATTGCGATTATTTTTTTACTTTTCAGTCCGTTTAGGGCCATTCTTTAGCGCTTACCCTCAATATAAATGCATATAGGAAAAAGCTGACTAGCGAAAACACAAGCGTTAATATCCCAAAGCATAGCTCCCGTGTATAGTCGTCGCCCATAGCCGGAACAAAATCAGCTTCAGCCGCTTCACCCGTGTATCCATTTACAATAAATTTTACCATTCCTAAAAATAAGAAAATAGAGAGAAAGAGCGAGAGAAAGAGAGAGGGAGAGAGAGAGGGAGAGATAAACAGAGAGAGAGGGACAGAGAGACAGAGAGAATGTGTATAGAAAGAATAAAATTGATATGAGTCGGACCATAGTAAAGTTTGGATTTCTATAGGGCTCTAAAAAGTCATCCGGTCCGGTCATTCAGTTTATTTTTTCACACGCCTGACTTTGCACAAAATATTCCGCTTTTAGATGCAGATCGGCGTGGGATTTGCTAAATTTACGTAGTTCCAGCAGCAAGTACTACGGTACAAGGTCCAAAATCTGGAATTTGTGAATTCCCGAAAAAGAAAAACTGGAGACGGCCGACGTCATGAGAAAAGTCTAGATAAATGTCAAGTGCCTTGTTGAAATATATATAACTTACTACCAGAATTCCCCAGAGCAAAGCCCATCCAATCAGGGGCATAACAATAATAGATCTATGTCGTAAATTATTCAGGATATTTTGAATAATATATTCTGTTTGTCTAGGGTTTTCAAAGGTCATTACGGGAGGTGTATAATATGGAAGTTGTTGAAAAGTAGGAGAGAATTTAAAATTCGGAACTTCCCAAAAATAGAAAATTGCAAGTTTTGGAAAATCTGGAAATGCTTGTTTTCGCGTTCGATTTCAAAACGGCGAAAATTCTATAATTACAGAGTCCCTTTAGCCTGAACAAAATTGAAACTGCAGAGAATTCGAACGAATCGATTTAAAACCTCTTCTTAATGCGCATCTAAATTTTCTTAAAACTGCCAATTTCCTCAGAAATGTCTCAAGTTTTCAGAATAAAAATTGGATTACAAAAGTTGAAAAATCTGAAACCTAGGGTGAAAGTGCCTGTTCCAAACTTCCCAATTTTAAATTTGCCTTAAAATGTCTATGTCTTTGGCTCTAATATGTAAGCTGTCCGTTTTTAATGCTCTTTTTGCTATTAACTTTAGAAATATTTTATTATACACAGATTTTCATCAAGAATCCGATTCTCATCGATTTCTGTTTTGGCACACAGATTGTCATTAATGCATGGAGATTGGATAAGGCATTGATTTGTTGATAACTTGCAAGCGGAGGGAAGCACAATATTCCAAAAAAGGCAAATTCATGTGAAGGCAAAAACCAGGAGGATGAAAGCGTGTTTCGACAATAATTAGAATCTGATTTTTACAAAAATATTAAACAAATAATATTCCATTTAGCACCCATCACATTTGTGGAGACGTTTTCTGTCATGGGATTTTTCAGGAAGTGTCAATTTCCGGAAAAAGGAGGCGGGGCTGAAGGGGAGAGGCACTTCGTTGACTGACTGGGCTTAGGCTTAGGCTGAGGCTTAAGCTTAGCCTTGGTGGGAATGAGCTTTAGAGTAGAAAAAAAAGGTATGGATTTGCGTACGGCATCCGGTATTTTAAAGGGATTGTGAAGGCAAAAACGCACATTAAAAATCTAATTTGCCTAAAAACTACAGTAGAAACATCCAAACTCGATTCTTTTTACTTTTATTGCCTAAGAATTGGCAACTTTATCGTAGATTTTCATCTGTTTTGCCTTCAGTAGCCCTTTAAAATGTCTAATAACTGGAAGAAATAGGAAAAGGCAAGTTTCAGGGAATTTTACATTTTGGTGCCACAGAAATAAGCTAGAAAACTCTGGCGACTGCAAAAACTCCGTCTGGTTCCAAATTACACTTTCCGGAAATGGGTTCCGGGAACCAAAAAGCTCTCGGAAAAGCAAGGAATGGTTTCTGAAAATGGCACGAATGGACTCGGGTTTTTTTTGCCTGCAATGGCCTGCGTACGCTGCGTTTGCGTAAATTGGATTGGCGCGGCGGCGCCCGGGGCGCAATTATTTATGTTTTGCGCAACCAATATACGAAAATGAGCCCGATGTGGAGTTTGACATGAGCAGATTTTGCTGGGAAATAGGATAAATCCGATTCTTTGGCTTAAACGCGTCAAAAATGTCCTTAAAAATCTTTAATTTTGAGTTTTGCAGTCCAGCGATTTCTAGGTACTGTAGAAAAGTTCGAATTCGAAAATACGGAAACAAAATAATTCTGAAGTTGTTGAAACAAAATAAGGACATTTGAATACCTGTACAAACGAAATTTGAGTTTTTAAAAGGACTGGAAGCCAAAATTTCGGCCAATATTTTGAAAAATCCATCTAAACTAGATTTCAGCCTGCCGAGTCCCTTTAAAAGCCTAAAGACAAGCTCGAAACTGACGAGAAGGAGTCGAAGGTTTTGGAAACGGTATGTAAACATGACAAAATAGAGAAAATTATTGCCCCTCGAGGAGATCGGCGAGGAAGACGGAGAGGCTCTTGCTCATCTTCATTCCATCCAGGCCCTCAGAGATTTCTTGGATCGTGGACTTGTCGATCTTGTTGCCGTTGATGGAGGTGAGACGCTCGTGGACCTCGAGGTGGAGCTGGAAACGAACGGTTCTTAGAATTCGTTGTAAACGTAAAATTAACAAATTTGCCTAAAATTTAAAATTAAATGCGCCTGAACGCATCGCGGGTGCGTCGCGGCGAGCAGAAAAACTTTCTACCTGCTGGAACCGCTTCTTCCCCTTGCCATTCTCCGCACCACCTCCGGTTTTCATGAAGACCTCAATATTCCGGAACAGCTCATTTCCGGTGATGTCCGCCGGTAGTTTTCTTAGGAACCCGACAGCCACATCGAATTCCATATCGAGCAGCAGATCTTCGTGCATCTTCAGAATCCCGAGTGCTGTCTTGAAGAGGAACTCTTCTCCATCCCTGAAGAAGACGTCCCAGACTCGGCACGTCACATCGAGGGATAGGGACTTAGCGAAGGCGGTGTAGACCCTGAAAAAAGTACGGTAATTGGCTACGATAGTCCTGCTTAGGCTTAGTTTAGGCTTAGCTTAGACTTAGCTTAACCTTGGCTTAACTTAGGTTAGCTTAGCGTAGACTGAGCTTAGGCCTATCGTAGGCTTAGCTTAGGCGTAGTTTAGGCTTAGCTTATCCTTGAACTTACCAGTCAATGATGTAGATGTCCGGCCTCAAGTTCATCGCGTCAAAGTGGGCGTGAAGTTCGGGGAGTTCTTGGTGGAAGTACAGGTCGAACGCCACGAAGTACTCCGTCATTTGGGATTTGTTCAGGCGGAAGAAGGCGAGCTAAAAAAGAATAAGCATTATAAGGAAGTGTCTCTCCTAAAGGGACTTTGCTAGCTTGTTTCTTGTTTCTTTTCTTGTTTTCTTATCTTGTTTTAATGGTGTTAAATAATTAGTTTGGGTCGAAAAAAACAAATTTAGGAATTTGAAATGTATGGTACTCACCTGTAGAGGCTGATTCATCAAGTTGCTGAACGCGACGAAGGCGGGGAAGGGCTCCATCTGGAGGAGGAAGATGGCGGCGATGAAGGACATCGACTGGACGTAGCCGACGTCGGGGCGGTAGCAAGCGTAGGCGCCTGGAAAACAGGAAGTTAGCTCTCACCCCCTCTCACTCTCTCACTCTCTCTCTCTCTCTCTCTCTCTCTCTTTCTCACTCTAACGTACCTAACAATTTCGTGAGCAGATGCTGGTACGGCCCTCCTTCTTGAAAAATTCCAAGAGCCGGAAACGTCCTGCTGACGTCGAGCTGGATCTGGGCAACAGAAGCTTCACGATTGTAGCGTGCTTCTTTGGTTTCGCCGGTTTCTTGAATTCCATTGAGTCGGAGTTCCGCTCTCTCACAACAAATGTTGTACAGTTCTGAAAATAGGAATTTGGACTCTGTCGTTATCTCTCTCTCTTTCTCTCTCTCCTCTCTTTCTCCTCTCTTTCCCTTTCTCCTCACCTTCAGAAACATTCAACGCATTCCCGATAGCCAGCTGCCAGACTTTCCCTCGAACTTTGCTAGGTAGTCCTTTCCACCAAAGATCTCGGCACTTCCGGGTATCGAATCTAAAAAAACGGTTTTGCAGGTATACTCTTGAATTGTTGTTTTGTTAATTCTGAGACTTACGATGAGTTCCAATTCGGCAAAATCTCTTCATTCCAAGTTCTCGAAATTATCGCCAAGGCTTCTTCCGCTTTCTTCTTGTCTTCATGGGCTTTTCGTCTCTCTTTCTCGAGCTTCACGTCTTTCTTCTTTGCCTAGAAAGAAGTTAAATGTGTTTCCTTTATATGATTTCAGTAAATAAATTGATTGAATCTTCTACTACAATTGAAGTTTAAGGAAATATCGAGTAAATTTCCTTACCTGTTCCAACATCTGCTCGTACAGTAATCGATGTCTTGCCGATTCTTCTTCACTTTTTTGGGGCAAATTACTGGGTCGTTCTTCTAGGATCAACCCAGTGGTGTGCATTACGCCAGGATCCGTTTTCCGGTCCCCAAAAACTTTCCAACGTCCGCTTCGGGAGAAGAAGCCTCTGAAAAACCAAGCGTTTTGGATTTCTTTCGACGTTCATTGGTTTTACAGCTATTTTTAAACCGATTTTCAAACTTTGAAGTTACGGATTTTACAAGAAACCACAGCTTACCTCAAAATCGAAGACTTCTTCGGCGTGTTGGAGCAGGACGGCTGCTCGAGGTCAGCGAATTTGACTTCGGTTTTGCGCTCGGGCAGCTTCTCCTCATCTTCATGATGGGCGGAACCATTCGCCGTTACGTTGCAGCAAGAGGGAGAAGCCTCGGGCTGGGCGGAAGAGGGTTCTGTCATTCCGGGCCTGAAAATTTGTATTTTGAAGAATCTTAGCAGCTAAGCAATCAAAGACTACGAGTTTAAATGTAAAAACAAGCCTAAGCCTAATCCTAAGCCTAAGTCGAAGCCCAAGCCTATGCCTAAGCCGAAGCCTAACCTTAAGGAAAAATCAAAGGATTCAATCAATAAAACTCAGTTAAATTGCCTGCCAATTAGAGCCCGAAAACGCGTGGGGACGGTTTTAGGATGGTTTGCGTGGAAACACAAGCGGGGGAATCGGGACTGTCGGGCGATGGCGAGTGGACCGGATTTGCTTGGAACGGGAGAAGGGGGAGGGCGAGGGCGAGAGAGAGAGAGAGAGAGAGAGAGAGAGAGAGAGAGAGCAAGAAAACCACCTTTCTTGCCCCGAGAACCCATAAAAGAGGAATGCAAATAGATCGCGAGCAAGTTTCTGGTGGATGGGTTGACATGTCAAGTTTGACAAGTGCCTTTTTTAATAGAAAACGATACTTTAAGTGCGTTTTATTGTTCCTAATATTTATCTGC
This sequence comes from Mesorhabditis spiculigera, assembly GCA_958295435.1. NCBI lineage: Eukaryota > Metazoa > Nematoda > Chromadorea > Rhabditida > Rhabditidae > Mesorhabditis > Mesorhabditis spiculigera. The sequence goes on from CATQJA010002634.1 coordinate 581,556, forward strand.
AAAAAAAGGTTGAGATTTTCAAGCAATTCCCAGTTGTTTCTAGGCTAATCTTCGTGGAAATATTGCCGCTGGCAATCGGGGAAAAACGCCCGGGGCAACGCATGGGACTACAGACTACAATGGAGGGTTGAGAAATGAAAGCGGCCGCTGACAAGAGTGAGGAGTGAGGAAGTAGAGTGTGAATGGAGCAGGGCTAGCAGTAATTCTTTGGGAAAATGGATTAGAACTCGGGATTTTGTCCATTCTAAAGTTTCAGGAAGCGTCAGTATTTTAAAAAAGCATTTAAGGGTCAAAAAGTCTAACTATACCCTCAAATTGACGTCATGCCGCTGTAAATATTTTTCAAAGACGTGTATGTAATTAAAGTCCCATTCAAGCTACACAATTTCACCCATGATCTGCGTCCATTATTTTCCTCTTTGTCACCATCCCTTTAATCTAGCTCTTTCTTAAGATCCCCCGTTCAATCCCCCTCCACTCAATGTCTCAAGCGGTGGAATGCCATTTGGCATGGGCTCTAATGGGTTCCCTGGTCGCCCCATCCATCTATGCCAGATTCTCCCCGTAGCAGCCCCGATTGGCCACTTGGCAACATTTTTCATCGGGAGGAGAGCTGGGGCTGATTGATACACAGCTGGTATCTGGGGAGCATGAGAGGCTGTTGCTCAGCTTGCATGCTGTGATTAGCCCGCCGGGATAAACGACAAAACAATCAATCAGAAAGGGTCGGGGGAAAGGGGGTAGATGAGGAAAAACGGGGAATTTCTAAACCTTTGCCTAAGCCTAAGTGGAAGTGTAGTTCTCAGCCTAAGCCTAAGCCGAAGCCTAAGCTTAGAGCTAAGCCTAGCCTAAGCAAAGAGGTAAGCCTAAGCACAGGCCTAAACCTAAGCCTCGCTCTAAGCCTAAGCCTAAGCCTAAGCCTAAGCCTAGGCCTAAGCCCAACTCACTTGATAATCGAGTTGTTCTGCATCGAAACCGCCCTCCGATTCCGGTCCTTCCTGGAGAAATCGAGCTGGATCTGGGCGCTCTCGTAGGAGGATCGCCGCATGTGGCCGCGCTTGAAGGGCTTGGCATCTACTGAAAAAAGGATAAGTTAGGGTTAGATTACAAAGCATAGAAATGGTTGTAGTTTTTAGAGGCCCCAGGAAGGCGAAAACCGACCCCCTTTCCCCTACTAGGTCTAGACACAAAAGCAACTCTAAGGCTTTGGTGTGTTTTTATAAAAATAGGCGTCATTTTGTGCTACGCGTAGCTGTCGAGACCTAGACACTTTCTGAGGTCGTATCTTGCACTTACTAAGTTCTTTAAGGAGACAGTGCCAGCTGGCTGGCTAGATCTAGTGGATATCTGGGGTTGATTCTGTCACTTACTAATCCCTCGAAACGTAGCATGCCAGCTAGCTAATATGCAAAAAGAAGACCAAATCCTCACCGTCGCTCCGATCACTCGACACGCCGTCGTGCAGTGATGAGGTGCGATCCAGGTTCCTCGTGTCCATATTATAGGCCAGGGGCAAATTCTCGAGCACGGTGGCCAGCGAGCTGCCGCCGGCGCCACCGAACGTGCCGCCGCCCGGGCCCGCCACTTTTTGTTGCGGCCGCAGTCTGGAAATAGTTTTCGATTAGATTAGCATCGCACGTCATGTCTGGGAATTTTTTGAAGAGGTTGAGAGCACGGTTATTCGAGATCGGAGTGGATAAAAGCATCAAAACGGATAAAAAAAGAGGGTCTTCATGAGTGGCGAATTTTAAAGAAATGGTGAAGGCAAAAGAGAACGCTTATAAAAAACATGAGGACCGAAATTGCGGAAATTTCAATACTACCGATGAAACGACTTGGGAAAACAAAAAAAATCCTATTTTTGGACGATAATTAGCATAAAAATGCGAAGAATATATGAGCAAATGCATAAAAATTTTTAGATAACTCGGAAAGTAGCTTCGAGGCGGCTTTAAAAGACCACGCAGGGCAAACCCATAGCAGTTTTAATAGAACTTCGCAGAAAAGATGTAAATAAATGTAAAAAATCAGCTTAAAAAGTAAAGAAAAACAAATTACTGCAGGACACGCCTTTTAAAGGGCCTTTTACAGCCTTAAAATAATTTTAAAAGTAAACCGAATGCAGAAAATCGTTTTTAGCAAGCCTAGCAGGCGGCTAAAGTCAACGAAAACACTACCAACTCGGACCCCCAAAAAGCGCCGCTGGAACTTCCCGATTAACCACCCTGCTGGCCCCGTTCGCCGGGTCATTTCCACTGTCCTTTTTCGGGGCGCCTTTTAGGGGTGGGGACGAGAGGCCCCCGGGGGTCCCGGGGGGAAATTGAAGTGGTTACCGAACCGTGTGGCCACCTAGAAAGAGTCTATCCTCTCTCTCTCTCTCTCTCTCTCCTCTCTCTCTCTCTCTCTCTCTCTCGCTCGAAGGGGCTTTTTATTTTTGGTGGCCTCGTTATACGAAAACGGGGCGGGAAAAAGAGAATGGAGAGGAAAGGGGAGGGCATTGAAGGTTTTTTTTGAAAGGGGGGGGGTTTTATTTTTTTGGAGGGGGGGGAGAAAGGGGAGATGGTTTTGATATTTTAAAATTGGAATTTTTTTTTATGTGGGGGGGTGGGGGGGGTTGGGTTGGGGGGGTGGGTTTGGGTTTGTTTTTAAGGGAGTTATAAGTTTTTGGGGGTGTGGGGGGGGGGGGGGGTGGGGACTTGAACTTTAATGTATATGAGGCGGAAAAATCCTCCCTAAGGGCCTGATACCGTATCCTCAAAAAAAGAGTAAATAAGGTAGCTGCAAAAGGCCACATTCGCCTAGTTTCTTTCGCGAATTCTCTCTCACTCTCTCTCGCTTTCTTTGTCTCTCTCTCCCTATCTCTCACTCACTCTCTCTCTCCGCGCTCTCTCTCTCTCTCTCTCTCTCTCCTCTCTCTCTCTCCGCATAGAGCAGGCTATTTTGATGTTATTCCATAACAAAAGGGAGGATGGGCGGGGAACGGTATGCTGAAAACGGCTGACTCAGGATTTCTGGGAGGCCCTCCTCGGCTCGACACAAAGTGCGCCACCTCTCCGCCGCGTACAAAACACGACGAAAAACACAAGAAATATCACGGCTGTAGGAAATGGCTTTTCGCAGCTGTGTTCGAAATGTCGAGGCAAAAGAGGAAAACATTGAGGGTTTTTTGAAGCGCAAAAACATCGAAAAAGTGTAGAGAATATGCAAATCGCAGAAACGTCGGATTTTGATAAAATAATAGGGCGAAAGATAGGTTAAAACCTAGTCAAGGGCATTTAGAGGTATCTAAATGTAATTTGGAAGCATGGTAATCACAAAAATGCGGTGGAAAAGGACAAAGGTTATTCAAAAACTACAAAAACGGATTTCCAGTCTTCAGTGGTCCATAAAGTATTTTGTCTAGTGAAATTCTAAGCTTTTCTGAATTGTATAAAAAACTCTTTAGATGTATGGACGACACTTAAAGCGACTTACAAGCTACAAAAATAGCGTATTTGGCAAAACAGTCAAGCTGACAATCTAGGCGTAGGCGAGGCTTAGGCTTCTTAGGCTGAGGTTAGGCTTAGGCTTAGGCTTGGGTTAGCTTAGGCTTAGCGTAGGCTAGGCTTCGGCTTAGCTCAGGCTCCCCCCATGCTACTCTAGCCTCGATCTCAAAAACGTATCCCCATCCCGCCAGTTTATAGACCAGGGGCCCCGGGAGTGCTTTTGCTTTGCCCTTCCCCCCTACCAAGTGGAGCAGGTGTGAAAAAGGGGCGTTCGGGAGGCAAGCACATGCCGCCGCTAGTGATCAGGAGCTCCGCCCCGCTACACTTTACGTCTCTTTACGCCTAGGGGAGTTTTTTGGGTATCTCGCCATACACTGGAACCCTATCAGCCGAGGCGTTACGGTTTCGGGTGATTGATGATTGGGCCATTGGCCTCAGGGGGTGGCCGCTGCCAAAACAGTTGGATTGATGGGGTGTAGTTTCTAGAGGATTTCTGCAAGTTTAATGGGAACGAGGTGTGCAGAGGAACTCAAGGAAATGAGTCAGCTTACCTAGAAAAAAGGAAAAGTTTTGGAAGGTGCAAAAACTACAGAAACTGGAGGCGCTAATCGGGTTGGGCAAACGGTTTAGCACGATCCGGGCAAAAATCGTAGGTCCTGTTTTCGGAAATATAGAAAATTCCGGTTTCGGCCGATTTTATAGCACAATTCGAAGTTTTTAACTTTAATTCGGACAAAATTTATTTTTAGTCTGAATCTTTCCATATTCCGGTCCCGAGAAGATCCAATTCGGATTCGGTCCATTTTGGGAAAAATTTTTCGAGTTTCGGACTCGGAATTCACGGAAATTTGCTATTCGGAAGAAACCGAATTCCGGCTAGTGCCCGTCTCCGGTTGAGTTTTTCGGGAGCAAAGTCTCATGAAAATCGAATTTTGCAACCACTAAGATAAATTTAAAGAACCATTGAAGGCAAAATGAGCTGGATTTCATGAACCGGCCTCGTTGCCATGAGAGAAATTTAATGAAAATCGAGTTTTGCAACCTCTAGGATCAGCTTAAAAGGCCATTCAAGGTAAGATCGTCTAAGCTTCCGGAATTGGCTAGTCGCCAAGTGGAATCTAGATGGATTGACTACACCTTTCGAACCTTCAAAAAAATCAAGGAGCAGAAAGGTCTTCATAAGGCTAGAAAAAGTTTCGAAACCCAACATTTGAGTACGAAACCTTCCAACCTCTGGCATTCATTAGGCCGCCGAGTACACTTGGAGGTTAGCCGGAATGGCATAAAAAGCGGAAAATGAAGACAAACTGGCCGGCACCAAGGAGCTTGCCAGGCTAGCGGGTAGATTTACGGTGGCCACATGGCCCTAGCTAGGGGCAGTAGAAGAAGAAGGGGATGGAGGATAAAATGCCGCTAGTTGCTTGGTGGCATGTTCCAGGCGGGAGTTGAGGGTGGTAGGGGGAGGAGTACACCAGCGTAACAAATTTTTCCGATGTTTAAAGGGGTTTGACGTCAAAATGCCGAGTGATTGCCAGAAATCCCTAAAGTCATAAGGTCGTTAACCATAATCCCGACAGCCACAACAGCTTTTCGAAGAATTTATCGAGATTTTGCTAGCATGTCGGGATTTTCGCGTTTTGAGATAACGGCTGTCGGCATTTTTGCCGGAATTCCGGAACCAGGCACATTTGTGAAAATGTGATAAAGAGATAGAGAGCGGGAAAAGGGGGGGAGAGAGAGAGAGATAGTGGGAGAGAATGAGCGAGAGAAAAAGAGCTACCTGTTGAGTCCGTACCTTAAAAGTATACAAACTTAAGGCCTTGGGTATCTAAAAGGCGCTTTCAACACTAGGGAAATCGAATCCAAATCGTTAACGATATTCGGAAGAACCCGGAAAAGATACGGAATGCGGCGGAATCACCCAGAATTTTACGAAAACACAGCCGAAATGTTGCCTTATCTGATCAGACCTTGATCCTTTAAATACCCGCAATTCTGACTCAGAAATCGAGTAAGTGTCGATGAAAAACACGAGCTGAGTCATGCTGTGATCTCGGACTCATTCCAGCGGAAATCTTTGCACAAAAAGTGTGATGTGGGATAAGGAAGATGGGTCAAAAGAGGGCCCATCCAGGGGTCCCGTTTGCACGGAATTAATGAGGCCTAATCTATCAGGGTTTAATGACGGGATTTGGGGACCCGGGGTGTAGCAAAAAAATTGCAGGAATTTTTCTTCTTGTAGGGAGAGAGAAGAGAGAGGGAGCGAAAGTAGGATAAAGAGATAAAGCTGTGTTTTCGTGCCTTTAGAAATACATTGAAAGGCGAAACAAGATATTCAAAGACACGCAAGTAAAATTCCTCTACTGACTTCCAGTGGCCCTTTGCCAGAAAAGTTGTTTACCGAATGCAACACCAAATACCCGGAGGGCACTTATCATTTCCCCCTCCCCCTCCATTAATCATGCCCATTTTAGAGCTCTTGGGGGTTGCTGCTCCTCGGTGGCAAAAGGAGGGCGGAACATCGTAAATTCTCAATCGGGGGGACTGATACTCGATGATTCCATGGGAATGTCCACAAGAGGGGTGTTTATCGTAAATTTGATCTGGGGCTGTTGGCGGTCACTGTGATCTCTTTAGTTATTCAGGAACCGGATTTTGGTAGTGTCTAATGAGAACCGTAGTTGAAACTCTATGAAAATTTGATAGAATCACAGAGACAAAGAGAGAGAGGGAGAGAGAGAGAGCGAGAGAACGAGAGAGATACCGAGCGTGCGAGGTAGTAGAAAAATACGCTGAAAAGGAGCGAAACAGCGGCAGTAAATCCAAAAGCCTCAGTTTCAAAGCTTCATCCAACCTTCAGGTCATAAGAATGAATTCAAAGAATGAGAACCTCTCAAAAAAAGAAACGAGGTAGGAAGATGGCTTTCGCCGCGCTTTAAAGCAGCAGAGGCTTGGACTGGCGGTTATATGAAACAGCTATCCTCAATTTTAGCACCAACCTCAGGTTCTAGAGGAGAACCAGGTTTAGTCGATAAGCTCAGAAAGCGCAGGTCTTGATGATGTTCCCAGCCCAAAAGCCCATCACCCCCAATTTGGCTCGCGCCCAAAGGCCATGCGCGTAGTTGTGATGATGCGCAAAGGGGAAGGGGCGGGGAGGGGGATAGTTTATGCACTGGTGCATATGCAGTGCTTGTGTTTGTGTGTGTTGGTCGTCGCCTGGTCCAGAGGGGGCAAGATGTGTGCTCGGGGGTTCTTAAAGGGGCCCATGGCCAACATTCTGCAGCGTAGAGAGAGGGGGGAGAGAGAGCAAGAGAGCGGGAGAGAGAGACTTTAGCTCATCGTCGCCTTGGGCTTTCCGGAACATAAACATAGCGCGAAGGCAAAGGGCAGCCGCACGAAGCCGCCATCAAGTACCCTAGGGGCGAACGCCTTGAAGAGGTGATTATTGGGAATTTTGGAACTGAAGGAAGGGGATTGAAAAATGCCCAACACTAGAGAGAAAGAGAGAAAGATAGAAAGAGAGAGAGAGAGAGAGAGAGAGAGAGAGAGATAGAGTGAAAACCGGCTAAGGTTTCCAAAGAGTTACTCCATTTCCGGTAGGCTTTATTTATATCGAATCGATGACTAACCGGCCCACCCACTTAAAATTCGCTGGCCAAAGGAAGTGCATTGAAAATTTGATATGACTCTTATGTTTGTATAATCACTACTCTATTTTTGTCACATTTCTGAAAAAATCGACAATACTGCTTCCTAAAAAATGTTCTAAAAATTAGAAAAGAACATGTAAAAGCAACATCAATTTAACTGCCGACTCGTAAACTAAAATCCATACATTTTTTGCCTTCCCGATCCCTTTAAACTATCGGAAATGTATGCGAAATGCGGAAAAAGCGTCGAAATGAATTCGCAATCAAGGATCCAAAATTGCGGGATGCCTTCCCAATCCCTTTAAACCCACTAAAACCCCGAAACTGACAAAACTGATCAGTCCAGATCTCCCAGTCGATTCCCTGGATTTATGTGTTTTTGCCGGCACCAAAGGGGTTAGCAGGATTGGTTAGGGGGAGGGGAAAGTGTCGGAAATTCGCTAGAAAAAGAGATTGGGTGGGCTGGGGGAACGCGGCGCGATGGAAAACATCCTAGGTGGCCCAGCTGATATCAAAAAGAAGGGGGAACGGACAGGGAAGGGAGGGGCAACGGGAAAAACAGAAAACGAGGAAATTGAAGTGGGTTGGATTGATGAATATAAGGAATTGAGGATCAAAGAATTTTTGAAGTTTCAAAGGATGTGGCATATTGCCAAGCGATTTAAAATTTTAAATAAAAATCAGGAATGTTAGTAAGTGAGCAAATCTTAAAGAAAACATAAATATATAAACCAGGTCTGAAAAAACCATGAAACATGCGAAATAACTTGCAAGGGCTGCGAAAGATTCAAATTGGGCAGGCTGGAAAAATTTAGCGAGTCGCCAAGTGTCTAGATATTTTTATTTTTTTTTTAGAAATTAAAGACTGCAAAAATTTGAGATGGTAAGCTTAAGGAAAGTATCACTACGTTACTTTCCATCGTTCCGTTATTATTCTCTCGGCCAGTAAAATCATCCGGATCACCCCTACGACCCCTCTCGAGGACCGATCAGCCGGTCTCTCCATTCAATTAATCGTTTGTTTACCCGAGGACCTAACCCTTACTCACTGGCGCCTCGCATGGGGGAAGAGGATTCCCCCACCCTCAAATTCCAAACCTGGGAGGAAGAGGAGCGGAAATAGATACAGAAAGGGCATAGGAATAGATGGATAGATATATAGAAAAATGGAAGTGAGATGGTCATGCGACATTGGCTCTTTTCCTCTGTTTTCCTGCTCCGGCCTATCAGCTGGCCGGGTGCCCAGACGGCGCCACATAAAACAAAGTTGGAATATGGAGGGGAGGAGCCTGAGATCGGGGCGGCATTTGAATTTGGGGAAGGAAAATGGTAATGCCAACAATTCTATAGGAAAATATGCGAAAGTATTCTCCTTAAAGAGACTAGGAAGGCAAAAGGCCTTCGATAATTCTTATAAATCACGCTGCTAAAGTCCTAGATGGACGGAAGATCAAAATCGTCAGCCTCATCCAAGCCTCCAGTAGAGCGGTTTTCTGCAACTGCGGGTTAATAGGGTTTTATGCCGTGGAAAATCAGAAATATTGAAAAACCCAAAAAGATAAGTTGCAGAAAAATCCAAAAAGCCGAAAAAAATATGCGTGAGAAAGGGGACAAAAATTTCCAAATCTTCGGAAAAATATATTTGTCTTTAATGCCTCTATTTTCGAGAAAATTCGGCAAAGGAGATGAATAAATCACGTGGTCAAAGAAGCAGCGCTAATGTGTCCAAAACCAGCGACCCAGCATGAAATGGCAGTGCCCGTCATTCTTATCGCGGGTCTAAATCTTGACCCGAGACATTAGTCAATCCACTCCAATCCCTCAACCCCTTGCTCCCCATCCCCCCCCCACTGGCTTGTCACTTTCCCACCCTGAATCCCATTTGAAACCCGAGAAGCATCGGGGGATTGAGAGGCTCAAGAGGGTGAGCATGAATTGGGATGACGGGTTTTTGAGAGGCGGAATTAATTGAGCTTTCGATTGGGGGAAGTGAAGGGCATGGGAATTAGGTGAAAAAGAGCAAGGTCTCTGCAAAGAAACAATATATATGTAAGGAATTTTTCTTTTTCTTTCTCTCTCTCGCTCTCTCTCTCTCTCTCTCTCTCCCCCTCTCTGTCGTTCTCTATCTCTCCTTTTTCTGTTTCTGCGGCCTCCGATGAAAATTTACCGCATTTATAAAACGACTCCAGATAGCTCTCTCTCTCTCGCTCTCTCTCTCTCTCTCTCTCTCTCTCTCTCTCCCTCTTTTTTCTGCCTTTCTCTCTTCTCTACTCTATTCATGCAAAATTCCCAATTCACGTGAAACTCCGGTGCGCGCCTATTTGCACCCAAACCCCGCGAAACTTTCCGACACAATACGCTACCGGACGGGTATTGTCGAACTCGGGAGGCTCACCAGAGAAAAAAAGACTCCGGGGCAAAGTGCCAGGGCTCGACACGACAAGGCCTTCAAAAGAGCAAATGACCCCCAGTGGAAAGAGGAGCCAAGCGGAAATTTGCGGTAAAAACGGGCGCATACGGAGGATCGGGGTGGAGGTCGTCCACACCGGGAGCCCGAGAGCGGGTGGAAAAAGGAGGAGAAACACGGAACAAGGACGATACCTGGGGCCATGAAGTTGCTTGGGTTAGAGATTGGTAAAATGGGGTGGAAAGTCTTGCTCTCTTCTCTCTCTCTCTCTGATGTGTCTTAAGAGTTATACACAAGTAGAGAGAGAGAGGGAGAGCAAGTGCAGTTGAATTCAATAAATGAAGCCAAAGGACAAGCCTAGCTCCAACGCATGGAAAAACCCTCAAGGAGCAAGAGCAATTACTCCTCGATACGGTGAAAACCGTGTCTTTGGGGGTGGTTGAAGCGGATCGTCTGGTCCGGCTCAGACTCCCAGCACCCGCGAGGCAATAAAATTCGCCTCTCCAGCCAAACGGGGGACGCGACAAGGCCGACCCAGACCCCTCGGAACGACCAGAAAAAAGGCTGTGCCGCGACAGTACACAGAAAAAGCCGAAAGGCCACGAAAAAACGCGAAAAAAGCACAGCCGGCGGATAACGACACCCTAAGGGGCTTTGTTCAGGGGGTTTTCGCGACTTTTAGGTGCCGAAAAAGGAGGGTGTATAGATTAAAGGGAGTGAGAAGGCACAACTTTATACTAGCTGTCTCTGTCTCTCTCTCTCTCTCTCTCTTTCTATAGCTCTCCGTACAGCTAATTTGATTTTGACAAATCCAAAGAAAAACATTTTGGGGTTTTGAGAGGTGCAGAGAAAATGCGAGAGAGAGAGAGAGACAGGAGAGAGAGAGAAAAATATAGGAGAGAGAGAGAGAGAGAGCGAGAGTGGTGGAGAGAGCTCCCGAGGGAGTTTTGAGCAAGCGCAGTTTTTGAAGGCTATTTTCATTAAATCGAGCTTGCCCAAACACTTTGCTATGGATTTTGCCTTCTGAGTCCTTTTAATCGTCGCAAAAATCTGCCGGAAACTGCGTAAAATACTAAGATTTTCGAGAAAGTGTCGGAAATTCCCCTGGCCATGCAACAAATCACCTGGAAAGGCCGCGTTCTTTCTTTTCACGCTTTTCCCTTTCCACTCCCAAATCAGAGAATGTCTCTCTACGCACAATGAGAGAACTGACAAAAAAACTATAATCGGGCAAAGGTCGTTGATGCGGGTGAACATTTCTCAAATTCCATAGGTAGCATAGGTTCGAGATAAACTATAACTTTAGAAAAATGGACAAAAAGCCTAAAAATTGCAGAAAATAGCGAAAACTTCTGGAAATTGGGCATTGCGTGGGTTATCAGGGGAAAGCCCTTATCTAAAGGATAGCCGGAATGACTGGGTGTAAACTAGAAAAAACGAAGCGGAGGTAAGAAAGAGAGAAGAAGCAAAAATAGCCAATAATGCTTCGGGAAAAAATAAAAACCCAAGCCGAAGCTCAAGCTAACCAAGCCTATGCCTATGCCTAAGCTTAGGCCCAAACCCAAGCCCAAGGCTAAGCCTAAGCCTAAGCCTACCTAAAAGCCTAAGCCTAAGCCTAAGCCTAAGCCTAAGCCTAAGCCTAAGCCTAAGCCTAAGCCTAAGCCTAAGCCTAAGCCTAAGCCTAAGCCTAAGCCTAGGCCTAAGCCCAAGCCCAACCCGAATCTACCCGGGCAGCGCATCCCCGATCTGTAGAGAGTTGCCGACCCCAGAGACCCGGGAGAGTAGACTGTTAGTGACGCAAATAAAAAGAAGAAGAAGAGCCCCCGCCGAACCCGATTCCGAAAAAGCTGGGCAAATAGCCAGTAGTGGTGGTCGGCTGCGTGGAAAATCGGAAGGGGAGGAGAAGCCTGGAGAGGGTCAAGGGAGGGAGTAGATAGATAAAGGTAGCGCTGTCTGCAAAAGTTGCTGATGGGTTGGTTGGCTGGTTGATGGGTTGCTGTTCGTGGAATTTAACCTTTACAGGTCCTTTAAAAGGAAGAAAAGAGCCTTAGGACTGGACAAAAAAAAAGAGAGAGAGAGAGAGTGAGAGAGAGAGAGAGAGGGGGAGAGAGATAGAGACCTTGAGAGCTGGAGAACGCTACAAAGCTCCGACCCTGCAAAAGCCAGCGTCAACAGATCCACCGGGAGAAGATCAGGATGATCTTCGAAAGCCTTCACGGGACCCAAAGGAACGCCGTGATCCCCCGACGTTTCGAGGTCAAATTCATGTGGGAATCGGCGAGCATGAGCCCCCGGATTGCGGGAGCATAAAAACGGAGCGCGAGGCCGTTCGGTATGCAATCCGGGGGTTCTGCACTCTTTGTTGGGCTATGATTTGGTTTGAGATTCTTCGGGAGGTCGTGAATCTTTGAATATCAGGTTGAGAATTTGTTCCTGAAGTGGGAGGTGAGCAGAGATTATTTGGAGTGATAAAACGGCTATCTAAATAATTCTGAAGTGAGGCTGAGCTAGCAAGGATTGTTTGGGAATCTACGACCCCGTAAAAGAACCTTTTGGCTTGTAGTAATTCAGTCAAAGAGGCATACTAGCAGGGAATCTTTGAAAAAATCGAATGTTTCGGAAAAGAGCCGTAAATAATTGGAATACTCAAGCTCGAGATCCCCTAGAAGGCAAGTTAGCAGAGATCTTTGAGGAAATTGAAGGAAACGGCGCAAGTAGAAAATTTAAGGTTTTGCTAAAGCACGTTAGCAGAGAGTCATTAGGAAAAGGAAGGCTAAAAACTGTTCTCCCCAGGCAAAGGCAAACTAGCGAAGTCTTGAGATTGAGGATTTAGTTTCGATTGACCTAATTTCGTCTGGAATAATTTTTGTTTGGCGAAAAGAAGGCAGGGCAGCAGAGATTTCTCGAGAAAATTGAAAAACGTCCAAAAATGACGAAAACGGTTTGAAGGCTAGCTAGCAAGGACCCTTGGGGAAATCCTAATTTCATTAAATGAAATGCATGCATCATGAAATGCCTTAAGGCATGCTAGCAGAGATTTTTCCGGAATTCCAGAGATCACTAAAACGAGCTACATCCGTCCGCAGGTTTTCTAACACCATTCCTTCAAGCCAGATCACCCCCAAGTGCGGGCAAGGAAAGCGCAAATCGGACCGAATCTTTTCTGTTGCTGTGGGCAGACCAAGGGGGCCTAGGTGGGGGTTGGGTGGGGGGTGGTGAAGATCCGTATCGCACCTCATCCATCATCGCCCGTATCGCCTCCGGGAAATTCCTCTTCACACCGTCACCCCCCACGGACTGTCTTATAGACGGTTCACGGTGATTTATGCTCCGTTTAGGGGCAATTTGGGAGGGGGCATTATGGATGGGGAAACGTTAATTTTGAGGGAGAGAGGCCAGCAGAGAAAATTGATGAATTACGAAAACAGCTATCAGGGTGTTTCTTGGGCCAAGCCCTGGTTGTTAAGAAAGCAGGCTAGGAGAGAAAATTTGGGAAATACGGCTGGCGAGAAGCAAAACACATCTAGCAGAAAACATTCCGAAGCATTAAGCCGATGTTACGAACGCGTGCTAGCAGTGAAGATTGTTGATTTAGAAAAACAACTAGCAGAGAAAGTGGATAAATAGCCAAATCATGACATGAAAGCCCTAAAATTGCAAAAAAGTGATTTTTAGAGGGCAGGCTAGCAGAGAAAATTAGGGAGCTAGCAGGGTAGCTGGCAGAAGGCCTCTAAAAATGGGTACCAAAAAATTTTTTTTTTTTTTTTTTTTTTTTTTTTTTTTTTTTTTTTTTTTTTTTTTGGGTTTTTTTAAGAAAGGGGAAAAAAAAAAAAGGAGGAAAAAGGGGGAAAATAAAAAATTTTTTTTATTTTTAAAATTAATTTTTTAAAAATTTTTTTTTTTTTAAGAGGGAAATAAAAAAAGGGGGGGGGGGGGGGGGGGGTATAAAAAAAGGGGGGGGGGGGGGTTTTTTTTTTTTTTGTTTTTTTTTTGTGGATAAAGAAAATTTTTTTTTTGGGGTGCTGGAAGGGGGGAAGGTTGGGCGGGTATGATCTTAATGAGGCAACCTAGCAGAGAAAATTGCGGAAAAGCTAGCTAGCAGCTAGCTTGCCTAAAGCTATTAGGGACGGATATGCTATTTTAATGAGGTAGGCTAGCAAAGGAAATTGTGGGAAATTCATAAACAAGCTAAAACTAGACTAAAATTAAATGGGACCCGCTATTCTATAGCCGAACCCTTTCATAATTATGAGCCCATCACTGCTGCAATGTTTGCAATTTCCCGCGAAAATGGGATGGCGAAATGACGAAATTTGCAGTAGCAGCTTGCTACTGCTCTTGCCAACCGCAAAGAGGCTGGCAAGTGGAGAGGACAAGCCGGCCGTGGGGTGCCGGCCGTTTCGAAAGTTACACTTTGACCCGGGCTAGTCAAGCGCGCCAATTGGCAAAACGGCATGTAAAGAGGAAAAAAAGGGATTTTGCAGGTTGAGCATGACTCAGAAAAAAACGAAATGGACCTAAAAACTGAAAAATTAGGCTAAACAAGCCGAATCCTCCAGGAAAGACCCAAAAATTGAAAATCTGGAAAAATCAAATCAGTTATCAAAAGCAGCCAAATAGGAACTGAGGGAATTTTTTAGCTTCTAAATCTTCAGAAAAAGCGGAATCTTACTTAAAACACTGAAAAATTAAGTGAGTCAAGCTAATGGCGAGCGCGAACCGGCAAAATCAAATACAACGAGGAAAAGCGAGAATTTTCCGCCTAGAAAAGGACCCAAAAAACCACAAAAATCATCCCGCCATTGATCCACCCAAACTGATCCCGTCGCCGAAGATCAAAAATTGGCAAAACCGAATGCAAAGCGGAAAATAGGCAATTTTCTAGGTAAAAATAGCTCATAAAACACAAAAATGCGCCTGAATAACTTCTGAAAAAATTTAAATTTAGAAAATCGTCTCAAATAAACCATAAAAACACTCAAAGAAACAGAATTAGCTTCCGCAAAACTGCAGTACTCGCTTCGATAAGGATCTACAGGACATGGCACTTGAAGGAGGGGGAGAACCGGTTTTGTTGGCAACACAAAGGCCCGCCCGACACACATGTACCGAAAAAGAAAACAGGCGGAAGGGGGCAGGTGGACGTGTGGAGATAAACGGGTTAGCGGACGAGTTTTTGGGGGATTTGGGGATTTTGGGATTATCGTGAGGTGGAGTTATCAAAAAGGAGACCGAGCAGGTCCAAAACGAACGAGAATTCTGCCAGCTTCTCGTAGATATCGACAAAAATGCATATTTAATCGCCGCGGTTTGTTGTTGTGTGTGATGTTTGTAAAATAATGCTTATAAAGGTGCGAAACTTGACATTTGAGGCAAGACTGAGAGTGATAATTCAGAGTGAGGAGGAGAAGGCGCCCAAGGTGAATTACGCAACAAAATCCGGAAACTGAGAATTCGAGAAACATGAGCATGAGCTTCGAATTAAGACGAGCTCGAGTCTTTGAACTTTTTGAACAGCTCCAAAAACGGCATATTTTCCTCGAACTAATGGAAAATGGTCGTGTTCCAGGTCTAGCATCGCATGGAGTTAAAAAAAGAGTTTGAATCCGATAAATTTTTTTAATCGAAAAGCGGAAACACGAAAAGGGCGATCGAAACCCTCAAAAAACGCGATGTTTCTGGCTGGAATCCAATGATTTTCGGCTCCCGAATCCAGAAAAACTCGCTTAAAACCAAGCCATACGCCCCGGCAGGCGCAAAAGATGCGCAGGATGCGGCTTACTCTCTCCTAGGCTAAAAGCGGAAACACGAAGAGACACAAGGCGCATAGCCAAAGCCTTGGTGCGGCTGATGGATGACGTGATGGACGGGGAAGGGTAGAAAGAGAGCTCTAAAGAAGGAGAAAGATAACCAATAGAGAGAGGGTGCAGAGTGTAGCGCGGCAGGGAAGAGCTCGATGGGGTGGATTGGTGCCCGGGGAGGAACCAACGCGTTGCGGGGCGTAGTGGTGGGGGTGGAGCGAGGCATCATATAAAAACCGGAGGCACAGAGCCCTTTTGCTGGCGGTGGCTGCTGCTATTCTGTGCCTTTTCTGGGGGCTCTCCAAGCGTTTAGGGTTCTCTAATGTGTTGCGGTGGTGGGGTGTCTGGGTGCTCTGCATGTGAGGTGGTCTCTAGGGGAGTATCTGGGTCTCTTCTGGAACTGCGACCTCTAGGTTTTCTGCTGTCTCTGCGGTGGATACACGCGCTAGAGCCTGTCTTCGTCTATTCTCACTCTGTGCGCTCTCTCCCTCTCTCGATGTCTGTCTCTCTCTCTCTCTCTCTCTCTCTCTCTCTCTCTCTTCAGTCCAACCCTCCTTCACTCCCTCTTTCTGTAAGATCCCTCTGCGCCTCTGCTCTTCCCAGCTCTCTCGCTCCCCAGAATCCTCTCTCCAAGCCCTTGATCCCTCTTTCTCGCGGTCTCCACCTCCGTCCCACCCTCTCACCTTCCCAAAGCCTCTCCAACCGGCCGATCTCTTGTTTCTCTCTCGCTCTCCTTTCCCCCAATACCTTCCCGTCCAAAGATCAATACCCCAGAAGCTCATGCAAAGCCATTGCTCGAGAAGGTGCCTGGTGGGGTCCATTGGTGCCGCGCGGAAATGAAGGGGAAATTATGTAGGAGTGCGTACCCTTTTGTGTCCCGGGGTGTCGGGTGGGTAATGAAGGTGGCGGGCGTTCGGGGGGTAATTCTCTCAGTAATTCTGGCTTCAAAAGGGTGAACGGCTTTAAAGGGCCCTATAAGTGAAAATTACGCTAGGTAGACCATTACCGTAATTACAAATAATGATGTGACTTTGCGCCGTTACGGTATCTAAAAATGCGCTATGCGATGGGCTACAGTAATCGTGAGTAGGACACGCTTAAAGGCAGCTGCAAGTTGAAAATACGGTAGATATGTTCTAGAATACAGTATCTTACTTGCGTACCGTACTATACGTACAGTATCGTACAGTAACGTGCACTACAAGCATAAGTACCTAGTTCCAATTCGCGAAGGCTACAGTAATCCAGAATTTTGCGTTTTGAGGCTTAAAAGGATTGCCAACTCCGAATTACAGTATACATACCGTAATAGTGATTATGTTCAGTGTAGTAGCGTAGCGTAGCGTAATGCAGTAATTAAAAAAAATTGTATTTTGCACGATCGCCTGTATTTTTGTGCGTTTTTCCGCATTTCTCCATACAAAACCCTTTTCCAAAGCTCTTTATTAAATGAACTAAATATAAACAGCACACAGCCGTACACAGTCGTACACGTACAGTACACACACGCGTCAATAGTACAAAACACACACACGTTTCCGTAAGGGGGTCTGGGCGTACAACGTCAAGTTCATGGTGGGTGGGGTAGTAGTACCAGCTGGTTGATTGGGACAATCATGAAATATGTACTTTTTGAACAATCACAAGGGCGGACACGTCTCGGGTGCTATACATCGAAAAATAAAGGATAAAAAATATTTTTAAACATTTTAAGGGTACTTTTAAACAATTGGGGGACTAGAAAAGGGCCAAAAATCTATGGAAAAATGCCTAGGAAGCTCTAGAAAATTTAGAACCTTATTAAAAGTAAAATTTAATGATATGGGTATCGAAATTAGGGGGTGAGCGTTTTAAGGGGAATGGAAATGTAGAAAACCGGATTTGGCAACAAAAAAACCCAATTTCAGCGAAAAAATGCAAATTTCCGGCCAAAAATCAGAATTTTTCAGCGCCAAGCCACAGTAAACTACAAAAAATATTACTAGAGAATTTCTAGGCAGAATTAGCGAAAAACACCCCTTGTTAATAGAGTATTTATATAAAAATAAACATATACCCAAAAAGAAAAGACAACAACGACGAAATAAAAGTTATCCACACGGGGGAAACGCGTACAATAAAATCTCACAAAGCAGCCGGTGTGGTTACACAATTATTAAGTACACACAAACATGGGTACAGGGGGAATTAACGGCGCTTGAGGCTGACCATCTTGAGCGTCTTGAGCATGAGGGCACCCTTCTTCTTCGGCTCGACCTTCTTGCCGCGGTGGGCGCCGAGGTTCGAGTTGATGTTGACGACGGCCGACGGCATCGAGCGCAGCGCCGAGCTGTCGCCTGGAAAACGGGAGAATTGATTACGCTAGCAAATTCAAAAGTCTTGTTCAATGCCAGCCTCCAATTCATAGCGAAAATTGAGAGAAAAGACACTGTTTTGACTCCAGGTAAACCCAGGTCCAAATTTACTAAATTTTTCATCGAGAGCAAAACAAATTGCGAAAACTGAAATTTTGTAAAAATGATGGGCTATGTAAAGCACTGTTCGGAACTTCTTCAAGGTATCGTGAGGTACTACAAAGAGTAAAACACAATCGCAAGGATCAGTTACGCTAGGCAATGCTTGGCCTAAACGACTTCAAGATGCCGACGTAGAAAGCAACGACAAAATCAGAAAAACGTAATTTCTCAACTAACTGATTACGATAGAAAAACCTAGTTTCTGAACAGCTTCACGGCGTAGCAAAGGAATAACGAAACTCTAGCTAAACAAAAAAAAGAAAACTGGAATTCAGGCAATAATACCGAATTATCCAAACCGATTAGCCTAGATAAAGTGAAGTCCTGAACTGCTTCAAAAGGTCGTCGAAGAACCAAGAAGTTCAAGCTTCTGGACGTTATTAAACGGGATCTAATTACGCCCGGAAAAGCCAAGAGCCTAACCAAAAACTAAAAGACGCACCAGTCTCGTGCAGTTGCCGGCGGGCCTTCATCAGCTGGACGGCGTCGGGGACCGGCTTGGCGGTGAAGGGCATGTTGTTGGTGCGCTGGCGCTTGCGGATGTTGGCCGGGGCATGGACGTCGGCGAGCATCGTTTGGCGCCCGT